>CM048924.1:12755525-13355525 GCA_026686955.1 Epinephelus cyanopodus | reverse complement strand
GACAAAGAAACACACAAGTACCTCAAAGAGACAGAGGATGACTACAAAGAGAGGCAAAACAACAACAAAAAAGCACCACCATAAAGTCTTTGTGTCTTGCTGTAGGAGAGGCAGTGGGGCCCTCCACATGTCTGTGCCCAGAGCCCCATTATCTCACAACCCACCAATGCAGTTTGGTGCTACACTCATTCACGTATCACTGTATTTGCCCACGGTATACCTGAGAGTACAGTGGTGTGGTTACTCACAGCAGAGGACCTTGATGCAGGCTGCATGCAGGTTGTTCTCTGCTCGTATCAGCGACCTCATGCCGATGACAAAGAGGTTACCGAAGCAGGTGATGAAGGCCATGACCCACACAGACACTCGCAGCACTGCGTTAGCCAGCAGGTCCTCAAAGGAAGAGATGCCGTCTGTGTTGGGCTTACAGGACCTCACATGAGGTGCATAGGAGCAGTACTGGAACTTCTTAAAGTAGCTGATGGCAGAGAGAATGAGGGCATCAAAACAGATGGGGGAGAAAGGCAGAGTCAGACAAACAGTGACACACAGAGGAAATAAAAAGATGGAGAGACGTCATGCTGGGTTATTTAGTGATGACAGACACGTGAGGATTGTGAGGTTATTGTAGGATTGTTTGTGCGTACATGTGGGAGAGGTTCTTCATCGGCAAAAACATCTTAGTCTGAATATATGGGATCTCTATGCCCTCCAGCGCCCTATAGAAAACAAAACATAATCATTTCACCACTGAACAGGCTGCAGCAGGAAGTTTCTGTGTGTGTCTGTGTTTACTCACAGAGACTGAAGATGTGTCAGGTGGTTGAAGTGGCTGGGGTGAATGTGGAGAAGGGGATTGTGGGAGATATTTCTGCAGAAACAGAAAGAGATGATGACAAACTGAATAAAGCCTGCTTGGGTGAAATGTAACGCATGACTGAATGACAGTAGAATCCAGATGTTCTCTATCTTTTTTGACAAGAATATACAGGCCTTCAATTTTCTTTATTCAGTCCCACTCCATACAGGATACATTATATATTTATGTTCCTAAAATTATACAATGAGGTTATACCTGTGTTACTAAAGCCTACAATAAAAATGCTTCCTTTTTGTACTCAGAGTACTAACATCCTTTCTGTTACACTGTTATTATTTGGGACTGCAGCATCTATCTCTGTGCAATTCATATTGTTCTGTGAAATTTTGCAAGATTTCTCGTCAACTAGTTAAAGATCTTCTAAATCAAGCCTCATTATACACCTTACGCGGTTTGTTTATTCTGCCATGCATTACCTATTGTGTGGAAGTGTGGGGAAATACATTAAAACAAATACAAGTCCAGTTTTCATACTTCAAAAGAGAGCCATACGAATTGTTCAAGATTGGTCAACTTTAAAACAGCTCAAATTATGTACAAAGCCAAAATAAAATACAATAAAATAAAATAAAAATTGATTCTCTCAAAAATTCATTATCATTATTATTACTTGTATCCAAAAGTTGTTTCAAAAGAGAGAAAGTCAACATGCTATGAGAGGTACGCTGGTCCCAACCAGCAGAGGCCGCTTGCTGCTGTCGCTCTCTTTATTTTCCACATCGAAACTCGTGTACTTGTACTTTCAAATGCGGAGGGGGGTTGGGACGAGGAGCAGAGGAGTGTCAAAATGGAGCAAAGGGGATTGGACGGAGAGTAAGAGAGAGAGAGTGCAAATTTGCGCAAGGAGTAACTCCCATGCGGACCGGATGGCTGTGATTGGTCAATTTCTTTGCAGGCCTGCAGCCGCCAGATAGAATGGATGTTTTTGGTTCCTTTTGCTCTTCACATTGTGCAGCTAGCACTATTGGGCCACAACCACCATCTAAATGATGTTAATAATGATGATCAGTCTTTCTAAACGTAGACCATAGCTTTAAGTAGGTTAAAACAAAAGTTTAAAAACAATGTATTGATCAAATATGAATATGGATGATTAGACTGTAATACTGAGTATACTGATATATCGATCCATCAATCTGGATCGATATACCGATTTAATCATCAACGATCCAATATAATCGACGCAAATTTTCATTTTTAGCATAGGTTTGTATTTTGAAAGTCTGTGTCATCGTCAAACGGCAGCAGGCAGATGGCAAGCAACCAAGAGAAAGATGATGAGGATAACATTATTTACCCAGGCACAAATCAGCAGATGTGCATGCAGGCTGAAATTCAACCAAGCTGTTCTGTCAGGAGATACAGTGACTTTAACCACTGGTGAGTTAAGAAAAATATAACGCTGTACATAATTGGTTAAGCTATGAGAAGAAGAAAAATGTCCGCTAGCCGCTAGGCTAATTTATGCAATGTAAACATGCTTAAACTAATAATGGGTGATAAGCCAAAAAATTGTTTTGTCCATGAACCTTGACAGTTATGACTAGGCTGAATGTTGCACTTTTGTTTAATGATCTTGTTGTTAATCAGTTTTTTTATGGTGTCGTGGAGAAGTTTTCCTTCAGCACTTTAACCTAGATATTCCTGAAGTTTTATAAAAAAGACGATGGTTTGGGTTACAATGAAAAGATTTCTTCCAGAAAGGTCTCTCTGGCAGAAAGTTATACATACCTGTTTTTGAAGTGAGAGAATTTGTCTTTGCGTCATTATTATGTTGTGCACATACGGCAATAGAAAAACCCGAGGCTGTTACGCAGGGTTCGTCTCAGCGTTTGGTTTGACCCTGTGGTCACTTTAAACTACAATTTGTTTTTCCATTCTGGCCACAGATAAAGGACAAGGATGGATACACCTTCGTCTTCTTTGTCTTGCTCTGGTAAACAGCCTTTTGCAAGAGAATATGAACAGACTGCTGTTGTTTTGAGTGTGACTTTAGGGACCTTTAAACCATAAACATCTACAGACCTTCTCACCGGTAGCGTTTATGGGGAGGCAGCACATCAGGAAAAAGACAAACTGATTCAGTGCAATATCCTGGTAACTTCAACAGCGATGTGCTTGTTGCCAGCTGTAAATTGCTACAATCAACCTACAATATCACATAAAAATTCAGCACCCCATCCATCTTTCAGAAGCTGGAGGTGCACACTGTCCTTTGTAATTATCTTGCTGTTCTTCCAGCTGAGTTTCGGAAATGGAAAATATTGCTTCAAAAGAATCTCACAAGAAGAATGAGATTTCTCCTTTCCCGAGCAAAATGACAGTGATGTCATGGTTTAATCAAGTGCGTGGAAACAACCCCATCTCTTTCTTTTTCTCAGTGTGCATTTACCTGTGTTTGTTTATTATCACCATTATCTGCGGGAAAATTATATTCTTACGCAAATTTTAATGCACGTCCTGTCAGTACCATTGTTAAAGAAATTTGAGATGACTGAGTTGAAACATTTAAATCACATATATAATCTTTTTAATCTCTAGCCATGTTGCATTCAGTTGAAGTCATGGTAAAATAAATACCAATATTGTCCTCTGATGAGGTTTGCCAGGTTGATATCATACTTTACTCCTGTGAAATTTTAAATCAGACTGAAACAGACAGCCGCTGATTTGATTACTCCGGGCATCAATTTCTTTTTAGCCCCATGCAGCAGCTGAACAGACGACACAAGCATTTAATTTCACCGAGAGCAGTTTCAGAGAGAAGTTTCCCAGTGCTTCGGGTTCACTTCACCGCTGATTAAATAGACTGTTCGGAGCTCATTAACTTTGTAATATCATTCATGAGGCAATACTCTGACTGGCAGTATCGCTGGTCCGGCCCCACTCTTTCACAGCAGCTTTTCACAAGCAGCTGAGTCTATCTTAAAACTGAAAAGTTAAAAGTACAGAGGTGTCAGTAGGAGTGATCTTTGCAGGGAGATTTTAATAGGTGAAAGGTATGAGTGTACATACAAAATGCTCAGACTTTTTTAATGCCTTTTCTTAATGTGCTTCAGCTTTCCCAGAGGACATACTGAACAGGCAAAACAGCAGGTCTCATGGGCCAATACACAAATGACATTCTGACATGTCATAGCGGTAAAAAGCACAAGTGTCAGTAACACGGATACCGAGACAGCTTCCATTTATACTTCTGTATCAACTTGCAGATATGTCAGAAAAGTTCCCTATGCTTCTGACGTTTTTTTGGTCCTCCACACATGTGCATAAGAGGCATTTTCTGGCTGAGCTGGACAACTCCCTGCAAACATAATTGGCACAAATATACTGATACCAGTCTTTTAAATTATCATTTTGTCCCAGTTGCTCAAACTGTAATAATACAAAGAGTGCACTTAAAAATTCTGCCACATGACCTGCAAATCTGACTGTGGCTTGTGTGCCAAAGCTGCTTCACGGCCTGGTGACGTTCCCAGACATTGGTATGTAATATCATTATTAATGGCTGCGTTACTCTCAGGTGTACTATTCCCTGCATCCTACCCGGCCCAACAGAGAGCTGATGGAACAGAGCCATCATTTCCTGCTGATGATAAGTGAAAGTGTCTGAGGTAAAAAGGGTCTATTCAAAGACTCAAATTTCCAGACAAGCAAAGTAACAAAGGAGACAGCAGCTACTCTATCTTGTTTTTTTCATGGTAAAAACACATTTCTTGTGAAAGTGTCCAAAAATATTTTCGAGGAAATTGAGTTTTCCAGTAGAGATGGCCCTTTGATCAACTTTGTTGTCAGTGACAAGAGAGGCAATCAGATCCTTTAAACCTCTTCAGGGTCCTGTGAAATTCACCAGAATCCACCTAAAACGCCGGTCCAAGGCACACCCAAAGTAAATTGACAGCTGTTCTTGTTCCATTTTTAGTATATGTAGTTTCATGGTCTCGTTTGAAAGGTTACACCGAAGTTTTTGGTCAGAGTCACTGTAAGTGCATCTGTCATTGAGTTATACAAGTTTCAACACTGATTTTTTTTTTTTTTTTTTGACTTCGCCTGAATATTTTCTTGTAAAATAGATGCTGCAGATGATGTTGTTTGAGATGGGAGCGGGCGGCGGAAGGTCCGAGGCTTCCAGCGAGGGGAGAGGTAGAAACAGCCAATGTGTGTGTGTGTGTGTGTGTGTGTGTGTGTGTGTCTGTTATGTTCAGGGGGCCTATCTGAATTTCTGTCTTTGAGAGATAATATTTTGTAATATAACTGAATTTTCTATCCATACATATAAACTTTAAATGTATTAAAATTATAAGGCGCCTTTGAGTAAACTGCGAGTATCATTTAAGTAGGCTATCTCGTGGCCGGGCTGAGTGTCCTCTTTTTTGGAAATCAAAATATGGTCACCCTACTGTTATCCAAAAGTGCACTCAAGGTCAGGAGTGTCATTGACTACAAGACCCATAAGCCTTGGGTGAAGTGGGCCAATCGCTGGGGCTTTAAATACATTTTAACTAGAGGAAATGTCAGTGACGTACAGTCCTTCAGCTCAGGCTATGGTTGGCTATGGAGGCCATAGCAACAACTCTGGAAGCTCCTATTGGCTCAAGTGAGGTGTCAATGGAAAGCCATTTTAGGGTGCGCCCATCTATCTGTTTGTATGTAGAGTGGAGAAATTATGGATAATATGTGAAGGAATATGAACATTTGAAACAATGCAACATAGTTTGTGGATATCTGTAGATGTAATAATGTGTTTGGACTAAATATTTTGCTGGATTTTGATCGTCTTGAGGACTAGCAGTGTGTGACAAACAACTGATAGCTGTGTAAGCAGAATTTCTGTGTGGATAGTAATTGTTGGTATTTTTTTTGTCAGACAGAAGTGTTGATTGAACCTGCTGTGGTGGTTGACCCTTAAAATGGTCAGTATTAATGTAACTTAGCTTTCGAACAATTTGTCATATGAATAAATCACTTACAAAAAAACAAATACAGCAGTTGTTTTATATATCTTAATCGTCAAAAACGCCACAGGAGGACCCGTGGACAGGCTGTTAGATTTCTAACAGTTGATTTAAGTGAAAATTACAGTACTATACTGTAAAAATACTTAATTATAAGTCAAGTGCTGCATTTATACATTATCAAAAGCTGCAGTTGTTCACTTTTATAAAAATCAATTTTTGTCATATTTGCTGTGACTGTCACTATATTCTGATAGAAGGATGTGAAACAGATAGACTGTTAAATAAAAAATCATATTAGATTTAAACCTGATTTAACCTGTACAGACTTCGACCTGATTCTGACCCTAAATTGGAACAGAGATGACACTTGTGCTTTTCATTTCAAACGTAACACTAAGTGCCAATCGTCAATGGCTTTTCAAATGTCAGTGTTTTGGTTTCACTTTTACAACACTACAGTGACATCTCTGACGGCAAAGTCCACCACGAGACAAAAGCTCTTTTTGTTCCACAAAAGATTCTCTTTAATTTTCTGAGTTTCATCCTGTGGGAGGCATCAACAGTAAGATAAAGGCATGTTCTCTGAATCCAAACTTAAATCTGGAGATGTTATTACATTATTTATTAATATACCAAAATCCCCTCCAATAATCCTCACATAATGAAGCACACCTCTCCTTGCAGCCAGACTATCAGTTACTCACAGTTTGAGGAGGGACTTGAAGAGGCTCTTAAAGGTGTTTTTCGGGAACTCCCTGATCCGGTTGTTGGACAGATCCCTAAATCAGTGAAAGAGCGAGAAAAAGAAAAAGGAAATGCTAATTCTACAGACAAAAACAAATTACAGATTCACTAACATTCATAGTTTACTCATTCATTACCAAACATGGCTATAGGGAAGAGACTGAAGCACATGTGTTTCATATTTATAGGAGATTACCCAATGGTCTTGTTTCTTGTTTATCATTTTAGATTCATTTTGAATTTGTTTGTAAATCACTTATTGGTTAAACAAACTCTTTGTTTTCATTGAACACACTGCTTTCTTATTATACATCCAACAACATAATAATAATCAACATAATCAACCATCAGCTGCAGGCTGCCAGTGAGTTAATAAAAACAGTAAAATATCATTTACATAAACCGCTGACCCAGACACTATGAGCTCACATTGTAATAATATGATTTAACAGATTTCATTAAGATTGACTTTCACCCTCAGTGACAATAAACAACAGTTCCCATTGTTTGATCATTCACATTTGAATAAAAAGCTGAAAACAATGTTTTATGATTATGTTTTCTTATTAAGAGAATTGTGTAAAGCTGATAAAAATCTGCGAGTGGGTTAGAAATTAATTCAATTTGAGTCAGACTGTGAAAATCCATTTTCAAACAGATACAGCAGAGCTTTGAAAGATTCTAAGAGAGACATTTTAATTTCCACTGAAACCCAGTGATTGATTAGATTAACGGTCTCTTGTCATCATTTAATGATACAGGTACAGATAAACTGGCTGATACTTACAGCTCAGCCAATTTCCACAGAGACTGGAAGGTGTTTTCAGGAACTCTTCTGATCCTGTTGTCCATCAGTAACCTGAACAGGACAGAGCTGCTGTCAGAAACAATGTGCAGGGCAGTGGATCACTGCTGGGATTGGATGCAATCGCATATGTTGTAGTAGCACTATCTATTCCCACAGTGCTGCTCCCTGACTCAATGCTGACTCAAACAGCTCTAACTGGAAAAAACAAGAGTTTGCACATTATATACAAAACTTTTTTAACCTTGCTCTGCCCACACAAATTCATATATTCATATTTAGATTCTGCCAAGAACTACAGACCAACATTGAGGCAGATGGCAGATATATGCCTCGCTCAAGGACAGCTCAACAGTGCTGATAAGGGACACGCAAGCAGTACTCTTGTACTTAATCGACTCAGAGTCAAAGTGACAAAACTGACAAGATTCAATATGACACCTGTTTTTTATCCGACTTCTGTCAATTCTATTATGACCACAAATTCTTATTATGTTTGAAACAAGAGGTTCAGTGCTGCATGAACACATACAGCTCGTAGATTCATAAAAATGAAAACAGAACTGGACGGCCAAACAAAACCACGAGCAGACTGAAATCCTTCCTTGACTCAAACTATGTTTTTTTTCTCAAGAGAAATGACTGCTGTACCTATAACAAAGCTTGGACATAAAAGCTTAAATTTATGTTTGGCAGTTAAGGTAAAACCTGGCGATGGTGAGTGTGTGTCTGTTAGACATTGCATGCTGTCAGTTGAATGATGCAAAATACTTCTTGTTCCACACAACACTGTAAACAGCCTCAGGTCTATTCTGGATTAAAGGTCTTCAGTCGGCAGCTGTAGTACAATCGGCTGGTCCATGCTACTATTCTGTTTGCCTTGTAAGATCAGTGAGTTCTTTTCAATCACATACACACAATTCAATATGAAGACCCCACTGAGACTTAAATTAAAATTGTTTTACTTGTTGAAATTATTTTAAAACCTCGGTTCTTGCGGAGCAAACTTTGAACTCTCCTTTTTAAAAGAGCTAAATGAAAAAAATATTATCATTACGCATAGGTAGAGGTGACAAAGCTATCAATGGGTATGGACTAGTTTGAATTAATACATAAACTGTTGAGTAACACATACTAACAGATATACTGCCAAATTTTTGAGGACTAATTAAGTTAAACTACTGGGCAAGAAGATTAAAAAAAAGGTGATTAGAGCTGAATGTGAATAGAACTTTAGGAAACCTTAAAAGTTTCCAAATGGAAACAGGGCTTAGGACTCTGATAAACTCCTTAAAGTGATTGTGTTCCAAACATACTTGGGCTTTTATCACATTTTATACTCACAGAACTTCTAGTTTGCTGCAGGTCTTCAAGATCGAGTAGTTGAGAGTTTCAATTTGGTTTCCCTCAAGATCCCTGAGAGCAGAAAAAAGCGGAGGGGTAACATGGTGTGTTCACTTTTACTAAGATGTGGTTTTCACATGTAACAAAAAATCGTTTTTCCCAATGAGCATAAAAGCATATTGAATAGAATATACTTGTGTTGGAGGGAAAGAAAAAGAGAAAAATATATGAGAAAGCAGCAAAGTGACAGACTGTTTGCTTTGGAATTTACAGGAATACTTCAGTCTCCAAATGGTCATTTATTACGGAAGCGTATTGCATTCACTTGACAAATAAAAAAAAATCTGTTTTATTGAGTATTTTTCTGTTTTTCTGAGTAAATTTTTTAATTTTCTGTTTTTCGTGGTAATTTTGTTTTTGTTTGTCGTGTTTGTTTGTTTTTGTTGTTGTTTTTAACTTTGTTTTGGGTTTGAGACACTGGGAGATAAGGTGCCTGCGTAAAGTCGACAAACTAATGATAACACCATCTACATGCCTTAAAGACAAGAGTATCTCCCAGTGTCTCAAACCCAAAACAAAGTAAAACTGGATTAAACTAAACAAGCGGGTCATGTTTGCTTCCATTATATCGAGCTCTTAAGAAAGGAATGAAACCGTCTGTTGTTCTATTGCTCTCTTGACTCAGAAAAAAATACTCAGAAAAACAGAAAAAAAATTACCACGAAAAACAGAAAAAAAATTACCACGAAAAACAGAAAAAACACAATAAAATCCAAGTCTCATTCATCCAGTTCTATGCTCATTACTTCCCAAACACATGCATTTTCACAAAAAGACTTAATATTTAAAACACTTCTCCATAAACAGCAGACGTGCACTATTGAGAGACTGTTTTACAGAAATGTTTTAAATGGTTACGTTTTTTTGGGAAAATTTTGTGTTGTTTGGAAAGTACTGAGCATACGATGATAAAAGAGACCTGCATTTTATTGCATGAGTTGTGTGAGAGCTTGTCAACAGATGTTTTATATAGTTTTGCTGTTGTTAAACTTGGACCCCTGTGATTTCAATTCATCAAGAACGTTTGCTTTTTCTCAATTCTTTGCTCACTGTGGAGGCACGAGAGAAAAACACAGTTATCTTCCCCAGTTCAACGTAACATTGGGTGGATAATTGTTATATACATATCCTTTTAGGGAATGAGATATTCCTTTAAAGACGTGGAGCAAGTATGAGTGCTGTCATGAAAGCAACAGAGATCGTTATTAGCATCAGACTCATCTGCCTCACTGACCCAAAATAGTCGGTCAAGCTGACAAATCACGGTGACACTGGCTAAGGATGCGTCACCTCTTAGTCTGGAGGACACATTTGATCAGCTACGTAACCACACTGTTCCTTGTCTCCATCATTTGTTTTAATGTATGCACACAAGCAGAAAACACACACATCCGTCTGTCTGATAAATTATTTAGTGCACACAACTACTGAATCACACACATGCCCTACACACCTGCACACACACAAGTACACTGTCAGAGCAGACTCACAGCCAGTCCAAGGCAGGCATGTGTTGACAGAAGCTCGGGTGTGGAAGCTGCTGCAGCGAGGTGCCCACCATGGATCTGACGAGAGAGGGGAAACATGTTATTGAAACACAAAGATTCCCCTCCACACAGCAGGAGCTCTCACCATTACAGAGCAGAGGTGATGCACTGTGGCAACTGCTTGTATATCTGGAAACAAAACATCCTTAATGTGTTTTGAAAGAGAAAGAATAGACTGATGATCTCGGTGCATGAACATCTTCCACTGATGTCTATTAACTTCAAACACTAATGCTGCAAATATAAATAAATAAATAGACATCTTTCAACCATTGTCCTGCAAAAACAGAGTAAAGGAATACCATGTCTGCTACAGTAAATACAATAGCAACCTTTAATACCTTATGTATTTAAAGCATCCATTATGTTGTTTTTGAGGCAGCAGCGGTGCCCTGTGTTGTGCCTCTATGGGACGTTAAAGGGGGTTTATAGTTGCAAAGTATGTCAAAAGTAGTGGCTGTCAGGGGTGCCTTTTCCAAAAAATGGTTTGCCTTGAAGAGGCTTCCAGTCACCCCTCTGTCAGCTTTGCGAAATTTATGTTAAATCTATGCTAAAGTTATGCTAAATTTGGGCTCCAAAGTCTATTTTGCAAGTGTTGGTGGTATGTGGCTGCCAGTCATTCACTAGGATGAGAACCCACCAGTCTGTAACCGTTCCTTCTGCTGACTGGCTGCTAATTAGCCTGGCTGAGGTTTTAAAATGTAAATATCAGTAAACATTGATTTAAGTTAGAAAAGAATGAGCACCAGCTAAATTAGCATCCTGGTGGCATTGTACAGATGCTGGCAATAAATTGGACGACCTCAGGAACTGTAATATCCTTTGAGTCACCAAAACTTTGCTAAATCCTGGACAGTGCCATTCAACCAGGAGGCTCTTCTTCTATAAACCAGAGCAGAGGACTCATGCAAGAGAAGGAGAGGGAGCGTGTGCCATACAGTGTCAGTGGGGTTGTGAGCTGCTGTCCCACACCTGCTGTAGATTACTGCGCGTGTTCGGGAGAAGTAACCATATGGCTTTCTTGTTGAGGTCGGGATGTTTGGACAGTGGAATCATTCCACAACCAGAAACCATGGATCACCAGAACCATACGGAAACACAGACAAATATGAAGCAGCAGCAACAATAAGAGAAGATACAAAAAAGGACTAAATTACAGTGCCCAAGTTACAGGAGCTGATGGGGTCGCATTTCACAGGAGTCGTACCTTATATAATTCCAAGTGACAAATACACGATTGAACTGTATTGAAATGAAAAACATCCACAAACAAGAGTGCATGTTTGAGCTAATTTTATAAATACTGTGCGTACTAGTTGAATGACTTCCTACCAACTGGTTTCTCTTGATTTCAGCTGCAGTGATCCCTTACAGTTTTACAAACTGTGTTTTCACCGTGACTTCAGAGTTATCAGACAATAACCAGCCCTTTCAATGCAGTGCTGTTCTTCTTTTTTGGTCATTTATTAAATATGCCTTATGGTGTCTGACTCCAAATCATTGATATAGTGTTCTGGAGTGTCCTAACAATAAAAAGACTTTGAAACGATATGTGCTCACATCTGCATAATCAAACAATAATGGATTCAATACATACCAAATTATTCCTTGTAATGGGTTACCCTTTACCAGGTAATTTAGTAGTGACTTTTAAGTCTCTGCAAGAACTGAATGAACAAAAATGTTTGCCTGGCTGGAGGAGAATCAGTCTAAAAGCCACATGTTTGGTTGATGGGGTAAAACCTGAAACCCCTCTTATACAGTCTTTTAACTAAATGAAATGACATTTTCCTGTGAGGAGTCACAGTAATATCAGTTTTCGGTTTAAAACTCACTGTTAAATATTTTTGGTGGCACATTACAGACAGATGTGAGAACAGACAAAACAGCGACCAGGGACAGGGGGGCTGCACAGATGAACAGAGAAATCAAAAGACAGACATATGGTCACTTCTGTGTGGGTGTGACCCCTGGGAGGTACACACGCTCTTTTAAAATTCAAATGTTAAATGGTAATTTATTGAAATGGGAACCTGTTGTGTAAAGAGAGAGAAACACTGAGAGATTGAGTCAAGTGGAGAGATGAACTGTGGGATGACAGGTGTGAAGCAAAGGACAGTGTCAGGGGATGAGACGTCAACACAGACTGGGGGGAGAATGTCTCGCTATTATTCAAAGAACAACACAGACGGCTTATCCAAGACAGATCAGTGGAGCAGTGACTGGATGGAGAGGAGGGAAGTAATGACGAAGGTGAGACATAAAGGAGAGTAAAACTGACAGAAGTGTGACACAGTCTGTGAAGATAGAAACAAAGCACCTTGGTCAACAACTGTTGTTTTTTAGAGGTGCTTTATAGATATATTAAGTTATGAAATAAACAAAATTAAATTGCCAAGAGAGAGAGCTGACATCCACTATAAGACTCCACTGACTCGCTTATTACTTGACCACCACTGTAACACAAAGGCATGACGGAGAATAAAATGAGGTGTGAAATTTAACAATGCAAATTATTCATATAGAACAACTAAGCACACATTTGACAAGCATGTAAGCTTCTTATCTCCTCCGGTGGAAAATCAATTAAAGAAAACAGAGAAAAAGTTCCAGCATGCCTCTTGAATTTCAAGCACCACATGTTTTATATGGGCTTTTGTGAGCTGACCTACAGGATATCTAAAAAGTAACAGACATGTATCTTTGTGGTCTGACCACAGACTGTATATACAGATGAATGACATGACCCCAAAACCGAAGCCAAAAGATCATCCACTAAAACAATCAAAGTACATTTCGAATTTTCCCATCTAAGGTAGCTGTTATCATGTTGCTGTTTGTTCAAGAGTTTGTTTTTCAGCAACACATTCTCACTCCGACCTCGTCACATATTGACGTTTGGTCATGGACTTTGCACGTCCAGTTACTACGTGCAAGGTACCTTGGTTGCATTGGTTGTTGACGTTCTGGGATGGTGGGTCAAGTTCTGCCTGTTACATGCAATGTCTTCTTTCAAAATATACTTCCATTTTCACAGAAAATTTATCGTTTACTTACAGTCTGTTTCAAAAATTACGCAATACGTCGATACAGGGTGAAAGTCAGTGTTTGTCAGACCCATCAACCAACCCTACATGGACTTTCGGCACCTTAACTTTTGTTCTTGTTCTATTACAGTGACTGGTCATGCCGATGTTAAAGGACCCCTTTGTTTTGTTGGTTTCTGACACCGCAAGTCACTGCCCGAGCACCAGATTTCGACAACGATCCTGCAGGAGGCAGGGTACATCCTTGACAGGTCGCCAAAACTATCACAGGGCTACCACATGGAGACAGACAACCATTTACATTCACATTCTCACTGACAGGCAATTTAGAGTCACCAATTAACCTGCATGTCTTTGGACTGTCAGAGGGAGCCAGAGTACCTGGAGAAATCCCACACTGATATGCAAACTCCACGAAAGACGGGTGCCAGCTGGCTGGCAGGTACAAACCTTGAACTCTCTTGCAGTGAGGCGACATTGCTGGGTGCTGCACCACAGCTGAAATCATCATCCTACAATTCTCATCTTCGACAACTCAGAAAAAGTTGACCTAACTTTGACATTGAGATCAGCTAGAACTGAAATAAAAGATTTTAAGAGAAAAAAAAAGATGCAACTCACAGGTACATGAGGGACTGGAGCCCGATGAAGGTGTCCTGGGATAAGCTGCTTAGAGGGTTATGATCCAACACCCTGACACAAAAAAAATATTTATTAAAGTTATAACAAGGATAGATCAACATTTTGGGAAATATGCTCATTTGGTTTCCTACCATGAATTACACGAGAAGATCAAAACAACTCTCATTTCTGAGAGCTGAATAAGAAGCTACACCAGGAGATGATTAGCTTAACTTACCATGGCAACTGCAGACAGAGGAAAAACAACTAGCCTGGGTCTGTCTGAAGATTAAAAAAATCTTCCCTCAAGCACTTCTAATATTGAACTAAGGAACACGTTCTTGCAAGAAAAATACTGGTGCAAGCGTAATATTTGGCATATGCTGTATATGTGGGAAAGGTTTCAATCTAACTCTGCAAGGAAATGAAGTGTACTTCCAAAAGTTTAAGAATTTTTCTAAAAGGAATTAATCAGAGGTGAAGTGAAGCACTGCTTGTTGACAACAACACCATGCACACATAAAAAACACACAGGCATCTCACAATTTAGAGTTGCTATTGTGAAACTAGTATGTAACACCAGTGGACCAATATAGCTATGAAACATTTTGATTTGAGACTGAGTGACGGGAGCAAATGAACACAACTCTCCAGCTCTCCTGCAACCCAGATGACTCAAGGAATATCGAGGGGATTTTTGTTTTCACAAGGACCCTAAACCACAAATCTAATTGTGAAAGGAATTTCCAGATGCTCATGTGCTGTATGGGTCAATCTGTCATCTATATCTCAAATTTTAATAAAATCAGACAACCCAAAAACTTGTAAAATTGTGTCCCTGAATGCGCTCAACAGCCACACAGTGTCCTTCTAGCTACATCAATATATAACCACAGCAGAGTACAAAATGCAATGACTTCCTCATGTGTAGGTGCAAGTGTGTGTGTGTGTGTGTGTGTGTGTGTGTGTGTGTACTCACAGCCAGTCTAACTGATGGAGATCCCTGAACACACCAGGACTGAGGGAGGATATCAAGTTGTCACTGAGAAACCTGAGAGGAAGAGCAAGAAGCAGAGAAAGAGAGAATTATCTTCTATTCTCTGAACATTTCAAGCATTGATAGTAAAAAAAAAAAAAAAAAAAAGATCTTCTCAAATGTCAGGATTTGCTGCCTTTTTTTTTATCATGATTGGTTGACCTTTTCTGTAGATGCATGATTATAAAAAGACAGTGAGAATATAAAAAATTGAACATTGTGCATGAGAGGTTAAAGGCCAAAAATGGCTTATGAAGGTACCAATAGCCATATGTAAAAAAAGACAAAAAGTTTAAAAGTTTCAAGACTGACTAATGATACAAAACTTATATATACATAAGTAGAGATGTGCAACAAAGAAATCAATGAAAATCAAACTGAATATCTTTTGGTCCTGGACTTTTGGTCACACAAATCTAGCTGTGCTGGCATTGGGCACTGTGTTTCTACATTTCATAAACTAAATCATTGATGGATTTAAAAAAGAAAAAAATATCAAGGGTATTAATCAATCTTGACAGAAAATCACTGCTGCCTTCATACACAGTTGCAGACAGCTACACTTCACTGTAGCTAAAATTACCTCAACAGCTTTTTTTTGTGACCCGAACATGCTCCCTCACGTAAGGTGTGTTAGGACTGGCATTAATAAACAACATAAATAGATTTTAGTTCATCTAAACTCTAGTTGTGATGCCTGGCATCCTCCCAGTAGTGACCTCATTCTTTTTCTTTCCCTTGTGTGCCATCTCAAACTTGCATCATGTCACAGGAGTCAGTCTGGAGTAAAAAAAAAAAAATCAACTCAAAGGAGAACAAAGGAATACTCCACACATCTATTTCCAAACAGGTGCGTAGGAGAGGGACGAGCAGAACACAAATGAGTTTGCCTGACAAAGGTCTAGTCACCAAAATGTTGCAGCATTAAAATCATTATTCATTTATTGTTTTTTAACTCCAATGTCATGCAGACTGTTCTTGCCTTTACCACCCTGTTGGCCAGGCGACTCATACTCCTGAACTGGAAACACCCTCAACCTCCATCTCACAACAGGTGGGTGAAAGAGCTGTTACTGTCTTGAAAAGCTTAGATTTTCCCTCAATGGCTCCCTAAACTCATTTGAAAATACTTGGAGACCTCTCTTCCACAAGTATGTGTTCTATGAATATGAGATAACCAAGAACTGCTCTGTGGATAAACACACCATATGATATTAATAATTATTTCAGTAGAACAAAAATAAAATCCATATACGGTAGTTGTTTCGGGAGCAATTAAAGGGGAACTCCACCCATTTTCAAAATTCATACATGTCAGTCCTATGGTCTAAGAGAGTCCAAAAATGTTGGTAAATGTGAACTCTCTTCCAAATCAAAAAGCTAGAGTGCTAAAACTCAAATTAGAATTGAGAACACTACAATAGAATAAGGCTTAATTGGGTATCAGAAAGAAAACCTTAATTCAGACTTTATACTTGATGACATCACAAGTGTTCTCTGGTTTCGGGCTTTGAGAGAGTAGCTTATGCTCACAAATATTGATTGAACTTCCCGGTCATGGAAATAACATATTGGAATTGTTCATTTTGGCGGTGTTCCTCTTTGACATCATTAATGAAGTGAGCAGGGTACTTACAACTTCTTCAAACTGTGCAGGCCCCTGAAGGCATGTTTGGATATGATATGGAGGCTGTTGTTTTGCAAGAACCTGAAAGCAGATTAAAAAAGTCAAAATTCATCCAAAACTCTAATCTCTTTAATGCAGTGGTCCCCGACTGGCCGAGCCACGGGGTCTCTTCTTCTTCATTGGTTCAAGGTCCACACAGTTCAGTTTATTCAACGTTACTGCGTTTGGCCATGTCGTCGAGCTAGTTTGCTGTCTCTGCCATGTAGCTGCCCATTAGTCACACACTCTACAGCAGGAAATGCCGCTTTGAAATAAAAGCTACACGTTAGAAATTCACTGTACTTAAAAATAAAGTGTACAAACCTGACAAGTTCACTTGCGGTCCATCTACCATGGACCTGCAACGCACCAGTTGGGAACCACTGCTTGAATGCATGCAAACACCAGAGTAAGATGTCAAAGTGATTTAAACCCCGTTGTCAGAATAGTATCAATATTACTATTCGCTGCACGAGCATTCCTTCAGGATAATACCCTCATCAGCATATTCTCCACCAACACAGTCATCTGCAGGGGGACAAACAGTTGCTCAGATGCAAATTATGACCCTTAAAAACCCTTAAAAAGACAGAAATAACATGCCAGTAATTACTAACGTTTAGTCCTTTATCTAAGCTCAGAGATGTGTAACTTACAATTTATTTTTTTGGCCAGTAAATATGTTTGTAAATGTGCATAACCCTTACCAATTAGATTCTGCAGACAGACTCACATGATAAAAACTATTTATAGGTGTCAACGTCATTGCACACTTTGGTACTAATCTTCAGAATTAGCCTCATTCAGTACAAAAGCACAAAACCATTTCAAAAATAGAATTACAAAAGCCAACGCAAAAAGAGAAAGCTTCAGTTCTTTAGTCCATTTATCGTTCATCATTTGAGCCTCATATTTTATCTACTGGCCCCATTTAGAGTCTTGTAAAACTGTGATGTGCATCACTCTATCTCGTCATGAATCTTGATGAACAACCAGCCTGACACCGATGTGTGAGCGAATATGGGAAATTAAATCTAATCAGTAAATGCATTGAGAGCTTAATGATTAGAATGGATATATCATGTCAGTGTGGGCCGAGCTGTGTCTGGTATTTGTCATGATGATTTATGAGGCAGCATGATGCAAATGGCACCAGACGTGATGCATAAATGATAATAAAAACTTCTTTAGAAAAGGGTGGAGATGTCAGAGAGACTTGTAACTGTCCTTCTGGTTGCCTCATAATCAGCTGACAGCATGATTTGCTCTGACTGCAGTCTGTCTCAGTTAACATCACTCATGCAATATATTAGCCTGTGATTTATTCAACATAATGACACTTTTTCTGGGTCAGTCTCCAGAAACAGGCAGTGATTTATACAAGAAAAAAAACAACGTATTTTCCAAAGACAAATATATAACCAGTAGAGAGATTTACTGCATCGCAATGAAATCACATCGTGCACAAAGCATTAATGCTGTCGACTTGTCAGTGCTGCCATCACATCTACAGTGAGTTAAGAGACAGATTAACTGACTGAGAAAGGATCGCTCATGAAATCATTCCATGTACATAAAATTATTATGTTTCAAAAACAACAAGAAATAGAAAGCTGATGAGGCAGCACATTGTAAAATTTTATATGTTCTGAGCTCATTTTGGCTCCGACTTCAGAGATCAATTTGTCTACTGGAAACTGAAACATGAGTAACAAAAGTTTGATAGTAATACACGGTGTCCTCGGGGTTGGAAATATGGAGAGAATGCCTTCAAATTACTAAATAACAGGTGAATTAACCCCAGAAGGTGAAATATTAGGATGCAGCCAGAGTGTGTCGGCAGTTCCTGGATGACGAACATTGATGCCATTGACTGGCCCTCTTGTTTCACTAACTTAAATCCAATGGATCACATAAGGGACGTGATGTATCTTTGCATCCAATGCTGCAAAGTACTGCCACAGACTGTCCAGGAGCTCACTGATGGTCTGATCCAGGTCTGGGACGAGATCCCACAGGACACCATCCGCCAACTCATTAGGAGCATGCCCAGACGTTTGCAGGAGTGCACACAGGCAGGCGGGGCTGTACACACTACTGAGTCATGCTATGAGTTGCTGTGATAAAATTCACTCAAGCTGGATCAGCCTGTGATTTCAATTTTTTACTCTGATTTTTGGTGTGATTTTGAATCCAGCACACTGGGTTGATAATTTAGACTTCCACTGGCATGATCGATATTACATCATTTTGTTCTCAATAATGTTTGTTTCCTTTAATTATATGAATTTATGATGTTTATAGTTACTTTTGATCTCATTTACATTTTTTACATTTTTTCTTTTCTGATTTTTTTACAGTGTGATTTTTAACAGATTTGTTTTAGAAAAAAAATTCAATTACCTGGATAGAAATGTGCGCACTTTCTTAAGGAGATCCATTCCCTGCCTGACCTAATTTTGTGGTCCTCTGATCTTATAATTTATCTAGCATCTGTGTGTAATATATTTTGTGATGCCTGACCATACACCTGATCAATGAATACATGTATCATCAATGAGTGTAAAAGCGTGCAGAGAGTAAAAAAAAGAAGCTGGAGCCATAAATACCCTCTAAGGAATTGCATTTAAAAACTTACCTGCTTTTCTATTTGACTATCTGATAAATATTTCTGCTTTCTGCTTCATCATTCATTCATGGTTTTTTTTCCCACTGGTTTTCTTAACACCTGTTATAAAATCCTCCTCTAACTAGCCACAGTTATACATGATAAATGTAGAAACGTAAGTATTGAATGTACCCACGACAGGTGTGTGTTGCGAGGATGTGGAAAACAGCGTAGAAATACTCACAGTCTCTGTAGAGAAGAGTATTCTGAGAAAGCAAAATCAGACAACACTTGGATCTCATTGCTCCTCAGCGACCTGCAACAGAAGCCATGAAATGCTACATTCAGAAAAACACAACACAGTTTGCATATACAAACAGATACACTCAGACTAGTGTTATCAAAATACAGATTTAACAATACATCTCAACTCTGAATATTTGAAATGGTTTTAATACTGTGCTTTCACATGGTATTGAATATCAATATTTTTTCAAGATACTGTATTGAAGTTAGAAACTCCAGTATCATGACACACTAACTCAGACAAAGAGGGACAGAGTGGGTGAAAGGTCTGAAGCATTATGCGCTGTGAACAGTCACATAAAAACTATAACTACTGCTACTTAATTGGCTTTTAAATACCCTGCTTCACATTTCCACAAGAATAGAAGCACCATCTATTAGAGGCAGAGTTTAAAACTTCATGGGACAGAAAAGATAAAAACAGAAAGACAAAAACGTCTGAGCATAAATTTATATCCACCACCATGCAGACACAAGGCTAGCACCAGACATCTCAAAAGGATCAAAGGTCTTATTGGATGCACCAAAAATTACACTACATCATAACATTAGCAGCAATGAGGAGAATAATTAGCTGTTAAACACTTTCTAAAATCAAAATTATCGCACACATACTGTATGTACAAACACTTTAATACATTTAATGACCAATAAAACACATTAGTAGGCTAATAAAATCTTAAGTATCTTTCGCTGTGCAACATACAGACAACGGGGGCAACAAATCTCCAGCAAATGAGTCAGCGAGAACAACATATAGCAGACAGCAGCATTATTCTTTATATCCAACAATGGGCATATTTAGACATCCATAAGTACAAATACATTAACAACTGTATTTTAACAAAATAGTTTCAAGCCTGTAAAGAGCATTAATATACAGATCACTCCAGGATCTCCCACACTTGTTCATTCTAAATCATACAGCACCTCCTCAAATAAAACAGTACAAAGGATAAAACCAAGCAAACAGAAAAAAAGGAAATGAAGACCATGTGAACAAACCTGGAAAAACTCAATCAAAGCCAAAAAAAGGCTAGTTAGCACCTGAAAACAACAAAAAAGAAAAACAAATATTGTGTTTTTACATATTTTTTCTTTAGAGGCAAAGTTGCTCTCTGTTTGAAAGTAATGCATCGGCTAAAAAGGTAATGAAATGTTTTATTCTTATATAAAGCTTTGTGGTGAACCAGACTTTATTTTAAACACATTAAGCGATACGGGATGCAGAGAAGGCAAAATGAGGATGAAGTGATGTCCTATTTCACGCCAGCTGGAGATGTGGAAACAACATTTTGGATGGAGCTGTGGACGGATGTACTTTGAATAATTCACAATCTTTCAAGATTATTATCATCATGTCTCCATCGAGTGTATTCCCAGGAGGGGAAATCTGTTCTTTCCATTTTGCAAATCAGAGCAACACAGCTCGGAGTTAAGAACAATATAATCCCTCTGTTGACTGTCTTCATTTGAAGAGAAGTCAGATATGATATTAGCTTTAATTCTGGAAAAAAGTAATTTGCTTAAGTGCTAACAATAAAGTTATTGTATACCAAGTTTAAAAGATAAGGAGACCTACAGTCCAAGCAGGCAGAGAGGTATCGGCACGTGATATGTTTCCACAAAGCAGGATATTCAAACAGATGGTATTGCTGAAGGCCAGACTAAGCTGATGCAATACTCATTATCCACAGTCGTAAAAGGATCATACCATAAAAACAAAGAGGAACTTTTCAGAGATGTAATATCATCTACCATAATTTTTATAGCACTGATATGAAAGATCAGGCCCATCTTGGATTAAATGTTGTGTGCCAAATCATACAAAATAATGTAGCCTACAATAACTATGCAGATGACACGCAAATATACACACCGCTTTCACCAGGTGATTATGGACCTTTAGAACGTCTGTGTCACTGTAAATATTTGGATGCGTCATAGTTTTCTCCAACTCAACAGAGATAAGACCGAAATAATTGTCTTTGGGCCACAGAAAGAAAGAAAGAGTGTCAGCTCTCACCTCGAATCCCTCTGTCTTATAACTAGGAGTCAAGCAAGAGACCTTGTTGTTATCTTGGACTCAGACTAAAATTTCCACAGCTACATCAAATCCATAACGTCACCTGGCTACTACCATTTAAAAAACATTGCTAGACTCAGAGGAATAATGTCAAAGCAAGATCTTGAAAGGCTCACCCACGCCTTTATTTTACGTAGATCAGATCATTGCAATGGTCTGTTTCTAGGACTTCCAAAACAAGCTGTTCCACAACTTCATCATATTCAGAATGCTGCTGTTAAGGTCCTGACAAACACTAGGAAATATGACCACATTACTCCAGTTCTAAAATCCTTACACTGGCGACCTGTCACTCAGAATCGATTTGTATAAACCACTCTGTGGCTCAGCGCCCAAATATATCTCTGACACGCTTGTGACATATGGACCTTCTAGGACCCTGAGGACATCAGGGGCCGGCCTACTGACCATCCCGAGAGTCAGAACAAAACATGGTGAAGCAGTGTTTTGTCTTCATGCAGCACAAACCTGGAATAACCTCTCGGATGATGTCAGACAAGCCCCGACTCTGACCACCTTTGAATCAAAGCTAAAAACATTAATTTTTTACACTGCCTACTGCCACACTGCAATGACTGCAACCTTATTTCTAGACTTTAAATCATTTTAAATTTTATCTTCACTCTTCACCTCTCACCTGCACTTTTGCTATTCTTAATGGTGTTTTTTTTAATTGTAAATCTGTTAATAATTAATTGTACCTTTATATCTATCCATCTGCATCCTTTATTATGTTTTATATTTTATTGCTCTGTTAAGCACTTTAAATTGCCCTTGTGCTATACAAATAAAGCCTTGTCTTGTAAACCAACAATAACAACCTCAGACTTTCATCACCGTCATCTACAAATTAAAGGGGCACTCCAGCAATCTTATATTGCACTTACATGAAGTTGGGGGTCTTGCAAACTGAAAAGGATCGATGCAGCCAGGACCAAAATATCCCGATTTTTAAAACCAATCCTCTCCAAACTCAAGCGTGTCATCTCCACGGCTGTCAGACCTGATGAAGCCTCTCCAAAGCCAAGACAACTCAACTGATTTTGATGTGAAAAATCTGGGACCATTCCTCTTAACTATTCGTACATCATGTGAAGGGGAAGCTTTACAAAGCGCTCCACAACTACTGAGAACAAGAAACAGCTTGACTACAATAAATCTGAATAAAAGATGGAGAGTGTCTGCGGAAATAAGATAAAACATCAAACAAATAAAGCATACTAAAACAGATGAGAAAAAGCAGACCATTAGCAAACTGCATGTAAAAAAGTAACAGAAAATAAGAGTAAAAACTACAACAATCACAGCTGATATGTGTGTGTAACTGGACTGATGTTGTGGGTGCTGCTATGTGGGTGCACTCCTATCAAAGGCTCTGTTTCCTTTTTGGAGCTCAGACTGTGTTTTTGTGGTGGGTTTAGTCACATTTTGAAACTCGAACACAGGCTAGACAGTGCCTAAAAAGTAAAACCGCAGCCACTGCAGAGAAGATAAAGTAGCAGAGAGAATCCAGTCCTGTACTTACTGGAGCTTGAAAATTGGTTTCTGGCTTAGGTGAGAATAGAGAAAGTTACAGTATCATTTATGAGAAAATAAAAATGGAATGGTTATTAAAAGCAAAGGAGAACACGTGTAAAATCACCTGCTTTCTTAGGTGTAACATCCCAGTTAGAATAAAACTAAGGAGGCAACAGTTTGAGAGGAAACTGGCATATTAATGCAAATATGCAAAATTGTACAATGAAAATCTAAATGCCACTTTGCAACAAACTGAATTATCATATTAAAGTCAAAGGTGTTTTGAGAATTACAGTATATGCATAACATCTGGCAGAAATCACAAAACTTAATGCTTCAGTAAAGTCACAAGTATCTAAACGTTAGCTTGTGATCCTTTTAAGCTGCCACCAGCTACAGCTTTGTTGTAGTCGGCTCTAGACAAGCACAGCAAAGTCTGCAGCGTTTGTTGATAAGCTCTGGCTGATAAATCTACAGAGCTAAGAGGAGGCGAACTGAGTGTGAAGATTGAAGATTCAGACGATGAAAAACAAAGGGCTACAGGTCATTTTACGGATGACTACTCCACCATCAGTCTATATTTGATCAGGAGAAACAGAGTGGCTTCATTAAATGAGTGTTAATAATCAGAGTATAACTGCAAATCTAGAGAAATCAATGATTTTCTAACGGAGGGAATCAACAAAATTGTTCAAAAATAAACAGCCTTTTAGGGAGCTGACATTTAGAAGCTCAATTATGGATAAATTAAAAGTGTTATTATTGGTTGTGAGGGAACAGAGCAATCAATAGTGTGAGACCTCTTACTGAGAGATCAAATTGAAAAAGAATGGATGTTTCAATGAAGCAATCAGGCCTCAGACGCAGAGAATCTGTGACAGAGATGACTGTGGGAGCACTGCAGTATGTGACAATTTCATAAAAAGGAGAAAAAACTCCCATCCATTGCCATGACTCTACAAGTGGAAATAGATAATGGTTGATAGATGGATGGATGGAAAACGTGCTTTTTCGAAATCAACGCCAACCCACGGCACCAATGAAAGGTCAAAAATGAAGCAGATGGTTGAAAATGGCTAAGAATGCAAAAAAAAGGCACAGAGAGCAAAATCCAACCAAAGGGCAAAGAAAAGTTTTAACATTTAACATTTAATCATTTGAGGACATTCATGGTAATTGGACTTTTTCCCTTTTGTTCAGCCAGAGCCCTCTGTCAGTGTAACATTCATTCACTGCTCCATTCACTCCATATAACTGACCCATTACTGTTATCATCTTGGGAATTCAGCTTGTACTGATTTGTATTCTAATTATTTATCTGTAGCAGGATTAATATTTTGATTATCAATTTCTCTGCTGCTAATTACATCTCCCAGGACAGAAACAACAACCTGAAACAGCAGCAAGGAACACTCGTTTGAGTACTCGGATCAACTCGTGATGAACTACTGGAGCTGCTTGATAATACGCTGATCATTTAAATCAGCTGCTCTGGAGCAGGGAGCAATCTGTTACATGCAGGACAAGAGGCGGTCCAGGAGAGGTTCGGGAAACGCTGGTCTAAAATAGTTACATGAGTCAATAAGGACTGTCAAGGCTTCCCACTTTGAACTCAAATTGGTTGTCACAAGGACAGAAGAACACACACACACGCACACACACACACACACACACACACACACACACACACACACACACACACACACACACACAGAGAGAGCCATTATAGCCAGAGGACACTTACAGCCAGGTAACATTTGGGGAGAATAGAGGAACATCCTGCAGGTTGACCCCCACACAATCGACATCTGTCTTAATGCAGTTGCAACTCACTGGATACTCCTGCAAAACTGCGCACACACAGAAAAACAAACACACACTTCAAAATTACAGCATTCATGGATTTTTAAAGACTTATTACAGAATGTTTTTAACTGATAGAACTGGGACACAACAAAAAACCTTTGTTGGCCACAAGGGCTACAATTAAGGATTATTTCCACTATCAGTTCAACAATTGATCAATCCAATGGATCATAAAGTGGATTACTGATATATTCGGCCTCGTATATTCACTACAGCGTCGCATTTTAACGGGGTTCAGATAACTGTTGCAATGGCAGGTTTGTCTTGTACTACTGGGGGGTGCAGTTCGCAGTGGCGTGTCATGTAAGCTACAAATGTGTCTGCAGCTACACATATGTCCTTTTTTAATGGAGCACTGGGTTGAAGCACTCCCTGTCACCAAGCCACTTTCCTGCTGAAGAAAAAGACTATATGGACACACGTGACATCGGTTCAGTTTAGCTGAGTGCTGCAGAGCGTATTAGATAGTTTTAGTTTCTGTGTGTCAGGCAACATAGCTTCAAAACCTAAAGTACGCAATGGATTCACGATAGGGTGCTAGAAGTCATGTATATTTTTACAGAGATTATATAAAAAAAGGAACATTAGCCTTAATTTTCTCCAACTAACAATAACACGTCATACTAAAAATTGTCAGCAACCAACATATCGGTTTCCAAATCTTTTTAATGTTACCAAAGAAAAAAGCAGGTAGCAAACCTGACTGATGTTGGTGATCTTGCATGAGGCTAACCCCTGTTGACATAGATCATTAGCTAGCTTTTTGCCAACATTGGTTAACTTAAGAGGTGACTATAAAGTGTCCAGATTGTGACAGTCGCCCAGCCACGTCTTTTAACTGTCTTCAATATTTGGTTGTCTTTTTAACATGGACGAGACTAGCACACAAAATATCGAAGGCCCAGTTAACTGAGGTTGTCCCAGGGACCCAATTTACGATGGTCCTCATATCTGATAAACACTTCATGAACACACACACACACACACACACACACATCATGTAAGTGTCTGAACACACAAACATACGCAGATGCTAAAAGTAAAGAACACATATTCGAGCATGACACAAATACAGTACTGTATACACTTACAACACTCATTAAGGAAATACTCATCCAGTTGACTGCCACCTAGTAGTTTATCACCAAATAAGTCCGCCCATCCAATGTTATCTCCTGCAAACACAAACAGGAAACATTAGTTATCTGTGCAGTGCAGACAGATAAAACCCAGCTGAAGTTGACTGCTATCTTGTTTTGAGATCAGTTTTATCAAAATCTAAGTTGGCTCCAAACTTCAAAACAAATATTTTACAGCCTACTCACAAAAGTTTGACTGAGCGACTGTCATACATAACTACACATTACACAGTCAGGCCAGATCTTGCATTGTATTTGGCTGACTTGTATTCAAATGAGTGTCAAAAGCTCAAAATTAAACACAGCTTAGCAGTCCTTAGCAACTTATCAACAGCAATGAACTTGGCCACACACTCGTGTTTTCTAGTTGAGAAAACGGGATTACATGGACTATTTATTACCAATCTGAACGAGGCTCCGAACAGCTGTGAATGTTGTTTACTAAGAGACAGATTTTACACCAGTGGCATAAATCAGAGCCGATGCAAGCTGTCAAACATGTTGTCAAACATGATGTCTCTGACAGAGAGCCAGCACTCTGTGTGCACACCAGCCACAGCTTTCTGTCAGCTGCCATTCAAAGCCTCCGTGACGCTGCACTGGAGGCTGTAAGTGAACACAGATACAGCTTTAGAGATTCACTGGCGATGATGAGTGATGTGATGGAGGGACGAATCTATTTTTATCTTTTTGCCTTTAAGTTCCATAAATAGAGTCTTTGACTAAACTTTTTGTGACATGTCTCATCATGAATGTTAATTATGCAACAGGCATTTATCATAACAGATGGTGGACTGTGCCGAAAAGTAGTTGAGCATTTCATAGAAGCCTTGTGCTAATGTTAAATTATGTTTTGACAGATCATTAGACCTTGCAGTGGATATTAGTCTTAAATCTACTGAGCCCTCAATCAAGTGACACCATTTCTCTCTTGCCAAGTTGTTTTTCTACAGCTGTTACTTGAGTAACTAACTGGCTTGCAGTAGAGGCAGCAGTCTCCTCCTTAATCATAAATGTCAAGTTGTCAAATGTAAAACTGTGGTTTAAAAGCAATAACATACTCAAGGTCATCCTATACCACGTACTGTACAAAAGCTTAAGAGCTCACAACACTTGAGGGTGCTTGGATGTAAGAACAAGTAATTTGCTGGTGTATTCCTGCAGTTCAACAGATAACAGGCAGGACCACACGCTGAGCAAATTAGTTTTATCTAACCCATACAATCACACCCATACAATCACACCCATACAATCACATTTCCCTCCGGTGTACGATGCTGCCAAAATTAAATAGGGATTCAGTGATCAAATATTAGAGACACCACACATACAAGTATTTCAGTGTTTATACTTTGAAGCTGTGTGCAGAACTCTATAAAGGATGCTCAGCAGGGCAGCATCTTTTATTTTTTTATGTTTTTTTGCATTTTATTGCCTTGATTGCTTTTGTTGTTTTCAGTCTTTTTTGTCTGTATTTAATTATATTGTCATTTTGCATCCTGGATGCTGCATTTTTTTGTCCTTTTGTTTTGACTTTATCTTAACTCTACCCTCACTTTGTCTCACTAATGTTTTATAGGACTGTTTGGTTTTCTGTTGCAATATAGTCTGCTGAGTATCCTGCTTCTGCTTTGGCTTTGCTGTCAAAGCACCTTGTAAACTCTGATTTTAAAAGTGCTATATAAAATAAAGTTTTTATTATTACCATAACATTCACCTTTGAGAATGAAGGAGAAACAAGTTGGCTGTGAGGATGATGCATACTCTGGAAGGGCCTGGTGCCCAGAGAGGGATTGTGGTTATTGGCAGGACGGTACTACCAAAGCCCAACAGACTGATTTGTGCTTCTTCTTGATGTAGCTGATACTTTTACCCGGCAGAAAATACAATGTTTTTCAAAGTATGTTAGAGAAAACTGTTGTTTATCTATCTTTATCAGATAGATGGAATTATCTGATGAAGACCTTCAGTGATGGATCATGAAAAAAACAGTGTAACAACACAGTCTCACTCTGAAGTCATCAAAATCTGGCGCTTGGTTAGTGACTTCCTGTGTCAGTCACCAACTACGATAGGTTACTGTTGCTTTTCAAACCTCGGTACAAAGTGAGCTGGCGTTCCTGAAATCTCTTACTTTCCTCCTGAGCTAAATGTACCAAGACATGAGGCCTGCTGTGAGCATCAGCAAGCTGTATAATCAGTGCATGCTGATGCATTTGATTAAGTAACAAGCATGTCATCCTCAATTCTTCATGTTATTTGACATTTAAGTTGCAGGGCTGTCACGCTTCAGCAACCAACTTTCTAAGTATGAATTACTAAAAGGTACTGACTCCAGTGGTGCGTCTTTATGATAAAAGATCAGAGTGGCAGGTGTGTGTGATGTTGTGAATGACAGGCCTATTGATCCACTGACAAGCAGCCTGTTCCTCTGTACGTTGAGGGAAGCTTGGCAATTGTTAAAAGTTTTCTTCACTTTAATTGGAAACAGAAAACTTTTCCCCCCTCGTGTTTCCAAACAGCGTTGTTGTAACTCTGTTGTCACGTAACAGCTGGGTCACTGTCCATTTTCCCCAGAGCCCAGAAACCATCAACAACACAGGACACACTGCAGGTTGTTTTCCACAGTTACTTTGGTTGTTCCACTGTCTGCCATTTCTACTGCTGATAATAGTACCTGCAAAGAACCTACACTGGTTCTTCTTGGTAACTGGCAATAAACAAAAACACCGTCTTCTTCCTGTTTTGGTTGGGCAACAGTTTACCACTTACTTTGTGTTGTAAACCAAACCACCATGACTTGGCTTATAGGGAACTAATCTAAACATTAATGGTATCAATGTTCTGCAATCATTATGCTGTGCAATCAACATTTACTTCATAATGATGAGTTTTGACAGAGTGACTACTTGCACTCCGATTTTGTTGGTGAAGATTCTCATCATCCAATAATCATCCATCATAATTTTAAATGTTATATCGTACGCGTCTGGACTTGCTCTAGTTTTTTGAACACGTTTCATTTTTTATCCAAGAGGCTTCCTCAGATCTAGAAGAAGCAGAACTAAAGAAGCCTCTTGGATGAAAAGTGAAACCAGTTGCACTTAGAAGTGACAGCTGCTATTATGTTGGAGCTGCTCTCCAGTCTCTTGCCAGGTCACAACGGTGGGTATCAAGTTTAATTGAAAGTTTAAAATTCTCTTGCACAGCTCGGAGCTAGTTTGAGAGCTTTGAATTCTTATTTGATTAACTCTCAGCGGCTCACTTGCAGGGGACATGATCAACTCTACCGAATGTGCGCTGCTTTTCGTGGCTTCTTTACTTCCTGCTGGTCACCTTGGGGACTCTCATACATTTACTGGAGGCCACAGCGTAGCTGAAGAAAGACTTATTCAAGCCGACACTATCTTTTAAAATACCCTCCTTTGCTCAGCACTGTTGAATGAGGATTTTTGCCCTTAGCATAGTAATGTTAGAGATGTAGAGCATTTGTATTTGTGATGAAGTGCTGTCTGAAGGGCTTGCTGTCTTTCACAAACTTGCCCATCCTGTGTATCGTGAAGAGGCAAATTTTCTATTTGATGTACAAGGGCTTGGGTTTTATTTCACAAGTAGACACTTACCACAGCTCCACTCATCAGCTCCATTGCGACAGTCTTTGTGTCCGTTACACTGCAAAGCCTGGGGGAGGCACTCACTCAAGTTCCCACAGGGGAAGTGGCCGAGGGGGCATCGAGCTTCTACGTCCGTCCTGCTGTCCATCAGCGCTGAGGGAAACATGCAGAAAAGAGAGTGAGATTACACGAAACGTTCTCACAAGTAGCACCAAATTTCAACAGCAGGGAAAAGTGTTACTCAGCAGCAAGTCTGTTTTGTCAACAGGACATTTAGTTTCTCTAACTGCTGGCAACAAGTATTAACTATAACTAATTAGGCCACCGCTACTGTGCCATGCTCATGCTCTCATTTTGGAGGCGTTCATATTGACCCTGCTGCTGTGTGATGGCTGCAAGTACTTAATAAACTCAGGGGAAAGAGTGCTACACACAGCAACAAACAAAACGTCTGTGGCCACAGAAACATTTTGGCAAAACCTGGATTACATTCAGTGGCATTCGGAGATAATTGGTGAGCCTCATTAATGTCACCTTTACTGACTCCGGCCTTATTGCATTCAAAGCTGTATTTTTCATGGACATTTCAATTGATGTTAACAAAAGCCATCCAAACTGTCTTGTTCGCTCCCTGTCAAATTTCCCCCGTCCTCCTGAACAGCCCATCTCTACTACTACTTCTGTGCCATTGCTTAACTGATATCCAATATTATGATGCACCTACAACTTGTAAATTAGTGTGACTGAACAGACGATTCATTTATCTCACTGTTTAATAACTTCTCATAAACCGTCCGGATTCATAATTTACCACAGCTTCACAACTCATGTCCAAACACAAGATAGTCACAAGACTCTTAAAGTCATAAAGACTTATTATGGCTGTTCATTTACTGCAGCCTGTCCTGTCTCTGGCTTGTCAAACAAACAGAAACAAGTCCCTCAGTTTCGGCTGCCAGGTAACACAAAGTCCTCACTCACATCTGCATGGGACACATCAAGCATTACTCTCTTCATACTGCAACCCTATGTAAACAGACCTGAAAGCTCTTCAGCAAACAATACACGTCAGTGTCTGGGCCATTTTTCTAATGACACCACAAACATTTAAGGGGAAAGTAAACGTTTTCGCTGCAGGATTAAAAGAGGAACAAGTATGCCATTTTTAAATGTTAGATACAGGGTAGCTTGTTGGCAGGTAACGTGTAGGAATTTCTTTGAATGTGACCTGGATTTTTCTCTGGGATGTCATCATTAAAATTCTCAGTAATGACTGACATGTTGGAGACAGGCCATTAGCCCTGCACCTGCTAATGTGTGCTTACATTTTTCTGACAACTTAAGATCCAGACACTCAGGAGGTTATAAGTGGGTGCCAATTTATCCACAGAGGTCGCTTTCACTCCAAAATAAATGGACCCAGTGATTCAAATTGGCAGAATCTGAATGAAGCAGTTTCGCGTTAAAAATCACAGTTTAAATGATGCTGTCCAGCTTGTCGCAGAGGGGCTGCCAACTACGGTGGCCAATGTGAAAACGTGAATGTCCCGATCTGGAGCCAGCATTTGGTTTGTCCAATTTGGGCTACTGTAGAAACATGGCAGCAGACTCCTTAGACAAAGACCTGCTCCCTATGTAAATATAAACAGATCATTCTAAAGTAACAAACACACAACAATTCTCATATTCAGGTGATCATACACTAAGGAAAACATACTTATATTATATTTCATCTCAGCAAATATATTCCCCTAATTCTTACACACCGCACCTTTAAGTATCAAGAGTTTAATCAGGATTTAATACAGAACATTTTAATATTTCATTTAAGTTCTCATACCATCATGTTTTTCTTTCTCTCTCCTTCTTTTTTTCCTTGTTTGTTGTGTGCACACATTTAAAGCTGCCATTTGTGCATGTGCAATGCTGGAAGTACTATCTATAAACTTCCACCCCAAGGCCTAAACAAACAAACTTTCAGTTCATCCCAAATCACAGTCAAGACCATTCAGCACCACCTGTTCATACCGGCAACAAACAGCTGGCCAGACCGAGGACTCCCCAGGAAGGGTGATGAAGGCAAACAAGAAGGCAAACAAGAGCAGCACAGGAATGAGACTCACATCCTACACACACAGCTTTCCCTCTTTTAACAGTCAGACACTGATTAGATGCAGACCAGATTTCACTGCACTTGTGTTGTACCCCAATGATATGATGCTGTGTGACTTCTCATCTGTTTAACCTCCATGCAATGATTCAGACCTCCAACCATAAAGAGAAATGTCAGGTATTACAGAATTGAGTTTGGTGACCTCTGCAGAGAATCTGTTTTAGGCTTTGTAAATGGAAACTTTTTTTTATTAAATTGTATAAAGTGCATGCACGTATAATACTCAGGAGCTCCACTTTGATCATTGCTTTGCATACTGTAATTATGCAAAATACTGCACAATGAATTCTAATTTTCAACAGCAAAACAGAACATGAAATGAGCTGTCAGAGTTTTAAATTATCATCAGAACTTATCAACAGTGAAATTGTTAAAGCCGCCCTGCCTCCCTCAGAATCTGGTCACGGTCTAAGCAGTGGAGATAAACACTCGTTTCACCACAAAATAAGCTTTAAAACTCTGTGACAAAGTGTGTAAGAGAACTGAGAGCACTTTTGCTCCTTAATGTAATTTTCAAACTGCCATCATGGCGAGGGAAAAACTACTGCTGTCATGTGTGAAGAGTTTAATGAATAGGAGACATAGAATAAGTGTGAATGCAAAACAATAAAACATGTTTCTAAAGTCAGCCAAGTTCCATCTTTCATGTTTTCTCTCTGATTTGTTTGACTTCAGTGGTGATTACAGCACCTACTGTCATGTGCTGTGACCATAGCACACAGCTGAACACAAAGTCCTCAAGACATTTCTAAAGGGTACTCTCAGTTAGTCAGCAGGTCTCTGATAATATCTAAATGAAACAAGAAATTTTCTTCTTCTGTTTGATCTGTAACTCCTGTGTTTTTATCAGTTTCTCCCTTAAGCAACTTCACTCAGGTTTCTTGATTTTAGTTTTATTCTTTACACATTCATACACATATTGAGTAACAGCATGAGTGACTGTGGAGACAGTCGTATGGCCTCCACAGTCTGACCTTTTAATCCACGAACAGACCAGAACACAGACATAAATCTGTCGAGATTTCACCTGAGTTGTGCCTGCAGTACTTCAGCTACATAAAAAAGTCCCTGTTTGACGGCACGCAACAAATGAAAACAGATACATCAGAGGAGTACACTGTGTCCTGAGGTGCTGCAGAACAAAGGAACAAGTGTGGTCAATCTTAAATGTTTATCACCAAGAAAGTCTCACTGTTTTAGTAACTTGATTTACTGTTTATCTATTCATAGGGCTAATTTGGTATTCATAGAGTCATAAAGCCCTGGAGCAATACCCAAAATTGGTTTGATTTTTATACCCATTTATCCTGGTCAGGGTGGCGTCACCCCGCAAAATGAAACGCAAGACGTCAAGGGTACAAGTCTACACACTGCATAATTTATTTACTCCTAGAGGTTTGAAAAACACATAAATATTAAGGCACTGTAAGACTGTTTGGCAACTTCATTTTCCGATATTGTGCATTTCAGACAAATGTGACATATGCAAACTATAGGTGTTGGGACGGCATACTGCATTTGAAATTAAACGCTAAGCTCGAGGTTAAGGTGCTGACATCCTCAAGATTGAGAGTCAGCACTTCGCCTCTGCATTCAGTTTTATTGCAAAACTAATGTGCTGGAGAACAAATCTGTTTGTTCTCATAAGCGGTGTCAACAAGAGCAACGGTGCTGAACACAGAGGATGGGGACAACTGCTCAGTACATCACCCGGACAGAGCTGCTGTCCACAGAGGATGTCTACACAGGAAGAAAGAATGACAGCAAGAAGGAAGCTCAGAGACCCCACACACCCAGGCACAAACTGCTCTGCCTGCTGCCGTCTGACGAAACCAGGCTAAGTGACAGCTTCATCCTGCCGCACGACATTAGACTGTTAAACTCATTAGCTCCTGAGCTCATCACTTGACCCTGCCACTTTACCATCATGTACTTTTACAAACTGTCATATACACACTACTCATTTACATTTATACATTCCTGATTACACTGAATTTGACTCTTGTTTTATACATTTAGTTGTTATATACACAAATATGTTGTTGGAAGGTGCCTAAGAACCAAAGTTGTCAATGGCAATGACTGTTTCGGTACTTGTTGTGCATTTGACAACACATAACTTGAAACTTGGGATGGTAAAGAAATTGCAGCACTCATAAAAAGGTCATCTGCGGATAAATGACAAATAACTCACGGAAAGGCACACGTGCTCAAGAAAAAGTGACTGAAATAAGAGCAAACAACTGAACAAAGGAAACTGTCAATGAACAAGACTGAAAACAGACAGATCCAAATCAGGCAGTATATTATTTCCTCTGGACACATAGATGTCTCTCAGTTATCAGCCCCAGTTTATGGGTTTTATCTTTCTAGTGATGTAGGGCAAGTGCCTTTATGATGTGGTCTCACAAAATGTCCTCTGAGACATCCGGCAACATGATCTCATGGAAGTAAATGTCTTATTGTTTATCTTGGATGCAAACCTAATTTACGTGGGACAATAAAGCTGAACGGAACTGAATTAAATGTGAAGCCTGCATTTTTCTATGCAGTGATATTGATAAACACCACTTTGAGCTCAGTTAAGAAAAAGAAAAAAAAAAGCTTCATGTTAACTTTGATTTGTAGATGTTTGAAAAGAGAATTAATGAATGTTTTTATTTGGTTCATTACAGCTACAAGCTTAATTGTAGTATTTAAAGGTGCGCTGTGGCTTTTCTTACCACTGGAGGCACTATGGAGCAGTGCTAACATCTGAAATACACATATAGATAACTATGCTGGCATATTAGAGCCTTTTATGTTAAAAAAAGAGCTGGGTTAGACAGGTAATATTCCAATTAAATAACAAACAAACAAACAAACAAACAAAAATAAACAGAATTTCTGAGATTGAAGTCCCACATTTACAAGATAGACTGTACGCTTTCTTCTCACAAATTTGTGACATTAATCTCAGAGAATCTCTGAACTTTGTACCTTTGTACCTTGTAAGTTTCTGATTCCCCCGAAGCTTTTGATTTACTGGTCCATCAACGTCCCAACCCTCACCTATGGTCATGAGCTCTGGGTAGTGACCAAAAGAATAAGATCGCGGATACAAGGATACTGAAATGAGTTTCCTCCATGGGGTGGCTGGGCTCAGCCTTAGAGGCAGGGTAAGGAGCTCAGAGATCCAGAGGGAGCTCAGAGTAGAGCCGCTGCTCCCTCATGTCGAAAGTGGTCAGTTGAGGTGGTTCGGGCATCTGATCAGGATGCTTCCTGGGCGCCTCCTGTTAGTGGTGTTCAGGGCACTTCCCACTGGTAGGAGGCCCGGGGGCAGACCCAAAACACACTGACGGACTACGTATCTCATCTGGCCTGGGAGAAGCTGGAACGTGTTGCTGGGGAGAGGGATGTCTGGGGTGCTTTGCATGGCCTGCTGCCCCCACGACCCAGTCCCAAATATGCATATAAAAAATGGATGGAGGCCCTGACGTGTCGTTGTAAACAACAGTAACATTAAAAAAAAAAGTCTGTGTAATACTCACTGCCTGCAGGTGGTGCAAGTGTTAAAACTGCAGCTGCTATTCTTTTCCTTATGTGTAGGTGGTGTCATCACCATGTCTACATCTGCAGGTCTATACAGTTGCTGCTGTTACTGTAAGCGGTGCAGGTGGTAATTTGGAGACCTGGTCTGACAATGAGAGAACGCCCCCCCTCTGCAGCCTGCTTTAAGTTAATTGGTGGGTTTGTGAGAGGCTTTATAATATTTCAGACTGCTCCATTTGACCAAAATAAAAATGACAATTATTAACACCATCTGCTAAAGCTTCCACCACTGAGACAGTAGCAGATAAAACTTTTTATATCAGCCTACCAGTGACTCAAAAATCTTCCCAGCCACCAAGAGCAGATTCAGTTTGACACAACACCTCTCTCAGAGGCAGAGAACCGTTTCACATGAAGACTGGCTACAGGGGAATCTTCCTCACTGACAGTCCCAAAAAATGTAATAGCGTTTGTGCCTCTATGACAGAAATCACCCCTGACAATGAATTAAAGATGTCCTCTGTCACTCTATTGGAAAAAAAACTTAACTTGTAATAGCTTCTTGAATTTATTCAGAAAAAAGTTCTTTAATTAAGATTAACATTCCTGACTGAGATGTCGAGATGCAGCAGAGAGGCACTGAAATGTTGGTGTAGTCTCTACTATCTGCTGATTACTGACTGATGCATTTTGCTTCGTTGTGTTGATTTGTGCTCTATTTTTTTATTTTCCCGTCTGGTGATTTTTGTGTATAATTTTAAGTTTTTAGTAATCATCCTTTACAGTTCTTAAGTCTTCTTGAGCCTGGATGATTACTGTGAATGTCAAGTGATATTAAAATGCAAAAAACAGTGTTTACAAAGACATTTCGATTAAAACAAAGACCTGTGCATCAAAGCGTGCCACCCATCACAACTAATTTCTTATAAACTGCGTAAAGAATCATCTTCACATGATCATATTAACTGAGCAACAACAACAGGAACTGCACCACAGTTGGAACAATTCAACACCAACAGTCCGTGTCACGACTTCCAGTTTGTCTGTCTGTGAAATGTTTATACAGACTTCACTCTCACATTTCTGACACAACAGTAGATGAGTCACAGACTGGGAGGTGGAGAGACTGTGTGTGAGCCTGAATAAATAAGATATGAACATTGAATCCCCCACCCACCAGCCTCTTTGACACCAAAATCTGGAAGACTGAGATGTGACAGAGAAACATTGTTGGTATCACGTCCCCTATATAGGCTACTTAATTATGAATCTTATCAATAGTTAATGATTTAAACCAAAGCCAATCTCCGGAAAGCTCCTGAAAAAGCATCCTATACATTTTAGGACTGTATATCTTGTGAGGACAGTGGTCATGCATGTCACAGCCTATTTCATGCCTTTTCACCTCCATCTGAGCAGCAGACCGGTCCAATTCTAATATCTGCAGACCTTATTCAGAGCTAACTATCCACTGAGGATTTTAAAACAAGAAGAGCCCTCAGCTGTGGAGTTATTGATTTATTGACAGTTTAATTCTGCACAATTGTTTTTCCCTTTCATGTCCATGCTCATTCATGAACGCATCCTGAGCCACTTGATAAAAACAAATATTCTGATAAAAATAGGGAAACTGCCTGTAACCATAGTATAAATAAAATACATCCTGTAGCCTAATAATTGCATTCATAAAATATGATACATAACAAATATTACAAAAAGACTCCAGTGATGCAACAGCATTAAAAATAAGTGCTCTACAGTGTATCATCTAAAAAGAATAGTCATGTCACCTCCTCCTTCTGCCATTTGTCTTTACCTCTGATCTCAGTATGGGTCAGGTGGAACAGCAAAAAGATGACAGGTACTTCCATCCTGAGGCTCAGAAGTTTCACTGCGCTCAGGTCGCACCGGCGATAAATCCTCAGACCGATCCACGATCAGTGAAAACCTGCCAGTCGACAGAAAAGTCAGCAGAAGTCCAAATCAGTCCAAAATGTTAAAGCATTACAAAAAAGGCAAAAAAAAAAAAAGGCGAACTAAGGTGACGGGTGCACCGCGGAAAGTAGAAGCGAGCCGGTGCGCAAAGACAGCGACATCCTCTCTACACTGTCCTCATCGGAGCTCTGTGCACACTCTGCTGGGAGCCACCGTATCCTCCTCCACATCCACTTTCTGCTCCTCATCTCTCTCTCTCTCTCTCTCTCTCTCTCTCTCTCTGTCACACACATTCACACCCGCAGGCACCTTCTTCCACTTCCTCTTCCGCAAATTATTTCTATGACACACCTGCAGATGATCACTTCCTGCCACCTGGCAAACTGTGAAGTCAGTCTGCAGCAGTGGTTGAATGTCAAGTCAATTTACTGAAGTACAGCACTGAGCAATTTAACGTTATCTGTACTTTTTCCGTCTTCTGCACCATTATATTTAAACTCCACAGCATTCTGGATGCCAATATTCTACTTTTACGCCTGACATCTGTAGTTGCAATATTTTTGCAGATTCAGATCACACAGAATATAAACAAACAAACAAAAAAAAGAGGTATTATCACAGATTTAGGACGGCAGAGGGGATACCTGCACAAAGGTGTAACTGGTCGAGACAGCCACAAAAAATTGAATTTTATTTATTTATTTATTTTGCATTGACCTCAGCCCGTGAACCTTTTTTGTGGCTGTTCAGACCAGATGCATTGGTGTGCGGGTACCTTCTCTGCTGTCCTTGCTTGTTGTCCATAATACCAAGACACCCAAGATAAAGTTTTTTGTTGCCCTGAGAAGGCGCAGATTGACAGCAGCCCTAAGACTTATCACAGATTTAGCAACCCAAAAAAGTGAAATGATCTCCACCCCAGCTACACCTTTAAACAATACATTGATGATTATGATTCAGTAAGATGAAATAAATACTGATGAGACGGGCCATTCTGCATGATGAATACTGTTACTTTTACGAACACTTTTACTCAGTAAGAGTTTGATGTGGGATTTTTACTTGTACTTGAGTACTTGAGTATTTCTACACTGTGGTATTGCTACTTTTTACTAAAGACTGCTCCCCTGTTACAGGACATGAAAAACCTGCCAGAGTTGAGCTTTATTGGATATAATTGGAGACATTTGGTTATACTGACACTTTGAAAATCTTCTTCTTTTTGCGTTCAAAGGGCTTGATACAGGTTTCTGATCTCATTTTATTTTATTTTTTTGATGTTAAGAAAAGTTTCATCACTGTGTTTCAGTTTGTCATTTCTGTTTTGGATGGTGTGATATACAGATATGTTTGAGTACCACAGAAGAAGTTTTGAAATAGTCATAAAGTCTCCCAATGTAGCAGAGAGGGAGTTTTTGCTGCAAAGCATGCTTTACTAAAGTTTTTATGAACCCTCTGACAAGGTAAGATAAGCAGCAGCAGCAGCAGCAGCAGCAGCAGGGTTGTAACTCCAGTCAGTATAAACACTGAGCACATGTTGCAGGGCTGCTCTGTGTTTTGCTTGGAGGACTCAGAGTTGTCGCTGGCCTTCTGGGCACCCTGACAACATCTGAATCTGAGCCAGGCCATTTAGGCAACATGCTTGTGGCTAACATGTTTGTTAGCTGTCAGGAGGGAGCAGCTCTTTGCATGTTTGGCAGCGTGGAGCGACAGGGTGAGACCCCGATCACACGGCTGGTGTTTTGCAGGTTGCACAGTATGTTTTTTGTTTTTGTTTTCCAAAATCGAATGCCACTAGTAAAAAACACTTGCATTTTTCTAGGCAACAACCCCATCATGTCCTTACACTAACCTTCCTGTGTAATCAATCTACCGTTTTTTTTTAATTTCACACTAACACTGACTCAGGGGCAGTTTGACAACCTGCTGTCTATCGTCGGGCTGTATCGCTCTGGGTATCCAGCAACTGCTACCACCAGTTTCTCCTCCATTCTTTACCAGCTACTTATCCATGGTCAGTGTAGTATCTACAGTAGACGCCCCCAGTTTATAGAAGCAGACAGGAGTACCACCAAGGAAGCTAAGCAGTACGCTGGTGTGGACTGGGCCAGCAGCACAATTTATTTTAGCCACCTAAAACACAACACTAAACAACTAAAAAGTCTATATCAGAACTTATATCAGTTTAAGAATACTACACAGTTATAATATTCAATTCATCTCTTTACATTGCCATCAGACAACAATTTTGGACTGTGAACTGAAGCCGTCATATTGCAAAAATAGTCATTTCATTGTGACTTTGGGGATTAAAAGGTTTCATTTGGACTGACCGAAGAAAACACACATTCCCAACCACCTCTATTAAAACACACATTCACAACCACAACCACAAATTTTGTTCTGTATTTTGTTTCTTTCAGATCATAAATGGGATGTCGCACTCGCTCCCTCTGGAGGTGGTCCTAATGATGAGGGTGGCAAGTGGACCACATTTAGTGGGACAGTCCGCTGCTGTCATATTGTTGGACTGGTATGATCTGGACCAGGAGATTCTCCTGATCATGGAGAGACCAGTCCCCTCTGTGGACCTGTTGGACTATGTCAACAGCTGTGGTTCTCTGACAGAAGACCAGGCTAAGGTACTGAAACTGGTTGGAGCATGTTTTCATATCTGTGTGTGGTGTTCCCTGAAAACTGTGCCAAGCTTACAATTTTCAATGTTGTCAGTGTCTGTGGAGAGTTGAGGGCTGCTATTACACTTTTAAAATTTGGTGCATACATAAACCTAGTCTGGCTTCACACTCAGTTCAGAAACACCTTTACACCCAGGCGCCCTTACATTGTGTTATCTTTAGTGTCAACCGCGTTTAAATGTCATTGTTCTCAGCTCAGTTCTCAAATGGACATAACTGAACTTTGAGCAACAGTTTTGTGTGGAAGCTGCAACATTGTCACATAATGTGAAAGTACCACCCTACACTCCCCTTGTCACTCCACTGTGACTCATCTGTTTGTCTTTGTCTCTGTCTCAGAACATCATGAAGCAGCTGGTGGTAGTGTGCATAAAGATGCACTCGGTGGGAGTCTTCCATCGGGACATCAAAACAGACAATGTCCTCACTGAGACCAGCTCCGATGTCCCCCGGGTGCGGATCACTGATTTTGGATGTGGCTGCTTCATTGAGAATGGACCCTGTCGTGTCTTTGCTGGTACGATGTCTGCCTTCATCCATCTGTTAATCTCTGGAGCGATGACTTTCGCTTAAAACTCACTGCTCATTCTTTGTCTTTCTGTCTCCATGTGTGTGTGCGTGTGTGTATTGTAGGAACATTTGCATACGTGCCACCAGAGGACCTGAGACACAGAAGATATGAGGCCGGTCCCACCACAGTCTGGCAGCTGGGCGCGCTGCTGCATGACATGCTGGTGAATCAGTTCACCACCCACAGCTTTCGCCGCGAAGGTTTAAAGTCCAGCAGGCAGTTGTCTAGACATAAGACAATGCTGTTGTCAATACAGGACCTGAGCTCTGGTACTGACATTAACTGCAGCTCCCATCCTAATCTTTGCTTCGTTCTCTGCCCTCTCTCTTCTAAGGCTGCCTGAATTTGTTGAATGTGTGTTTGGCTGTGAACCCAGAGGATCATCCCACTCTGGAGCAGATGCAGCAGCCCCCCTGGCTCAGACAATCCTGAACCAACCATCACCATTTGGAACATCACAACACAACTGGAAGGTAAAACAGGAAGGTAAAACAGGCCCCAGCACACACTATGATGATGAGCCCTTCTGCATGCTAGTTACTAGTTATGCACCTCAGGGAAGACAGGTGGTTTGAAAGAGGAGTAAAAGAATCCATCTATGTGAAGTTGGAAAAACCTGTACAAATGTGTATGTACAGAAACCGCAAGCTCCGCGTCCATAGCGACCGCTCCACCCAAAACGCCGTCTCGTCAACGTGAAAATTTTTTTGTTCCAGTGCATGTCTGAGTTACAACATGATTGAGCTAACTGGAGTAGTTACGTGTGGTGTCCGACAACGGGAGGCTTTTAACAGATGACGTCCTGATGTCAGCTTTGCTAACTGTCCCTGTCAGCTGCAGCCACTGATGCTTTCTAGACATCGTGATTTCCCATAACTGAATAAATACCACACATAGCAACACAAAACTGCTTTGCTAGCTCAATCATGTTGTAACTAAGATATCCGCTGGAAAAAATATTTTATTCATGGACCGTTTATTGAGTTATTACCTTATTTTTATACAGTCTATGGTTATTACAGACACTGCTAACGGCTAACGTTAACAGCTAACAGTTAGCCCAGCTAATCTACGATAACCATGTTAATTACAAAACGTCACCGGAAGTGAAGGGCGTGAGTGATCCTCGAGGCCCCTGCACTTCCGTTAGTCGAAAAACTCCAGGCTGTGCCTCCAGAGGTAAAGGAAGAAAATAAAGTTTGTTTGTTTTTTCTTTACCAATGGATTTCCAAATTGGCTATTTGTTAATTTGGTCTAATTTGGTTTGATTTGTTTCTAATAAAATATCCTTTGTTAACTGTTTATCATGGTGTGTCTCCCTTTTGTTATGGTCACTTGAGCCGGCTCGTAACACCATCTCTCAACAGAGGAGGAGATCTGCGACACCACCTATCTGATACGCTGCTTCTGACTATTTTACAATATATACACATCTGTATATAATTTAAAAAAAAAAAAAAAAAAAAAAACCATGATGGATCTGGGTTTCTATTTTCAATGTATTATATATCAAATGGCAACATGTTTAAATCAGTGAGTTCTTCTTTGATCACAGGCATATTTCTAAGGTGTTAATTTGAATTATTCGCAAGGTCCTGTTTTCTGCCCAACATATTGATGGAGGTCCCACTGTCTCTTTGGGCCCCCTCACCCTTTGGGCCCGAGTGCAATTGCCCTGCTTGCACTGTCTATATTTACACCCCTGCACAACACCAATTACCATAGTTGGGCTTCAACATCCCATTGCATGGACGAAACAAAGGCAGTTGGTGAGATAAAGCTCAATGTGAGACTAAGTTTAAATTATGTCAAAGTAAATAGTAATTAAACTCACTTAAAGTTACAATTCAAATCTTTTGTATGGCTCCAACTTTTTTACAAGACGAGAGTTAAATCCAAATTAGCGTCTGTTTTCTTAATACATCAATTAATGTCACATATTCAGTGTGAAATTCATGATAGACTTGTGGTCTTAGCAGGCGGAAAGCCTCCCAGTGGGGGAAAACAGTTGGTGTTATTCATACATCACAAAAGCCTTTGCATTTGATCAGTATTACTGAGAGCATCAGAAGACTCAGAGGCCATAAAGAGACCAGAGAAACAACTAAAGGCCCTTGCTGTCCACTTTGAATTAACATAAAGAGTGAAAACAACCAAATCAACTTTTAATAGGGATCAACCCTCACCATCTGCAGTCTGTTACATTGGGAACGACACACACACACACACACACACACACACACACACACACACACACACACACACACACACACACACAGACTAAAGCGGTCCATTGCACTGAAAGCATCACAGAGGTGTATAATTTGTTGATTAAAGATAAAAAGAACAAACATGATGTAAGCTAATGTTTATTCAGAGGGAGTGAGCAGATGTTAGGGTCAATCATTGGCTTTCAGTTAAGAGACACTGTTGCATTAAGCAAAATTTAGGAACTTCAGAGGGTTAAGAACAAAAAACAATGATGTCTCATTATTCATTTTCATGACCTCAAAGATGATTTCTTTGATCCTTTAGTTTAAAGACAGGATTTTACAACGCTGGAAGGTTGTCACATGGGTAACAAGGTAACTGCAGGAATACACCTTTGATATTCAGCTACAACGTAAGCTACGAGGCTGCGTACGCCTCTGTGATTACTGGATGGCCTCACATTGCAATGTGTTGAGAGTTGAAGGGTTTTTCAGGCAATGCTGTCAGTCTGAACACAGCCTTGAAACAACCTGCCTCCCCACCAGTTTCATCTAACTTGGACTGGGAACCTGTCAGTGCAAAATCACTTTCACAGCTGTTTAACTCACAAAGGGCCTTGTACTGATGGATTTTTCTACAAAGGGCTTGTTTGTGCCATCCAGAGAGTGGAGACTGCAATGTTTGTGACTTTCTGCTCCTCTGACTCCATTAAAAAAGTGTAGTAAACTGGAAAGACTGAACCAGTTTTCATGACTGCTTCTGTCTCACTTAAGCTTGCCTAATAGCTACACAAGAACAGCCCTGCATGGAGAGTATGTGCAGCTTGGATGTGATAAGCAAAATATGTAATTTGCATACTTGCGACTCGAACCAACTGCAGGCAGCTAAAAATAAACTATAACAGCTATGTAAATTCAAATTTGGCGGGTTCGCGTTTGCATAGAACACCCAGCAGGTAGCAACCTTTGCTGCTGTGCTAATACCACACACACACAGGCATGCACACACACACACACACACACACACACACACACACACACACACACAAACACACATTACAAATGTATTGGGAATCCATATGTGTTAAGGTTTTATTACAGAGGCTGTTTTAAAATTTCATGTGGTGAGCAGAAAAAAATCGACTACAGCGTTCAAATATTGAACGTCATATCAACGTTCAGATGAAGTCGTAGTACGACGTTCAGATGCACAACCTATTACGGAGGTCATGTAGACGTACAGATATGGTCCTGGACTGAGCAACGTGATATGGACCTGATCTGGCGGTCCAATCGACGTCAGATGTTTGGTGGGATGAGACTAAAGGATGACAGGTGTGACAGAAAAAAGGCAGGAAAACACACAAAGACAGGACGTACAACCAGACATGACACATGGGAAGAGAATCTACAAAATAAAACAGGAAACATATTAAACGTGAATTGATAACAAAACGAGGAAGAACACAAACAGAACACCCCAAACAACAGCAGATTTATTCTACGAAAATGTTCCAACAGCTGCAATTAATCTCACTGTGTTTACACCAACAACTGTCATTTGTTTTCCCTACAATATCCACACCTACAATACAATATTTGCTTGTAGCAACTAGAGCTACAGCTATTTCCCCCTTCATGACAACTGCACAGGGGTGAATAATTATATAACCTGTTTCCATTTTTATTAAGGCTTAAAGGTATGCATAATTAAAGGCATGGTCGCTTTGACTGACAGGTGGATGCTGTCAGTTGACAAGTCAGTGCTGCTCTGACAGCCTTGGTTAGGTTCTGTAACTATAGCTTAACCCCAGATTCATATGAATAGTATAGGTGTAGCTGTCGCCATTTCAGTGTGTTTTCAGTTCGTGAAGTTAACTGTCATATATTTGTTGTCCTACATTGTCCTATTTTCAAGCCGGTAATATTGTTTTGTTTAGAAGCTGTTTCTTTCCACATGAAAAGTGGAGGTTGAAGAGGGTGAAAGTAATTTAACAAATCCTCCCTTCCTTGGGAACCAAAGTAAAGACAGGAGCAGCCGAGAATGTAACAGGAAAAAAATAATAAAGAAAGAAAGAAAAATCACTCTGAAAAAAAAAAAAAAAAAAAGGACCAGCAGGATTTGTGCACCAGTCAATCCTTAAACTAAATATGGAGCTTAATCACAGATGCATGTTAACAGGGTCTTGATTGTTGTTAAATGTGTGTATCTTTGTTTCCTGTCTTAAATGTTTGTCCTTTTTATGTTGCAAATGGAGGTGCTGTGAGGCAAGGAAAATTTTAGACTTCATTTGCCATTTAAAGTATGATCATCATCATCATTGTGGGTGCAGTGTTCAGTTAGTTATGTCATGGGGCTTGATCTTCAAATTAAAGTATGATCATCATCATCGCTGGTGCGGAGTTCAGTTAGTTATGTCATGAGGCTGTTGTGAGGGTGAGACACATTTGCCATAATGAGACGTCCCTGTTCATTGTGTGCGTCATTTTAAAAGTGATGCTATTTTATTATTAAGTGTAATGCAGCAGTGTCACCTCTCACTAGACTCACATAACCCAATGGATTCCTACTGGGCATATTATGTTAATACACATGAAATCTGTATGCATAAATGTCTTTTTCCTGCTCAAAACTTCCTTGTATGTGTGTCTTTGGAGACAGGTATAGAGTCACACATAGTACAGTCAAATATAAAAAGCAGAACACTGGCTCACCCACTCTTTTCCACGGGGAATAAAGTCATCGAGGTAGCTGATACCTAAATATGTTTGAAAGTTCAGGAGAGCATCATCATCATTTCAGCAAATGCCTACAAATGACATCAAGTGACAAAGTGCACTAGCAACTGTGGGAATCATGACACATGTCCTTTGGGAGGAAAGTGGGGAAGCACTGTGACCTTATTATAAAAGTGACAAAATCTGCAGAGGGGCGAGGTCGCAGGAGGTTAACCCAAACCATGATCTTTCCCTAGTCAAGTTAAATTTGTGCCTAAATCTAACGAAACCTGAAAGGGACATTGTGTAGCATGTTCAGTTGTTTATTGGCAAAAATCATTGTCTGCATTCATAAGTATGTCATCATTGGTGTATTATTACCTCCACCGATAATCTAACCTATTCTCTTAAATGGAGAATTTCGGATTTATTTGTACATTGGGTGGGTAAGTCTTTGGAGGGTTCCATAATGTTTCACCATCCGCCAGCAAGGGACATCAAGCCCCGCCTTCTGCATTTTCATTGAGAGCCAACTCTTACATCTACAGGCCATATTTAGAGCTAACTATCCACTGAGGATTTTAAAACATGAAGAGCCCTCAGCTTACTGTGGAGTTAATATTGATTTTTTGACAGTTTAATGTTCTGCACAGTTGTCTCTTCCTCTGATGTCAGTGTTCATTCGTGAAAGCACCCTGAACCACTTGATCAAAACAAATCTTGTGATAAAAATAGTGAAATTGCCTGCAACAACAATATAAATAAGATACATCCTGTAGCCTAATAATTGCATCATAAAATACGATCCATGACAAATATTACAAAAAGACTCCAGTGATGCAACAGCATTAAAATAAGTGCTCTACAGTGTATCATCTCAAAAGAATAGTCATGTCACCTCCGCCTTCTGCCATTTGTCTTTACCTCTGATCTCAGTATGGGTCAGGTGGAACAGCAAAAAGATGACAGGTACTTCCATCCTGAGGCTCAGAAGTTTCACTGCGCTCAGGTCGCTCCGGCTGGAAAGCCTTAGACCGATCCACGATCAGTGAAAACAAAAGTCAGCAGAAGTCCCAATCAGTCCAAAATGTTAAAACATGTCCGACATTGCCAAAAAGGCTGAAAGGGCAAACTAAGGCGACGGATGCACCGCGGAAAGTAGAAGCGAGCTGCCGCAAAAAGAAAGCGACATCCTCTCCACACTGTCCTCATCGGAGCTCTGTGCACACTCTGCTGGGAGCCACCGTATACTCCTCCATCTCCTCTCTCTCTCTGTCACACACATCCGCACACACATTGACACACCAACAGGCACCTTCTTCAACTTCCTCTTCTGCAAATTATATCTATGACACACCTGCAGAGGCAAGACATCCAGGGGGCGCACCAAGATTGCGGAGTGAGCGGCCGAACTTTTGCAGGCTCTTATGTCAGATTCACTTAAAACTTCACTTTCACTGTTGACCCTCAGCCCAAAGTCAAAATAGCACTTGCCATCGTGTGCCAACCATTTTTGTACACAAGAGACTCACCCAGCACACTCTCAGGCTCCTCAAAGTTTCAAGCAGGGCTGGAGCTAGCAATGACCATGGCTACTCACTAGCCGCTCTTCAGCAAGCCTGTGATGATGAGGATATCGAGTGGATGGAACAACAGGAAGAGGAAGAGACTGTCACAGTCCCTGCCTCTCATTCCCCTCCTGTCACACTGCCTCAGTATTTTTCCACTCTCCCTCCCTCTGATTCCACTCTACCTGTCAGCCACTCCCACCTCATCAGCCCAACTCTGCTCACCTGCCCACACAGCTGCAGCTCATGCCAATCAGGCCTGCATATAGTCTCTCCAGCACCTTCACTCCTTGCCAGATTGTTCTTCAGCGTCATGCGAGACTTTCCAGCGTTCATTCCCTGTCTGATCTCCCGGTGTCGACTCTGCCTGTCCCTGACCTGCCATCCTCGTCTGCCTCCCGGTAAACTCACCTGCCTTCTGTTCCTGACCTCGTGCTCTGCCTCAGCGTCGCTGGTATCTGCCTGCTCGTCTGGTTTTGATCCTCTGCTGGCCTCGTCTCCTCTCCCTGCCTGCTCCCCAACGTGCCTCTGTCTTCGCTGACTGCTCACTGGCTACGACCCCCCCGCCTGTCTCCGACCTCTCTTCAGCTCACTCCTCGCCGGCCTCACAGCACGTGCAGCCAGCTCTCCAGACCGCAGAGCGTCCTGCTCGTCTTCTTCGGCTGAAGTAAGCTACATCTCTTCCCCTCACTACGAAAGAGAATCGAACTGTGTGGAACCGGGGGCTCAGAAGCCTCCCCTCGGTTCCGCGGCTGATCCCAGTCGCCTCCCTTTCCCTCCTCTGAGCCCCAGAGACTGTGTGAGGGCTCTCAGCCCGAAGAACGAACTTTATTCTGTGCCAATTCTGCCTGCTGCATACCCTGTTTGCTGTGGTGATAATAAAGGTCATTACCAACTGTTCCTGTGCGCCTGTGTACTGCATTTGGGTCCAAACAACACCCGTTTCAGAGACGGTTGTCGGGCGTTGACCCGATGTCTGCTTCACGTAAGAACTTGGATCATACCCCGCTGAAAAACCCGAAGCCAAAAAAGGTGAAAAAACCTGCTGCTCCTGAGGATGAAATCTCCACCGGCGTCCTTTATGCTGCCATTCAAACTCTCACTCACAAGTCTGACACTCACAACGAACATTTCCAAGCTTCTGAATGGCAACTGAAGGAAAAATACAGACGCGGTTATTGAAATCAAAGAGTCGGTCAACAAGCTGAAAAAGCAGGTGACCTCACTTCAGAAAGAAAACGAAGCTCTGAAAGATGCATGTCTAGAGCATGCAAGATACAAGCAAAGATGGTTACTGCGACTGAACGGACTCCCCGAGCGAGAGGGCGAAAACGCCTAGGAAGAAGTGATCAAGATCCTGTCCAAGGTTGTCCCCCTCTCTGCTGAGAAACTACGTGACTCCGCTGACACAGTCCACAGGCTGGGCCAGAAGGTGAGAACGACAGACCGAGGCAGATCATTCTCCAGTTTTCCATGAGAATAGTCCGCGACCAAGTTTGGAAAATGTCCAAAAATGCCCAGATCTGCCATGAATGAAGATCCTTTTCAGAGAGGAGTTTTGCAAAGAGGACCAAGAAGCCCATGCCCGCCTTTGGCCAAAGGTGGAGGAGGCGAGGAAAAGAGGACTGAAAGTCTATCTGCGAGACGGACACGCTATTATTGATGGGCGCCGAGTGGCCGGCTGAGAAGCACCTTTCCATCTCCCCTCTCCGCGTCCAAGCAGCGAGACTGATTTCTCAAACTGTAAAGTTCAATTGCTTATTATTATTGTTTATTTATTTGTTTTTCTTTATATTCACAAAAAGACAAAAAAAAATAAGGGAAAAAGAGGGGAGGGGCGGGGAAAATAAGCCTTGAGGCTGAAATTTATTTTGGTTGAATTTGTATCAACAAGTTTTGGAAGGTTACAGATTTCTTATCCCTGCGTTAAGTTTCAGAACGCATTTAATCTTTGCATGGTATTTTCTTTATTATGGTTAAATGTTAGAGGTTTAAGGAACGGCACAAAGGGCAAGGCAATTTTTCTTTTTTTGCAAGGGGCAACCAAGGACTAGCTGTTGTTTTTCTACAGGAGACACATTCTATTAATAATGATGTAAACTTTTGGAGATCCCAATGGGGCTCCACCTAATGCAGGCTGACGGCGCCCCAGATTAAAATGTCCAAGAACACATATTTGAAACCACAAAATATCTACCATACAGGACCTGCTGGACTGTGGCCACGCTGTCTCCTTTTCCTAAAGGTGAAGCTGAGGGACAGTGGAGCTGACAGCAGCAGAGAGGACACACTGTGAGTTATATCTGATCTGCTGTATTTCTCAATCTTGGAAGAAATACTTTTTTTTTCTACCTCTACATCTGTTTTCTAGCAAATAAAGAACCAGAATTGATAAAGCAGCTACAGCCTTGCCTTATTCCACTATTCAACGAGTTCATGTTGATTTTATGAGTCGGCAACTTGAGAAAACTGATACCTCTCACTTTCAGAATAATGGTATCCATTATTGTCTGACTCTCAGTGAAATGAATTATCTAAATGTCCAACTGTTCTTATAAACTGTCACATTGTTGTTATTCCTCTCTGACAGGTTATTCCTCTCTGACAGGTTATTCATTCATTCACTGAGCAGCACATATCGTGATTTATTACAGGAAATAACAATATTTTGGGTGGAACAAAAGTGTAAAAGGTGGAAGCTTTCCAGATCATTAACAGCATTTTACATTTCACCAGAGAGACAAGTGTGCCCGAGCACAGTTCAGTTTGGAGGTAAAGTTTGGCCACATGAGCAGATTTCAGACATTAATGCTTTGAAAAACCTGCCAGAGTTGAACTTTATTGGACATAATTGGAGACATTTGGTTTTTAAAAGCTTGTACCCGTTTATGTCATTGCCCTTTTATACTGACACTTTCAAAATCTTCTTCTTTTGCGTTCAAAGGGCTTGATACAGTTTTCTGATCTAATTAGATTTTTTGTTTTCCTGTTTATAAAAGTTTCATCATTGTGTTTTAGTTTGTCATTTCTGTTTTGGATGGTGTGATATACAGATATGTTTGAGTTCCACAGAAGAAGTTTTGAAATAGTCATAAAGTCTTCCAGTCTGGCAGCACCAAGCATGCATTTGAAAATATCACTGCACGCAACTGGATAACACTACGACCAATCAGAACAATACATGGGGTGACATATACGCTTAGCTACCAGCGGAGCTAACTGGTAGATTAGACTCTTGCCGTATCTGGTCGACAAAACAGCAAAAACATCCTTCTTGCAAAGGAAAGATTGGAGCGCTGTCTTCTGTTCCTCTTTTAGATAAAAAGCCAAGTCTAACTCGTTCATTTTAGCAGCCAAAGCCGTTTCAAACAACTGGTGTTCATTCGTAGCCATCTTGCAATGTTTACTGACTGATTCCAGACTTCGTCGTCGCAGCGTTGTTGTCATCTGTTTAGCTCGCCTCTGGCCCGCCTATATGGGCTGATGGTGTTTTGGGCCAGGCCTTTTTTCTTTTTCTTTTCTTTCTTTTTTTTTTTTTTTTACACTTATGGTAGTGGTATTAGTCATGATACTAATTGGTGCACAAAACTGGTAGACTGGCCCATTAGTCATGATTGATTCTGGGCTGGACCAATTACAGCCGAGGGCCGATGCCCCCTCCCATTGGGCCTGGCTGCAAATAAATTAGTCACAGTGTTGCCAACTTTGTCGCTATATTCAGTGACTTTTCAGAGCCCTTTAGAGACTCTTTTTCAAAAAAGCAACTAGCGACTGTTTCTGATGTTATTGAAGACTTCTGGAGACTCTGTTATGAGAGCACGTATCATTCTTATTCTTCTCAATGAGCAGCGGATGCTGCCGTGGGCCCTTCCTTTGTCCCAACGCACTCACAGACGGCCCAGTCCTCCCTCACAGCAGCAGTTAGAGCAGGAGATGTTAACCCCTCCACATCCAGACTGCAAATGAATCGCGCATGCGTGGTGACTGCCACACAAGAGAGCCTCAAAAGCATCGCCAGGGACTTCACAACCGTGAAGGCAGCTGCAGACTCATTTGTGAAATGGATAAATGAGACACTGGAGGAGAGGGAGGACAACACAGACATGGAAGTGGAGGTTGCACTACCTGAGAAGAGAGCCAAGAAGAGGAAAGGCAAGGCTGGAGAAATGGCTCAAGATGAGGTACATATCAATGCTGAGAAAGCATATGAGGTGAAAGTGCACAACACCATCCTGGACACAGCTATTGAGGCAGTCCACAGATGATTTGTCACACATGGCACTCTCCTTGCTGATTTGGCTGGACCCCAGGAAGTTTGATCAGGTCAGAACTATTTCTCTTCCTAGTAATGCACTTCAAAACCTCAGCACATGTCTCCTCACATTTGACAGCAGGGCTACAGTAAATAACCTTCGGTCAGAACTGAAAAGTTTTGCTGGACAGTGGGACAGGCTTAAGGCATCACATGTGGGCTTGCATACAAGTAGCTGCTGACCCTCTCCCTGACTCAAGCGGCCTGTGAAAGAACATTCTCAGCACTAAAATTCACAAAAAACAGACTCCGAAGCAGCCTGTCCGCAAACCAGCTGGAGATGTTTGTGCTGATGGCCACTGAGAAGGACATTCTCATGTCATCGGACTCTGACATGGTCATTGACAGGGTAGCTGAGAAGAGTGAGCTGTTGAGAAAGCTGCTTTTGCAGCCTGATGAGAAATAAAATGATCAAAACACTTATTATAATGTATCAGATAAGATTAAACTTTATTCTCATTGCACAAAGTACAGTCCAAAGAAAAAGTTTTGCATCTAACTTGAGTGCAAAGAAAAAATGAAAATGCTTATATTAGAATTAATTAGAATTAGTGCATCTTAATAGGTCTTAATGCATAAGAAACTTGGTGGAGGTATTGTATATACAAACAGCTGTTTTCTTCCAGCCTTAACCTCTCACTGTCTCCTATAGGATGCTGTCACTCGTTTTTGGAAGCCTGCTGTAGTTTTCTCTAAGTAAGTACTGTATAGAATACATGATGCAACTATTTTTTTTTAATTTTTGAGTAAAGATACCAGCACTGTGATTATCTAAGTAAGTCCATCAAGTGTCATTCTTTCTCACCTTTCTCTGTCTGTCTCCTTTCACTTTTTAAAGGTTGCCAGGTTTGAGGGAATAGTGTGTGTTGCTTTGCTGAGTATTGCTGCTGTGGAGGTCTTGATGTGGTGAGTCTATGAAAATATCACTAAATCATAATCTGTCATTTATACATTTTAATATTCATCTCACCTCTATTCCCGTCTGTCCTATTTTCAGGATCCCATCATACGTTCATTGTTCAGGAGGTTCACTAGACCAAGCAGCCTTTTGGGTTCCTCTAAGTACAGTGTATCACAAAAGTGAGTACACCCCTCGCATTTCTGCAGATATTTAAGTATATCTTTTCATGGGACAACACTGACAAAATGACACTTTGACACAATGAAAAGTAGTCTGTGTGCAGCTTATATAACAGAGTTAATTTATTTTCCCCTCAAAATAACTCAAAATATAGCCATTAATATCTAAACCCCTGGCAACAAAAGTGAGTACACCCCTAAGAAACTACACTCCTAAATGTCCAAATTGAGTACTGCTTGTCATTTTCCCTCCAAAATGTCATGTGACTCGTTAGTGTTACTAGGTCCAGGTGTGCATAGGGAGCAGGTGTGTTCAAATTTGTAGTGCAGCTCTCACACTCTCTCATACTGGTCACTGAAAGTTCCAACATGGAACGTGGTCTAATTCATATTTAGTTACCACTGTCTAGGAGTCCACCTTTATAAAGGGTTCCTAAATTGTAAGTCATGGCTTTATTATTAGTTAATAGATTATATGGTGATGCTGGATTGTTTTTGCAGTGTGTGTTGAGTCGTCCCAAACAGCCAATGTTAGCTCTAAGCTTGCCAGCAGTCCTTTTTGTCTTGTTCTATGATAACCATGTTAATTACAAAACGTGCACACAGAAATAGTAACGTTTGTTCAGTCATTGGATTTATAGACTTAACAAACATCAGATTAGTCTACACGGTGATATAGTGACATGAAAAATGTGATATATAGCTAAACTGGTTTTCTACCCGAAGTATTTGTAAACAGCACGGTGATTCCCTGGGGGCACCGCCGGAAGTCGAGGGCGTGAGTGATCCTCGAGGCCCCTGCACTTCCGTTAGTCGAAAAACTCCAGGCTGTGCCTCCAGAGGTAAAGGAAGAAAAAAAATACTTTTTTTTTTCTTTACCAATGGATTTCCAGATTGGCTATTTGTTAATTTGGTCTAATTTGGTTTGATTTGTTTCTAATAAAATATCCTTTGTTAACTGTTTATCATGGTGTGTCTCCCTTTTGTTATGGTCACTTGAGCCGGCTCGTAACACCATCTCTCAACAGAGGAGGAGGTCTGCGACACCACCTATCTGATACGCTGCTTCTGACTATTTTACAATATATACACATCTGTATATAATTACAAAAAAAAAAAAAAAAAACATGATGGATCTGGGTTTCTATTTTCAATGTATTATATATCAAATGGCAACATGTTTAAATCAGTGAGTTCTTCTTTGATCACAGGCACATTTCTAAGGTGTTAATTTGAATTATTCGCAAGGTCCTGTTTTCTGCCCAACATATTGATGGAGGTCCCACTGTCTCTTCAGGCCCCCTCACCCTTTGGGCCCTAGTGCAATTGCCCTGCTTGCACTGTCTATATTTACACCCCTGCACAACACCAATTACCATAGTTGGGCTTCAACATCCCATTGCATGGACGAAACAAAGGCAGTTGGTGAGATAAAGCTCAACGTGAGACTAAGTTTAAATTATGTCAAAGTAAATAGTAATTAAACTCACTTAAAGTTACAATTCAAATCTTTTGTATGGCTCCAACTTTTTTACAAGACGAGAGTTAAATCCAAAACTAGCGTCTGTTTCCTTAATACATCAATTAATGTCAGATATTCAGTGTGAAATTCATGATGGACTTGTGGTCTTAGCAGGCGGAAAGCCTCCCAGTGGGGGAAAACAGTTGGTGTTATTCATACATCACAAAAGCCTTTGCATTTGATCAGTATTACTGAGAGCATCAGAAGACTCAGAGGCCATAAAGAGACCAGAGAAACAACTAAAGGCCCTTGCTGTCCGCTTTGAATTAACATAAAGGGTGGAAACAACCAAATCAACTTTTAATAGGGATCAACCCTCACCATCTGCAGTCTGTTACATTGGGAACGACACACACACACACACACACACACACACACACACACACAGACTGAAGCGGTCCATTGCACTGAAAGCATCACAGAGGTGTGTAATTTGTTGATTAAAGATAAAAAGAACAAACATGTAAGCTAATGTTTATTCAGAGGGAGTGAGCAGATGTTAGGGTCAATCATTGGCTTTCAGTTAAGAGACACTGTTGCATTAAGCAAAATTTACGAACTTCAGAGGGTTAAGAACAAAAAAAAATGATGTCTCATTACTCATTTTCATGACCTCAAAGATGATTTCTTTGATCCTCTAGTTAAAAGACAGGATTTTACAACTCTGGAAGGTTGTCACATGGGTAACAAGGTAACTGCAGGAATACACCTTTGATATTCAGCTACAACGTAAGCTACGAGGCTGCGTACGCCTCTGTGATTACTGGATGGCCTCACATTGCAATGTGTTAAGGGGTTCTTCAGGCAATGCTGTCAGTCTGAATACAGCCCCAAAACAACTTGCCTCCCCACCAGTTTCATCTAACCAAGACAACTACATGACTTTTTACAACATTAACTACACCAAAAACATGAATGCTTGGACATGAGTTTGGAAACCAAACTCTAAAAACCTTCATCCAACCATCTGTAGCTCAGTGACGTCTGATTTTATCTCACTGGAGAAGTGTCTTCTCGCCAGATGGGGTGTCAATGAGAATGTAAAAATAAATACAACCAATTATCCCCTGAGGGCATTAAATCCATCTTTGCCGAAAAGTACACAGTTGCTGGACAAAAAGAAGGCACTATGCCCAAACACACTTTGATATATTCTTGGATTGAGAAGAAAAACATAATTCTTCATTGAACCTGTCAGTGCAAAATCACTTTCACAGCTACTTAACTCCCAAAGGGCCTTCTACTGATGGGTTTTTCTACAAAGGGCTTGTCTGTGCCATCCAGAGAGTGGAGACTGCAATTTCATGTGACTTTATGAATTTACATGTTTCCGCTCCTCTGACTCCATTAAAAAATGTAGTGAATTGGAAAGACTGAACCAATTTTCATGACTGCTTCTGTCTCACTTAAGCTTGCCTAATAGCTACACCAGAACAGCCCTGCATGGAGAGTATGTGCAGCTTGGATGTGATAAGCAAAATGTAACTCATATGTAATTTGCTAAGCAAGTGCATACTCCCAAAAACTTCCACTTGACTCCTGTGTCCTTTTCCATTCTGGGTTTGTGTCAAAAGTGCACACAAAAATAGCTTTTCTTGAGTTTTACAAACAATTACACTAAATGGTTTAAAATGGTTGTAAGTGGTTCTTTGAGAGATCCATCTAAGTGCTGCCTGACTTTAGGACCCCATTGAGTCTTGTATATTTGCTGCAAGATTAACCTTTCCTGCAGCTTCTTCAAAACTCTGATGGCAAGTGTTCCTTCCTCCTCCACTTCAGTCCAACCCTGACCCCTGTCAGGAGTTCAGTAAGGACCCAAATGCAGAGCAACAAGCAGGTTTGAGGTTAAAAAAAAAAGCGAGCTTTACTTAAGCTGATGAAAAACATCCAGAACAGACAGGTAACAAAAAGCCCAAATGACAGAAGAACCAGATCTAACTAAAAACCAACCGGGATAATACTATGAACTCAGGTAAAAAAAAAAAAAATCCAAACAGAAGACAAGACAACAGGCAGGACAAGGAGCAGGGAATGACACCAAGAACACAGGGATAAGCACAGACAACCTGACAAGGAAGAAAGGGAAACAAACAGACACACAGACAACTAATCACAAGAATGAGACACAGCTGGAGTGGGTGGGCACGGGCAAATGGAGGGAAATGGAGATTGGCTAACAACAAGAGTGTGGAGGGGAACACAAGGGTGGAGCAAACAAGACTAATACAGAACAGGTGTGAAGGGAAGACTCTGGAAACAGGGAAGGACTAATGAGACTGAAAGATTAAAGGTGTGACAGAAAACAGGATCATGACAACTCCTTAAAGTTTTGATTATATTCTGCTAATTTGCAACTGCGGTTTCATTCAGAGAGAAACATAATGCCACCTGAACTTCATTTTGTAGCATAATAGAAACCTTTTTAATTAGTGTTTATGCAAAGTCTCAAAAATGTTCCTACAGCTGCAATGAATCTCACTGTGTTTACACCGACAACCATGTCATATATGTCCCTACAATATCCACTCTTACAATACATATGCTTGTAGCAACTGGAGCACCACAAATGTATCTTATGGTTACATTCAGACAATTGGTTAAGGTTAGGGAAAGATTATGGTCTTGGTTCAATACATAAAAAAAGATGCAACAATTACATGAAGGATGAGACACGACATGTTCTAGTAGCCGATCTGATAACAGACTAAGGATGTAAATTCTAGGTTCCACTGTCAAAGAGCTGCTGTTTTGTAAGAGGTGGCATCCTCCGAGGCTGAAAATGAAGCCAACGTGGAAAAGCCAAAAACTGTGTTTCCTCAAATGGCCACTTGAGCCCCAAGGGTCCTTACAGACACCCAAGTTAAAATGCCAGGAGCAGCCGAGAATGTAACAGAAAAAAAATAATAAAGAAAGAAAGAAAAATCACTCTGAAAACAAAGACAAGAACAGCAGGATTTGTGCACCAGTCAATCCTTAAACTAAATATGGAGCTTAATCACAGATGCATGTTAACAGGGTCTTGATTATTGTTAAATGTGTGTATCTTTGTTTCCTGTCTTAAATGTTTGATCTTTTTATGTTGCGAATGGAGGTACTGTGAGGCAAGGAAAATTTTAGACTTGATCTGACAATTAAGGTATGATAATCATCATCGTGGGTGCAGTGTTCAGTTAGTTATGTCATGAGGCTTAATCTGCAAAGTTCAAGTCATTATAAGTCAGACCTTAAGGTGTCCTCTACAGAATAACACACATCTGCTGTATCAGAAGTTAAGGATGTCTGTTGCCTGAAGTGGAAACAATGTCACTCTCCTCTGGAGGTCATTCAGGTCCTCTTCACTGCAGCTGCTGAATGTCCTCCCAGCTTTCAGCCCACAGTGACCCGACCAAAAGAAGTCACTTCTAAATCTTAACCAAGATGCTGCAACATGGCATTTCTCTACTTGCCTCTCTAAATTACAGATTGTTTTGTTGTTGTGTTGCAGAGTCATGCACATTAAAGAGTCTCAGAGGTCCCCCAGTCAAAGACACTGGCCTCTGTCCAGCTGATAATTAGTTCAGCCTCATTCCCTGGCCAGCATCCCCTCCTTGCATAAGTAGAAGGTGGAGGATGAGACACATTTGCCAAATCCTTGTTCACCGTGTGCATCATTTTAAAAGTGACGTTAATTTCTATTAAATGTCGCGCTACAGTGTCACCTCTCACTGGACTCACATAATATAACCACATGGATTCTTGATGGGCACATTATGTTAATACGGGTGAATTCTGCATCAATAAACCTATTTTTTTCCCGCTGAAAACTTGCCTGTATGTGTCTCTTTGGAGACAGGTATAGAGTCAAACATAGTACAGTCAAGTATAAAAAGCACAACACTAGCTGACTCGCTGTTTTCCACAAAGAATGCAGTCGTCTCGGTAGCTGATACCAAAATATGTTTGGAAGTCAGTTGAATTGACCATAAGTGATAAATATTGTATTATCACAAATATTGTCATGTCATTGGTTCGACAGCCCATTGATTCGACATCCCGGGCATATGGTGCGCCGCGACCGGCTTGAGGCGGAGCAGGCTCACGGCTTATGTGTTTGTCACTTTTTTTTTCATTTTAACCCACACCATGATCTTTTCCTGACCCTAACCAAGTGGTTTTTGTGCCTAAACCTAACCAGACCTTAACCACAGGGCATCATGGTGATTTTGGAACGGACTTGAGTTTAATACGGTCGGAACAATGGGATGTCGAACCAATGGGCAGTTACCATTAGAATGGGCAAGTGGAAAACTGCACCACTTCCTTTTCTGTGTATATAACCTTTTACAAACTATCACATAAATAAAACACATTGAAAAATGTGGCAAAACAGCAGTCAGCCATCTTTAAGACAGACATCAAACCCAGGGAGTGGGCTGGCCGTCAGGTGAAAATGTGGCCTTAGACACTGAAACGTCAATAAGTTTTACAAGCCACATGCAGAAAACCAAAGCATATAAAACAAAGAAAACACCTTGAATGTACACTTCAGCATTACTCACCACAGGTCTCAGGAGCAGTGTCTTTGCAGCCTGAGGATTTGCTGCGTGTATACACAGAGTAGCGTGAACAAGCTACACCTGGTGCCCATTCAAACCTAATCAGTAAACTCTGCTATACTTGGATTTTTAACAACTTGGCTGACCACAGCAAGCACAGACAAGAGCTGTTCCTCCTCCTCAGAGGGATCTGTAGTGTGGGATATATTTTTGGCTCACAGAAAGATAATTCAGCAACATTAAATGTGGCTGAGAGAACACGCAGCACTTGGCCCTGCAATAAACAAATGGCCTCTACCAAGTGCACCACCTACAGATCGTTTACTGCCTTATATGTGTAAACTGAGGTTAAATCATAACGTGGTCCATAAATACCACCAAACACTTTCCATTCCCATTAAACAGCATTTAACCTTTTCCCAGGCTTGTGCACCAACAGTTGGAGGCATTATATTACCAAACTTGGATGACAGTTGTGAGACAGAAACAGAGGTGACATAGCAGAAAGAGGTGAGAGAAATAAATCTCTGCAGCAGACTGGTGTTTTATCAGGAACTCCCAGTGCTTTCTTATTCATGTCACGTCAGGAGTTATTAATATTAAGGGTGCTAAACCCTCTGATCCCATTTTATATGCCACAGGCAGGTAGTGAGAGCTCAGGAGATGATGACTCAGAGAACAGAAAATGTCAAACATTGAATGAGAGGATTTGAGGATTTCATTTGTTGTATGATTGTAACCTCATATTTTGGCTTTGGGGACATTTGATGACGTCAGCTTGGGTTGTTGGTGTTGGTGGATTCTTTTGTTGACGTTCTCACTGGTATTTTATCGCCCACGTTTTGGAATTATTCTGTCCAGCTTTGCACCGCAGGATAAGACAACTGGGGTTTTATTCATATGATCACACAATACAGCAATGGTTGTTTAAAACTTTCAATAATGTCAGACAGCTGCAGTTAACTCTTGGCGACTTTTTAGTCAACATGACAGGTGGTGCTTGCTTGATTTAGTGGCATCTACCAGTGAGTTCGCAGAACTGAAACTTCTCCTGTTTGCCAAACATTTAGGGGGAACTATGGTGGCCGAGTGAACACCAACACATTCTCACTTCGACCTCGTCACATATTGACGTTTGGTCATGGACCTTCCATGTCCAGTTCTGCCTGTTACATGCAATGTATTCTTTCAAAATAAAAGCACTAAGTCAGTACAACAATGCGAACTGATGTATTTTTTTCCTTCAATAGCAAAAAACACATGGTTAGGTTTCGGATACAAGAACAGGGTTTGGCTTTATGATCCTATGGGACGCAAACACTGCTCCCCCAGGTTAAAGTCAGTGTTTGTTGGATCCATCCACCACCCATCCCATCCCATCCCACCCTACTTGGACATTCGCCGCCTTACTTTTCATTTTTGTCCCGCTGCATTTCCCCCTGATCCCACCAAGTGCCGTTACTCATGGCCACCAGCCGCGTATCATGCTGACATGAAAGTACGTCTTTTTTCCGTCAGTGTCTGATGCCACAAGTCACTGCCCAAGCACCAGATTTCGACAGCTTCGGAGTGAGACAGGGTTGTGAAAACGCAAATGGCCCTATCTAGAGCTAGTGTTTTGTTTTTCCATTCTGGGCTACTGTAGAAACAACATGGCAGACTTTGTGGAGGAGGAACCTTTCCATATGTAGATTTAAACGGCCCATTATTACAAACACAACAATTCTTAGACTCATTGATGATAAACTGAAATGAAAACATAGTTATGAACATTATATTCCTTTTCTGCCAGTTAATCCCCCGATATCTCACAAACATGACCTCTAATGTTCAGTCAATGTCTTTGTAAATCTTGCGCAAAATCACATAGCAGAAGGCATTTCCAGCCATCAGCTGGGCCAAAAACAAGCACACCACCTGCCCTGCACTGCCTGTTCCCGACCCACCTGCCCCCAGATGGATCAAGTTCATCTTTGAAGAAACTTTTGAGACTCTGTGTTTCCTGACCCCTGCAGAGTTGTCCTGTTACACTCACACTTTGACATCTGTTATATTTGATTAGTTGCCAAACCTTGAGGAAGTGGGTGTTTATATCATGAGCCAATCTGAGTGCAGACATCACAGAAGAGTAGAGATGCCGATGCATGAGAGTGACATGCTGCAGATGAATGCCAGGAACAACTTTTCATCAAGTCTGTGAGGGACGGAATAATGACCTTCATCCAAAGTATTCTGGTTTAGTTTCTGTCCGTGCCTGTTTGTTAACCGAACTGTCAATTGTCAATAGTTTAACAACGTTATAGCGGTGCAATGCTAAATCGGTGGAGTAATCTTTTAAAACAAGAATATAAAACCATTAACTAAAATATTAAACCATTGCTGTGTAAGTGCAAATCAGTGTGCAGGCAATCCTTCTTTCCATGTTCAGCACTTTCTGCTGTGCCAACACACCTGATGACAGAGGCTGATTATCCTGGTGTGCGAAAGCCTCTTCAATACAAAGCGAGAATATAACCAGGTGCTAATGGAGTGGGTTCAATCACACATCAAGTGAGCAACACAGCAAGGAATGTGTTGAGTGATGGTGGGAAGTTACATGAGGGTTTCAGAAAAAGTCTACATCGTTTTCTTGTTCAGGGGATGTTGTGGTCTCTCTGTTACTGGTAGTACTGTGTAGCAATAAGCTTAAACGATAATTAAATCCTCCGAGCTCAAACAACAAAACATTTTATCCGTACTACATGTGCTGTGACAGACCTAATGGGAAAGCCCAGGAGCTTTCCTAAATCCTGGTGGAGATGGAATTACTTTCCAAGGCTCAGAAAGTTGATTAACTGCTTTGCTCTTACTTGGACCAAATGTACCTCACTATGAGGTCTGTTACAACCAATTCCCTTTGCTGAGATGAGACAAATGCGTCCCTGAGTTGGTGTGAATTTACTGCAAACAGAAGTAGACAAAGTGGTCAGTTGTGAGGGTTTTATCAGATGAGAACAAGTAAGAATGATGGCCCTTGTGGTGAGAATACAAAATGTCTTGAGACTACATTGCATTCTAGTCTTGTGAGGCCACTGTCAGTGGACAAATGGTGGTCTACTTTTGTTCAACAACCCTAAAAATCTTGACAAACTTTCTTTATGTCTCATTGACCACAAAGTCATAATTAGATTACAGCATCCGTACAAATTAAGTTCGCAGCACTCGAGGCACATTGCAAAAGTGCAAAAAGGCCCAAAACCTTAAATCCTGAGAAAGGAAGGTTCTGGATACTTTGCTCCTCTAAGCAAGTGTTTAATGATACAGCAAATCTGTAAGTCTTTAGATCCTCATCTGGGCAAGAGCAGCAAGGAATCGCAGATCTTATAATGGCAACAAATAGAGTAAAATCAAATCAAAATAATATAGATACATATGACAAGTACTACAGTGGAAAATATTGACCTGAGTTTGCAATTCTCCTCGGCTCTATAACTGTCTTAAAGTCTTCCTGCATTTTGTCTTGTTTTAAAGGCCCTGACACACCAAGCCAACAGTCGGTCATCGACCAAAGTCAGGCCGTCAGTGAGCGTCTGTCGGCCTAGTTTTTGCGGTGTGTCCCGCACTGTCGGCACTTTGGCGTCGGCAGCTTTTCAGCCGATTGAGCATGTTGAATCTGTGCCGGAGCTTGTCGGTGAGAGAGATCACTCTGATTGGCTATTCAGGTTTTATTTCCTTGCCCCCTGTAGCGAGTGACTCTACCTGTGGTAAAACCAGGGCTAACAGCACAGGCTCCACTTCACTCAGGTGCCCGAGAGACCCGCTACTTCTTCCCACTTTAACCGAATAGCGTTAGCCGCAGCATGACGGGAGGGAAGCACAGCCAGTTAGCCTCCACTAGCGTCCCAGCTAGTCCCAGCTCTCCGTTTGGATCCAACCGGAGCACCGAGCCCTGGTTTGTTATTCAGGTTAAAGTGGGAAGAAGCAGCGGGTTTATCGGGCAGCTGAGTGAAGTGGAGCCTGCGGAGGAAAACACCAGGACCATCTGGATGTAATAGTCCGTGGAGGTGCTGCGGTGCTCGGCCGCACAGATAGGAAACCCCTCGACTGTCAGGATGTACCACTCACTCTCTCACTCCGCTCTCTCTCACACAGGTGCAGAACGTACTACTTGGCTGTCGGATGTAGTCCGTATAGTGTGTTCAAATGCAACTGACACAGGGCGACTTGAGGCAACGTAGACGACCCAAAAGTTGGCTTTCCTTGCCGCTATTTCTTTGATGTCGGTTTGGTGTGACCGCACCCTTACAGTGTTAAAACAGACGCTGTGGTCGACAGCAGCACACAGATTTACCACACGTGCCATCTCTTTATCTCATATTTGACCCCAGACACTGACATGAATGAAAAGTACCAATTCTCACTGAAAATGCTTCATTTTTCTACAACCAGACACTAAGCTTCAAAGTGGTTTGAAGCTGTGCTCATTAGTATTCACACCACTGCCATCAATCTTCATTCTGCCACTGCTGAGTTGTGTTGTGGTCCCAGTGCTCTGTGTGGACTGATGAGTAGTCTACTGCAGGTTAATTCAACTCAGGTGGGGCACCATGAAGATGAGATTAGTTTGACCAGAGAGGTCTCATCGTTCTGCATTGTGAAGCCCTTACTGCAAGATGCTAATAAAGTTCATAAGGTGAGTCCACATTAGGCTGCTTTATGCTCTGTGACTGTTTGCATAGATCCAAGCTGTCTCCCTCAGCCGGATAGTATCTCTGCATCCTGTGTGAGCTTTTGAGATCTGTTTCTCCGTGATCCTGTAACGGTAATAGCTTTTGTTAATCATCAACTCAACTGTGAGAAGTATTTTGTCTGCAGAGCAGGAGGCAGTGACAAACAACTAGAGGAAGAGTAGGAGGAGGAAGGACACAAATAAGGAATGCGGGACATGCTGCACCGATGCTGTGATAATGAGACTCCACAGTAGGCTACATGAAAGCGGAGCCAAGCCAGCTCTTTGACAAAGAATAACATGCAGTTCTGTTGTGGCTCATGGGGCCGCACTATCCTTGGGATCAGTAGGTAATATATAAAGGTAAAAGAGAGGATAAGTTCATCCGTAAATCTACAGCATTTTCAACAGCATATGGTGAGGTACCTGTCAGAAAATCTATGAAAAAAAGATGTGACAAATGTGCAAATTTAATTAATTCCTCAGATCGGATGGAACATTGTCATCACATCAGGTCAAAGTGGCAGGGTCTGGGTCAGCTCATGGGACAGCTATTTGCAGTAGCAGGAGCTAATCAATGACAGGCTGAACAAGCTGAGAAGCTCAGTTTTGAAGCTACTTTTTGGATCTGTAAAACATCTTGGAAGCGAGAGACTTTCACAGCAGGGTCAAAGCTATTGGGAAGGAGTTTTATGTGAGCCAATGATGGAGCAGACAACAAATGGATGTATGATTTGCCCAGGGCACAGGAGTGGCTTCAGCGAAGGGACAACTGAGTGACAGACACCATTGAAAATGAAATTTTATAAGGTTTGGCACATGCAGTCCTAAGAGAAATTGTGTCTGTGGTGTTGGAGCGCACATTATTTTGACTAACAGCTGATGTAACCACCAATGTAAGAACATCTGAGCAGTTTTTCTGTGGCTCCTGTAAGCCTGAGCACACACAAATTATGTTCTAGCACACATGCTGCTGAGTCATCTGAAGCTCCCACAGTGCTCATCCCATGTTGTACACATGAGCAGGTCCAGTTGCGGTGATGGCAAATGATCAGACTGCCAAAAAGCACGACAACATGACTGCTGTAGAGTCAGCGCCGTTTATATTTTGGCCTGATTGCATAAATTACAGATGGGATTAGGTTTGACAATTTAAGCTTTTTAGGGTTAAAGCAAAGAGCTGAAATTAAAAAGACAATATCTCTGATTCTGCTGCATCAATTTATATCTTTTGTTACTGTCCATCACAAGTCTCACAACGTTATAGGAGTGCTAAGATAAAATGTGGGAGTGCTCGTTTTAATATAATTTGACATGACAGTAACTGAGCAGTTGGACCACTAATCAGCCATTCAGTATGTAACCCAAATTATGGGACTACTGGGGCCACAGATAATCAGTCTCCAAAATATGAAAAACATGCTCTCATGCAGTTAAAGTAGTACGACCATTCAAACTGCACTTTTAGGCAGAGCGGATAAGCACTGAGCTGATAGAGGGTCATTAGATCAGATGGGACATTAGCTGAGCTCCAGATAACCCTTTTTTATGAAGCAGTAAAACCCTTAAAAATAAGAACATCCTGATCCTTTTTTTCTCCTCTCTCTTCATTCACTCCCTCCGCTCCTTTCTCTCCCTCAGACAGTTCACACTGCTTCTCTATTTCCCTCTGCCTCACACCTCTTTTCCACCACCTGCCTCGCTCATGCTCACTGGCATTCTCTCTCTCTCTCTCTCTCCATCTTTAATTTTATCTTTCCTATTTTAAGCTTGCTCTGTTTTTAAAACTTCAAGCATTTTCAGATTCATGGCACTGCTGGTACTATGGTTCAGTGGGATTTAAATGCAAATCACACAAAAGTGTCAAATGTAGATGTTTGGGATTCTGGGATAAAGCAAAGAATGCAAAATCCTCAAATACAACATAGTCTTAGTTATTCAACCAAAGCACATCTAAATTCTGTCATTGAAAAGCTTCTTGTGTCTTGTCCTCCAAACACTGTATGAAGAGTGCAGCTGTACAAATGGGCTGTGCCATCATACATGTCATGCCAAACAAGACATGAAACTGACAGACAGTTAATGAATTTGGGAGTAACAAGCTCATTTTTTTTGTTGCCCATGTGACATTCAAATGTTTTCTTTGTGTAAGTACAATTATGCTCTTCTTTCATTAGAAAAATGGTGCTGGATATCCATGTAGCATATGTGTTTCCCCTTCACATGCATTTCCTGAAACAAATTTGAATTATTTGAGTGTTGGTGGGCACTTGATAGGTGATAAATGTTTTGATCTGAGGTAATTTTGCAAACTTGAGCTACAAATTGCTAGTCTATGTAATGGGAGACTTACAGTTTAATGTACCAGTTCAATCAAACAGTACATCTTTATTTGTGTGGTGAGGGGCACTACGGGGAGGATTAGGAGAAAGCCAGACAACCCCACCTGGGGACTTACACCCCAGGAAATAAACTTGAATAATGTTGAAGGAATGGATAAGGAGGCACACAGGAACGTTGCTGAAGAGTCAGAGACATGATTTTTCCAAATATCAAATATTTTTTTTGTAATAATGATCAAAAATAAAGCAAACAGGAACTTGAGCTGCTGAGTAAAAGGGAATGTTAATGATCAAAAAGAAAATACTTAAACACTAAAATAAGGCCTCAATATCAAAGTAAGTTGTTAAAAAGTCTGGAACCCAAACCAACTTAAACATAACTAAAGAAAACTAAGCAGAGGCCACATGTGGAGAGGCAGACTACACGGAGGAGTGTCCAGGGTGCTACCGCTACTCACCCCAGGTGCAATACAACAACCTTCACAGCAACCCTCAGAGCAAAGAAATGGTGCAGTCTAGGGTGTCCCCGTGCATTTACTCACATGCATAGAGTAACGGGACCTCACCACGAGTGCTTAGCGCCCCCCCAACAATATGGCGCTCTGCTCCTGAAAGAAAAAGACTAAATCAGGTCAGAAACAAAATAACCAAATAAACAGGCAATGGAAATACACTACGGCAAAGACAGAAACCCAGTAATCAATTAAACAATTAATGTAATAAAGTAATAGAATAAAGTAATCAAATTAGTCTAAATGAATTAAGGCATTCAAATAACTGGATACAATAACCCAGTAAAGTACACAAAGGGCCCAACCAAATCAGTAAAGTCACAAAGAAATAAACTAAGCAGGAAATAAACCAATGAACAATGTAATATAACCCAGTTGATTGCAAGAGATATTTAAAGAGGATAAACCAGGAAACTGAACCTCAAAGAGGAAAATCAAAGAAAACCCACTAGATTAAACCCTAACAAAACGAGAAAAATAAGGTAACTAAAGGGACTCAACTAATGAACACAAAAGGGCACAAAGCAGCAGTAGGTAGCTGGAAGAAGGAACAAACTATTAACCAGGCCCAAATTGCATTAAAAATGATTAAAACTGTGCTCCTACTCACCACCTCTAGCTAGGGCATTAAGTCACTTTAAGGGCAGGGAGCAGACAGGGGGTTCCCAAGGTTTTTTGAAAGAAAAATGCCACTTAACATGGGAATTGTGAGGGTTTCTTTACTAATCCTGGGGCACAGGACACCAGCCACAGCAGGGACAGAGCAGAGGACCAACTGACTGAACAATGGCACACAGGTGCCAACAAGGGGAGTATTCCCCACCACATTTGCATATCAAAAGGTGTTTTGACAGTCTTTACAGAACTGTGTGGAAGATGTGCACAGAACAAACTTAGTAAGTGGCTCTGTTAACACCACATTTTAATAGAAAAGAAGTTTAGTTTGGAGAATAACTTTTCTCTCATCTCTAAAAATTAGAATCACAATGTGGTTGCTAATTTCACGATGCACCCACAGACTTTTGTGTCAGACGATGTGTCACACTGTATTTCTAAAAAGGCAAACATCGCACTCTGCAGCATATTTACAGCTTCATTAGCTGCTGAATACAGCACGTCTGTTTGTTTACCAATGCAACACGGTCATATTATTAGTGTCGCACTTATAAATATTTATTCATAATATCACTGTGAAGCATATCATGCAATGTGTAATGTCACTGTTGTTATCACACAGTTATCTAACGTTTAGGAAGAAATCTGTTTCAACATTTAATCACTTCATAAGCTCTTCTCTGAACTATTGAGATAAAAACACAAAATTCTATCAGTTCACAGGCAAAAGAATAAATGAAGCGCCTCAAAAGACTTTACTGGTTTGCTTTCTTTCATGGTTCTAATGTGGTAGACATAATACAAATCAGCAAGGTAATCCAGAGAAAAGACACTGATAAGCGTGTCTAATTAGCAAGCGTATGAATACTGCCTGTGAATAAATAAAAAGAGCATCATGTTCCACTTTCAACTGAATGAGTAGTCCAATAATTATAATATGTGGCATATGAGAGGCTCAGGGTGAGTTGAATTTGTTCCTCAATTTCTTTAGACGGTCACAGTTTCAGAGGACAGTGTGTCTTTGATTTGTCAACATGAGTTTTTGTGCTGGTGAAGCACTCGTGAGACTGAAATAAAAAATGCCAGAAACTCTGGGAATATGTCTGACAGAGACGCAGAAAGAGAAAGAAGTCGCCTGGGAGAGATGACAGCTGAGGCTTGATTATCTTCCGGATGTATCCGCCATGGCTTTGCAGCAGGAAACTAAGTTAACCAAAAGTCTGCAGGGCAAGCTGAAGAACATGTGGATGCTGTCCATCCTTTTATCCATTCATGGAGTCGTCAAAGCCATTTCCAACATCAGACATGTCTGACTCAATCATGACACAAACCTGCAGCTCAGCCATGATCCACTCTCTATAAATAACAACCATGGCAATTATTTAATTCAAACAGCAGCAGACTGAATGTGTTTCTAGTGTTCTCTGGTCCATTTGCCCACACTGATGCTAAAATATGCCTTCTACATTATTAATCAGGATGATGTTTACTTGCATATGAAGTGAATTGTCGTTGAGTATCACATTTGTCTGCATGACATTTAAACTTTAAGAGCTGCAGAATGTACAGCTGTCACATTAGAGTGGTAAATATAGGCTAGGCTGTATAAACCTGTGAATACATACAATTATTAATTTTCTGTCAACATTCCTCTCTCACCCTTAACTGAAGCAACAGTGCTGCTTTTTTAAGTGTCAAATGATGAAAGCTGAATTTATGCGAGTGTGCACAAAGCCTGAGGAAGGAAGGTAATAGAGCAAGTTGATAACCACCTTTGTGGTATCCGTTATCTCTGACTGAGACTTGAGGGTTTTTCGAGCCAGTTCAGGCAAAGACAGTCTGGCTCTGCTGAACTGGCTTCGTGCTACAGCCCTCTGGTACCATGAAGTCTTTGTGTTTCCCAGTGTACAGGTGTTTCTGGGTTTTTTTTTGGATTTGTCTTCGTTAACTTCCTGTTTTTGGACAGCTTGCTGTTTATTTTCTGAACATTAAATCACCCAAATCATCCAGCTGTCTCATCTACTCATTCTGTGTTTGGGTCCATCCCTCCATCCCCAAATTGTGACAAACGCTCCAGCATACACTGATAAGTCATTGTTTGCACAAAGTCAGGCCCATAAAGAAATTGTTTTATAAGTTTGGTGTGAAAAAAAACTTGCCAGGCCTGCACAGAGCCCAGACCTCAACTTCATCCAACACCTTTGGGATGAACTGGAACACTGCTCAGAGGCAGGCTTTACTGTACATCCAAATATCAGTGCCTGACCTTTCAAGGACTCCTGCCAGGTTTCAGTAAATGGGAGACTGTTACAGCAGCAGGTTAATGCAGGAGGGTTTTTGTTCAACTTTCACATGTGAGAATGTTTAAGTGTCTAAAAACTTTTTGGTCATGAGGTAAAAAATACACAGGAAGAAACAAAATGTTGTGCTGTAATAAGCAATCAGTGCAGGGCTTATGTTTGGCTGTGAATAAGGCACAAAACAATGTTAACAACTTGTAAGAGAATATGCCACAAAAGGAGTTTAACCCATCATTTCTGAAATATCAGTACTCAAACATGAGGGTATACATTTTACCACCTCGTAAAGCAGCAGCATGAGAGCATCATCATGCACGAGCCAAACAACAACCAAAAGGCAAATACGCTCAGATACAAGCACAATTAGCAAGAAGCAAACAGAATGACAAACAGATCAACAGTCACGTGTCGGAAGTGTCAGCTGTAAAAATTTGGTTACAATTTTCTCGCTGATGTATTTTGAATATTCAATTCACTTTCCTCCTATTTAAGATGGAAACTCATGTAAAACAACATGTTACATGTAAATGTTAACAGTTTGTGTATATGTAAAACATAAATGTTAAATTCAAATCTAAATGATTAATCTAAATGTTTACAAAACATGCAAATATCCCACACTGGGTCTATCGTTTCTCCAACCTACTTTAGATGAAAACACGCCCACCTCCATATGACAAAAGTGTATTCTAGCAAGCCAGCGCACCTCACAGTCTTCCTGGACTACTCCCCACAGCTCGGAGATTACCTCACTGGGAGGAGAGTAGGGCAGCATCTCCGGAGACAGACTTTAAGTTGACCCCAGACCACCCTGATTCCCAGATCAGCAAACTTTCTGTTGCTGCTGTTACACCTAACGGCAGCCAAAGAAAGTTTGCTGATGTTGGCTGTGCTAGCTAATTCTTGTCTCTGGTATTAGGATGAACCCCTTGTTGTGGTGGCGACAGCAATTCATGCGACCATGGAGAGGTTCGTTTATTGCCTAATGTTAGCTTTTTACTTCTGGCGACTGTATTCAGGCTTCAAAAAGCATAAAAGTGATGTTCATTAGTGAGGATTATCTTGCTCAACATAAAGGTCTTAGTATCAGACTTTTGTTTGACACATAGAGCTCTTTTTTTTTTAAAAATAATCTAAAATCCAGTGGAAAATCCCACTGGACACGGCAGGACAAATCCAGTGGAAAATCCAACTGGATTTTTGATGAGGGAACCAGGGCAATGAAAAAAAAAGAAGTGATCTCTGCAGCACTCCATGGAAACGTAGCTGTCGAGGCTGCTTGTCATACAGTGGTGGGTGTGGTTCCATCTGTAGTAGGTTGGAGAAACGACACAAGCAGCATGGGTTACATGCATGAATCTTTGTCTGAAATGTGAGGAAAGTAAGCTGGATATTCCAAATATATCAGCTAGAGATCTGTAACTGATTTACCTTCTGTGCTGCACAGTCAGCGGCCATATTGCCGAGGACACAAACACAGAATGACACAAGTTCTGCAAGAGCAGGAAGCACTTAGCTTGGTGAAGTGAAGCAGAAATCTCCATAAAGAGCAAATGAAACCTTTGGATGCATGATGGGAGCGTGATTTTATTCCTCCACGAAGCCCTCTGAAAGTGACCATTGGCAGTTGTAATGCTGCCTGAGCAGTAGCAAGTGTATGTTTTGACACTGTTACAGCAGAGTAGTAAATGAGCAACACAGCAGCAACACGGCAGGACAAAGGGTAAGGTGTTAGAGTGCACTCTGTCTGAACAAAGTAGATTTTCTAAGGACAATGTGGAGTGTGGGATCAATTCAAATGAAAAAGCTATGACAAACTGGTGCAGCTCTTTATTCACAGTTTAAGCAGTTCATAATTGCTTTAATTAGACCAGCCAGATAGCACCCAGGTTCTGATGGGCATTAGTCCACATTCAGGTCTGCGTACGCCCTCCCGTCTGCCATCTTTCCTGTTTGTGTATCTCTGTTTATCTCTTGGACAGAGCGTCTCCATCTGTATGACATTCATATTCTGCATTTGTCTCAGAGCCATATCTGAACTGGAGCCCTCTTTGGCCCCAGTTTTGTGCCCACAAAAAAAAGGAGGTGCCAAGAAAGCTGCTTGCGGCGCCTCATTTTTAATGCAGGCCAGCCGAAGAGAGCAGACGGCTTAGCGAGTCTGAAGTACTTCAGATGTGACACCAACACTGACTGACGAGTGCTGTGTTTACTTAGTAAACTGAGGAGTGTGCTGTGCTCTCTTCTGTCTTCTCTCATGTCAGTGGATATCAGTGAAACAATAGAAACATGCACGTCGGCTTCTCTGAACCTGGGCCAGCTGATCTAAAAGACTCTGTGGATGTGCAATCAGTACACAACAGGATCCCCTCTTTTCATGAAATCAGCTGTGAACTGGTCATTGCAGGTCATTTCCCAACCTTCCTCATAATGATCTCTGACAGCCTCTAGGGACCATATCTAAGCATTTTAAGTCTGGTTTTATTGATGTGGATGTTAAGAGAAATGAAATAACACAATGTGCCCTGCAGCCAAATGTGTCCCTGCCCTATTTGTCATAGTCAAGTTTTGACTCCAGGATACTTGATTTGAGATGAAACAGTGAGGTTTATGACTGACTCTCTGGAGCTAGTCATTTGAGGTTTTTATATATCTTTATCTTTTTATATCCATCTGAAATCACAGTTAGTCATTCCTTTCTGCAGTCAGAAATAAGTGGTACAGTTAGAGCAGCCCCCTGAAAGTCAAAAATTTGGTAGCTGCAGATTCAGACCCAGGGTGAGTTGGAGTGAGACAGAAGCAGCTGCTCAGAGGAAGAGAGGCTTTGCTCAGTCAGGCTCCAAGAACACATTATCTTCTGCCTTCTCCTTAGAGGTGCTGAGGTTAGAGCTTACAGCAACTTTATATGTTAGTCTCTGGATTTTGTTTGACATCTAGTGACGGCAAAAAGGTCTTGAACATTAACTGATTTGTTTTCAGCATAATTAGCAGCTTGTATTAGCTCAGAGGGTTAATCTAGCCTATTTAATATAGCATATGAATGATGCTGTCACCCCTAAACGTCCCTCCGAACCCAGTTCAAACCTTCAAACTCTATATAGAACAAAAGGAACGAACAGTCAAACATTCTTGTTGAACAGCCAGATCTGATTTGACTGACTAGAATTTTAATCAAAAACAGTACTTTTCATCTGGGCAGCTGAAGGGGTGTGTCAGTGCTTGCAGACTGAGCTTTGACAAATTAAGGGACACCATCATGAAACCAAATATTCTAAAATATAAATTCCTTCCTCTTGGTTTCTGTTTTTGTCTCAAAGAAGAACACAGGCCGAGTGATTTACAGAGCAGAGGTGAATGCTGTTACCCTGGAAATCCAGAGTTCTCGCAAGAGCACAATTTGAATTTGCTCAGCAAATCACTCTGGCAATCAGTAATGATGCTCATTACCTATGCCGTTGGAGCCGAGCTGCACCAATCACATCGGTGTACCTGATATAGGCGGGCCAGAGGCGAGCTAAACAGAAGGACGTTTTTGCTGTTTTGCCGACGGCAAGAGTCTAATCTACCAGTTAGCTCCGCTGGTAGCGCTCTGGATATGTCACCCCGTGTATTGCTCTGATTGGTCGTAGTTTATCCAATTGTGTGCAGTGATATTTTCAAATGCATGCTTGGTGCCACCACTCAAGTTGGGCCATTTGCGTTACTCATAGCCAGACCATAAATCTTTCTAGATTTGGGTCTGGATTTCCAGGCCAGAATGCTGTAGCAGATGAAAAAATAAATAAATAAATAAAAATAAAAAATTGAATTTCCATTAGACTTTAATTGTCCACCTCAGATACTTGACCTCAGTTCATCTGATTGAGTGGCATTGAAGGACTGTTCCAATATCAAGAATCCTTTGAATTTTACCGAGGACAGAGTTCTTCCTTCAGAGAATATTTAAGGATGCATGTGTGTATTCTCAGCGGGCATGAAGTACCTACAATTCTTTGCGCATGGATATATTTGGAGTTGGATAAATATTTAATTTGATGAGATTAACATCTACAGGAGTTTTTATCATACAAGCATGAAAAAATATGGATAGAAACCTTATATTTTACACTCTGAAATGTGTTCAATGCCAAATAACATGATTTTTTTTATATATAGTGATTCTGATAAAACAGAACAGTTTTCAAATTAATGTGTCACAGCAGAGACAGAGCGCATATTTTTTTAAAGTATTCTCCAGAAATACATTCTTCCTAAAAGTCACGTGACCTGAAAATACCAGCTGTGTGTTTCTCTTGCTTAGGATCAAACTAAAAGCAACAAGCACCAAGAATGAGCAACAAGTGAAGATGACTGTAGCCTGGCAGAGAATCACCAGAGAAGCATCTGCTGATGTCTGTAAGCCAGTTAGTGTTTCCAAAAAAAATCGGACCCATTTTTTTTTTTTTTTTGGTGTGTATGTGTGCACACAGCTCTCTAGCGTCCACTATTTTCTGCCTATCATACACACATTATCCACAGACAGCCACTGATCCACTCAGTCACTCATAGTTGGCTGGCAATAAAGGAACCAGGAAGCACTCTGACTGGACTAATCTGTTTATGCCTGTTATTATGACTCCCAGCATAATGGGAACAATTACATTTTCAAGACTATTGCAACAGGAATAATATGGTCTGCTGAGATAGGAAACTCAAAATATATCACACTGTTTCAGTACGAGAACGAGCCAAAAATATACAAAAGCTTAAAAGACTGCCTTCTCAGATGGTGCCAGAAAAATCAATCGCGTTTGTTTTTTTGTTTGCTAAAAACAGAAACATGAATAAATGAATGAGCCCGTCAGCAGCTGAGCCTTGCAGTTATAAAGGTGAGCTGGAAATAAGTGTTATCAGTCAGTCTGAGGGTTAGGATCTATGAGGGGATCTGTATGTGCTTTGAGAGCAATAAATTATTCCCCTGTTATCCATTTAGGCTTTCAGCACTGTAAAAATAATGATAAGAATTTTAGACAAGCATCTTTCAAATTGATGTTTGCAGGTACAAATGTGTTTCCATGTCCTTTTGAAGCACTTACAGCACTAAATGAATCATCTGAAAGGACTGATAACAGCTTCCTCACTTCTGTTCCAAAACTAGGCCAGATAAGTGACTGATGGCTGTTGATTATAATGCAGAGAAACAACTTCAGCTTCTTTTCCAAGGTATAGAAATTAAGACAGACATTGAAGCTTTACATTTCAACAACACTTTGGTTAATGTGCGTTTAGGTTAAGGCACAAAAAACATCTTGTTTTTGCACTGAAATATCCCATTTGGGGGCAAAATCCGCTCAGGAAAAGCAGCAATGTCTCGGTAGAAAATCAACCACTGTTCCAACACATTCTCACTCTGACCTCATCACACATGGACGTTTGTTCCTTGACTTCCCACTTTCCAAATGCAATGTGCAAGGTACCCTGGGTTGCGTTGGTTGTTGTCTTCGTGGAAGCCATGTGAAGTTCTGCCTGTTACATGCATTGTCCTCTTTCAAAATACACAGCAATGACTCACAAAATCACAGCTGTTTTTTCTTTGTTGTTGGTCTTGAACAGCGGTTTGCAGCTTGGCAGGTGTCTCGCCTATAGGTGCCACACTACCTACTATTCGCTCCAATTCCTGAGGACAAAGTCAGCTCATATATGACGTGACTTTATTAACGTTGATATGATACGTATGAAGAGTAAAAGTGAAATGTGTGTGTGGTTAGAATTTTCTTCTGCTGACTGGGCATATTACATCTATACTTAACACAGACTTAAATACGTGACATTGGAGTCGTGGGAAAATGTAGTTATAGTACAAGCTATTATCATACAAAACACCACAAAAAGTCTGGAAACAATAAACAAAAGGTCAGAAATCCAATATCTAAACATGTGCTAGAGCTCGATGATAAACAGACAAATCTTTTTCAGTTGAAAAGGTCCCTGAAATCTCTCCAAGTGCAATGGTGAAGAATAAAGCTCATTTAGTCACACCTGGGTGATTAACAAACAAGGTGAGCCAGGTGGCAGGTTTCACCATAAAACAAAACCAAGCCCCACTACACCTAACAACCCCACAGACAGACAAAAGAAGCAAACAAAATCTGTGTTCACAGACGTTTAAGTGATTATCATGGGCGAGCGGTGCATAACACGTGTGCAGCAAGAATATCATCGTGAAATGTGCAAGGTGCTTTGAGAATATGAATTACACAGTGAGGCACAGTGATTTGAAAAGAAGAAGTCAGGGTTTGTACTTTCATTTCTCTGCACCATCCTTGAATGGCAAATTTAATATGAAGATATAAAATGTGATGTTTTTTAATATTAATTTTTGAAAATTGAGCATTTGCTAAATCCCTTTCCTGAACAGCTGTGATAAGAGTTTTAAATGTGACCTGATGAGACAAACTGGATGTTGTAAACATGGTGATGATGTGTCTGTACGGCTTTTGTGTGAATGCATGTTGCAGATCACGCTCCTGCACCACAAAATCCACTGTACAATCTTTAATAATATTGAAGCCTACACACCCTGAGGCTCCTTCTTTCCCTGCAAGATGAGAATATTTCTAATTTGCATCCACTAAGTCTTACAATGCTTGTTGGAGGTCAGTGATTAAAGAAAATGGAGGGAGAGAAAAATGCAAATTTTAAGACGCATTATAAAGTGAGCGGAGGTCCCCACTCAAGGAAAGAGAGCACATTTTAGTCTAGAGGCTCAACAAAACATTTAGGAAACCAATGGGACCGTTGATTAACTGCGTCCATTCTCTGTCTCTTTAAAAGGTGGGGAAAATATTTAATCAGAAATGTAATAAAAGTGAAGGAGTGATAGGAGAACCCCAAGAACGGGAAGCCCAACAGAGTATGGAACATTTGACATGCAGTAACAGTTGACAGACTGAACATGACCATGACTAAATCTTATTTATAATTTATGAGATGCCCAAAGCAGGCTGATAAGAACCATCTGTGTGTTTACCGGATCAGATTGATTTACTGCTCATTAATGGAACTTGGACGAAGAGGGAGCACTGGAGGGAGTGTTGTTTAGACTCAAAGGAACACAAGCAACAGTTTTCAGATCGTTTTGTTTGTGCAGAGCTGGAAACATTTCGAGTGTGTCAATAAGAGGGAGAGCACTCTGCAGTTTTTACAGTCTCACTGCATTAATGATGGCGGAGTGAATGAAAATTGTGAATGAAATAGAGTGATGCTGTTTGTGAAGGTTGCACAGACAATTACACATGAAAAATTGACAATTCATCTTCTAAGAGTCGGGGAGTGCAGAGAAGGAGCGTAAACTGAATAACGGTATCAGTTACTTAAAGCAATTTATCTCCCTGCCATGCTTACAAGAAACCAGTAATAAGTCAAGCGATTATTCCCGAGTGTTATGAATAATGCAACAGTGATGAATTTATTCTTTCTGCGAGGACGCATACATGCTTCTTACAATATGTCATCTGCCGAGCATCCTACAAAGCCTTCAAAAAAAGACTGTCACCACTGGTAATGTCACTGTGGACATTCAATGTCCCTGTTGCTGTAATGTCACAGTGACATGGCACTACGGCACTTCAGGATTTGTGGGATTCTCGCTTCAATGAGAACAAAAAGTCTGGAAAAAATGAAAGACACAGAGGCTGAGGCTGGAAAAAGAAAAAGTAATGTCATTGAGGAGTGGTATTCCCAGCAGGGCAATCAATCAGTGACCTATAAGCTTTCTATTTACAGCTTTAATTACATCAGATACTATGTCAGTCCGTTTTGGAGCTATGCCGAGACAGACTAAAGAAATGAGAACAGTGTGACACAGTACCTCCACGCTCCCCCCCAAATCCCTTTCCGACTGCTGATTGGATATTAAATCTTGGCTTTCATGCAACACCTTCAAACGTAACGGTGATAAAACTGATTTTCTCCTCATGGATAATAAATCTACTCTGGCTAAACCGCAGTTTCTCTTTAACTATTGACAACTCCAACGTCCATCCATCCCCTCAGGTTAGGAGTCTGGGTGTCATCCTGGACACTGTCCTTTGAGGCCCCTTCAACCTCCTTCCTACCTGTCTGAACTTTGTCAAATCTACAATCCTCCCAAACTCTTAGATCCTCTTCTGCAATCCAACTCACATCACCATCTGTCCGTCTAACTACCATGGTATCTAGAGTCTGCCCACCACCTCTGGAACTCTCTCCAACATCCATCCATCCATTTTTGTAACCACTTATCCTCTTGAGGGTCCCAGCTGAGGGTCCAAGCTGACCCCAGCTGACATTGGGTGAGAGGCAGGGTACACTCTGGACAGGTCGCCAGACTATCGCAGGGCTAACACATAGAGACAGACAACCATTCACCCTTCACATTCACACCGACGGACAATTCAGAGTCACCAATTAACCTGCATGTCTTTGGACTGTGGGAGGAAGCTGGAGTACCCAAATAAAAAAGGAGAGAACATGCAAACTCCACGTTCTTGTGTGTGTGTGCGTGTCCTACCATAGCATGTAATTGTCACTTTCAGTAAATAATCTAGTCATCTGTCATGAAGCAAGAAACACACACACAAAAAGTTTTGTTCAACTCAATGAGCATTTTATTTTCAAATCATGTAAAAAGATGTAATTTTCAGGTTTTCAGCAAGCAGGCAAGCACAAGCATATCTTTCATTATGAAAACAGCTGCAAAAAGGCATTTTAACACAGCTGTGGCTGTAATTACTTTAACACCAGTCCATACTAACTAACCCACAAACACACCGTTCTGCCGTTCACAGATAAAAAACAAAATTCTATAAAACACGGCTGAAAATTCCTCCGTTTGAGATTCTGTCACATTATCATATTCCAGTAGTAGAAGTTCACATACAAACAGGAAGTTCAGAAAAATACTCACTACACTCACTCAACTCCTCACGCGGAAGTTTGTTTCAAAGATAAAAAATATTACTGAAATAAATGGATTATGTTCATGTTATTAATAAGACTATTGTAAGTTTTTTGGTGAGTGACTTTTTTGTTAATTATCTCTATGCTCTTAGCTTCCAGTATTTTAGCTGTGTTAGTATTGTTACCTGTTTTTATTAGTATTTTATCAAAGCTTTTGCTTGATTTTGATTTGTCAGAAACTGTTCAGGCTGCCGTCATGGCCATGTCTCCCTTGTAGCGGTTTCCAAACTCTAAGGGATGTATTTAGCTAAATAAATAAAATAAAACAAATAAACAATGGATGTCTCTTCACCAATACAACACAGATCATTCATATTCTCACCTTTCTTACTGTAACACTCAAGTACTCAAAAATGAGGAGGACATTTTAACTAATATATTAATATAACCTTTCTTTTATAAATTAAACACCTTGGTTCAAAGTTAAAATTTTGTGCTGGAGTAAAGTGATAGCAGTGTGGGAACTTGCAGGCGGGGCCAGCAGGAGAAACACTATTGCACATATTCAGTGGGACGCACACGGCGGAATTAAACCTGGAAGCGAGAAAACTTTTTTGGTGTATGGCCAGGCAGGAAACTCCACTGGAATGAGTAGGAGCCATCTTGGCATCCAGTATCTAGACTATTACACTCTATGGGCTAAACTGAGATACTGACCATAGTAAAAGTAGCAGCTACACATCGGCATGTTAGCGCTGACATTTGGTGGATGTTAGCATGCTAGTGTTAGCATCATAGCTCAAAACATTGCTGTGCCCTAGTACAGCCTCACAGAGCAACTAGCACTGTTGAAGAAGCTTTTTCACCAGCTGTTTTTACAGTTTTGAAAAAGTATCGTAAAGCTGCATTACAGTGATTAATATTTGGTCACAAGGGGGCACCAGTCGACAAACACGCAGTCACCCTCATGTGCATGGTTTACACACTTGCTTATACTTGCACATCCAGAAGAGTCAAAGAAACATTTGCATCCACTCAGGTTGTTTATTTGCAGTTTGGTTTTATATAACTTTTTTGTTTTGGCAGTTATGCCCTGGCCACACTGCCTGAGTGAGCAGCGCGTGTGCGGCAGCGAAAATGGTCTTTTGATAATCATATTGATGTTATATCACCATTCACTACAGTTTCAATGTTTATATCTGTCACAGACGTGATAAAATTATGATGATAAAAATGTTTCCATTTTAAAATAAAAGCCCTCTGACAAGGTTTCTTTTGACAGAATCCCTTCATCTGTCAACAAAAGGCTTTTTATTGTGAAATATTGTTATGACCCTGTTGTTGACAATGCAGTGGCTTGCACAGCTCCATAAACGATTGCCAGCGTTTAATTTAAGAAATACAGTTGTTTTAGCAGCAGGCAGCTCTGCAGCAGCAGTGCAACAACAACACCATCATGCACTGCTCACACAGGCAATGTGGTCTGGGTGTTTGTGCGCAGGTCATCAAACCAAAATGATAAGCTAAATTAAGCTAAAAACCTCTGTAGAGCCAAAAACTCAGGTGAAAATTCCGCTCCGTCATTAAACAAAGTCTTTTGATTAAATGTTGATATAAAAAATATTGATCAATGCAGGCATTAAGGCTTGTAAGAACTATGTTTTAGGGCACGCTTGAAGATTTTTTGTGGACATCAAAGTCACTGTCGTGGTTGGTGATTGTTCTATCATCATTAGCTCTACGCTGTTGTGCAAATTAGGATTTACTGTTAGTCTACAGTCCAGTATACATACTGTTTCTACAGTTCATCTCGTGGGTGTGTGTCCTGCAGCCAGTGTTTGTAGACGTAGATGGGATCTATGTTCCAGTGCTTGTGGAAGGAGATGGCCTGCTCCAGTGTCTCAGAGTAGTCATACGGTCGGGCCTAAAATATCAAGAACAAATGGTTTGTCTGTGTGTCTATCTCTGTGTGAACCCATGAAAGTGTCTTCTTAAAAATTATTTCACTGCTGGAGAGATGGTCTTTTTATAAAATTGGGCTGTCTGTGCACATTTTTTAAATTGGTGCCAGGTGACCAAAGAAAACAGAGAAAAAGCACTGCGGCATTTGCCTCATTCAAGAGGTAAAAAAACCCTACAATAACCAGAATGCATTGTGCCACACCAGATCAATAAACGCTTTCGATGGTGGGTGACAGAATGTGAGCTTGGCTGTTTCAATATTGGGAACAATATGATGGTTGACTGGTAACAAATGATCTTGAATTATAGTTGAACAATAAGCTTAAATATGTTTCTGAAAATATTTTAGACAAGAAACAGCGCATTACATTCACTGGAAAAAAAAATTAGACACCTTTTCTCATAATTATGAGAAAAGATCTCGTAGTTACGAGATATGGTGTCTAATTTTTTTTTATCCAGTGAACGCAAAGTGCTTCTGTAAGTTTTAATGTTTAATCTCAGTTTTTTTCTGCCAATGTTTTTACAATACAGGAAACAGCATGCCACCCATGTTTTGTTCACAAATTCTCCTATTCCTGCCAAACAGTGCACTAAATATATTTCTGAAGACATTTTAGGCGAGAAATGGGCAGTGCAGTGACAGAGAGAGAGAGAGAGAGAGAGAGAGAGAGAGGCAGTTGTGGTGGCAGGCATATGGAAATTCAGAAGTACAATCTGTGATTCCAGCAACGACTCCAGCAACGGAGCCAGTGTGCTGGTATATGAGCATAAGGAGATCTGGGCTCTGATATGACTGAGGGGAGTTGACCACAGTTCATTTACATACACTACTCACACTATTATGTAACCAAGCTTGCTGAAAATCGGTACAGTATCCTTTATGTTTCATTGTATCAGGGGATTCCCAAGACGGCTAACAACGCGACTATTGCTCCAGGATAGTTCATTTAATATTCTTCTATTATAGCCTGCATTGGAACAAAACGCAGTCTTTCCTTCTTTTCCCACATTTAGTCATGACAAATATAAAGAGAGGGTCAAACAGAGCATCATCTGACACTGGATTACAGGTTGATGCCCAAGTCGGGCTCTAAGAAACTGTTTTTGAATGTTTTTATCTTATTTAGTGGTTTCTGTGCAACACAGTTACAGCATTAACACTATGTGTGCTGTCCTGAATCACTAAACCATCAGATTTTTAATTTGTTGTTCTGGAAGCTGATTTTTAAACAAACCTGGTGACATACACGTCATCAAACCTTGTTCTTATTGAATTTTTTGTAACATTCAGGGGCTGAAAAGCAAAAGTAGCTGAAGAAGGTCCTTACAGTTATATTAAGAACACGTTCTTGTGTGTGTGTGTATGTGTGTTTTGTCCCTACCTGGTGGAACAGTGGACTGTGTGTGATGGGAACACCCAGGGAAGTGAAGCACCTGCCGAGCACCATGTCATCGGGAGCATCATCACTGTAGCAGCGACACCCACTGGAGAGTAGCCTGGACACCGCCACCCGACTGAGCACCATCCTACACACAGAAAACACATATTAAAAACGAAAGGGAATTCACAAATATATATATATATGTATAGAAGAGAAAAACGTGTGCTGTTTTTGTTTCAAATCACATACTCATGGCAATGAAAGTTTTTGAGGCAGTGCTCATTGAATTTTGGAGTGAATATATTCTCCATGTATAGTATTCAGACTGTCCGTGCATGAGGAACACCTGCTGTGTGTCAGTATCAGTGCTTCCAACACTGTTTTTCATAACATCATATGTGACCAGAAAAGAAGAATTAGCTGGAGAACATAGTGGCGCAGTTAGCCATTAAAGAGCCAGATATTAACCTCAGGAGTTGGTAGAGACCAAAAACAGAGCTAAAAGAGAGTGAATACTGGACTTTCATTCATCAGGTGGACAGAGACACAGCTCCAAAGGAATAATGTTTGATCCATGATTAATAAATACATATTGATTATAGCAGCTTTAAATTATTGTCATTGCTGTTTGACAAAATTACAAGATAGGCCAAACATTTCAAACGTTTTCATCAGACGACACGGTGCACTGAATAAAAACAGCTCTAAAACTTGGAATGTTTCAGTATTTGCCGAAAAGCAGCCACAATGAAGTTTTGGGACAGACGGACACAGAATGTACTGTAAAATGTGAGTAACGCTGTCATACTATATTGAGATTTGTTTTACTGCGGCACTGTTAAAAGCTTGCATAGCAGCTTCATTTTCCATAAGTGTGTGTTCAGACACAAAGCCAATTTGAGAGGTGGCACAGCTGCACACAAAGTCACTGCAAAGCCACATATAGAAATTTGAGAATGTTTCAACTTGTGTAAAACATTTGGATCCTGGAGGTTAATGAATCAGCTTTATACACGTATATACATGAGGAGAAAAAGCTGGGAGGCTGGAGGTAAATAACAGAGACAACCAGAGTTCTTGGTTCAGTATGAGAGACACAGACACACTCCCACAGAAATGGCCAGTGTCCATTGATAATATAGTTATAGTCTGAACAGCTGGTACATCGTCTGCAGACAAACAGCCAAAATCAGGGCGACAACTTGATTGATTTTTCTGTCTGAACACACCTTAACACCAACGGCACCATCACATTCCCTGCACCACAGCCTTACCCCCCTCCTCCTGTGGTGTAGCTGTATCCGTTCTGTAGCAGACTGTAGCCGTATCTCTCCCCCAGGCTCACCGCTTCCTTTGGGTCATAGCAATGCAGCAGTCGCCGCAGCCTGGGTAAACTAAAGATGGGCAATAATACAATGGACAATAAGAGACAGGAAGAAGGAGGCATGCATGCATACTTCCCAAACACAAACACAAACCATAACCTTTACAGACTGTATGAAGACAAGCACAATAACATCCTAGATACATCAAATATTTGTCCTGAGAGACTTCACAGGATTGTTAGGGGAACAAAACCATTTTTAAAGTTGTTTTTGTACTACACAATAACAACTTTAAAAATGGTTTTGAGGCTTTGAGCTTTTCTCACGGCATGTAGAGATATGTGATATCTCTCACATCCTGCTGCCAGCTTACAGCAGACCAGTTACAACTTTACTGACTGGTCTCTGAACCCGAGCAGAATGATTAGCCAGTGTGTCACCTGTGTGTGCAGAATCTTCACATAGATCACATCTTTAAAAGAGATGCAACACTGGAAGAAATTATTTATTTACCATCTGTTGATGCTTTAAATTGTTAGAATCAAAGGCCTTTACACACTGGGGGTGTTTTTTCATGTGATTATTACATGCACATGTGAGTCAAACAACATTCATCTGCACAAAATGTGATGACACAGAGCTGGTTGAATATCAGCAAAGTTTCCCTGCTTCCCTTCACTGGTTCCTGTACAGCAGCATCGGTCTTTTTTTCACATTATAACCATAAAAAGCAAAAGCAGCATGTGTATACATTGAGTAGGCTATATCTTCAGTAGCTAGCTAGCTAACCCTACACTTTTCAGGGTTTGACTTTGGTTTTGGAACGGGGAAGAAATGTATATCTTTTTCCAACCTCTCCAGGTAACGAGTATCAGCTTCAAATTCCTCAAAACCAGTCTGAAAATGAAGGAAATCTGAAATGACTGCATTAGAGTCAATGGATCACAGCTGTGTTGTTATTGTACCCTGGTCTGAGCCGGCCTGATGCTAGTTATGATTGGCCAGTCTGCATCTGGGGGTAGGACTTAGCGAAGGGTCAGTTGTCACAAATTTGTACCACAGCTGGTTGTGAATAGTTTAGATGTGAAATATTCACAGGTGAGTATTTCACATTTTTGTGTCGTTTATTCGTCCAGCCCTGCTGTGTAAAGGCCTTAACAGTGGTAAGTTACAACAAAGACTTTTCTCTAAGTTACCTGATGAGCGTATCATCATCAACAATGAGTAGCCAATCAGCATTTGGCACATCTTTGCTCAAGAACCGCCTCAAGATGGCAAATGTCTTCCCACAATGCCCTGCAGGGAGAGGACACATCGACAAACTGTGCGAAAAAGCTGAAGTGTGAGACCTCATCAAAACCCCTGAAAGATTTATATCAGCTGTCTGTTTGTGATGGCTAGAATAAATGTATTTATGAAGTGGATTTGTGTTCATGCTGAAGAGATCAAGTAATTTGTGGGTGTAAAATGCAACACTGCTGATATTATTATTCATAGCAGTTTTGTCAGAATGTTTCTGATGCATGATCATAAGCTGTAAGAAGGGTGAAGGGTGACTCGCAACACTGCAGAGTCCTGCAGTGTTGCGAGTCATTCACCCTTCTTTCATCTACGACTATCGACTCAGCACCTGCCCTCCAACGGTGAGATGTGCGTGTCTTTGGTTTGATTTTTTGATCATAAGCTGTGACATTAAAACCACAATGCTGGCACTGCACATACGGCAAAACATGATCTGTATCTACTGATAATATCAGGCATAAAAAATGCTGTTGACTGTCGCAAACATTGGCACAGGATATATTTACATCAAGATAAAGTAGCTAGAATAGTCTGTAAACATCACAGTGAAAAGACAAACACAAGAACAGAAACAGAAAAAAAGATGTAGAAAAATGAAACGTCTGAGCCGATATACTGTACACAAGTTTTCACAAGAGACAAAAAGAAAACAAGGAAGGTCTGATGCACTCCTGGGTGCTATAAAAAGGGCAGAAAAGATCACACTATAGAAAGAGAGAAAAACCTTTTACTAGAATGAAAAAATGAGAAAATGAACCAAAGCTTGGGTTTGAAAAGTAGTGTGAGTGTGGCTCAGAGGACATGAGAGGCAGTGTGATACTTCCATCAGCTTGAGAACAAGAGAAATATAAGAATGGACGCGAGGAAGAGATGGAGGTGTCATTGTACCTCTCCCCCTGCTGTGTGAATGGATTTCACAGTTCATTCGAGGGAGTGAAACAGACAGACTGGTGCCATAATCTGGGGTATCTCACAAAAGAATACAGGTAATACACAGATACAATTGGTGTCTGTCCTCCTCTCTCGCTGAAGCTCCTCAGTGCGGTTATTGTTTCTGGCTCTATCTATCACCTCCTCACTGGGGAGAAGACAGCTTTGTCATTATAATTTAGTTGGACTCTCTAGTCTTTTGATTTGTCTGTCCATACACTGACTCATCCATCTGTGGTGCACCTGACAATGTGAGAGGACAGTAAATCTGCAGTGTTACAGTCCTCAATCTCCCTTTAACAATGATCTCACATCAAGAACAAAACAATGAAACAATGAAACAATGAAAATAAAAGCTTTAGTTTGAACTGGACGATCACGGACCTGCTAACGATGTAAAGATTCCACACATGAAACAAAGGACAATAAGTCAAATCCATGCTTGGCAAATGTGAGTTTTTACAGTTCCTTATGAAGATGATGAATTGTCTTTCACCACGTCAGTAATTCAGTTCATGTAAGACAAACACACATTTATCTACTGAGCGTCCAGCAGTGATTGTAGTCTGCATATCAAGATTCTAATTAACTGGGGACAAAATTTAATTTTCTACAACACGTATCATAATGTATGTATGCACGTATGTGTATGGTCTTGCACTAAAAATCTAACCCTGAGTACTGCCACTGTTAAAGTGGCCTGACATCTTCACACACCTTGTGGAAAAACCCAGCGTCCATACGAAAGAATAACTCAAGACATACAAATCTCGCGATGCATATCGTTTTTTACATTGCAGTCACGTCCAGGATGTTAAATAACAAGATTTGTCAAATGATTTTTGTTTATTACGGACAGATGTGCTGCCGAGGCAGCAACAAGGAGGAAAAACGAAGCAGTATAAGACAAAAAAAGTCAAACAACTATATACTGGCGGCAAGAGGACATTTTCATTCCACGTATCTCAACTGTTTCCCTCTGGTGTCTGCTGTTTGTCTGCCACCAGTACAGTTTGATTTCAGCTCACCTCTCTCAGTGTTGGGCACTCCCAGACTGATTGTGGGTATGGAGGCATCAGCGACGTCGCTGTAATACTCTATAAACACAGCATCTTTCTCCCAGGTTGCCCTCACCACCGGTACTGTGGGGAGACAGAGGAATACAAAGAGACCAGGTGGGGAAGAGACAATTAAACCTCAAACGTTATTCTCTCTGAAACATACAGAGCTCATAATTAAAACTGTCTCTGAGCCCCTACTGGAAACATGTAAACTCCAAAGGAATCAAATGATGAATGACGTCTACGACATGTGACAGGACGGAGAAAACAATTAAGTTGTCTTTGTATAAGACACTGCATAACTACAGTCTCACTCACTGCATGCTGATCTGGATAGGAGCACCATTTACTCACTACTGCAAAATGATACCTGCCAGTAGTAATCACACATAATTGATTTTTTATTAATGGAAGAAGAATTCATTCTCAACCAAATCCACTAACTGATTGATTGTGGAGTAAATCACAGTGACAGCTCGCTCTACAATTCTAATAGTCTGAATTTAAAGTAACAACTTAAGTGCTTTAAAATAGTTGGTCCATAACTGCTGGCTCATATTGACCCTAAAAACACACATCAGTGTTTTGGATAATTACACAAACTGATGCAATTTCAGCCGACAGCATGGATGAGGTTTTCGATTTTAACGAGTAGTTTTCACCTGACAGGTTAACTGGAGCTGAAGGACCAGCAGACTGTTCAGCGAGTGGCAGTGAACAAAAAAGGGGCCATGAAAAAATACTTTTGCAGCTAAATGTTGTGTTATTTCCATTTTATTTACACTTCATTCTGTGACAAACATAAACTGGAAGGGTTCATTTTGGCAATGACAAATGAAACTTTTGCACCAGATGTACAGCACAATCAATATTTTAGCAGCGTGAGAGTTGACAGATTTGGTTTTGGAACAATTTCTGCTTACAAAAAACTGGTAAGCAGACATAGTGATACATTTTTGCATGTCATCTATACAGTGGGTCCCAACTGGTCCAGCCACAGGGTCCAGATTTCTCCTCAGTCCTTAGTTCAAGATCCACACAGTTTAATACATTAGGCGTCATACTTGTGTTTGGCCATGTCTCAAGCTAGTTTGCTGTCTCTGTTCAGTAGCTGTCTGTTATTCACTCACTCTACAGCATGAAATGGCACTTCAAAATAAAAACTCTGTGCTGGAAATTCACTGTACTAAAAATAAAGTGTGGTTTTTGGGAAGTTGGGAACCACTGATCTAGTAGGTGTGTTGCATTGCTTAATTAGAAAAAAAAATCTCTTCACTGCATCTTTACAATGGACAAAATCATGTAATATTATATTTAAAGCTGTATTTGGTAAAATTAAGAAAAAAATATCTTTTTTCATATTTGCTGAAACTGTCACTGTATTCACACAGCACTACACGAGTCGGATAATCTATGAAAAAATTATACTCCGCTGCCTACTCCATTGCCTTCTGGCATTTCTAATGGCCTTACAGCACCTGAATGAAAACAACAAATTGGAGCCGAGGAGTCTCTAACGCAGCTGTCCATCATGTCACTGCTTGTGAGCTGCGATCATGTTGTTAATTTCTTGCCTCAAATGTTTTCAGAAGAATATTTTTGTGAACTGTTGAGCTTTAAAATGAGAGAGTTGGTCTGGCTGATGCGTGATGCTTGGATCAACTAATATGTATCAGAATGTCAGTGCAGTAAAGTCATTACACATTTATTCTTGAGGACTGTACTCCAGTAAAATTCTGAGGTACTTTATTCTTCAGCTCCACTACATGTCAGGGGAAATGTTGTACTTCTTACTCAGCGACATTCATTTGACAGATGTAGTTGCCTGTTACTTTTCAGATTAAGATCCGTTACAGGTACCTGTTTTTCTGCAGAGCGAGTACTTTTACGTTTGATACTTTAAGTATATTTTGCCAATAATACTTTAAATTAAGCAGGATTTAGATGCAGGACTTTTTTAAGGCAACATATTGGAACTTTTACTTTAAGGCTCTGAAAACTGTATCTACCACTGCAGAATCTAAATGTTGAATGAATAAATTTTGTCCTTTAAAAATAGTTGGGAACAAGACACACCAACCTCGCTCTGAGTGGAATTTATGGCAAGTTTTCACAGCAACAAATACATCTTCCTTTGGCACTGGATCTCCCTAGAAAATAGACAAATCGGTTTGATGCATAATCGCTATAAAATGGGAAAAAAGTGCACAGGTGACAACAAACACAGTCTGAGGTACGAGCTGTAATGGACTTGAAATTGAGTCGTGATGGCAAAATGAGGCACATTAGGTCCCAACAGTCATCATATATTATCATATGGCTAGACATGTCAACACTAATATCTCTTTTGCACTGTATTCTCATTTCAGGTGTCATTTCTTATTCCAGAAAATTACCAACAGTAATCTGGATGTTATTACTTATTTACAGCTGTCATTTCTGATCTGCTCCCCTTGCAGAATATTCAGTATAAACACCAGACACTTCCTCATGATGCATGACAGTGATTAAAAAAGCTCAGGATAAATGCTGCATTATTCATGAATTCTTTGTGACAGGTGGTCTTTATATTTAAGCTCCTTTCAGGCATATTTGCCAAAGAATCTGGAGACAGAAGAGTTACTTCATACAAAAGGCATAGTGTAATGTGTATTTTCATATATTTGTGTATATTACATGCAGATAAATTAAAGGATCACAGAAGCAAAAGGAAAGAAAACACACTCAAAATATGGGAAATATAACTAGAATATACATTATTGAATGAGAGACAACTCCAACCACATTTACAGAAACTAATCCTGTCTGAAACGAGGTAACCATGTCTCATTTTGCAGCAGTCACTGTTATGGTGAGCATGGACAGCATGCTTTGATGGCCCTAGAGCAGATGACAACGTAGAGACTTTTCTCCTTTAGTTAGTTCGGAACTTTGTTTTACATTGTGGAGCATTGGCAGCCTCATCTTTTTCCTGACAGTTCCTCACCATTCTGGCATAAGAAAGAGTTTGTACTCTATATGTAAGGGCCAGTTAACTTTATTATCCCTGTAAAAACGTTGCTTGATGGTGTGAAGATCATCACACTGAGCGAATATTGCTTCTATATGTCAGGTGTAAAGAAATCTAAGGAAACCAATCATGCTCTTTCTTTTTTTCTGTCATATATATGTAATATTACAATGTTTGATGTTCATATTAAACTCGGCCAAAGTTTCCATTAATGAGGGAAACCATCCCTGTGGGCAAAAACCTCAGGCTTCAGACTGTTCTTTTTTCTACTTTCGAGAAAAGCTGACGTCAGCTTATGATGGATTTCTTTAAAAAGCTATCTGCTCCAGGCACACTGCTGTAAGTGTTAACATTACATAATAACCTACACTGTTATATGTAGCTACATGCTACAGTCAGGATAACAAGTTATCTTGGTTACCAAAGTTGTCAATTTTTCCCCAAATTTAAATCATATCCCTGCTGGAATGTCTGGATGTGTTTAGAAGCTTTTATTGGTGATTTTTCTCTGTAGAAAGTGTCACTATATTGTGTCCGGCTACAGAGACATTGCAGAGATGCCGAGATATGCCATACCAAGAAATGCTGACCAATTTGAGTGAAAAGGGTTTTTTGGGGAATGGTGCTAAGCACAGGTGTTCCAGCACAGACAGTTAGAGGAAAATAAAGTTTCTTGACCATCAAAGCATGTAAACATGTTCTAGTAGAAACCCGAAATGCAAGTATGAGTCTGAAAATGAGCATAGCAAGTCCCCTTTAAGATTTTATGAGTGCTGTCTTGAAGACAAACATTGTTTTGTGTACCACCTTTCTTCTTCAGCCTGTCAAACAAATGCTGCAGTGCATCCTCATACAGCATAGTGCAGTTAGCTGTGTGCTTAGTTTCCGTTCAGCATTGAGAGTGACTCAGCTCACTCATCCTTGCAGTCTGAGGGGACTTGTCTATTTGTATTCCTGTAGAATAGGCCTTGGCAGTGGTAATGGGCTCACTGTTTGACATTTAAATAAGCTGGACAGACAGCTGAGTTGTAAATGTGATTTAAGGTGATGGATCGTAAAGGCTACCATTAGAGGTGTCCTTTATGTCCTCTTCTTGATAATTACCTCAATCAGAACTTAGTCATGCCCATATGAGCTGTGCGTATTCAATCCAGCTCGGTAACACCTGTCACAACAGTGTTAACTGTGTTTACCTACGAAATAATTAATGCTCCTTTGGGTTGTTGCTTTTTATGTTCTGTCTGTAATCATTTCCAAAAGTATACTTGTCCATACAAGTACACTTTTATCCACATACACCCATATCACAAATGCATGCTCAGGAATATTCACACACACATGCAGGCACACTCTTAAAAAACTTACTGCAAATTTTGATGTCAACATTACTAAATAAGAGCTGTACATACGCAGTTGGGCAGGTAGGTTGTGAATGTCGTAGCACAGTTGTCTCTCGACTCTGTACAGAACTCTGGAACTGCTGTCAGCTTTGGACCTTTTCCCTCCTCCCAAATGTACAACGCAATCTAGAAAAACAGAGACAGAATGAAGATTAAAGTTGACCTAACGGAGTTATTTGCAGTGATAGGTACAACAGTTCAGTCTGGGTCATCAAACAGTAAGTGAATTTATTTTTCTGGCAGCTTTGGAGCTCTTAATAAATCCATAAGCCACAAGCACTTACGTACCTGGTTAAATATTTATTCTGTATTACCCAAAAGTCATTTGAGAATTCTTAAAGGGGACACACAGCTCAAGGTTTAGGATGCAGACTTTGCATTTCAAGGAGGAGTAACATTATGAATCAAGTCTTTGCTGTAAAGTAAAACACAACTTTAACTCTCACATAAGGACTAATTTAAATTCTTCTATGATGTTATTTCAACCAATGCTAAAGAAAGGTTTACCCAAGAAATACTGACAAAGCGGTATAATTGTCACAAGCTTGATGTGCATATCCATTCTTCCCACACACACAAAAACACACATTCAGAAGTGGAGCTTTTGTATTAATAATACGAGAGTAGATCTACCAAAAGCTGCAGGCACAGAAAGCTGCAGGGGCCTTTTCAACAAAAGGTTAGCCAGTCGGTGGAGGGATACTGTCTATCATCATTATATGTCTAAGGATTTAAGCTCAGCAGGCAGCCTGAAAGATGACATAGATGACACTTTTCACAGCAGTTGTTGAGGCTTGAAGTAGAATTAAGTCTTTACAATAGTTATCCTATTAAAGTAATGCTTTTGGCAGTCCATCGACTTCGATAATGACATTGCTCCAAAATTTAAGTTCTTGTTATTGGGGTGCTTTCTGCCTATGCATAGCCATGTGGCTGTGCAGGTTGGTGCGAGATCCGCAGATTTTGCCACAAGACAGGCGAGAATATCCAGCACCAGCAGGGGGAGGCCCAGCGGCACGTTGGTGCCTCTGTGCACGCCGCTGAATCCTCCTCTCTGTGGTTTGCTCCTGAAGATGAGCTATTCCCTGTTGGCAGGTGGCACGCCAGGTGTTGCAGGCAGCCGCAAGGGGCTCAAGTGCGGGTGGAATGATGTTGCACTTCTTCAGGAGAGTTTTGAGGTGATCCTTGAGGTGCTTCTTCTGGCCCTCTAAAGGCTGGCCATAAAAGATCTATCTGGGAAGGCGATGGGCAGGCATACGGATCACATGCCCAACCCAGCGGAGATGTTTGCGCGCAAGGAATACTGCAAAAAAGCACTGCATTACAGTAACAGGCAGGAGACGCAGACAGACACAGATTCACAAAACTGCAGGAAATCGTTTTACAGTACCTCATGTTTCAAGTCGATGGTAAAGTCTGACTTCAGGTGATTGTGTTGGATCCGCTTGGCGAGTCTGAAACACATGAAAAGCAAAGATGTTGAAAGAAGAGACACCAGAACAGAAGTGGGAACTTTCCTAAATCTTACGTCTTGTGCATTAGTGAGACACAGTTACGGAAGTCCTGAGCCCTGGTTTGATTCAGCATCCCTTTGACTCCTGTTTTGTGTTTATAAAAAGTACACACACAAGACTAGGTAGATGCAGTGGTAGAGATTACATCCTATAAGTCCATGCTCAGTTGAATCAAAGGTACTACTGAAAATGGGACGTTTTTGGGGGATCTCTTATGGGCCAACATAAAAATCACAAGTGTCAGTTTAGATTTGGGACAAAAATGTGATTGCAACTTGCATCTTTTTGTTTTATTGTGGACCTGATCTCTGTCTGTGCCATTTGTTCTTATTCAACTTGTGTTCATTTCCTACACCATGTCTTGTAATGGTGTCCTCTCCTCTAACCCCCAAGATGTGTCATGACCTTGTTTTCCATTGTTTGTCTACTGTTTTATTTTTAAGGTCACTCCTCATGTGTCATGCCTTGTTTTACTTCCTCCTTTGTCTCTGTCCGCCCCGCCCTTATTTGTTTCAACTGTCCCTCGTTAACACCGTCCTTCGCTTGTGCATTCATGCTGCATGCAGGTGCTCCTATCTCAGTTGGGAAGTCGTTCTTTCAATGTTGGTGTGTTCATACGCTTTAAGTCGGAGTATTCAAACAACATGTTGATAACAGTTTGGAGCTTTATATTATGGATTTTATCCCAGACTTGTTGCTGCAGCAGTAAAGATGACTGAAATATTGCTCTACCTGACTAAAGCTAATCAATAACTTTTCTAACTAATCTAGGTCACTCTGTGTGGACATCAACTAACAGTTACGACTTAATACCATTTTGAAAATTAAATGTGAGTAAAATATTGACATGTAATGTGAGAATTAAATCCCTTTATTACCATCAACTGAACATTTACTTTTGTCCGCCATGTGTTTGCCAATTCTCACTGACTTTCCAGGTTGTTTTGATCTGAGGGGGGTGCTCACGAAAATGTTCCCAGTAGGGAAGTCATTTTTTTCAATTGTTCTGACACCACATGAAAGCAGTATTAGTGTGTGTGTTCACCCTGTTTCAGTGTCAGATCATCTCCGTTTGTTGCTGCTGTCCATCATGTTCCTTGACTCAAGCTGTTTTTTTCACCATTTTGGTTTGTAATTTTCCCTTCTACTTTGATCTTGTTTTGCCTCTTCCTTTAGTTTTTGTTCTCTGCAAGCTGCTTGCCATTAAGGCTTGCTTTTGTTAGGTCATCATGCCTGCTTCATGTTCTGCATTTGAATCCTCCTCTGAACTGTGACAACTGTGACTGTGCCCCGTACCAGCCCTCTTAAAAAAGTCAATTATAAACATTAATGTCAATAAAGCAGAAAGGAAAGAAACATATCAGTGAGACATTCATGCTCACACATCTGCACAGGTGTGCGCACACACACACACACACACACACACACACACACACACACACACACACACACACACACACACACACACACACACACACCTCTTAAGCAGTGGCGTGCTGAGAGCCCAGCCTGCTGCTGGGTCAGGGTAACTGAAGGAAGTGGGGTCTTCGGAGAAGGCATAGTGGTGGATAATGGAGGCTTCGTTGTCATGGAGACGCTTACCCAAAAACCATTCCTGTAAGGTGCAAAAAGACAAAAATCTGCTTAGTTATTCTCTCAGCACTGCTTGTTTAATATGTGCACCAGTGCAGTAAAGTAACTCACTGTCGAGATACTCAGACAGCACACAGGGCTGAAGACTGTATATAGTATGTAGGTGTGTGTGCATCTCACCTCTTGGGCTTGATATCTGGAGAGGACCTGCAGCAGTACAGGCAGTGTGACGCTGGTTTCCTCCTCGATGAAGAAAAACCAGGATGCTAAGTGACCATAAGTGGCAGAGAGGCTGAAAAGATCCACACGCAGCTGTTAACTTTATGCACTTATTTGCCCCGTAGGAATCATCAAAGCTAAATTCAATTAAACCTGATTTAAATCATTGGTTTATCATCTCTATATGTGAGTTTAACACTCACTGAGGAAGCGCAGGGAGGATACTCCAGTCCCCTTCATACTGTGACAGCTCATGGAGAAGAAGAACAACTGGAACTGCCTGCATGAAACAAAATGACTTGAAAATGAGAGCAAAATCTCTGGTTTGTGTGTGTTTGTGTGCATGCCCCTGAGGGATGTGAGATAAGAGTAAAACTAATTTTAATTCATTACACTAGATGAAAAGCTGGGGTTTACCAAAGTTATTCCAATTCAACCTGAGGTTACTGGAGTGTCTGTGCAAAATGTGTTGGCAATCCATCCTCAGATATTTCAGTCAGGACCAAAGGGTTGGACTGAATGACAGACTAACTTAACCATCACTAGAGCCTCACCACTTAAGACTCTGAATGTTTCAACTGTCCCATATGTCCATGTTAAGCTACAATTAAGACAAAATAGAATACTTGATTACATTATATGTCAAACCCACAGTTATCCACGGTTACTTAATGTCCACATATTGAAAGTTGACATGCAAACACTCCTCTTTTCAGCTGCACTTTAAATTCTGAGGGTGTGAGATGGGGTTATTACCCTCTGCTGTAAGTGCTGTGGTGAGCTGTGGGTGAAAGGTGCTGAGAGAGCAGCACCCAAATGAGGTGACTCTATAATGAGGCTGGATGATGAGGCCGAAAAGACGCAGCACTGACACTGACGTCTTGGATTAAACGCCATGTGACAGCTGTCACAGTGTTTCTGTCCCCATGAAGTCAGGACGTGGATACGAATCTGTGTAAACAGAGCACTAACATAAAACTGAAATGCTGCTGCTCATATTTTAGTGACATAATAACCACACCGTGGCTGTATAACCCTGATTTACTGTATGACAAACCCTTCAAGCTTCAGCAAATAAACGAGAACACTCAGACAACTTGCTGTCAGGGTTTGAGTGTTTGGCACCTTTATTCTCCGCCTCCAATCGAAATAAACACCTGTTTATGCGTCAGTCAAAAAAAGCATGACGCACAACCTGACCTCATTGAAACAGCTTGATACAATCAAAGTGTATCTCGCTGTGATAAACATCAAATCTAGAGAAAGCTTTCATTTAGACAACACACGCACTTCAGCACAAGCACACATGCAGTTGTTCACAGCACGTAAATCTGATTTCATTTTGACTTGACGCTATCTCTCTATTCCCACAAGAACATATACATTCATTCAGCTGAGCGACAGCTGCTTTGGTGAATTATATTTTAATGAATACAAGCAGAAATATTCTGCATGCCTCTAGTCATATAAATCATAAATCAATACTGTGGATGTCTCTTTTCTATTCACACTAAAACTTAACTTGTCATGCCTCTTACTCTCTTCCAAAGTTATGTTTATAGCACAGTCAAGTCTCTAATACAGTAATAGAAATATACACATAAATCTCTGCATTATTAATGCTTCTTAATATCACATTTAGTTTTACTGATCTGGGCACTTAATTACTGATCATATTGCATTTACATCTTTACTACAACACCCCTGTGCATCAGTGCTTCATCTCTTATTGATGATTTATTCCAGCAGCGTCCTATGAGAATACTGAGATCAAAATATAAATTAAATTTTCCAAGAAAACTTTCAGATAAGCTGGCAGTACTTTTTCAGCCCTGAAAGATGTCAGTAGACTTTAAAACCTTCTCCAATCTGAGATATCCTCAGAGATGTAATTGGGGGTGACTAGGTCCAAACGGTGAATATCGTTATTGATAAAGCCTCTTACTTTAAAGAGTAAACACCAATAACACCAGATGACTTCTGGACCGTTATGAATAAAACTGTTAACTTACTTATGTGCCTGGATAAAGGACTTTCTCACCAACCGGCCCCAGACTGTGAGACTTGCACTCGCACGTTGAGTACCGGCACCCCACAGGGCTGTGTGCTAAGCCCCCTCCTATACTGCCTCTACACTGGCCCACGACAACAACCTCATCATCAAGTTTGCTGACGATACCACAGTAATCGGACTCATCTCAAAGGGAGACGAGGCAGCCTACAGAGAAGTTTCTTGGTGTCCTCATCTCCGCTGACATCTCCTGGACAGACAACATCACAGTGGTCATCAAGAAGGCTCAGCAGCGGCTGCGCTACCTGAGGGTCCTCAGGAAGCACAACCTGGACTCCAACCTGCTGCTGACCTTCTACCGCTCGTCCATCAAGAGCCTGCTGATGTACTGTATTACAGTACGGTACAGCAGCTGCACCATGGCAGACAGGGAGAGGCTTCAGAAGATCATCGGCCACCCTCTCCCCTCCCTGATGGACATTTACACCTCCCGCTGCTTCATCAGGGCAAAGAACATCATCAAGGACAGCTCCCACCCTGGATTTGACCTGTTTGACCTGCTGCCCTCAGGGAGGCGCTATAGGTACATCAGTACAAGGACAAACAGACTCAAGAACAGTTTCTTTCCAAAAGCCATAACCACCCTGAACTCACACATGCACTGACTTCATAGCCAAACTGCCGGACTTCCCTCTATCCTAGTTTATTTTTTCAGGATTAGTTCAATCTGACATTTGATTTAACAAGTTATGAATGACAGAGTGGAGTTTGATGACAACAGAAGGCTCACTTATTTTTGTGACTATTTCATAACCCAGGAACTAAACTTCAACTTTATTTATTTATATAGCTTTATCTATTTAGTACCTCTCATTTAAACATGAATCATGATGTTCTTCACTTCATAATAGACTGATATTCCTTGACATTCTCACTAACTGCATTTTCGTTCCGTCTCTCAGGGAAACATTGGTGCGGAAACACCTCAAACTGCCACCGCCAACACATGGCTTCAAAACAAAACAATCATAGAGATGTCAAATTTAATCACCGATCCCACCCTCTTCTTGGCCAATCGTTCACTGATGCTGAACAAACTCAGCATCAGTGAACAAACCGTATGCGCTTCAAGTTTTGCAGCTGTTTCACCATATTTGTTTGTTTACAGGCTGCAGTGTGATGGCAGTGGTCTCCTCGCTTCAAAAAAAGACAGAGACTCAGAGAGAGGTTGAGAGACGATCATTATCAAATCACTCAGAATGGAAAAACAGTTGCATACGTCTTGGGTCGACCACATCCCCACAAAAACTAATGAAATTTGAAAAGTAAGACATTTTCAGTAGTCGAGGGAAATAAAGATTTCATAACAGTTTTATCAGCTCTGCAAAGAAGGTTGTGTTTTCAGTTTGGTTTGTTTGTCAGCAGGAGCAGAAGTTTTTTTCATGAAACTTGGTGGAAGGTGTAGCACGGGCCAAGGAGGAGAGGAAGCCATTAAATTTGGAGCGGGACAAACACACAAACGACTTCTCACTTTGGTTCACGCTGCAAGATACAGCATTCGGTCTGTGCTCTCCAAGTGCCCTTCTAGTTTCTAATACACTACTCCAGAGATGATTCCTCAGAGCCCCTGCTGACTGCCTTCTGACAATTATTTCTGTCTGAACTGAACATGAGATTATAGGAAGTATCAAAGACTGCATGACTGTCTCTTTTTGTTTCACAGTAGCTGCTCCCATCTAAGGAAAATCAACAGTTCTGTATCTCTTCTGTAGGCTGTCTTGTCCATATGTCTGTCACCTCATTTCGCAGAGCTCTATAACAGCTTCGTTTACACAGCGACCCCGCAGGCACATATTAGTAAATAATTACAGTGTGAGAATGGAGAGCTTGGTGCCTCTCGGCTCTGGTAGTAGGAGAGCTCTATGGCAAGGAGGACACCTATTGGTGCCAGTGTAAAACCACAGTAACACATAAGCTCCAAAAGTCACGTGACAGATTACTGCCAGCACACCACATGGCATGTATTCACTTAGCATATAAACAACAAGAGCTCTTATTGTGATTACTATATATATATATATATATATATATATATACATACACACATGTAAAAAAAACAAAAGCGCTGCTTATAAACACACCAAAAACACTAAGATTACTGAATGTTGGACCTTCTATTAATGAGCCATATTAAGGAATACAGGTGGATTAATGTTGTACGTAGAGGTTACCAAACTGCTGCTGAACATTTTCCATATGGAACACAAAGATAAATAAATACTGTAAAAAATGACAAAATTTATATTAATACATAAATTAAAAATAAAGAAATAAGACTAAGAGGATTCACCCTCAAGTTGACGTGATTGTCTGGAGCAAATTTTATGGTAATCCATCCAATACTTAAGGGTAAGTTTGGTATTTTTCAACCAGGACCCTTTTTCCTATGAGTTTGTGTCTAAGTGACTGATGGGAGCAACAATTTTTGAAACTGGTCCAGTTATGAGTGAAAGGGCTGCAGACGGCAGTGATGAAACAAGCTGCATAAAACCACTTTGGGCATGTTGACACAGTCAATCTATGTCTTGTTTTTGCCACTCAGATTGTTATTATAGTTGTCTAATAAAATTATAGAAAGGATCCCAACAGAGATAGAGCTTAGTGTTAAAAAGTAAGATCTTTTTTGTGTACCCAAATTTGCCTTGAAATCGCTTCACCAAACTCAGCAGATTGCATTTAAATAAAAAATAATTTTAGTGTCAATAGGGCGAGCACATTTTCACATCTAACTGTGTGAATTAAGGGTTTATTTTGACCAAACCAGACTTGGTGATTGTTTTTGTGAGCTTTATTTTTGTTTCTTTTAGGTTTGAATTAAGTGTGTTTTACGATGATAAATAAGACTCATTCAAATGGAGTCTGGTGGGTTTCATGATTGTGATCTTGAGGCTGTGTTTTGTTCATCAAAAAGGATCATATGGTCTATCTCTGTAGGAAAGCTTTCCATAAATTGTCAGATGCCTAAAATGATAATCAGAGCATGTCAGGGGCAAAAACAAGCACTTTTAGTGAACATAAATTGATGATTCAAACACACTCCGAGTGGCTGCATTGCAACCTGTGGGCACCATGACTGTTTGTACAAAATTTCATGACAATTCATCAAAACAGTTCTTGAGATCTTTCAATCTGGACCATCTGTGGTCCCCAGAGCAACACTGCTAGCATGGCATAAAAGCAGAAGCAAATAAATTAACCAATGTATTGAGAATTTTAGATTAGATGTTTTTTTAATTTAGTTTTTTAGTTTTTTTACTAATTATTTTGAAAGGTTATGGTACACCTCTTATTTTCATTGTGAGAGTTTTATTGGAGTTAATTTTCCCTATGGATACAATAACAGCACACAAGAAAGACCAGAGCTAAGATCTAAACCCAGTAATAGTGCTCGTCCACCCCTGCCACATATTACCTGTCCCAGTTCAGCTGCCTGCTGCAGTATCTCCACCTTCCTCTGAGCACCTCGACGGGCGTGGAAGGAGTTCCTCTGACTCTGGATCACTAACACCACCTCCTCCAATCCTGAAAAACATGCACAAAAAAGTAAGTCAGTAAAATGTATTCATAGAGCGCTTTTCGCAGACATAGGTCACAAAGTGCTGCACAAGGGCAATATAAATTAAGAAAGGAAACACAGAAGATAAAGTGACTGTGAAAGGCACATACTTAAAGTTGCTCAATTAGCAAAACTAATTGCGCACAAAAAATCACAATACACAATAACACAGATGTATTTATTATAACCAACAATCTTAAAGATTTTGCTGTCTGAGTTGAGCTTTTCACTTGCACTCTGTGAATCAAGTCAAACCTCCTTATATGCACCACATATTCATTTGCTTTCCCAAACAGTGTTTCTGTGTGGACAAAACATCAGACAATCTGCAGTGAAATCCCTCACTCACCAACAGAGCTGTGTGCCGTGTGCTCCTGGAGCTCTGCTGCCTGCGGGGAGTCAGAGGGATTCTCGTTAAGTCTGACACAAACTGCTGAGCCGCATGATGAAGCCATAATCACAGCAAGAATCTGGGGGCAGCACTTACATGAGCACCACCTGTGTGATGGTCTCCAGCAGAGGAACCTTGCAGCAGCGAGAAAAGATGCAGGAGTGTCATCATAGCATTAAAATGCATTAAATAGTTGTGCTGACATGAGTGGCCAATTAATCATTTAGTCAAGTTGATGATCGGTGGATCAGAAGAAAACCAATTTACAGCGGATGCAATATATCAACAAAAATGGCTGTATCATTGTATCGTTGTACATTTAAAAAAAATCTATTTGGGTTGTGGACTGGACAAAACAAGGTCACAGATTATGTAACCTTGGGCTCTGTGAAATTGTGATGACACTATTTCCTAGCACTCTGAAAGGGCCAAATGTCCCTTTAAATATTAGTGCAAAAAGTCTAAAACACGTATATGAACACGGGACAGGAATCACTTTCACCAGCAACACATAGTATGACATGAATTGATGGTGCAAGCACAGCCTGAGCAGTAGCAGACCCAGCAGCAGTAAAGCAGTTAATTTCTTGTGCACCAACACCTCTTATCAGTAATTTAACAAGATAAAACTGAGACTTTGAATCCAAGAAAACTCCAAACAGACTTTGAAACCACAACAGCTATAGTTGCTACCTCTGTGTAGTAGGATGTGTGGCAGTGAACAGTATAATGTGGGTACAGATAGGGCTGGGTACAGATAGGGCTGGAAAACAATTCTTTGTGGGCACTTTAAATAGGTATTTGATATCTAAGGTAATTAATACCCACTATATTTCCAAACACATCAGCCAAAAGGCTCCTTCAACGCAGACATTTTTAGTATTTATGGAAGTAAAAGCACAGGTGTAATTATTAAGATTAATGATTGAGTGACCCAGAAAGTCTGATAGTGGATGGAATGGAGCCACCATTAATATCAGTTGTAAAACATCTTATACTTTACAAGTGTCTCTTTCAAAGGCCCTGCACAGCCATGTCACACACACAGGTGTTCTCACTTTGCTTAATCTCCTTAGGGCTGTTTGCTTGACCTCACTCTCCTATTCGTTTTCTTGCACCTGTTTAGGTAAGGACAACTTGCCCAGAGGTCTAACTGGGCAGAGTTACTGGGAGTGCAGGACTTTTCATTATATATAATGCTTCTGCAGTTTAAGAAAAGGTGACAGTTGGGACTACGAGGTTACAGACAAATGATTCACAGTCATCTTAATTCTGCCCAGGAAAGCTTCTGTGTAATTCTATGTGTGCATACTTTTCCATTAAGTATATTTGCATATAAAAAACATCTTTTCCATGATATATTTGATTACATTGCGATGCATCACTGTACTTTCAGCAGCTTCTTGTTTGCAAACCCCATGAGACCACCTGCACCTGACTGTGGTGCGACAAGCTCGCCACTATAAAATCACCAGTTCCTGTTTTGAATGCCAAAATAAAACAAAATAGCCAACATTTCGTGGCAAAGCTAGAACCACGGTATCGCTAACTAATAAATTAAATAGTCAATGTAATATTCAAGACATCTTTTCATACATGTTTGCACTGTAATGCACTTAATGTCCTGTTATAGTACGCTAATAACTTCACTTTGAAGGCCACATCGAAGCAACTTCCGGTATCTCTCAGCCGGCCTGACGCAGTGTTTCCTGCTTTGTGCTAGCGGGTTAGCTAACACATTAGCCGCCTCAGCAGGGCACACAGTCCACTTACCAAGCCAGAAAAGGAGCACAGCGACCAGTTTGCATCCGTCCATCACATTATGGCGTGACATGGTTCCTGTGGCTGCAGTTTTTCCTTTGAAATCACCGTCTTCTCATGGCGGAGTGGAGAATTTGGTTAGCTGTGGGCGACATTCCTCAACTGGCAGAACTCGACTGTGGACACTGTTAGTGCAGAGCATTAGCGACCTCTAGCGGTCAGTACATCATTATGTTACTACAAGACATGCTGTTCATAAATACACCAGGATAAAACTGTGTCCTGCTCTTCTCTAACATAACAAATATATCATGTAAGTTATATTAAAAGGTACTTTTTTCACGCTTAGCCACATTAAATTGTCATCAACTAGGGCTGTTAAATTTACTATAGGCTACCTACTAGTTGAGGTACTTTATATTTCGACTTCACCTCATTTCAAGGAGAAATATTGTTATGTTTGCTGCCCTACAGTTATTTGACAGCCATGCTATAGTTACCAGAAGATAGTGATTTTACTCACAGATATGATGGCTTATAAATCTACAGTATGTTAGATTGCCCAGCAGTTTGTAATACAAATGAGTTACAATGATCTCCACCTTGACCACATGCAGCAGTGAAATGCTGCTCAGATACTGGTATATACACACATCCAAGGGTATCAAAATAATTTCAGTTTATGGGACACAAACTGTACAACCATTGCATAATAACCTATGAATCACAACACCCACAAACTGTTTATTTTCTTTTAGTGTAAAGAAGTACAAGCACATTCATCCATTCGCAAAACAGATGATGAGCATAAGTGCAATTTTCCATACATTTCCACTCCTGTGTTGTAATGCTGGCATCACCACACCGAACTAAAGTGGATGCTAATGAGGAAGGACGCTAAGTTATACCCTCCCTTACAACCGTTTACAAATACATTTTCTGGCAGTGCCTTGTTCCATTAATGTTGTTATGAGATACTGATACAGTCTGACACAGGTTCATTTGTACTGAAGCTGTTGATTGACAACACTTTGCACAGTATCCAGTATCTCTAAATACGACCACAATAAGTATTTATCGGTATTTCAGAGAGCTGTATTTGGTCAGGATGGAAAAGCCTCTGAAGCAGCATTTTACTGGACATTCCCTGTAGCGACAGCAGGAAACAAACTAAAAGCCGCAGAGAGGCTGAGGCTGGGCTTCTTAACTTGTCATCCAAAAAATATGTTAAATAAACATAAGACATAAGAAACATAACATAATATAACATAACATAACATAACATAACATAACATAAGAAACTTGTAATCAAAATGATTACGAGCAAAAAAAGCCTCTCTATCCAACCATAAAAGCACACAGGTGAACATGAGATGCTCATACAGATCATTAGTGTCACCGCCCATATCCATGTGACCCGACTCTCCCAGTAAAACTCCCCAAAAGACTAACAAAAAACATTTAACATACTAAAATATAAACCAGTCCAAAACGTATTAAACTTACAAGATTTATTAAATTAATTAATGGCTCCTACACTCACTGTTTAACTTGCTCCTGAAACCTGCAGAGTCATACAGTGTGCTGGTTTGGAGCCTTTGGTGGGCCAGACACAAACACACACACACTTACAAATGAAAGTAGTTATTATGATGGCTCTCTGCCTCTCAATCCTGCTTTTTAATCCCTGGACTGATCTGAAAGCAGCTTCTGGTCCATAGGAGCTTCACTGTCTGACTCAGTCTGTGCCCTCCACAGCAGGGAGGTCAGAGGTTAGCCACAAAACAGAAATGTATGAATTTTTCAAAGGTTGTATTTGTCAGGGATATTGTATTTTGTTCCCAGTACAGGGCGGGTATGGTATAGTCTCATATGAAGAAGACGTAGGCTATGCAGAGAGGAGGCTGAGAGCATGATTTCTGCTGTAGGCCGTGCAGACTGGTGGGGACATCCAGAACAAATGAGTCAACGGTCTCCTGACCACTGAGTCTGCTTCTTGGCCACAAAATTTAAACAAGCCGCTTGTGCTGTGAAACCACAGCTGTGAGTGTTCACATTTTTGTGCGACCAACTTTGAACTTTACGGAAAGAGATCTGAACAAAAGAGCTGCGCTGTATAGCTGCTTGGAAGGAGAACAGTGTAAATACTATATGTTCAGAGGGATAAAGCTGCTATGATTCACTCCAACACAACTGGGACACTTGATCAAACACTTATAGGCTGCAATAAAAACAGCTGTGATTTATGGATCTGTTTTGGACTGTCTGATGTGTTATTTGCTGAGGAATGCTATAGTCAGTAAATGTCGGCCAAGTCATCTGAAAGGTCTGAGCAAATATTGCTTATGAATAAAAACTGCAACGTGATCTGAAAAGGTCGCACGAGGAATTAGGTTTGTTGATATGAAACACAAATATGAAGCACACTGATGTTGCTGCTGCACCACAAAGGCTCTCAGGTGACTCATGATGTTTGAATTAAGGTGCTGTACTTTTCCTGCTGCTGCTGTTTCCCAGCACAAGGCCAAATGCTGCCTTCAAGTGGCTTCGCATAATGTCTGAATGCACAGCTTTATGAGAAGCCATTAGTCTTTTTAAGTCTCAATAAACATTTAGTTTTTTTATTTGTTTGATGTTCTTACTGATTTATTTGTATAATAACGGTGTATTTTTGATCATCATTTACTTTATTTGCTCTCTTACACACACACATATATATATATATATATATATATATTGTATATAATTGATAAATTATAAAGTCCTCAGAAGTATCTTTGGAAGAGCTGTGTCATTAATCCACACAGCCGTGTCCCTGCAGGTCATGAGACGCATGATAAAACAGGAAGTCAATACATTTGCCTTCAAAATAAAGTTACCTTTAGAGAAATATTGATAAAAAACTATTTATGATGTAATTTGTTTGTTATCAATTATGTGTACACTCTTATGTGTAGTTTTGCTGCCTCCACAGAGTACCACTTTGGAAGTAGGTGTTTTTAGTGATGCTTTGAAGTGCTGTCCTCTGGGATTTTTTTATGTCATGATACTCCTGTGAATCATGTGCTGTAAAATTCCATGTTAAAATCAGTCATTAAAGCCTGAACATTATCAATAAATATGCTTATGTATATCCTTCTAAGACCTGCGTCCTCATATTAGGACATCACATTTTAGGTTTCCAGCACCTTATACTTTATTCTGCTTAACTTTGACCTGTTGTCCTCATTTTTGGACACTTTTATGCTCAGTCTGCAGCTGATCCCGACACAAAAGTGGACAAGATAAAACCTGATCACATTTTTATGCATGAAACTCGTTTATTTGTACTAAATAAACAAGTTTGTAGTTAGATTTTGGCATACACATTGACAAGTTTTAGCAACAGTAAGGAGCTAAAATGCAAACTTGTCTTCATATGGAGACAATGGGTTTATATTTAAAAGTCACAAGTGTGTGATAAATTTTAAAACTGTTTATTTCAACACCTGAACATTGATGTGCATAAACAAAATTACAGATGATATAACATTTGTTTTATGTGTTGTAACTCTATGGGTTAGGGGTCACTGCTCAAATCTAAAACTGTTCATAACGGTTCATTTCAATGTCTGGACAGGGCTGTGCAAAAACAAAACTGCAAATAACGCAACATATATAAAAGCCTTTTTGTCCTGCTGTTTGTCTGTCACACATGATCGGCCTGTGTGATGGAGACAATAATTTAGTCCCAGTGTGCTCAAACGAGTACTTACATCATTACAGCATTTTAGCTCGTTACTGTTGCTAAAACTGGTCAAATTTGAATGCCAGATCAAACGATATACTTGTTTATTAGCACTGATGAACAAGTTTTGTGCATAAAATGTGATCAGGTTTTGTACCCTGTCCACTTTTGTGCTGGGATCAGCTGCACACTGAGCATGAAAATGTCCAAAATTTATTATATTATATTATATTATATTATATTTATATTATATTATATTATATTGCATTGGTGCCTCTACTTGATAAATAGGCGACACAGACAAATCACAGCTACACAAACTGCTCCTAATGAGAAGTTATTTTGGCCAGCGCAGACCGGAAGTGCTGTTGTGTCAACACATACAACTTGACCGTGGTTAATAAAGCTGCGTGCCTGAGGCAGGGAATATAAACAGCAGCAGCAGCAGCAGGGAAGAGAGGACGCACAAGGGAAATCTGAGGCATCATGACAATAAACGAAGTGTCCAACAACAGCAGGATGAAGGTGACAGAGGTGGAAGAGTTCCTGAGAAAACCTCCGGCCGGTTTCTCCGTGGAGGCTCTCACATCGGGTTACAGAGTCCACAGCGACCCGGAGACAAGCCTGGTGCTCATCGATGACTTCGACTCCTGCAGAGGGAGAGTAGTTTTCCACAAGTCGCTGGGAAGGTGAGGAAAAATAATGGATGTGATGATGCACGGCTCTTTATGTACACATATTTACTTTAAAAAAAAAAAAAACTAACATGAAACTGTCTGGTTTTAAAACAGGAAAGTTAAAATGCACAATCTATGGGAGTACACCAGCATGAGAAAGAGTCTGCTGTCCAAGAGGATCTATCTGCTCATGTCTGCCTGCGAAAACAACCTCTCAGTGGCCAACAAGAAGGCAGCCACTGAACCCAGAGGTAACTGCAACTGCACCCTGCCATTTCCCATGAGACCTCAGCATGACTCAAATCACACAAAGTGTAATTACACTGGAATAATGAAACAGTAAAAACAAAAATGGGCCTTAGAGGCACCACTTCCATTGCCCTGCTAAGTGGGTCATGCAGTTTGGTGGCAGGGGTGACTCATGCTGGCTCCCTAACTTGGGATTGTTGCACTGGGTGGAGTGGGTAAATTACACTGGCAGCACAGTACTTGTGGCACATGACAGCATGTTTTCCTGCACTCTCCCCTCGCTGTTTTTCTCATGACTTATCTTCGACTGTGTTTCAGTGCTGAAGCAGTTTGTGGTGTCTTTCGACGGCAGGGATCCTTTCATCAAGTGGCAGATGGAGAGAGGCCTGGACTGGACCATCTCCTCTGTTGCTGGGGAGAGCTACAGAGTGGATGTAAGCAGGGTGTTAGGGTCCTTCTGTCACTTTAATGTTCGTTAGATCAGTGGTTCCCAACTGGTGCAGCCACAGGTCCAGATTTCTCCTTAGTCATTAAAGGTCCACACAGTTTAATACATTCAGCATCGTACTTGTGTTTGGCCATGTAAGCAAGTTTTCTGCCTCTGTGCAGTAGCTGTCCATTATTTAAACAGGAAACAGCACTTCAAAATTAAAACCCTGTGCCCGAAATTCACTGTACTTCAAAATAAAGTGTGTTTTTTACAAGTCACTTTTGGACCTTGACCCACCAGTTGGGAACCACTGCATCAGACTCTAGGAGCTGCTGTGTTTTGTATTCTTGTACTGAACATGACTTCTCCCCATGTCAGATTGACTTGACTGAAGTACTAGAGAGCTGGGCAGCCAGAAACATCATCATCATCACTGACGAACAAAAGAATGTCCAACCTGTGTGGAGAGACGCCGCCTTCACCCTCAAATACTACTCTGATGCCCTGTTTGACTTCCCACACTGGTTTGGGTTCAGCAAAAGAAAATTTAACGTAAGTTTCCTCTTAACATAGTAACCACATTTTCTGTATGTTAGCGAACACCTGTCTAACCTGTCTTCTCTGCTCTGTTACTATTAAAGTTGAGACTGACATGAGCCAGCGGTGGGTGGAGAGAACGAAAAAAATGGAGTTTACTGATGGAGTCTGCTTCCTCAAGAAAGTCTTGATCAGCAGATGTATGGTTGTAACCTGCCAGGTGAAGGACCAGCCTACCTCTTGGGACTGCAGAAACTACTTTGCAGTCATTTTGGGTCCAGATATTTCGCATGATCAGTGGGTGGAAACCACTGACAAGGACTGAGAATGAAATTCTGAAGCCATGAAGTTTATTTAAGCAACTTTTGTGTATAAACTGATTTTTTTTTTTCCAAGTGTTTTTTGCTAATAAACACGCATGTACCTCAGCTGATTTACATATGTTGTATTAGGGGTTGAAGGGGTCAAATCTGTGTGTGACTTTTGTTCAAAAGAATCAGCGTTTGTTTATGAGAAGTTTTTATTTTTTACCAAACTCAAACACAATAAATGTTCTTTTCCAAAAAAAAAATGAGTACAGAGTTTTAATTGAGTTCTCATAAGTTAAAAGATAAATGTGGGGTTGCCATTATGTGACACACACCGACTGGACTAAGGGATGAGGAGAAGAGCAGACGCAGCGTTGGCGATGGTCTCTACGTATTCCTTATAGCCGTTGCCGTAGTAGCGCACCAGCAGGTAGCTGGAGATGCCCACGATGCACATCAGGAACAGGAAGCCGAGGACGCGTTTTCCAAACAGGTAGCCTGGGGTGCTACAAGGAAATATGAAAATATATCCATCAGAGGCGTGCCTGTGAACACACACTCACAGCATAGATCACTTGTGTTAATTTACCTTTGAGAGGTTTGTCCCATGTATCCAATGAAGTACTTCTGCCTGACAACAAGATAGATGATCCCGGCAAAGGCAGCAGGCGCTTCAAACACACGACAGAAAAAGATTTTAAAAGATAGATCCTGTGCATGTGGTTTCATAATGCACTACGTGACCAAAAGTTTACGCACACCCATTTCCACTTTTGCCCAGGAGCTGTGTTTCACAGTTTGGACAAGGCCTCTTTTTTTCAGAGTGCAGTCATGTTTTTGTTTATGTATTTATCTTATCAGTAAAGCCAATGAAGCTGTTGGCAGAGGGCGAGCACGGACATGACGACTGACTGTTTGCATTGTTTGTGCAGGAAATTCCTGCTCCCACTTCAGTCGGTCAAACTGTAAGACTAAGAGGCTCCCTGTTAATTGTTTTATAATGTGTTTTATATGCTGGTTTAATGTGTTGAGACATGGGCACTGGTGAAGCTTTCAGACAAGGGTGAGTAAGCCTTCCTTTGCAAGTAGAAAAGTCTCTTGTAAAAGTTGGTAACAAAAAAGTGGATTAAACAAGTGTTTAAAGAGCTGCTGACAGACTGTGGTGTATGAAGAAAATAAAATATGGATTATTGGGTGAACGTTGGGTTTTATATACATGTTTTAGTGCACATGTAAACTTATTTCTGTATGGCAAATCCCCTAAAGCAGCCTCACTACTTATCACCGTACCTGGATGGCTTTTGCCTTTTCGTTTTCTCTTATTCTAACACTCTGCACATACACTCCACTCCACCACTTCCTTTGCTGTTCTAAGTATTACTGGTTGAATATCTGTTGATCTTAAGAGAGTCTTCATGTGTCAAAGTTGCAGATGAAATAGGGAGATTAAACATGAATTTACTATGTCAATAAATTCTGCCAAAAGCAACCCGTCTGATAGGAGGAGGAGGTTTCTGAAGAACTGGTTTTCCCCCGTTACCTGACCTGCACAGATCCCTGACCTCAACCCCACACTTTTGGGATGAAGTGGGACTCCAACAGAGAGCTGTGCCAGATCGACCTCATCAGTGCCTTAAATCTCTGATGCTCACGTGGCTGAATGGGAACAAATCCCTGCAGCCAGGCTCCAAAATCTTGTGGAAAGCCTTTTCTGAAGAGTGGAGGCTGTTATAGCAGCACAATAATGTGCATGGTTTTGGCATGAGATGTATGTGCGTGTGAGTGTCCACGTACTTTTGGCCATGTAGGGTAACTGTTACTAATTTTACTATTGGTGCAGCTGGCTCTCAAACATAGGTTATGAAGTGCAAATATAAAATGATATTTACAGAACATTAAGTGCTTTTTTCTCAGCTGTATTGACTCTTTGGGGTGTGTTCTGTTTACAGGACAAAAATACAGTAACTGACTAATGATTACCTTGACTGAGACACAGACCGGCACACCACATCACTGCCAGGAAAGTAGGATAAGCATCCATGCAGTTGCGACTGAAAGAAGCGCAAACAAGAGGTGTCATTAGCACATTTTGAGGAAGTCACCTGCAAGACGAAACTATGAGGCAATCTGCAAACTGTTAACAGACAGCGTGGCTCATTTTCTTTGGCTGTTAAAAAATGTTTTAAAACTGCAGAGCAGAAGTGGCTGTTCAAAAAAGAAAAAAATCAACGGTATAAAACAGAGCATGAGCTAGAAACCCCAGTGAGGCTGTCTGGAGGAACAGAGTTGAAACGGGAAGCCAGGAAAAGTTGAGCCCACTCTCCCAGTCAGCACGCACTGGCTGTTGCAACACATTGCAATAATCAGTACAGTGTGTTGCGCAGAGCCGTGTCCCTCAAACGTTTTCCAATCGCACGCATGTCAGGAGAGTCATCCAAAAAACATTAACACTCAGAGCAGGGTTCTCAACCTGTTGGAGGGGACCCTAGAAGGGGTCCCATGATAAATCTGAGGGGTCACAAGCTGAGTTTCTTGTGAAACACTGGACACTTAAACCTCTTCACACCTCAAAAACCATTTAACAAGAGATGTGACATAAACAGGTAATTTTTAAACTGTCACCAAACGTTTGCATCATATTTTAAAGGCTAACGTTTGAAATCCTCGCATAACCTACAAGACAGGATGTGGCTCAGATGTTTCCTTGTAAAAACAAGAAGTGCATTGCTGCCTGTGGACGAACAGAACTAATGGATTAAAGACTGAGATACTGTGTTAGTCACAAATATTAGATTTGAATTTCAAGCTTTAGCCCAATCTTTCAAACACATGTAAGTGATGCAGTGTGTGCTGCACCACGCTTTAACACCTCACATGCTGCAACTTGTAATCATTTTCATTATGAATCGTTGTTGTTGACTATTTTTTTGATTAACTGATTATTGTGTGGTTTATAACATGTCAGAAAAAGATTAAATAATTGTCAGATTGTCCGATCAGTGGTCCAAAACACCATCACGTTCAATTTACGATGATAGCAGATAGAAAAATCAGAAAATCCTGACTGAAATAAGAGAATGTTTGGTTTTTTTGATCAATTCACTGACAAAACAGTTCACAAAATTTATCAATTAATTGTTTGTCTGACTGTTGAAATAAGGAATCTCAGAAATTGGGTAAATTTGCTCTTCCTTTATGTGTCAAGTGGTTTTGCAACAAGCGTAAAAGTCACATTTTTTGAGAAACAAGCTTGCTTTCATGCTGCACGTGATCCCTGGATGGTAATTTGACAGCCTAACCCAGGCCGCAGACTGCAAATACACAAGCAGTATTCACTCCTTTAACTCAAACACTGGGTGATGAGTCACCTAACTGAGAGGCTGGAAGAATAAATGTTTTCCTAATGGCTATTGTTGCCTTCCCAGTCAACATTCAAATGAGCTCTGTACCAGCTTTTTTTCCCCCCTATCTGGGAGTGCTCAGGCAAATGAGGGCTGCCTCGCACTGGAGGTGATATTAGGGGGAATGTAAAACCAAATGGAAAGTTCCTGGGTGTTATAGCAGGAAACAAAAATAGCACAATCCCCCATTGTTTTTACTGGAACATGTTTCATTAGACTGACAGAGTATTGATGAAGGGTCACTTACTTGGCACAAGAGACTCGTTCAAAAGCAGCTGTGTTGACATTTTGAGCTTTGCACTCCTTCTCCACCTTCAGGGCGAAGAATGCTTAAAACACAGAGAATTAACGTCATCACTACATTAGTTTAATTTCTTTAGTGATTTAGAATTAAAACAGATGATTGATGCTTTTTTCTGTTTCTCACCGTTCTGAAGTACGCTGATGAGGGTGACGATGACCAGGAGGTAGATGTTTTCCACCACTACGAGGTTCATGACGACGGTGCGAGCTGTGGGAGCAGGTGGATGGAGAGGTCGAGCTTCACGTACAGAAGTGCGTCTTTGCTGTGCAGCTTGCAGAACATAAACCTGATCTGTCCTGCTGTGACATCATGTGCTCCCCCCCATCCCACCTCCATCCCACATACACTCTCGTTTGCGGCTTCCTCTTTATGTAAATGATGCTCTGGCTTAATACAGAGAGGTGCCAGCAAGCTGCCTGAAACTTCCTGTGTATTTGTGTGTGTGTGTGTGTGTGTGTGTGTGTGTGTGTGTGTGTGTGTGTGTGTGTGTGGAGTGATACTCACCAGGTCGCACACACATGCATGAACACAGTTTCACACAACAATATTTGTATCAACGTTACTCTATGTTTTGGTGTTTGTCAAAGGGCCCTGTGTAGAGTACAACTGGCAAATGAGCAGGACCTATGCATGGGAAATCTGTAAATGTTATTTATATGACAGGATGTGTCCTCAGACAAGTTCAAACTTTTTCACAGCATACAGTTTTGACTTGTCATTGCAAAGGAAATCACAATGGCTCGTTAGATAGATAGATAGATAGATAGATAGATAGATAGATAGGTAGGCAGACACAGACAGACAGATAGATAGATAGATAGATAGATAGATAGATAGATAGATAGATAGATAGATAGATAGACTAGAAAGTAGGAAACAAGTGTCACACACTCCAAACACATACAGCCCAATTTGATCTCAGATGATCCGGTGCAATAAAACCATTGCACAATAATCTATATAGGTAAAATCAGCGCTAATATTTTCCCTTTTTTCTGTAAAGAATTACATGTACATTCTGTAGACATTCATCCTTTCGCAAAAAAGATGAACAGCCTGAGATGTCTACTGTCAGTCAGTCTGCTTCTCATTGTCATTACATGTGCAGATATTTCCTGATACATCTTTAAACATGGCCACAGTAAGTATTCATTGTTATATCAGAGAACTGTATTCTGGTCAGGGTGGAAAAGCCTCTGAAGCAGAATTTAACTTGCTCCTGAAACCTGCCACGTCTTAGTCTTGTCATATAATGGGCTGGATTGGACCCTTTGGCAGGCTGGTTCTGGCCCATGTACTGTATGTTTGACACATCATGTTTCGGCCCTCTGGCTGTCTGCAAGGTCAACAATCAAGCTAACAGCAGTTGATCTTAAGAGGGTCTGAGGGCCGAAACTCTCACCTAAATAAATGAGAAAAGCCAGAGAAAAGCCACAGTGTCCAAAATCTGTATCCTATTTTTGAGATGATTTCAAAGTCAGTGAACTGTATCTTAACTTTTACAATCCTAAAATAATAATCATATGTTTTTTTTCCAGATGACACTAATTACATGACTAATAATGTTTTGAGAAGAAAGATAATTTACTATAGTGGTTGTTTCTTAAAGTAGTTTATTCTTGGGGTTCCCAGTTGTAGCCTTATGTTAACGTACGTAAGCCCTTTGAGTGTGCAATCGTCATATTTTATAAGTCGATCATATATTCTAATGTAAGTTCTCTCTAAGTATCTAGTAAGAGTATCATATAAATGTAGTCAATTGAAGCACAAGTGGCTCTACAGTGTGTCCAAGTACAGTACTTGAGTTAATAGTACCCTCCACCACCTGTGAAACAAGGCCTTGAATGTATAAAGACTGTGGTGTGTAACTATGCACAGACTGTCTCAATGACTTGGCCTATCAACAGTCAAACAGCACCTGCATGTGCTGTTCAATGGTAATGCAGCTGCTTTTACCTCCAGTGTTTAGTTTAACTGTAATTTCTCCACCATTTAATCCGACAGATTTTGTAGCCCATAAATTACATAAATAGCTGTAAAATATTTATTACTTTTGAACGCATGAATCCCATTAGGGCCACTGCCTCCTCTCCAAAATACAGTGTTAGGATCAGTTATTAAGATGAAACATTTAATAAAGATAATATCAATTGATTAATTTAATCGACCAGCGACAGATGGCATAGAGGAAAGAGAACAAGTGTAAATGGTTTGAAAATAAATAAATAAACATGTAATCACTTTCAAAGTCAAGTGAAATTAATAGCTGGCGAATTGAATCATCTTTTCATGATTAAATTATGTTACAATTAACTAATATTAAAATGCAATGCAATCTGCAATACGTATGTCATAAGTTAATTTAATTAATGCATTAATTCATTATAATTAAACACTGTAAAAACCCTTATAATTACTTTGGCATAAGATACCAATACATGTGAGAGGATACACAGTCAGCTAACTGAGGTGCTAGCTTAATGAAAGGCCGTGTTGGTGCAGTATTTAAGCAAACTAGCATCAATGCTGACATTACTATCAAAAACTAAATAAACGTGATGGTGCTGAATGTAAACGATTCTTGGAAACAACCTGCTGTCTGCTGGTGCATCCGCGTGTCCACAATAAACTCAAGAAATGACTCTAACGATATTTGCCGCTTATGACTCTAAAATGGCTGCTAATTAGCGGGGTGAGTGTGTCCCATATGGTCTAGCGGTTAGGATTCCTGGTTTTCACCCAGGCGGCCCGGGTTCGACTCCCGGTATGGGAACATCTCTTTTGACTGTACTGTTTTGTTTTTAAGTCGGTACATCCTGCTCTGATACGTGTCTGACCAATACTGGGCGCTATTAGGCTTAAACAAACTCCTAGATTACTCAGCAGGTGCACTGTAAGGACTAAATGCAGCTTGTTTCTTAATAGACTGCCCATGTCTCATTTAATGTTTGTTTACATGGCTGTGACGAATTAACACCTGAAAATTACACCAAGGCTATATTTATTACTTTAAAGTAATTGCTTACAGGCCCTAACTGGGAGACTTTTTGTTTGCCTTCCAGACATTAAAAGGTAGATTTCTATTATTTATTTGTTCTAGGTTGTAATTCTGCAAAGGTATTCAAAGCCACTTTAAAAGATTTGCTGGTTTTGGTTTTAATTTTTTGTCTTCTACGTTGCATTTTGTTTTCAACTTTCATTTTAACCACAGAAATAATGTTTTTTAAATTTAGTTAAGGGTCTGATTTTTATCCACACTTTTCAGTATCTTTCTCCTGTTGTCACAACATATTACAGCAGTGGTTCCCAACTGGTGGATCGTAGTCCAAATGTGGGCCGCGGTACATTCTGAATGGACCGCAATTGACTCTGAAACTGTGTATTTCTGGCACAGAGCTTTAATTTTGAAGTGCTGTTTCCTGCAGTAGAGTGAGCAACTAATGGACAGCTACTTAATAAAGGCAGCAAACGTGCTCGGTGACATGGCCATCACCAGCAACACCAGTAGGACGCTGAATATATTAAACTGTGTGGACCTTGAACTAATGACTAAGGAGAAATTTGGGAACTAGTTGGGAACCAATGCATGTGTGGTGTCTGACTAAATGTACCCTAAATCATGCTGAATTCTGTTCAAATTTCTCATACTTAAAAACATCCATAAGATTATTCATCTTTCACTTACAGTACATTAACAGGCTAATCAGTACTTAGACTTTTAGTGATCTGTAATATGAGCAATACTTCGACTCACAAATAACTAGGTCTTTGAATCACTTCAATCATGTGACTATCGAAAAACAGAAAATATAAATATTTTATTCCCTCACTGAGAAAGCTGAAACAAAACTGCACACGTTTTCTACAACAATTTGTACAACAGACACTAGAGTCACCTAAAGTATTTATTAAATGACATCTTAAAAAATTAGATTCCATGAGAATGTTCAGTGCTTTTTCAAAACAACAAAACAGAGCAAACGAACAGCACTGGCTGTAAACATACAGCCCATTCACATACAAAATATACACAACAAAGTGCCAAACTTACACAAAAGAAATTTAGGGTTTTCCAAATGTTCCACATAAATAATACGAAACAATTATGTAACCTTCATTAATTAATCGAAATTACTAACAGCTACACAGAGATTCAATACCAAACTACATCTTCATGTGGGAAAGGCTGCTCAGGACTGACATGTCTGAGTGACAGATGAAGTGTACAGTCAATTTCATATAATTTCAGTCATGATTCTAACTCAGAGAAGTTGTGGTTCATGATATTTGAGATTGGAGATTGCAAAAAACACCCATCTTTCCCCCCCAACAGCTCACATGAAAAGTTCAAGTGCACTGAGTGCCTCCGTCTCCATCTCCGTCGGTCTCTGCGCCACAGCCTGCGAGAGATACTCCTCCAGGAAGTTTTCAGTGTTGTGCACGTTCGTCTGCGACACGGCACCAACTGCACTGACTCCACAGTCCAACTGCTCGCCTCCATCTTGCCCGTTGGCGATCATCTCAAGGAAGCCTGTGCTGTCTGGTGAAAGGTTGCTGGCGGTTGTTGCCGGAGAGAGCAGGTCTGAGAGGATGTCATCGCAGACTGAGCTGTCGTAAGTGCTGGAGGTGACGGAGTTAGGGGAGCCCAAGGCGGTGCTGTCCGGTCGGAGATGGGCTCCCCCCTGATAACCCAACATTTGATTCAGCTCAGCGAGCTTCTTCTTCTTTGCCCTCAGTTTCTTCATCAGCTTGTACCTGAGGACTTCTGTTTCGCTGAGACCTGGAGGAATCTTTGAGTGGCTGCGGTGTTTCTTTGAGGAGGATAGGTGCTGTGCTGTACCAGGCACCACTGTAGTGTTTGTGAGGGGTTTATGGTGGCTAGAAGGTGAGGGTTGAACCAGCTTTGATCTGCCGTTGAGAAGTGAAGGAGATGGGAGCGGACTCGGGGTGTTTGAGCTCTTTGTACCGAATCCTCCATACATTTCTGCAGCTTTCAGCGGGAGACCCCCGTCCTCCTCTGTCCTGAGCTTTGGTTTAGGGAAGAGTCCTGCAGATGTCTGCTGTCTTCTCATGGGGTTGGGTGTAGAGTGAGTGGGAGGCGTGGGCTTTACTGTGGTGGCAGAGGTAGGTGTGTCGGTGGTGGCATGTTTAACAATCGACTTGTGAAATGGGTTTAGTGGGTGTTTGCTGAGCAGGAAGGACCAGCTTGATTTCTGATAGGGCATTGTGACAGTTTTCTGAGCAGTGGCAGCGGGTGAGGTATCTGTGGAGGAGATGGAGGATACTTGCTGTGTAGTTTCAACAGGCGGTGGGTTATCCTCAGCAGCAGTAGCAGCAGCAGTTTCAGTTTCACTACCGACTGCTTTGGAGGGCTCTGAAGATGCAGGAGGTGAAATATGTGCTGCTGCTTTTGGCGCTGCTTTCCTTTTACCCGTTTGTCTGCTGACTGTTTTGCCTCTGCCAGCTCCTCTTCCCTTCCTTTGTCTCCTCGTGCCACCAGGCACAAACGTAGGATCACTGGACGAGCCATCCCCAGAATCTGATAAAGAGGAGGTGGAGGGGAGCTCATCAACAGGGCAGCCAGACATTTCACTCCCTATTACAGTGGAGGAGCTATCCGGTGTAGAGTCAATTAATTCATTCTTGTTGGGAACACTCAAATCCTCAGTTTGTTCTTTTTCATTTAAAGGCTGCATCTCTGAATCGGGATTTATTTCCACCAGTGTAAGTGTGATGATGTCATCATGGGAAAGGCCCTCGAAGGTGTCGAGCAGCGTTGTGGAGCCTATCGATGTGTCAACAGCTGCTCTGACGGTTGTGTCCATGTTGTCTTCAGAAAGTGCACAGATGATGTCGCTGTCGTTGTGAGACATGAGCAGAGAGTGATCTGAGGTGTGATCCAACAGTTCATCCGTTGTTAAGCCTTCATCACACAGATTGGGGTTTGTTTCATTTTTGGATGTGGGAGCTTCAGCAAATGTGCTGGAGGGAGAGCAGGCATGAGACTCTTTATCTTCCTCCACCTCCCAGAAGATGACGTGTATCTCCTGAGCAGGGACCGGGAGCTTCTGATGGGTCTGACAGTCTGGATGTTTCAAGTCGTCATATTCCAGCCATGATCCTGCAAGGAACAGGTATGACATCACACGTTTAGAGAACAAAGAAACAGCACAAAAATGCCTCACCAAGACAAACAATTCCTTTTACAGGAGCAAAAACAGCAGCAGTACACAGAAAATAACATACAAATTGCAAAACAAAATGCAGACTAATAATTGAACAGATAAAATGTGGAAAGAATAATTAAAAATTGGTAAAAACCTTAACTGACAAGAAGAAACGATCTGTGAATGACTAAAACAATCCCTAAATGTCTGGAGTCTTCTGCAGTTTAACATTGCATGAACTGACCAGCAGAATGTGCTGTTTGCAAACTACAACAGAGAGGAAGAAAAATATCAACATCCAGTGACTCAGCTCTGAGTTCAAGTGTTTATGGTTTCACACCAAGGATAAAGCATCTTACAGATTGATGAAATATATATATTCTGATTCAGTTCAGTGATTCATGGAAAAAACACTGTAACAAAGACATCCTCTCAGGATGGTTTAGTAATTAAACATATTCTAAAAATAAAAATGCAATCTTATTAATCTACCTAAATTTTGTCATGTCACAATGACGTGGCCGGTGAGTAGGGCTGGGTATCATTTAAAAAAAAATACAATACTAGTACCAACTATAAAAAGTACACTCAGTAGAGTGCAGATCTCCACAGAGCTGACTGTGGCCACTCTACACAATTAATGTAATTTCAGCAGACATAGTGCAGCACATTGCAAAACCTAATAAAAATACACGCTTCATCTATTTTTGACAGGGAAAAAAATATATGTATTTATGTATATATGTATTGCACAGATTAAGTTTTCCATCTTACAGGAAGTGAAGTGTCGATAGAATATGATTATGAGGATAAAATGTATTTTTTATAACTAAAACATGGTTGGAGATCTTTGATCTGTGTCTCACAACAAGGAACAAGGAAAAATGACCAAATCAACAAAATCTGCCAGGCCTACAAAATCAATGTACAATGCCTCTGAAACACTCCCGGTGTGGTATGATGCTGCACAGGAAGACAGAACAAAACCTGTAGCTGCGCCTGAAGGAACTGTCCCTCCTGGCTTCCTTACAGTCAAGATGGAAGCGAAGGTAACATAAAGGAGACTATTTCATCTTGTAATGTGCCTAACTTTTCTGGGTCGTAACATATCGAGTATGAAAATAATCTGCAGATGCTCTGGTTCAAAATGAGACCAAACTTTTCGATGAATGACAGTTTTCGAGCCATGCTGAAGGCCAAAATGTGGCCTGCAACAGATGGTAAGGACTGTTGTTTTTAGCTGAGATTATTTCGAGAAAACTTGCAGCCCCATGTAGCCGGTTAGGAAGAGTGAGGAGTCGGCAGTCAATGACGGTATAAAACACTCAAAAAAAACAGGTTCATCAACAACTGTGACTCCTGGCAACAATGTGAGATGCTTAACCATACAGTCATAAATGTGCACACAAAATATTAGGCTGATTGGTCCGGTAGTTTGCAAGATTAGCTGCCGACAGACAGATAGACACACTAGCAGAGGCACACACAACACCAACGCATGATCCCCTACAGGCTTATGGTCGTAGAGATAATGACTGTACCCATAAAGTGATACTGTTACCGATAGAGAACTTCATTTGAGACCTTTTTTTCCCCATTTCATTTGATATTCATCATGTGAACTGAAGCACTCAGCTGACCAAAATGCCACAACTCATCTGGTGGCATCTCACCATGCTGAATTGCCAACTCTGTCAAACACACCACGCTCGACTTCTCCACACCAGACTGTATGGGCTGTCGCTGCTGTGGTTGTGGGCCAATCACACGTCACGTTAAACTGAAGAGTGTTTGCACTGACTGGCTGCAAGCAATACCACATGAACAGATTGTTTTTCTAGATCAGGTTACAAAAAGGACTGAAACCAGGTATCGTTTGACAGAAGAAGTTTTGAAGGTATTGAGCATCGACACCCAGCCCTAGAGGTGAGTGTACATACTGTACATAATAACAGATTACTTACCATCAGGATTACAAATCCAGGTGACAAAGTGCTTGAGTTGTTGGTTGTACTGTATGACAGTGGTGACTGAGTAGCGTTTCCCCTTGAAGGTGAAGGTGTAGGTTCTGACATCGTTGTGTGGAAGCCCCTCTACAAAGTGCAGCTCAAACACCGGAGGCACACTAAACAAAACACAAAGCACAAGTCTGGTTAGACTGATGGAAAAGTTAATGCCTAGGAGTGACTTTATTAAAACAACATGTTGTTCTTATTTCTGCTAACACACAGACATGTTATCATCAGAGTATATTTTCTATTATAAGATGGGTACTTTAAATATTTGATTGCAGAGTGCTGAGTTAGAATTACCTGGTTAATTTTATTTGCCCTGAGAATCACTGACAGTAACCTTAGAGTGCTGTAGGGAGACAACTAAAGATAACTAGCTGTAGATGTGGAGGTCCAGAGGTTTTTTGTTACTCTGATAACCTGCACATTTCTGCTGAACCCTGCAATAAATCTTTGTATTTTTTACCCTCATACAAATGAATTTGTTGGAGATAATCTGGAGAATATGAGAAAGCAATTTAGCTCCTTCATAATAATTAATTATTTGAACAAACATTGTTTGTCAAAAGGACATCCTTTGTTGACACAGTAATCAATTAACCCTCTGTGCTTTTACAACTGCAGGAAAATCACTTTCTAACAGTGGATATAATTACTTTGCAAATGCAAATTTGAACTTAAAATCACACCACTGAAATACAATGGTCTTAATTTCCAGTTGTGCAGTTTGCTTACACACATATACCAATCAAATGATTAATTCCAAAAGAGCTAGTGAATGTAAAACCTTTGATATAATACAACATTTTTAAAACCAAAAGGAAGATGCAGTAACAGTTTATTTCTTACTTCTCCAGCATCATAGTCCTCCTCTGATTCTGCCTGCAGCACACATTGCACGGGGCCAAGTGGACTGCATCAAGTGGACTCCAGTCAGGCAAAACTTTGGTGAAGGTGGGGAGAGTGTTCATAACCCTGAAAGCACAGCATGAAATACAATTAGGATTTGAGGGAGAACAGGCTCTGATTGGAGGGAGAGCTAACCACGCCCACTTAGGAGACAGGAAGAGTAACCGTTTTCTTAACATTGGATAAGCCTATGGTGGGGTATCTCATTTAACCAATATCTCTGGAAATACTACCAACCAAGTTGCCTTACAGCCCCTCTGTCTTCTTTCCGTCTCTCTCTTGCGTATGCACGCTCTTTCTCTCCCCAGGTTCTCAACTAGGCCTATATTACTCCTTTACTCCATCACTTCACCTGTCTTTAGCACGAGAACTGCCAGTTTCATTGAAAAACAAACAAACAAAAAAAAGCTAAACTGGCAAGGACACGATTCAATTCAAGACAGGGGGCATTTATGAGAAATTACAGCCCCGCCCAGCTTGAACCAAGCCAAACCTTTGGGTCAGGCAAAGAATAGTGCCTTAATCAATTAGTCAATAGACAAAAATAATAAAGTAATTTCGATTGATTTAAGTGAAAACTAATTCACTCTGGGCTCTGTAAAACTGTGATGGGCATTTTCCCACTGTTGTCTGGCAATTTTGTGGACGTAATGAAAAAAAGGTAATTGACAGAATAATTAATTAAAAAATTGTTAGTTGCAGCCCCTACACTGGATTCTTCCAAAATATGTTACCATAACTGAAGGGGTTAAGTTTGCACAGACACAGAATCACAGTTGACTTGTTGCATTAAGTCATGACCATGCACTGGGGTGTATTCCAGAAAGCAGGTTTGGGAAAAAAAAAAACAGTGCAAATTAACCCTGACATAAGGTTAACTCTGGGTTTTCTGTTCAGAAAGAGGGTCATTCACTGTGGTAAGTGACTCTGTGGACCTAACCTACTCCCTGGCAGGGTTTCTACACCAAACCCTGAGTTTCTTGCCGTCTCCTTCCTCTGACAGAGCCAGACCCGCTGTTTTATTTCTTTATTGCTTCAGTGTGTATCAAAGGGCAATCATTAGGGGAAGTTCACTGTGTGTCAGAATCAACATCCTGGTTGGGTATTAGTTTGTTACTCAGGACCTTCTAAAGTTTCTGCTCTTTGCACTGTCAGTCCTTTCTTTGAACAGTGGTTTTTGCACACTCTCATTTAAATATTACGCACCATCAAGTCGCCCTCAGCTCAGAGTCAAACCTCTGCATGCCTTTTCCGTAACACTGCAGACAGCTGTCAGTAGAGCAGCACCAGCAAACTGTTTAGTGCACACAGTGTGTAATCTAGGGTTAAGTTGTTGAAGTCAATATGAAGCTTTAGAAAAGTAGGATCAATGAATAATTATCTATATCACTCATGTGATTTGTTGCACCAGTGGAAAATAATTCCTATAAAACTGGAAATTATATGTTAATGTTTCAGAGTTAAAGGGATGATGCAGCTGCAGAATATAGTTTTAAATAGGCTGCACGTAGTCTGAATGTTTTTAACATTATTTCACTGCCAATGTTTAAATTTACTACATCTATTGAAGTAACTAAAATAAAGCTACTGAACACTGTTAAACCAAAATCCAAAACATATAGGAATTTTTTTTTAATCTATTGGATTTTAACATTAATTATAAGTGTAAATCACCAACCACATTATCAGTGGATCAGATTGTGAGTGTACAGTCATGTCTCTATTTGTTGAGCTATACATTGTTTTTAACCATTTTTCATCCTCAGTTGCTGGCCATGTTTTGTTCGTATCAGATTAAAGCTTAAGAAATATAAATATAATGTAAATTACAGCTTGGTATACAGTCAAAATTCACTTTAATTAATCTTTTATCAGACTTACATTTTATTAGGCCTAATAGATGATAGAGGACAACCCTGAATAAAACTTTATTGTTTGACTTGTTGACACTTTCCCCCGCTCTGACGCCGGCTGTTTTTTTTCCCCTAAAGATAAATCTGCACAGTCCGCATATACATGCATTATTTATGCATCCACTGGATTCAAATGGAGGTTCTGCCTTTATCTACCTGTTGCCATGGTGAATTGTAGTAACGGGGCTTCATTTCTTAAAATTCCAACATACTCAGAGTTAAACTAATTCTGTTCAGCTGGAACTGAAAACTTTCCGTTTTGGCATTCATCAATGTTAGGGTTAGACTCAGGGTTTGGTAAACCTGTGGTCTGGAATAGACCCCTGCTCTGTACTGGTTTCATATAGCTTTCCTGGACACATTTCTTCCCTTTAAAACTGTCGCTAATAACCAAAACTTTATAAACTGAGAGATCTAAGCAAGCACTTAAGTTCAGCCCACTAATGACAATCCCTTGTGGATAAATGAGCCAATGTGTAAAGAGATTAAAGAAAAAAGCCACTTATTACAAGGAATGTATACCAACTTGTCTTCAGTGATTCATTAATCTACATATATTCCCTCTCCAAAACAAACCAGAGGCAGAGTGAGCCCTAATCCAACTGCTATGGTGAGCGATGAATCAAATCCCAGCATGATTACTTTCTCCGTGCTTTCAGTCTCTGAAGCAAGTTTTAAAAAGACAAAACGCTCCAGTCAATCAAGTAAAATCTATTATATTTATCATGTATTTCATCATCTACCTTTCTTTCGTGGTGGTTTTGCATCCGCTGCACTTGAACTCCCAGAGAAAGGTTGACTGGAAGAGAGGCTCCACCCAAGAGTCCATCTTTAGCAGAAGCGGCATGGCAAATACAGGAGTTTCCATCTGACCTGAAAAGCACAAGCATGCAGTTAGAGCATCGTTATGGGTGGCAGTGCTAACAGAAACTGCGGTTCACTCTCCACTTCCAGGTGATTTCAAAGAACTTCCTCTGTGGGTGAGATACGGGCTAAACGAAAATGAATAGTGCCTCTCTTCTGCCTGTATGTAAGCTATGTATGCATCGCTCCCCCCACTATCTCACCCCAACCCTTTGTATTTTCAGAATGCAAAGAGTGACAGCCAGTAAGCAAGTTTTCCCACTTTCATATAAAGCCGAGCAAAATCCAAGGTTTGCGTGTCTGAACTTGTCACTTTGTGTTATCAGGTGATAATGGTCGCTTTGAAATCGCAAGATTAACTTTTGCCTTGGATTCTAAACAGGGCCCCGCGCCAAATATCTGAAGCACAATACATCAAGGTGGGAAAAACTAAAACACTGATGGTAATTAAGCAATTTAGCCGTTTGAAAATCTAACATGGAGCATTTGACGCTGTGCCAAAACTATGTGATTACATTTAGCACAATCAACTTGCCAAAACAAGACGGACTCCTTTATATACTTCTTTTTGTCACTGCAATCTGTTTGGCAAAAAAGTGGCATTAGGCAATATGACATCTAATATTCATGAACAGAAGGCTTGAGGGGCCCTGGGAGCACTGTGTTGCTGAGTTTGAAAAACATTCACTCAGACATCTCTCCCTTGCTCTCAGTCGCTTGGCATAATTTGCATATAGTTGATCTAGCACTGGTTTCCTATCAGTGCTGGTGGCTCCAGAAACACAGTCCAAAGAAAAACTATTTCTTTATATTTATGAACTTTTTGTTGTGTCTATAAATGTCTATAAACTTTTCCACAGCTGTGTGGGACAGTCTGGTTTTACCTCTACCACTTCAGAAAGTGAAACTACAGATTCATGAAACGGAGTCCAAAAATTACCCTAAGCCGACCTCCGATCTAATTTCAATATTAACCTCTTTGCAGTTTCACCAGTGTATTCTCACAGACACTAAGAATGTCCAAAATCATCACTTTTTCACACTGAACTCATTTCAGCTTGGCTGATGCAGGGTTTCCCATATATTGATTTATTTATGGCGGCCTGCCACAATATTAACATTCACCGCCACATATTGACTTTCTTTTTTTTTACTATTTAAAATGGGTAAAATCTTATTTCATTATAGAGCTACAAGCTGCACATTGATACGCTCAGCCCCTCCTTGCCCCGCTCTTTCGATTTCTATTCATCAGGCCACAAATGAGAACAAAATTAACTAGTGTAGCCAGCGGTCCCACTGCACCACTTCCTGCCACTAGGAGACTACTTTGCAGGAAGGAGAGAGGGTGGCAGTGCCGGTGACTGACTCTCAGTTAGCGGCTGTAGCAACTCTAATTCATTAATCTGTTTAACGAGAGCAACGGAAAGTTTGCTGATCAGGGAATCCTGAGGGCCAAACCCCTGGAGCTGGGGTTTACACTGGCTGAATTTGAGCTGTTTTAGCCAACTGAAGGTCCGCCTTACCCCAAGTGACCAACAATAGTAAAATGCAGTTCTTTGGGAAACACTGGTGTGTCCTCAGTGACTGAGCTTACCCAGTTGGCAATGCAGCTTGGGCTGAAGTAGATTGAAGACTGACATCCTGAGGTTCTGTAGATCTGCGTTGGCTTTTTGGAGCACATGATTTGGCACCCTCACAACACCATCTAGACACAAACAACACACAAAGACATTTCAATGTATTACAAAAGCCTATTAACAAGTCAATTAACCTTTATCGTTAATGGGCTTTGCATATTTTCATTGATGGCAGCAAAATATTTACAGTCTGATCTGTATGAGTCTGAAATAACTTTCATTTCATGCAAACATGTCAGGGTCCGCCACCCCAATCACACACAAAAAACATTTTCTCACTGAACTCTCGTGGTATGTAGCAATGCAGACTGTTTCAGTTTAATGCGCCCAGATTTTGATGTCTCCACCTCTGCCACCATCCAAATAAACAGAGACAAGTCAAACTGCTGTAATATTTCATGTTCAATGTTTTGTTTCAGCAAAAACAACCCCACCGACTGAGGACGCAGAAGGAAACTCAGAGACGGATATATTATAACCTGGAAAACTCAAACCAAAACAATCTGCAAGACTACTTGCCACTGGCAGGGCTAAAAATACAAGTGCATATGCATGGTAGTGCAAGTAAAATCTGAGCCGTGCACTCATTTTTCAGCTCAACATGCACCAGTGCATGTAACTTGGTCCAAAAAATGTGTTGTGACAACAAGACCACCAACTCTCATGCATTGATAGTGAGATTTTTTCAGTTCTCATGGCACACATCCATTTTCTCACACAGTGGAAATTTTTTAGAACCAATAAGGTTGCAGCACAAAGAGAGGAAACTAAGAGCGCACAGAACACAAGACAGAGCAGCACAGCGCAACAGCAGCACTGTAAATAACTGTTGTCAAGCCAGTTGCAGCCACCACGCCACAGTGAAGTTAGTTTTAAATTGGATTTTCGACACACATTCACTCGGACCCAGCAGCGTCTTCTTATCAGTTTCACCCGATGCTGACAGGGGGAGGACACTTTGCCCACTTCCCAGCCCTCTGTTTAACTGCTTGGGGCCGACTTAGGGATCATCAGTGTATTATAGTACAAGATAGAGATTCAACGACGGGGTAATCTATTTAATTCAGTTGTTTTATACTGGAATTTTAGTTAAGTGTTTGACCAATTTGTTTCTGCATTTACTAGATTTGCACTTGAATTATAATTCCTGTTAATGTTAATGTTTAATATCAACATGTATCACTACACAGGACTTATAGGAGTCACCTCTATGTATGGGATTCTAGTGCTTCTGTTCGACATGATTTTGGTGCATTATTAAAAAAGTGATGCAGGTAACAAAAATTTGGTGCAAATAAAAAGTTACACGTACCAGTGCATGACATATATACCCAAGAAAGTATTTTGAGCCCTGACTAGAGGTACTGAAAAGGGGAATTATGGGTGACTCAGCTCTTAAAGTGACAGTGGTTTCAGGTTAGTGTATTTTTACAAACAGGACCATTAAAAGTTGGTTGTAGATGCAATACCAAAATATACTGTACTGTTGTGATTACAATACACTCATAGGCACACTGTTGATTATCTGTTAACTTACCTTTGTCAGTCTGCTGATGGACCTGGATGGCAGCACAAACGTCCTCATATCCTCTCAGCAGCTGCCAGACAGATGGCCGCTGAGGCTCATCTTTAGGTTTACACCTTCTCAAGCTCTTACAGTTCACCAGAGCAACAAGCAGTGAGTCCAGCCAACACAGGTTGTCGCTGTTCCTCCAGAAAAGCTGACTCGGAACAGACACGAGCTTCTCTGACTCTGTTATCGTGGTAGAGGACAAATCCTCAGTTTCTGACTTAATGACTCCCGTGTCCTTAGACGCAGTGATGTCTGCAGTCAGTGATTTGTGTTCCGGCCTTGCTGTCTGCTCATTGCGCTGAGGTGATGGAGTATTAACTGCAGTTGAATAAATGTCCTCATTTGTGGGAAAGGAATGATTGGGGTCCAAACTGCAGCATCTGTTCAGCACCTCGGGATGACTTTTCAGATTCCTGAAGTCATCCTCTGCCTTTAATGTACCAGGAGCACCCTGGAGAGGAGCGAGCACAGGTTCATCCCCATCGGCAGTCAGCAAGGCTTCTGGTGAGCACTGCAGGGGCCCAAGTGGTGTCAAGCATGTAGGAGGAGCAAAACCATTTGTACAAGAGGCATTCTCCAACTCCTTGACCAGAACATCATCCTGATCGTGTAGTGACTCCTGTCCTGTTGCCTCTGTGTATCCATTTACCTTTTCATCATCTGCCTTGAGTGCTGCAAGTTGGCCATTACTGACGTTTACAGCACCATGCTCTGCTTGGCCGATTAATGTGTCCGTATTACTTTGTGAACCAAGACTGTCAAGTTCACATGACTGCAGACGTTTGAGTGCAGGGCGTTTGAGTGCAGGTGTAATCAAGTCTTCTCTTCCAGTGCCAAGGCATGTTTTCTTTTCTTCCCAACAGTGGGCTCCACAGGATCCAAGCTAGCCAAAATATCCTCCAAGGACCGGCTGACCAGAGGGAAAAGGCACTGTGTGGGAATGGATACAGAAAGTTAACATGGCAGCTAGCAGAAAAGGCATAAAACATGGTTGTTCAGCCGAATATGTGTGTGTGTGACAGTAGCACTGGGACTTACCTGTGGGTTTGTGCAGAGAGTGATGGACTCCTGGAGGTTGATGCGGTAAGAGCGCAGAGCATAGGTCAAACCCTTTGAAGTACACCAGGGACAATACTCCAGGGAGGCAGCTCTTTCTTGAACCTTTAAAAAAAACATTAAGATCACAGAAACTTGGCATTAATAGAGACCACAGACCTCTACAAAAAAAAGAACAAGTTGTTTCACTATTTCATGTTTAAACCCCCAAACAATTCTAAAGAACATGCAAAGCTGGACAAAACGTCATGTACATTATATTTTTGCCTGCATATATTTTCATCAGATAAATTAGATTTTTTCCTACCAACTTCACTGCAAAGTTTCAGCATCTCTTTCATTTCTCACCACTACCCACAGCATTCATCATCATATTCTTCCAATCACATTTTAACACTCTGTAAACATGCATTAGAATAATAATGAAAATTGGGAGGGGTTTGCTTGATTTATCTTGCAGGAGTGGAGCATAAAAGTAAGAGTATGCAGTGCTAATCAAAAACAGTGTGAATGACAGTTTAGTGTGGCTGAACTGTACATGTGAAGTAAAATTTTATCAATATAATTAGGTGTAATGTACATATAAAATATAGTAAACCATTTATTCATTTCGAATAGATACACTTTTAAGAAAATCTTATTCTATGTAGTACACAGTTTCTCATATAACATGTATGATATACATACAAAATCTTTAATTCCACACATCAGCCCATGATTCAAACCAAACCAAAACTTTCGCCTTTTACTTAAAAAGATTTCCATTTGTGTTTTGTTTCCTTTTGTCAAATTTGGATTGGTACTGCCCAGTCACAGTATTTTTCAATTTCAATTCAGCTTTGCGCAAGTGACAACAGTTAGAGGAGAACAAGAGCTCTACTGACTTTTCCCAAATACCCCACCAGTGGCGAGGCCAAAGCACCCAAACCAGTGTCTTCACCAGTCATTGGCAAACCGCTGCTGCTCTTCTGTTCCATAGCTGTCCGGTACCATTCAAAAAATATTACCATGTCGCTGCAACGTGGTTCACCTGAGGAGAACAATACAGCACCATATAGGACATGTTACTCGATGCCTACAAGTTACTGAACTACAAGGAAATGCACTCCATTTTAGAAGAGGAATATGAGATTATACATACCATCAGATTATAGGGATTTATTAATCAAGATTTTAGTATATTGTTTACACAGCGATAACTTTCAATGTCTTATCTCTAGCTATATTGAAGGCAATGCTACACATTGATGAACAAAAAACATATGGCAATACTGGATTTATAGGATTTTGCATCCATGTAATTAAGTACCTTAATCTGTCAGGTATTCAATTCAGCAAATTGGTATGAGTTTATTTGGAAAATAGCTTGTTCTTTAAATTTCGTCATAAACAACCCTGATTTCACAAAGTTGGGACGCTGAGGTAAACAGGCGAGGTAAATAAAAACAGAATGTGATGATTTGCAAATATGTTTCCACCTGTTTTCAATGGAATTCAGTGCGAAGACAAGATATTTAACGTTCAAACTGTGCTCACAAAACACATGGAATATTCCTTAGGTAAACAAATTGATTGTATTACTGGATATGAAAGGGGCATCCTTGAAAAGCTCATTCACAAGCAAGGATGGCATGAGGCACACTACTTTGCGAAAAACTGTGTGGACAAACACTCCCAACAGTTTAAAAATAACATTTCACAATACACATTTGCAAAGAATTTAGGGATTATTCATCTGTAAGCCATGATATCATCAAAAGCCTCAAAAGAATCTTGAGAAATCTCTGCATGCAAGGAGCAGGACCAAAAACTAACACTGAATGCCTGTGACCTTTGACCACAAAAACAACACTGCTTTAAAAACCAATAAGATTGTATAAAGAACATTTCTACATGAGCTCGGGAACACTTCGGAAAACCACTGTTAGTAAACACAGTTGGTTGCTGCATCTTTAAATTTAAGTCTCTACCATGCAAAGTGAAAGCCGTATATCAACAACATCCAGAAACGCCACAGACTTCTCTGAGCCTGAGCTCATCTGAGATGGAGAGACACAAAGTGGAAAAGTGTGCTGTGTTTTGATAGAGTACACATTTTAAATTGTTTCTGCAAACAATGGACAACGTGCTTACAAGGCTAAAGAGGAAAAGGACCATCCGGACTGCTACCAGCACAAAGTTCAAAAGCCAGTAACTGTGATGGTATAAGGTTGTGTTGGGGTGCCATGGATGTGTGCTCATAGCATTAGTAAACTGCACGTCACTAAAGGTAATATGAACGCTATAAAGTACAGACAGGTTTTGCAGCAGCATATAGTGCCATCCAGGCAGTGCCTATTTAAGGACGTCCCTGCTTAATTCCAGCAAGACAATGCCAAGTCTGATTCAGAACATGTTTTAACAGTGTGGCTTATAGAGAAAGTTGCAGGTACTAGACAATCCTGCCTGCAGCCCAGACCTTCTCCCAGTGAAAATGTGTGGCGCATTATGAAGCGCAAAACACAGCTACAGACTCCAGACAGCTGAGCAACTGAGGTCATACATCAGTTAAGAATGGGAAAGAATTTTACCTCCAACAATTAGTGCCCTCATTTCCCAAATGCTTACTGAGTGTTGTAAAAAGAAAAGGTGATGTAACACAGTGATAAACATGTCAGTGTCCCAACTTTTTTGGAACATGTTGCGTGCATCAGATTCAGAATAAGTATATATTTACAAAACAGAACATTAAATATCTTGTCTTTGGGATTAATTTATGTTGAGAGTTTACAAAATGTTGCATTTTGCTTTTATTTACAGTGTCCCAACTTCTTATGGAATTGGGGTTGTAATACTAGTAATAATATGAAGTGCCGTATATTGTGGTTCAGTATTTTATTAATACTGTTAACCGCCACTTCACATTTGTCTATACGTTTTGTATAAATATATATATAAGTTTAGGATTACTTGTGTTCTATTATAATAACTTTTCTTTTTTACTAAGGTATTAAAGAAATAAACTAGGACCCAAGATGTGTCCCTGTCCTTAACAATTGCCTTTATGCTAGTTCTTCTGTGTCCATAAAAGTAGCCTAAAGGAAGATGTTAGTTGACACACGTGGGACCACCAGGACAGCCACCAATGCTGGAGAGCAGGAGTCACTGAATTTAACTATTAAAACAGCACCAAAAGTGCAAAACAAGACAATACCATGTGTTATAATCAGCCAAAAGAATTCACTGAGAGACACTGGATGGTTAGAGCAAAGTCTAAAGGTGATAATACAGAAGAGGCATCTCCAATGTCAAATACATCGGATAACTTGGACTCCACTAAGGAACTAAAATATTTATTTAATTTATGAGACACATAACGCCTATTCCCATTAGCTAGCTAACGCATAAGACAAATGTGATTTGTTTTCAAACCAGTAAACCCGTTGTTGAGATACTCTTTATGAAAAAGCCTGCATGTACTAACTGATTTCTGCACCTGGCGGCTAACGTTAGCATGCTAACATTTTAGCCTCACACCGGGTATTAATTTCAGTCGCTATTACAGTCTTATTTTCTGCTTTCGTGAGTAAAAACGTATACTTACCGACATTAAATTTAAATTAGATTTTAAATTATGATCCTGGCTGTCGAAATCCATCCAACAAAGCTGTATTTGTTACTCCTTGTCTGCAGAGAGAGTCCATGTGAATCCTTTCGCCGCTTCGTTTTACCAACGTTCTTTTTCCGCTCGCCGGCGCTCGTGCAGCGGCCTTTGTCTTCCCCCCTCTGACGGACAAAGGTTCCGCTGGCCCCCGCTCGGTAGGTGTGTGAACTGCAGTGACTGTGCACAGTTGCTCACGGTGGCGCTGCCTGTAGACTCTGCCCATGAAACTGAGAGCAATCAGTGCGAGAACATAAACTTGGACGTTATAAAATATACGCTGCATTTCATCACGGTATTAATTATCATTAACGTTATTTTTTAATTGTGAAATTATTATTATTTAATGTCTTCTAAGGCATCATTTTAGAAGGGAAATAAAAAACTGAAGGCCATGTTTTCAGGAGTGAATTATAAACTGCTTGAAAGTAGTCTAAACTGTAACAAGTTCATTTGCTAATCCAATTTTTATTCTTTCCAACTTTATGATTAATATTAATCAATTTATTATTATTATTATTAGTAGTAGTAGTAGTAGTAGTAGTAGTAGTAGTAGAAACTGAGATTAAAATGAGATGTTTAATTTCAAGAGTTTTTTCTGGTTAAATAAAGGTTAGATAAATACTTCAAATTATTAATATTAGTATTGGTAGTAGCACTGTTATCAGATGATCATTTATTTACCCCACATTAATATGGAATTGCTCGTCACAAGTTACAAGGCCCCATGAATGAATAAATAAATAAATGAAATGATATGGGAAGTAATGGTAACAGTGGTACCAGTGCTAACTGGAGCACCAGGGAATATATAAACACATATGTACATATATATATACATACATATATATATATATATATATATACACACACACACAGACTTTCAAAACTGAAACTGATAACCTCGTGTTATTTTCAGATATTTTCAGATCCATCTTACTTGCAGCAATAGTCACCTGAGATATCCTATTCTGATATATAAGCCTGAATAAATTCCTCCTTCATCTGCTCTGTAGTTTACTCATCTGGTGTTGTAAATAAGGCTGATTTATTGTTTTATTTGAGCAGAGTGGAGCTGGTTAGATGGGGTTGGGATGGGGGTTACATATGTCCCCCACTCTGGTTCTACAATACAGCCCAATTCTCACACCTCCTGCTCTTGAACCCCCCAATCCACACACACATTCACAGAAGTGCACACACACGTCTCCCTCCACCCAATCCCGCCTCTTGCATGTGGCCTCCTCCCTTAAGCCCCTCCTGTATCTGCTGCTCTCCTGTCCTCTATTTTCCTCTTGATGACAAAATGAATTTGCATATCTTTCCCAGGGAGCGCTCATTAGAATGCATAAACCGGCCGCCTCCTAGCCTCATGAGCAGGCTATAGCTTTCTGCCATGGCATCTCCTGATGCAAAATGAGACACAGACAGGCAGCATCACAGGCAGACATGTGGCCTGAGTCTGGGTTGTGATTGGCATTTGGAATCAGTTCACCCTTCCCATTCTTAATTCAAGGATAAGAATAAACTCTGTGTCAGCCATTTTTCTTTGTTTCTAAATGATCTGCTAAGCAGTAGCATATTTATTAGGGACCCATTTCATTATTTAATGTGTATAGAAACAATTAATCATTCACTAAGCACATACGATTATCTTCAGTGGAGATATCGCTGTATTTTGCAAATCATATGAACAGGGACATCTCTTTCTTTTAGCACCCCACCCCCCACCACCACATTTAAACACACAGAGCCTTTAAAGTCAGATAACTGCATTACCTCCACTTTGGGCAAAAATGAGCAAGTCATCTTGATAAAGGCCTCTTTTACTGTCTGAAATCACTGTCCTGAAATGTGTTCAGACTATCCTGCTAAATGGACGTCCATTCTTCTGCTGTTTATGTGACAGTTTTACCCATGGTGGCGCTAAAGCTCAGGTCACAAGGTCAAAAACAGCAGTGTTCTACCTGCTGGAAATGTAAATCTATAAACAGAAAAATTATATGCATGATTCATATGTAAAATGTAGGTTATAATATAACCCTAAGTAATGTTTAGTTACACTAATGCACACAGCAAGTGTGGTGTCTGCTTATGTCATGGGTCAGGAGATACCACAGCAGCACAGTTAATGGGAGACCGATACACATATGAAATATTTTCTCATCTTTATCTGATGGTGGCGCTACAGCAAGGTCATAGGATCGTCACAGGATAGCATGCATGTGCTCAGCAATATATATGTGTGTGTGTGTGTGTAATATTAAAAGATCTGTTGTTGATCTCTGATCAGACAAACAAGCAAATACACAGTCACATGACGTCTTGGCATCTATTGACAGAGCTAATGGGCTGTATTTTTCATCAGCACCACAACAAAATGTGGTTTAGAAAGTTTGTATCAGATATGAGGGGTGAAAAAAATGTAAAAACCTTATTGCATGCAATGTAGTTTATATTCTGTGTTATAATAAGTATGAAATTATCAAAATAAGTTGGACATTGATAGTGTAAAGTAAGATTTTAGTCATTATTTTGTCCCCACACAATGCAATTGCAATTTCGTTAAAAATAAACGTCCGTATGAACTGCTGCAAAAGCCCTGACTTTTAAATATGTTATGATTGGCAGCAGTAGTTTGCATTAAAATTAATGGGTTTTTAATCAGTCTTTTTTTTTTACAATGCATGTATATTGAAATTTAGGGCTTTAACTATTTCATTGCACAGAACAAAAATGTTTCTGGGGCTGGTTGTGAAAATCCCAATGCTGTGAGGCTAATATTCAGTCCTTATATATATATATATATATATATGGGATCTGTAATTAGCAAGTTTGAATGTATTATTGCAACAACAGATCTGAAAGCAGTGTTTAAAATAAATAAATAAATTTTAAAAAAAAATCATGTCAACATATATTATTGCCAAATCCCTTCCTTCCAACTATAAATTGCTTGTCCCACTACCTTTGGCTTAAATTGCACAGTAGCTCTTTGATCTCCATGAGTCTGAGTTTTAATTAGGGATGAGGACACTATCATCGTTCAATCAGCTATCAAAATGAGGCCAAAATCATATTGTGCTGAAAAAAACAAAAACACTCCGTTTTAAGTCCTAGAGTGAGTATTTAGTGCATTTATTATGATCTGATGCCTGTATGATACATTCCTATATGAGCCTAATAGGGACTACAGGCTCATAAGCAAACAAGGCAATAGCACTGAATGAGTGCCTGCTGAAATTAAGTGTATACTTGTCGGAAATACTAAGAAAACACTGTGTGGTGCAGTCAGAGGAGTGACGTTTTCTTAATAAGAGGCTAAAATGAAAATAAAGGCTCATACAGTTATTACTAGGCAGACAATTAAATGGATTGTTATTGTGTTTTCATTCCAACTCACAGCCAAATCCTCTAAAATTTCACATTCATAGCGTAACTGTACCGTCCGGGATGAGCGACCACGTCTTCTGTCGTCTGCGCGTGAAAACGCGATGTTCACCTTATGCATTTCCAAAGTCACAATTTGCAAATAAGCTCACGTGTATTGAGGTGAATGCACAATGGGGCTGGCTGATGAAGAGGAGGACAGCCCGTCCAACTCAACCGCACAGCGTTTTACAGCCGCCCCGTTCACTGACTACAAGCGCTGCACGTTGTCTCATTCATTTAACTTGCCTACTGTACACTACACTGAGCTCAACGTAGTGAATTCAATACTATGGCAAACACACTACACTACTACCAGCTCCAGCACGCTGGGACAGAAATATTTTTGTATCCACGCGCCTCAGAAAACTTCAGTGACGTTTCACAAAAGGCAGCCAATGGTACCTCGTCTTCTATTAGGACAATGAAAAGCTCCCGGTCAATCAGAGGAGCGCCAGACTGGGCGCTGGCCAATGGCGTGAGAGCCCCTCCGAGAGTAATGTTAGAGAGCTGAAGACTGAAGACACTGCGTATCGCCTGTGTTCCCTCACACACAGCCATTGCAGAGCATTGAGATCCAGCGATAGTCCCTAGGTAAGTATCACACACGAAAATTTTAAGTGTTCGTAGCGATGAGAATGACGATAACATTTATTAATATCTCACGTATGTGTCCGCTATGATCAAACAAGAAGCCTTTCGCCGCTTGTAAATAATTTCATCGCCGTGAAACGTCAAGAAAACAACAAAAAATAGCCGGCGCTGAGCAGGTAACGGTAACGGGCATTTACCCTGCCTGGGAGTGTGGACCAGACGCTCCATAAAAAGGCAGAAATTAATATTAACCTTGAGTGAATTCGACGAAAACTGTCGATTTCGTCAAAAAGGAATAATTCCGAATATTACTGTCGTGTCATTTCCACAAAATGGAGTCAAAGCAAACGGTAGATATCGCGTAAAAATTCAGGAATGTCTAGCGGACAACACGGTTAGCGACAATGGTAGGAGACTCACCGTTTGCTAGCCATTGCAGTGCATTGCGAAGCTGAACGCCTGTCATGTGAAGGCTGGAGAGCGTGCGGGTTTCCGATGCAAACGCAAAAATTTGTAAAAACCTAAGAAAAAGAGAGACCGAATCCGAATATATGCAGGCACATGTTTGTTTGTCTCAATTCACCCGAGAAGACGGTGAAAAAATTACCTCACGATCTGCGCTTTACTGTAATGGCTGACTGTATTCGCATAGGAGGCAAGGCAGCGAGGCAAATGGAAAGCTAGTGACAGAGGCGCAGTTCAGTTCAACTTTTTCTAACCGTGTTTTCTCGCGAAACAAACCCGTAACTATTAAATGTAACGACGGCAAAAGAAAGTTCAACCCTTCGTGCTTCAAACGACGCCATTGCGGGATTTTTCCGATGCTTTTAAAGGGTTTTAATCGGGGGTTGAAATGAAGTGGTCGCCGCGGTCGCTCTGCCCTCTATTGCATGCAGTGCAATGGCTGTGCGTTGACACAAAGAGAAGGAGCCATATTCTCCATGTTAGTGGATGAAGACGAGCGGCCATTAGGAGCTCATAGAAACCAAGGCAGTAGCACAGCCCGCTCATAGACACAGTGCAGACCCAATGTATTACTATACAAACCGGCTAGTGCAATAGGAATCAATCGGGGAAATATTTTGTCAAGATCGCCTGCTTTCCATACATATTTGTCGTGTTGCAAAGCGAACTGGGGGGGGGAGGAGACATTTGAGGGGGACTTTCTTTCATGAAGAAGGCATTCTCACAAAATGGAAGAAGAAATATTGCCGTCGTTGTTGACCTCCTTTTCCTCAACGAAAGCCTATGCGCCATTACTACTTCGGTCGACACCGCTTTACTGGGAGTTACAGTAGCATTTAATAGGAAAATGTAAAGGAAAAATGAACAGTTTTAAACGTTTTCGCAAATGTTTCGCGATTATTTCCAGAGTAAGCCTGGATGGAGACAGATGAGAGAAGATTGTCAAATCACACTGATTCGCAGTTTTGAGTGTTTTTTCCAATAAATACGCCTTTATGTGTAATTTGTGTCTTTTTGTGTCAAAGTTATTTGTTTGATGAAAACATGAACATGAATGAAACGGGGAGTTTCCAGAAGGCCTATTCTTGTTGCAGATGGGGTTTGAGGGTATTTTTTTTTTTTTTTGTGCAAAAACACGAGTCATTTTGTCTGAGAGCCAGGTCCTCCGTTATAGTCCCACAGAGGGCTAAGGTTTATGTTATGCAGTCGCACTTGGGGAACTTTTGCAGTTTCATGTCAAAGTGCATCGCTGCACGGAAAAACATATTTATACACGTTTATGTGGTTTTTATTATTGAATACGTAGCGAAGTGCGATGCCAGTTTTAAAGCACCAGAATGGGAGTTGACCACGGACCACTGAGTTTTATGTAAAGGCCACAGCACAGATTACATCAATAAATAAAGTCATTTTCGTCGCATTAGCTTCGTCTGCACCGGACGGCTTTATTTCAGAGGACTGATCTTACGGGACCTAACTTAGTGCCGTTTGACAGCAGGGAGGGCGGGACACTTAGGTGGTGCCATCAATGCCAGTGGTGGATGGAGAGAAATGAAATACGTGCCCATTGTATGGTGAGAGGAACGTGTGAGGCGGTTTAATCTTACCCGCTCTATGATTAATATTAATAATTAGTATTTTTAATAGATAATTAATTAGAAAAATATTTTTTTTTAGAAATCCACTTATTGAATTTGTTTTTTAAAATTTTTAATTTTATGTTATACAAAGCTTTTAGTATATAGAATCTAGGCAATTGTCCACTTATTCCTCTTTCCAAAGTCACACCTAACAATAAAACTCATACACTTCTGAATACCTGTGCAGTTTTACACTTAATCTCAACATTTGTTTTTAGATACTGCCGCCAAGATGGTGAAAGAGCCAGGAAAGCCGAGGGGCAAGATGTCCTCATATGCATATTTTGTCCAGACCTGCCGGGAGGAGCACAAGAAGAAGCACCCCGAAGCTTCGGTTAACTTTGCCGAGTTCTCCAAGAAGTGCTCTGAGCGATGGAAGGTAAGCTGGGTGGATGGATTTCATTCTTTACATTGGTGTACATAAAGATAATTCAGGTGCAGGATGATGTTGGATAGTTTTACAGAGATCCTCACATTGTGCACTAAGTAAGACACTGCAGCACCCTCCCAGACCCTAAGGAGTCTGAGGCAAAGGGAATACTCAGACAGTACAATAAACAAGTCACCTTTCTGTTTTCAGACAATGTCTTCCAAGGAGAAGGGAAAATTTGAGGACCTGGCCAGGCAGGACAAGGCTCGCTATGAGAGAGAGATGATGAACTTTGTCCCAACCAGGGGAGGCAAGAAGAAGAAGTACAAGGACCCCAATGCCCCCAAGAGACCCCCGTAAGTACTGCAGGTCAACACTTGATGACCTTACAGCCTCTTGAAATGGAAAAACACAATATGAATCTCTCTTTATTTCCCCCTCTTGTCTTCCAGATCTGCCTTCTTCATCTTTTGCTCAGAGTATCGCCCTAAGGTGAAAGGCGAGACTCCTGGTCTGTCTATTGGAGATGTTGCCAGGAGGCTGGGTGAGATGTGGAATGGCACTGCCTCAGAGGACAAGCAGCCCTTTGAGAAGAAGGCAGCAAAACTGAAGGAGAAGTATGAAAAGGTAAAGAGATGGAGATGTATTGTATTGAGGCGACAAGATGATTCACATTGTGTGGTTCGTCCTTGTGAGCTTAAATTACAAACCAAAGTTCGGGCTCCTGCATTAGTTAAGTGTTTATTTTTATTCTTTTATTGTAGGAGGTCGCAGCATATCGTGCTAAGAGCAAAACTGGTGGCGGCGGAGGTGCAGCAGCAGCAGGAAAAGCCCCGGCCAAGGCAGAGAAGAAGGACGATGACGACGACGATGATGAGGAGGACGAGGAGGAAGAGGAGGACGACTATGACGATGATGACGAGTAGTCAGCAAGCGGCACATGTAGTGGTCATTTTCTTGTTTATAAAGCATTTAACCCCCTTGTACACACTTCACTTACCGAAAGAAAATACGTTAGTATGCAAGGGGTAGGAAAAAAAACAACAAAAAAGGCTGTGTATATCAGTTGTTTTTATGCTGTACAGTTTTTTTCTCCTTTTTGTATAGTTGACACTACACAAGTATCGTGTCTGTATCTTTCTGCCAGTCTTATTTTTTCAGTGATAGTTCCTAGACCACTATCCTGCCTGGTACAGTGTAAAGGGGTGGGCTTACAGTATTTACCCTAGCTAGAGGTGCACAGCACATAAAAATGTTCTGAGTTAGATCTGAGTGTTTCTTCTTTTTCTTTTTTTTCTTCTTCCTGTGTGTTTTTATTTTAAATGACATGTTATCAAAATTGACGTATCACAGTTGTTTTACTGATCTTTATGTACCACTGTAATAGCAAGAATAAGAGAAAAAAACGCCTTGTTTATTGTTGAGATTTAAATTGCTTCTGATGTCAATAAACATTTTTTTTTAATAAACCAGTGTTGTGTGTGTGTGTGTGGCAGGGGGCACTTAAAAGGTATCGCTAATTTTCCTGCAGGTTTCCTCTTCCAAGATTAAATGGGTCTTTTGGTGAGAGCAAACTTAATTTACGTGAACACTGATGCACAATTCCTCTGAGTAAAAACTGTATAATGTGCACGGTCTGGAAGAGCAGTCGTAGGATAAACAGCAGCGTGTCAAAACAAACCTGCTTTTCCACTGCCAAAATCAATGCTAACAAAATGTAGTGGATGATTAAATGTACACCAGTTTATATGACTGACAATATTGTGGACGGTAAAGGTTTATGAGAGTCTTTCTGTGTGCTAACTTGGATTGCTGTAAAGTAAAATTGACTTGACGTGATGATGCTGGCAGACAACTGAACAGAGTGGGGGGAAAACAAGCGACTCAGGCCTTGATAAGCTGTGTCTATGAAGTATGACTCATCACCAAAACTGTTTATGCATCATGTGTGTTTTAGCCTACTGTGGTTGTATGCAAACAAGCTATGTGCAGAGGCTCCTTGGCCTGGTGGAGAAGCACTGAAAGTTGTAGCATGATTGCTCTGCATGCCTACATGCATCACTGACTGTTCCTGTTTTATTTAGATACAGCTGCTTCATCTCTCTCATACTCCTATCCAGGGTAAAAAAAAAAGCATTTATATAAGAAGGATTATGTGCTTTGAAAAACCCAGTGACATAAGAATATGGCTGATGTGTACGATGCACTGCAGTCCAAACCTAAAAGGCACACACACACACACATTGTGTACATTGTGGTGTCAACAACACAGTTTCCCCCCATGGGAGAGAGCCTATTCAGACAGGGGGTTACCAACTCAGCCTGAGCGTACACAAGTATTCATAGGAATGAGCTGAGCAGCACAGACATGCCTGTGATCTGGGGTGTAAATTACAGGGATGTATTTTCTTCTGTGCTGCATATCTGCTCAGTCTCAGCACTAATGTCAGCCTTGGCCTACTAAATGAGCCTTGGTATCAAGTAGGCGAGAGGACAGGCAGACACAGGGCAGCAGCTGACCTCTGCACCGCTCTGAAGAAGCCCAGCCAGTCCCTGAAGGTGACATAGCCTCTTGCTATCATTCCTCACACCTAATTGAGGATACTTGCTTTTCCTATCAAACTTGAATCCAGCAGATGATGGTAATCATGGTAAATTGTCCTAAACCTCCAACCTGGAGTCACATCATGGATGTCTGTGTCAGTTATATTTCCTGAAAATAGGAAAGCTAACTGGAGGCAAACATATACAATTACCAAACATGTGACAGCTGCAAGCTGCTGTCACTGCTGATTATTATTTCCCCCCACTGTTCCTGTGTGCAGTGTGCAGTATGGCCTGCCCACAGTTACAACAGATTGAGGGAAGCAGTTAAAATGGTGAATGTTTACACTCACACCCACTGAATTGGCCAACAGATTGTGCTTTTCATATTGCGGTGGATCACGCAGGAAAACGGGAAACTAAGCCGGAACAGTTGCAGGGCCTCGTGGCTGCACTCAGCTGTTGATCAGTGTCTGTATGGGCCTGTACAGGCCATAAGTGCGCATACAGTATAGCAGGTTTAGCTACACAGCGCCACTGCCGGCTCCACAGCCCGTTAATCCCAGCCACCTGGTGTCCGCGGCACAAACTGCTCCAATCAGTGGTCTCCGGTGACACCTAGTTGTCTTATACTGCAACTGCATCAACACTGGTGATAACATCCACAATCAGAGGTGAAAGCAGAGGTGTTTCCAAACTGTAGGTAATTTTCACTCCATATGTAATTAAAATAATAGGTAAAATAAACTGTCAGGAGTGAAGGAAGGATTGAGACATTTAACTGAATTAATTAGTTAAAATACCACACTATTAAAATAAACCTGCTTTCATAGTTCCACCAGACTATTAGCAGCAACATGATTGTACAAAAGTAAAAACACTCATTAAGGAGACAAATATATACTTTATTAATCCCAGAGGGGAAATTCAATTTTTTCATTCTGTTGTCATATACACACAGGCCTGAATTACACACACATGCACAAACAGGACTTATACATGCATTAAATGGAGAGATGTCAGAGCGAGGGGGCTGCCCAAGGACAGGTGCCCCACGCAGTTGGGGGTTTGGTGCCTTGCTCACTCTGGTAGTGCCAAAGAAGCAAACTGGCACTTCTCCAGCTACCAGTCCACGCTCCATATTTGGTCCAGACAGGGACTTGAACTGTTCCCAACCCAAGTCCCTGTGGGCTACTGCCACCCTGGAGTCTGATTGGCTCCTGTAAGAGCGTGATATGATATGGATCATTATCAATGTATAAATGTTTAATCTCCATTTTAATGCTGCTGCAGGTGGAAGTGGAGCTTTATATTTTATATTTAATGTGTGAAAATGCATCCCATTTTATCAGCTTATCAAATGTTCTGAGTGTACTATCAATCTGCAAAGTAACTGGAGCTGTTAGATAAATGCAGTGAGGTAAAAAAAAAAAAAAAAAAAAAAAGAAGCAATATTTTATTTTAGAATTAAGTGTAGTAGTGGTATAGTATACATAGTACTGTACAATAAATAGTACTTAAGTAAATAACATGTCCATCAATAAGTGTTTGTAAATAAGTACAGTACTTAAGTAAATGCACTTAATTACTTCCCACGGTTGAATAATTTATAATTGTGCCAAAATGTGAAAATATGAATTGTATCCAGTAAAACACTGTTGAACCAATTAACATAAAAAAGGCTTGAAAATTAAACAGGATGGCAGAAGAGATACCTGCACACCAATGCAACTGGGCTGGACAGCCACAAAAAAGGTTCACAGGCTGAGATCATTGCAAAGAAATGTCAATTTATTTAGGACATTCGTGCACAAAAAGAAGGGTGCTCAAAGTGCAAAAAAATAACTGATGAAAGTCAAGGACTGAAACGTTTGCTGCTGTTTTCATGAACTTTTTTGTATTATTAATTTTTCTCTTCTGCCGTCCTTTCTTGGTTATCCATTGACCGATGCACCCAAGATTAACTTTTTTGTTGCCCTAAGTAGGTGCAGTTTCACAGTTCCCCTAAGACTTTGAAAATTAAATAGCAATTTTATTTTTTTTTATTTATAGTTATTTTGTGATTATCACAGTCTGACCACCCCTACATGCATCACACGTCATAAAGACCTGTCATAGAATTCCAGTGGTGGCCTAAACAGTTATAATTACCAGGTATATTTATGCAAATGGGTTCTTTTTTATTGCAAACAAACGCGTTTACCTTACATGATGTCGCCCTACTCTTCCTTTCTGTGTGTTCTGAGACTGATGGTCAACAGGTGGAGGTGATTTTATGGTGACACACACACACACACACACACCTTCACACAAGCATACACACACACGCCCACAATTCGATACCATAGAGAGGCATACTGCAAAGAATATTAGTAATGGCTATTTTACAGTGAGGTTCACTTTGGGGAATCAATAAATACTGCACAGAACTGAAAGTGTAGATATACTGTGTTGTGTTGATGTACATGATGTTTTCACTGTGTAAACAAACAGAAAGAAAAAAGATCAAATGTTTTTTCCTCGTATTTATTTTTATTTTGTCATCATTTTTACCTTGAGGACAGCCACCTGAGCTGTTTGATTTCCAAGCTGGGTTTATTTTCCAGTTTGTAAAATTGAGCCTGTTACTGGCTGATCTGCTTCCTTTGTCCTGAACAGCAGCGACCCCCAGAAATTTCTCAGAGGGTTGGTCAGATGGGGCCACAAAAAGAAAGCCATAATTTCAGGAAATCTTTTATGCTGTTGAAGTAAAGGTTAGTTAAAAAAACATGTCTGTATTAGAATTAATGAAATGCATACTGATACACTTTGGTTTATTATTTTACTCTTGATATTATTCATTATCTGATGTGCGTAGACTAATACTGGTATTTAACATTTTGAGTTCCAAAACAATTCCGTTTTAATGTGTTATGTATCTGTACATGTGTCAGGTTGTTCTCCAAATAGGCTGGTTGTCCGTTTCCTTAAAAAGACAAATACACAGCTTTTATTTGAGGGCGTACATTGACTATAAGGAACTAAACATTTACTGGGAACAAGCATTCACAAGTTTATAACACCACACAGAGGCAGCAATTTCATTAGGCTTTTGCAGCTTATGAGTCTATTATTATAACGACAGTATTCTGTGTTGGGAATATGATGCCTGATGAAGGCCCAACACTGACATGGAATTCAACTATTTTTCCCCCACCTGTGTGGGCAGGAGTTTATGCATCAGACAACACTTAGTTTGATTCTCTTGCTGAAAAATTAGCCACTAAAAATGCACAAAGACTCAGTTTGTATAAAGTGCAGAGCAAGCAGAGACCAAGGCACTGTGATCAGTCACCCCCTAATGAAGACCAAAACCTGATGATAGTAATTTCTACTCAAACAACCACTTTTCTCTAATGGCATTTTGCACAGCCAGGAGTCAGCAGCCAGTGAGAGGCACATCATAACCCTGTGCCTATCCAGTTTGTGTTCACTGAAGTGAGCATGTCAAGGCTCTGCAGAAGACTGCAGAATGGTTTGATTAATTGATTTTTTAAGATAAGAGAAGTGACATCCCATAGGATCGTGATTCTGTGATTTCTTTTCTTTCTTTTTATCTATTTTCTTTTCTAAGGCAACTACTTGTGATAACAATGTGTGTATTATTTCATAATATTGTGCGCATGCATGTCTGCAGGACCAGTGTGAAAAAAATCCACATTTTCTATATTAATGACATATTTTTAGTGTTTGAGGTGTGTTAACTTTTAGTCTCTTGTAGGGGGGAAATCGCCCACACACTGACAAAGAACTAAAAGAATGTTTTCAGATGCAATACAAGAGCATTTTATTACAGATATACAACAGGGAGAAAAATATCACATAGGTATATATTGTGCACAGTACGACAGAATACATGAAATATATCCTTTTTCATGCACTGTCAAACTATGACCTCACATCATGTCAATCACATTTAAAACACCCACTCCAAAACTTATCATCAGAGTTTCAGAACACATTCAATTTTCTGTGTGTTTTTCACATCTGTCAAAAGCCTTTAGACAGCTGTTTGACCAAGAGCAGTTTAAAAAATGTGCCGTAACCTGCGGGTCGCATACATCTACAACCAGAGAGAGGAACAGGGCAGGAGTGGACGGCAGGCCAGCAACACAACGCAGTGGAAATACATAGGAGCAGTGTCTTTCTTATGATCTTCCACGACAAAGAAAAGGTAACATAAACATATACAGAAATGCACAACAGCAAGTATGATGCTTGCAGCAGAGTGCAAGTGAATAGCAGCATAGTAGTCTTTCAGACTCATTAATAACATTCATAACTCATTTCATCTTGCATTTGGCAAGATGTGCTCAGAGAGCGGCGGCAGCCCAGGCAGGAAGGCCAACTTTAGTGGACCAGTGGAAGTTGAAAATTGGGTGCTTGGACAGGGATTCACACATGACGTGAGAGGTGTTTGGTGGTTGGTTCAGGATTGTCTGAGCCAGGGGAGCTGCTGCATCTGCTCCAGAGTGGGATGATCCTCTGGGTTCACAGCCAAACACAGATTCAACAAATTCAGGCAGCCTTAGAAGAGAGAGGGCAGAGAATGAAGCAAAGATTAGGATGGGAGCTGCAGTTAATGTCAGTACCAGAGCTCAGGTGCTGTATTGAAAACAGCATTGTCTTATGTCTAGACAACTGCCTGCTGGACTTTAAACCTTCGCGGCGAAAGCTGTGGGTGGTGAACTGATCACCAGCATGTCATGCAGCAGCGCACCCAGCTGCCAGACTGTGGTGGGACCAGCCTCATATCTTCTGTGTCTCAGGTCCTCTGGTGGCACGTATGCAAATGTTCCTACAATACACACACACACACACACACACACACACACACACACACACACACACACACACACACGGAGACAGGAAGAGACAAAGAATGAGGAGTGAGTTTTAAACGAAAGTCATCGCTCCAGAGATCAACAGATGGATGAAGAGCAGGAGCAGAAGGCAGACATCACACCAGCAAAGACACGACAGGACCCATCCTCAATGAAGCAGCCACATCCAAAATCAGTGATCCGCATTCGGGGGACATCGGAGCTGGTCTCAATAAGGACATTGTCCGTTTTGATATCCCGATGGAAGACTCCCACCGAGTGCATCATGCTTCCACCAGCTGCTTCATGATGTTCTGAGACAGAGACAAAGACAAACAGATGAGTCACAGTGGAGTGACGAGGGGAGTGTAGGGTGGTACTTTTACATTATGTGACAATGTTGCAGCTTCCACACAAAACTGTTGCTCAGTGTAAGGGCGCCTGGGTGTAAAGGTGTTTCTGAACTGAGTGTGAAGCCGGACTGCAAATGAAGTCCATGTTGATGCAATTTTGGATCCACAAAGGGTTGCACAAATTGAGGCAAGAAAATGTTTCTGCTCCAGCAGAAGCTTTGCTCTCATCTTGAGGCTTTATGACAATTCATGGATTTACAGAGACAAGACAAAAAGGACTGCTGGCAAGCTTAGAGCTAACATTGGCTGTTTGGGACGACTCAACACACACTGCAAAAACAATCCAGCATCACTATATAAACTATTAACTAATAATAAAGCCATTACTTACAACTTAGGAACCCGTTATAAAGGTGGACTACTAGACAGTGGTAACTAAATATGAATTAGATTTAGGTTTTTGTATGCACCAAATTTTTAAAAATGTAGGTGTAATAGCAGCCCTCAACTCTGACACTGACAACATTGAAAATTGTAAGCTTGGCACAGTTTTGAGGGAACACCACACACAGATATGAAAACATGCTCCAACCAGTTTCAGTACCTTAGCCTGGTCTTCTGTCAGAGAACCACAGCTGTTGACATAGTCCAACAGGTCCATAGAGGGGACTGGTCTCTCCATGATCAGGAGAATCTCCTGGTCCAGATCATACCAGTCCAACAATGTGACAGCAGCAGACTGTCCCACTAAATGTGGTCCACTTGCCACCCTCATCATTAGGACCACCTCTAGAGGGAGCGAGTGCGACATCCCATTTATGATCTGAAAGAAACAAAATACAGAACAAAATTTGTGGTTGTGGTTGTGGTTGTGGTTGTGGTTGTGAATGTGTGTTTTAATAGAAGTGGTTGTGAATGTGTGTTTTCCTCGTCAACAACAGAGTAACAGGAAAGTGAAAAAAGTTCAACCATGATTTTAACAGTTGGTGCTGAGACATCAGATTAAGTCACTCACCACTTGCTGATACTTGACGCGACCTTTAGGGATGCGTTTGATCGCCACCTACAGGACAGAATCACCAGTGCTTTGGTTAGTACAGGGAGTGATGTCTTTGTGTGTATGTGTGATGTGAGAATACGGATGTTATACTTAACGTTAAATTGTCAGACTTCCTTACTCCAGCATAGACCGAACCGAAGCCTCCTTCTCCGAGCTTATGAAGCTGCAGGTACTTGGCCACAAAGTTGGCTGCACACACACAAACACACAACAGTCATGTTTTAGCACAGTTGTGAGGAAACTCTGACACTGAGCCTGTTTATATCTGGTATTAACATGTATCTCGAGTGATCTGATCACAAGTGGACAGGGCTGAATACAAAACAACCACCACACAAGCAGTTAGCGAGAGTGTGGACATAGTAACTGTACATGCTGCCTCGGCTGTTCACTTCACAAACACACACTCACATACAGTCATTTCTCACACTATCAGCTTACCTCTGCTGGAGCTGACTGAGTCGGACGCCCTCCCGTTGTTCTGCTGGGAGGCTGAAGGGCTGCCGCTGTTCCTTCTTGGCATCCTGGGAGTCTCTGTTGCTGGCATATGCTCAGCAAAGGCCTCCTTCCGTCCCTCAGTCTCTGTGACGCCCACCACTGACACCTCAGTGGGCTTGTCAGTGTTTGCGTCACAGTGGTCACCCCTCTGTTTTTTACTGGGGGTCTCGGTTTGGGTGCTGGCCTTCCTCTTCGTCCCCTTGGCCTGCACAGTCTCCACTGCCACTTCAGTGGGTTCATTAGCACCTCGCTGCCTTTTTCTGGGTGACTCTGGGTGATCCAAGCTGATCTTTCTTTTCTGGTTTGTCACCTCAGAGTCTCCCTGGCAGATCTTGGGTTTGAGCTCTACAAACAAGAGAAATCCACTTTACATCAACTTGTTGATCTTAAATGATTCTGTGAAAGTCTGTATTAAGTTTAACAACATTGTTTTATAATGTTCAGTCTCACCAGTTTCAAATTTAACTGTTTTCCCAACAACATCTACACATGTAAAATACTGTATGATAAGGTCAAGTAAAGACTGTTACAAGGTCACAGTTTACAAAGTGAATTTCAGGTCTGTGACAAGACACAAAGTTTGATCTCCTGCATAAAAATCAGATGTCCTACATGACTACCCACCATCACTATGTCTACACTGTTATCAGTGTCAGCAAGTACATTTAAATCACTGTACTTAAAGGAAGACTCAACCCATTAAATGACCTTTGTAAATCAATTAGTTGTGCTTTCTTACCTTGAACTTTGAACTCGTGGAGCCGTTTTCCTCAAAGGCGTCCACAGAAAAGGACGAACAAATCAGTTTTCTGATGGACCGGGGAACTTGTTCAGCAACAGCACAGCTGTATCAAACATTCAGACAAAATGAAATTAATTACTTTTATAAACAGGTTAAAATATTTTGACTGCACTGACAAATGTTTGAACTTTTTGCTTGAAAAACACGCTGAACGACAGAAAAAGTGACAATAAGTACTTTTTGCATGTAAAAACAGGTGAAGCTGTTTGACAGGATTTCACACTTACATGAATCGTTCTCTGGGTTCAGGGAATGAAGAGTTTTTGATATCTCGGTGTCCATGTTGTTTTGTGAGCGTACTCGATAGGAATGTCTCTGAAAAATCGTGTCTGTGTCTCTCCAATACTTGTGTAAAACTGCTGAATTGTGGAGAGAGGGTCTACTTACCAGTTTCTGTGTGTTCTGAGTTCTTTGGTGGTGATTCCGGGTTTCATTTTGGAGCATCATGTTTTGATGTCAGGCTAAAATACCATTGCAACCAAAAAACTACCATAGGTTCTAAAACACAGGGCAGGCAAATTCAAAAAGCCAAAATCAAACAAAAACAAGAATATTACACATTTATCATGTGATTATCATGATGTTATTTGTTTATTGATGATAAATTATTGATGAGACCTGCATTCATTGATTTCTTTGGCCACTCCAGGACAGTGCAACAAGCTGTATGCACAACATCATTATCTCATGAACTTAATACGGCGAATGTGCTGGGAAGTTACTGAGTTATGACACATCCAGCAGTTACAGACATGGGCAGATTATGAGATTATGGACCCCTGGGCAGAGACATGCAAAGGGACCCCACCACTACCAATCATCATAGCATCATCATCATCATCAGTGCAAGTCTTTATATGTGTATCACTGTTTGACTTAAAACAGCGTCTTGAGCAACAGTTTTCTATAAAAATTAAGGTGTTTTTTTTGGTATTCCTATTTGGACATTCAGTGGCACAACCATACAGACATTGAGTACAGCAAGACATTTTCTTCTGGGTATCTCACACATATGTACTGTTTTTCTGCCATCGTGAAGCGCACGTGACTTCTGTGACTATACTGTGACATCCACCCCAAAACGCTCTATAGACTGAATCACAATGTTTGTCTACAACATAACAACAATAATTTCCGGGTAGAAAACTCTTGTGCCAGACACATAAAATCAAACTGCACTGAGCAATTGGGTAGTGTTTGGCTAACTAAGAAAATCCCACCTAAATATATATATATATATATAAGTATCATTTTAAGTTAACGCTATAATATGATTATTTTCACTGCTTTATCTTTTCATCAGGCAGTCCTCCCTAGCTGAAACTGTTATCTCAAAGCCACCAGACTCCAGTGAAAGGAATTGCTGGTCTACTGCTGTCTCAATCAGTTAGTGTGTAAAGTAAAGCAGAGAAAATATTCCAGATATAGCATAAAATTAAACCTATACAAGTTTTTGGTGGGTCTTTTTGGGTGGCTGAAATAAACATTGTTGCAGCCCATGTCCACAGCAGTACATTATTTAGCTTTCGTGCTGGTAGATTTGGTTTATCAAAGATGATAACAAAGCATCACAGTAGCATACATAAACTAGGCACAGCAGAAATGTAAGATCAGTCAGACCACATGTTTAATTATATATATCTTAGAACATTACAGTTATGGCTGAAAATGACAAAAGAAATAAACAAGTTTGTCTAATTGATATATACACAATGCCAGGAAGTGTTAGAAAAACATCACAGTGATTTGGTCTGTAGGTGTAGCCGTAGCTTTTGCTATTTCAGTTCAGGTATTTCAGTTCAGGAAAGTAATTGTAATGTTTTGGTCATCTACAAAGTTGTTGTTCAGAGTCGTAGTAAAAGACCCTCTACAAAGACCCCCTGTTTTCTGGTAAGTGCATTTTTAAGGCTGTTTGGTTGCAAAAATTAGCATTAGCATTATCACAGTTATCTACGGATACACTGCTAGTAATTGACTCTAACGTGATAGGGGATTTTGTCTGTCACTGTACTATATGTGATGTGTTTTTTGCTATAATGCAATATGGTTTTATCTGTTTTACATGCTGTATTTTTTTGTTTTTAATTTTTCTAGGATGCCTTTTAACAGCTGGGGAAGGGACTGCCAGTGGAAACTAGCCTTTAGCTCATTTGGGTGCATTTACATTTGTTAAAATGTTGATTGATTGTCCCTTTTCTTAAATAAATAAATAAATAAATAAATAAATAAATAAATAAATAAATAAATAAATAAATAAATAAATAAGTATCTGTGTTTGTAGTAACATGCAATGGCAACATTTTTTTTCTAATAATCGGATTGTGAAAATGGCTTTGAAACAGACAACTTCAGGACAGCAACCTCTTCAGCCAGCTACATCTACTTTACTGGTACTGGAGTTTTACTCTGTGTGTGTGTTTATATATCATCAGTGTCTCCATTTAAAAAGCATTTAAAAAGCATTACGACATCTATTGCACGTCTGTCCGTCCTGGAAGAGGGATCCCTCCTCAGTTGCTCTTCCTGAGGTTTCTACCATTTTTTTTTCCCCGGTAAAGGGGTTTTTTTGGGGAGTTTTTCCTTATCCGCTGTGAGGGTCCAAAGGACAGAGGGATGTCGTATGCTGTAAAGCCCTGTGAGGCAAATTGTATTTGTGATATTGGGCTTTATAAATAAAATTGATTGATTGATTGATTGATTACAGTCATTCTACATTTTGCCTCTGAAAGGCAGTGTGATTCACAGCAAGGGACCAATCGGATGCATCTTCTGAGTACCAGCCCACCTCTGCACCAATCACGTGAGGGCTGTTTCCCTCTGGCCTGGAGCATGAGGGTAAACACTGTGTTTGAGTTGACTGGCTTTAAAGAGAAACAACAGTTTATATTTGAAAGACCCGTGCATGAGGAATTTATTTTATGGGACATACATGCTAACATGATCTGAACAAAGCAGCCTTTCAAAGATGGATCTGAAACATAATTTCACATTAGTATACTGTAATAAACCCTTAACTCCACTGGGTGATGCTGCTGCAGAGGAAAAGGCTCGCCTGTGTCAACATGCATCTCATTATAATCATAGAGCTTCTGTGATTTCTACAACCAACTCATTAGAGGAATATAAAAGTCTCACTCATATTATGTAAATCTTCTGGGGTTAATAGAGATAGAGACATTTCAAGTAACAGTCCTTTGTAATGAGAGGTCTTCATATTTATATCGTACAATAGGTATAACAAATAAGTTTATTTACAAAGAAGGTGTTGACAAGTCAAAGTGCATCTAAGCTCGTCTGTGTATGTGATAGACAGTGGTAGAGCGTGATTGCATGTTCTTGTGTTTTTAAGCAGATACCATGTTGCAACGCTTGAGTAGGCGGCCACACAAATGTTGAGTTCTTGTGAAATCAGATTTGTCATCCTGCACTCATGGTTGAGTCATAATACGCCTCTTTTCTGTGTGTGTGCTTGTGTGTCTTTTGTATGAGACAGTATTTGTGTTTTGGCAGTGAATGCACAAGTGTACGTGCTTGTGTTTATACATGTTTATATGAACTGTGTGCGCGATGTTGACTATGTTGACTTGCAGCCGGTTATACAGGAGAGATAATTGTGTGCTGTAGAAAAAGAAAGACAGGCGTAGGCAGAAAGACAAAGAAAGTGACTAATGCCACATGGAACAGCACTAATCATGATGTGTCTTTTGTTGAAGTACATTCAAATAACACACAGAGACTTATGTTAAGAAAAAACAAAACATGAAAAGACTCTGGTACTGAAAAACTGGATTAGTCTTTAATAACACTGAAGGATAAACTGGTGAACAACATATTTCTTAAAAAACTACAAATCCTACAAGGTACAAAGAATAAACTAACACAGGTATACAAGCTCATTCTTTATGACTAAACATATTCAGTACCTGGATGTGACCTGGGATACATACATACAGATATACATACAGACATACATGGGCAGCAGTAACTTCGTCCATAGGGAGTTAGCTTGGGAACCGGAGGGTTACCGGCTAGAGTCCCCACCCGGACCAAATATGGAGCGTGGACTGGCTGCTGGAGAGGTGCCAGTTTGCCTCCTAGGCACTGCCGAGGTGGCCTTGAGCAAGGCACTGAACCCCCAACTGCTCAGAGCGCCTGTCGATGGGCAGCCCCCTCACTCTGACATCTCTCCATTAAATGCATGTATAGGTCCTGTGTGTGTGTGTGTGTGTGTGTGTGTGTGTGTATTGATAAAGTATATCTTCTTCTTCTTCTTCCTTTTCTTATATATATATATATATATATATATATATATATATATATATATATATATATTATATATATATATACATATGCGATTTTGTTTTTATACTGCCAATGTCGAAAAAAGACTTTTTCCTATCCAAAAAGGGCTTATGACAACATGTAGGCCACTTTTACAAGCAGAAATAAGGACCCATACTTGCGTTATTTTCCCAGACAGCAGTCTTATTAGGTAACTATTGTTAAGGATTGGATGGGTCAAACAAGCACAGGACTTTCATTCAAGAGACCAGCGTTTGTGTCTTGTGTGAAACAAAAGTCAACTCTGACTTATTTCAACAACGTAATATAGCATGTCACAGTATGTGACGTATGTCATGTGATGTATGAGACATATGTCACAGGACATTATGGTAGGAACAAATGTATTTATTTTAAGCCAAATAATGAGCTTTTATCTAAACCTAACCACATAGTTTTAACCGTTTAACCGTTTAACAACGCTGACCAGGAGTTTAACACTGCAACCATTAATGGTCATAAATGAGCTCTTCTGTTGTCTATCAGTGGGGGTCCTAACTTGGGAAACACTACTGTGGGTCATATTCAGATGGTAGGAAGATACTACTACTACTACTAATAATAATAATAATAATATATTTTATTTATAGAGCAGTAAACAGTAAAATGCACATTCACACATTAAAAGTCATTTTGAAAAGATGAGATTTGATTACAGACTTGAATCGAGAGAGGTCCGTACAGTCTTGAATGTGTTTGGGGCCAGAGTTCCAGAGGGAGAGGGGGCAGCTATGGAGAAGGCCCCGTCACCCCAGGTCCAGTGCTTGGTCTTGAGCGGTTGAATCAGGAAATCAGTATCAGAGGAGCGGGGGCTACGGGAAGGAGTGTGGCATCGGAGCAGGTCAGTGAGGTAGGAGGGCGCCTGGCAATGGAGAGCTTTATGAGTGAGGACAGAACCAGTGAAGGTTCTGAAGGACAGGGGTGATGTGATCGCAGGAGCGGGAATGGGTGAGCAGGCGGGCAGCAGGGTTCTGGATGTATTGGAGTTTATTAAGGACTTTGGATGGTGTACCATAAGAATGCTGTTACACTAGTCAATTCTGGATAAGATGAAGGCAAGGATGGGAGTTTGAGCAGCAGGGGGGGAGAGTGATGGAGACGAGCGATGTTTTCACATGGAGGAAGGCGATACTGGTGATTTCATTGACATCCTATTTGAAGAAGAGGTTGTTGTTGAAAATAACTCCAAGGTATATCATGAACAAAGGTTTGTTTCACTCTGTATTTCATAGATCTAGTTGTTATGGTGTAGTAATACAGCAGCTCAAGTTTGAAGCCAAACCAGCAAGACACAAATTCTCTGCAATCTCCATTCAGGAGTTGAAATAAAAACAGTTACCATCAGTTTTGTGCACCAGCCTTTATGAATCTGTTCCTCAGTGTGTGTCTAAGCTCTGACCAAGGTTGTACTTCATTTACCATGAATGAATTAAACCTCAAGTTTGCAACCTTCATGCAGACATGGAGGAATACAAGGCCTGGATTGATAGGTTTAAATGTGTACAGGGAAAATAATTCCATTCCTCAAAAGCTGACTTTGAAGTTTTGATGACAGGCAGACAATAAAACATCTAATTAAACATCTGCACAGTAAAATGTTGACAGATATGTCAAGCTTTGCTTCCAGGATCAAATATGCACAGAACAGCCTCAAGCTTCATAGCTGTCAAAGGAGAATACAAATCATAATATTTACTGACTGGGTGGTATTTGTGTTTAGGTTGTGTAGGTTGACAAGAACAATAGTGACAACAAAAAGCTCAGCTGCGATGCTTTATTATGGTGACAATAAACACTGTGTATTAAATGGGATAGTTGAGATTACTGACAAACTGGAGAGAAGCAGATTAGAAGTATTGAAAAACACAGAAATGTGCTCTTAGCAGTGTCAAACATCCGTTTATTGATCTGGAATCAATACCTTTGTCTTTTACATTCCTCACTGGGTCTCTCCATCCGTTTGTATTTTGTGAGTGTATCAGTGCTGCTGTTTCATTATTCAGACAAACAAATCAAGCTGGAGATGAAACGAAAATGTCAAAGGAGCTGCTGCCTATTGTTTCCATTTAATATTGAGAGAAGATTATATTAAGAGAAAGAGGTGGGACGGAAGAGGAGAAACAGGATGAGGAAACAAAAAGCAGAACAAGTATGAGTGGAATGAGCTTTGGTATGCTGCTGCCTCAGCGTGTGGAGCATATTGAGACTGGAGAGACTGACTAAGGTAATCAGGTCATCGGCACTTTACAGGTTTGATCTACACTGATTACACTGTAATCAAAGAGCCAATGTAAAAATATTTCTCAGTTGGGAATTGCAAATGAGGCATTGCTCTTGCTCAGCACTGAGGAGACTGGCTTGGCTTTAACGGACTAAACAAACAAGATGTTTTCATCTTTTGGTAACCTTATCATTTCTTTCTTAAAGCCTAGACACACCACACTGTCTTCAAAGAGCTGGCAGCAATGAAGGCTGACTGATGCATTGCCTCACGTCGCCTGTGTCTCGGCCAAAAAGTTGCACATGAACGCACCACAAAGACCACAGCCGATGGTTAACCACCACATACGAAAATTAACAAATTGACAACACAATCCAATGTTGAAAGAACAAAGCATATTTACCATGTGCTAGTGAACAACACAAACCATCGCAAAACATTTCTGCTGAAGAGCTCAATGGCTGATGAAAAATAATCTAACTTATGTAGCAAGTATGTTTTGATGTCACTCCCTTTTGACTTTAGCTGTTTGTTTACTTTCCTCACTTCCATTTCTCTTCTCTTGCGCCTAGTTGAACTGCCACTCAGAGTGAATTCATTCACTGAAGGGCTCTGCCGGCTCTGACACTTCCACAATTCAACATCTTGAATCAGCCAAAAATAGCTGACAAGGGATGAGTGCCAATGGTACAGGACACACTAGGGCAACTAGGGTGACAGACACTCACCAACGGCCCAACAGTGACAGACGGCTGACTGTTGGCTGTCAAGGCCTTTAAACCCTTTTCATTCGTGTACAGCAAGCCTAAAATTATCTCGACCTTACCCGGAGGAGCTGTATGTGAGTGCGCAAATCCATTTGATTGATATTAAACGCACTTTACCCTGTCAGCTCCCTAACAGAAGGTCTACGTAATGTCCTGTTGAGCCCATGTGTAAATAAAGCAGGTAATTGTCTGGAGAATTCACAGCAAGCGAGCGGTCTTGTCAATGATGTTTCTATCATACGGCTTGCTCGAAACGGCAGAAAACAAACATCTAAGGGGTGAAGAAGGGTCATTCACACAACGATGGCAGCAAAAATGTCGAGTTGGAGAGATGACGAGATTCGGGAACTTCTGTTGAGAAGGACTGAAGCCGAAATTGTCAGACAAAAACAAGGCACATCAAGAGATTGTGTTGTTTATGACCTAATTATGAAATGGCTACATGCAGGGTGTAATCTGTATACTACTAAACTTCTGCACGCAGCACTTTTTATTCACAAACAAAAATATTTTTTCCTGCCTAGGTGAGAACGCTTCTGTCACAGGCAATCTCCTGTTGTGTGCTACATGTGTGAAGATAATCTCCACACGATGCCTGAACCAGATTCTCTGAACATTGTCCCCAGTTTACATGAGAAAACAGCTTGAGATGGATAAACAGAACATGCCACTCTTTGATACGGACAGTATATTGAAACCAAGCAGTTAAACCATTTACAGCACTGTACAAAGTGTACACGGCATTACATCACTGTATTGGTTGAATAACAACATTACAAATGAAATATTGCAAAGATTTTACGGACCTTAAACCTACATTAATCCAAATTACTGATACTAACACTGAATGACAACGTATAATATGGAAGAGGGAATTCATCCTAACAAACCCACAGAGAATTAACTCCAAGCTTTGCAGCTCTGCATAGCTTTGGAGCTTTTAGCTCTGATAAACACACTGTACGCTACTTGCAGCACCAAACAGGAGGCGGATAAAATTAGTGATGAGCTGTTGTAGAAAATTATTATGACTGCAAATACAGGCCCTTATCAAAGCAGACATTTTGTCCTGTCATAGAGGTAAAGCATAGGTGTTACTAATAACATTAACAGTCTCTCTGTTATATTCAAGTGTGCCAGTGAGCCAAGACAATGTGACAGTAAGCCAGCATGCACAATACCAGAAACTGAAGCAGCTAAATTGAATTCAGCCATCATTCTTTCTATTGCTTACAGCTGTGCTCTTCCTACATGTCAAAATGTCTTCAGTGAAAACGGCCTATGCTGCTTCACGCCTGCTGTTACCTAGCCTAAAAGGTGCTGTATATGACATTTGGTGCATAATTATGATTTAGAGTCCGAGCCGTGATTGTCTGCACATGGCTCTCAACATGGAGGTGGCTAAGCACACGGCTGGCAACTAATGGTGCTAAAAGCACAAGGACTGCGAATGTGGTATATACTTCTGCATTGAATGAATACCGGTGTAGGCTCTGTGTCGACGTGGAGCCTATACCGTAGTCTGACGTGCACCTCCCCAGAAATGTAACTACACGTGGTGGCGATGCAGACCTTGCTTTTATCTACTTTTATTTCACCGATAAGAAACAATAAATTATGAAGACAATAAAGCCTCCACAAAAATAGCATTTTATGTCTTGTGTGTGATTTATACTTAAGGATTTATCCAGGTTTCATAGAAGTTGAGGAAATCTCTGCTTGTTCCTAGGCAAATTAATACAATGGAAAATGCCATTGGCTTGTGCTTATAACATTAGCATGTTGTATTTGTGGGTGACTAGCTAGTCAGTGGGATACAGACAGGAACTCACATGCACTAACATGCACACATGGACTGGACCGTCTACCATAATGAAGAATAGAGGAGCTCTGATTACAACACACACAGAGGGAGTGTGTCTTCGTGTTTTCTTCAGGCCATTACCTAGAAAATAGTGTTTTTTTATACTACGTTAATTGGCCATAGGTGTGAACATGAGCGTGATTGTCTGTCTCTATGTGTCATCCCTGCGAAAGTCTGGTGGCCTGTCCACAGTGTACCTTCTTGCCAATTGTCAGCTGGGAAAGCCCACATTCAGACGAGCTCTAGCCCTGTGTGAAAAAACACAGCCCCGTCATTTATTTGAACTGAGTCACTTTTTACACTCACACTTTATCCTGCTGACCTTGTGACTGTCATAATGAAAGACTGAATTACTGTCACGATGTTAACTTTGCAGAGTTGTAAAATGCTCTCTATTATAAACCACAGTGCAGTCTTTTAGTGTCTGATAAGCCTTCAAACTCCTGGATCTACTCCTCAAACCAACATGGATCATTTTTTATTATTTCACCACTAAGTGAAACAACAAGCTCCCAGCAAGCCAACTTCTTTCTTTCTTTCTTTCTTTCTTTCTTTCTTTCTTTCTTTCTTTCTATGGCTGTTTTTGGTCTACTAACTTCACGCCTCCATGCTGAGAAACAGCATTTCACTGCCTTCTCTGGTTGAAAGTCTGAAAGTCTTAGTACCTCTGAGCCCAACAAGCATCTGTTAAGTTGCTCTTTAAAGATGCAGTAACTGATTTTGTTGTAGCGCCCCAAGGAAACTCAGCTCTCCTCCAAGCTCAGTGATGATGTTTTAAACTTAACACACTTCACAGTTTAATGTTAAACCCTTCAAAGTGAGCTGGAGGGAAGATGGAGGATTTGGGCACTTTCACAAAATCAAAGCATGGACTTTGAAATGGGTATTATGAGTAAATACGTGCCAGTGGGTTTTTATTATGGGACTCTCATAAACCGATGTCTTCTTTGTAGGATTAGGAGGCAGATTTTTGGCACATTCATTAATGGAATTGTTATCAGCTAAAACCATCATACTGATTAAAATTTACACTTGATTGGAAATTAGTAGGAAACCATTATTATTACAGCGCATTCATGTTAAGGACCCACTGGCAATGTAGCTTCACCAACAGGGTGAATTCAATAAGATGAACAGATGACAGGCTGTCTGCTGATAATGTCCTCAGCTCCTTAGTCAGATCCAGCCCTCACTCCTCCACAGCGTCAACCTCTCACCCAAATACAGTCACCTCTGGCTCCAAAAAATAAGAAGGCGAAGGCAGAAATGCTGAACCCGAGGCTTCAAAATGGGAGTCCACAAACAAATGGGTGATGACATGGTAGCTACATCTATTATTTTTGCAGTCTTTGGTCATGAGGCAGTGATCACTTAATTTGGGATTTCTTTTACTGGGTCATCTTGGAGAAAAGAGTTCCTCTGTTAAAAACCCTGAATCACCCCCATCATTTTAGGCCATCAGTGCCTAATCAACTTTGTGTGTGTGTGTGTGTGTGTGTGTGTGTGTGTGTGTGTGTGTGTGTGTGTGTGTGTGTGTGTGTCACTGTGCTAGTACGCACACACACATCCTCCCTTGACTGTAAGCCAGTGAATTTCAGCTGATGGAAAACAATGCAGGAAGTGAGGTGCTGACAGCAGACACAAACATCCCTCCCCATAGAGTGCTGCTGGGATTACAGTTTGTTTTGTAGGCCATCCTGGAAGTTAACATCGTTCTGGTTTCCTCAACAAAAGGTCGACGATTTTTATATGAAACAAAGCTAAGAAATGTGCGCATATTTACTGCAAACGCATACAAACAGCGTCATGGTGACAGCTGGATTTTTCTTTTATGATATCATTTTACAGGTTTAGTGGTTTCCTGGTGTCATATGACTCCTCAAAATTGTTTTCTGTTTGTCCCAGCAGAAGGAAAGACAGAAAGACAGATGGAGAAAGTCTGGACTTTTTTAATAAACATGTAGGACAAAACTAAAATAAAGGTGCACAACATAACAAGTCAAGAAAATCATTGTTGTCTCTAAAGAAAACTAAAATCTACAGTCTTGCTAGCAGCTCTGTTAAATATGTCTAGACATTGGTCAGATGGTTGTGTCGGAGCAAAAGTCTTTGGTAACCTGTATGTAGAGGATTTATGCATTAAAGTATATAGACATGTGTGAGACAGTAGTAGGATCAGAAGCATAAGGTAGTTACGGCAGACTCCAGTGCATGATATGATGATGGACCCTAGTGCACACTATTACTAGTTATGAAGATCACATACACACCATTAGACAAATATGTATTTTACTAACAACCTACCTTACTGTTTCAAAGGCTTGCTTGGCTTACAGAGGCACTCAGCTTGTCAGTCTTGACAGATTTGCACTTAAACCAGCAACCATACACCATCAAACAGAGACTTAACATTGGACAACATCAACATACACATTACCCAGCAATCATGATTGCGCATCTGTATATGACGTTCTGGTTCCCTCAACAAAAAGCCTGTTGTATTTTTCCATTGACTTCTGGATTATTGCAGAAAATAAGCTCTGTGGCAAACAAAAGTTTATGATACTAGCAATTTTTGTTCCCGAATGAACACCAAGTTCTTGATTTCTAAAATGTGAATGCAGTCCACAGAGGTAAAAAACTAACTTTAGGCTACAAACAAACTACACCACGGTCACATGATTTAAATATTGCCTCCACTAAGCTTGTCTTTCTGAGTGATGATCCTTAATGTCCCCTACAACCCCTGTAGTTTAATTTAGCCACTTGCTAACAACTACCTTTTTTAAGACATGTAAAAGCTTCAAATTAATGCGTGGAGTATTTACTGATGCATTCAATGTCGTAGGACAAAAAGTGAAAATATCTCCAGCTTGTGTTAACCACAGACCTTATTTCAGATATTTAAATCCCATTCAAAAACCCTATTGGCTTAGAGATGGGGACTGGAAATGCAGGACTCACTCTTGCACCACTCTACTGACAACTTATTGAACGTGAATTAATAAAACAGCATAAGAATAGGCTTTGTGTCTGTGTATTTACATATATCATACTGCTGCTTTTGTGTGTGTAGTGTGTGTAGTATACTGCATATAAACAAAGAGAATAAGGAAAAATAAAAGAATGTATGAAATCACAGGTGTGTATCATTTGACAAGTTTTTCAGTGCGTGAAATGTTTACTGGGACCAGGGGTTTGTTGACTTACTTGACAACTTACCTTGTATCACCCTTCAGATTCTGTTCTTGTCATTGCTGGTGAGTCACGTTTGGATTTGTTTACCCCAGGTGACTCAAAGCGACATCCTGGAACAAACACCAATCAAGTGACCACCTGAAGAACAACAGAGGACTGAGTCCAGCAAAAATAACCCTGCACATGCTCATTGAGTGGATGCCAAATGAAGCAGATGACACGGTCCTTTATGTTTTTTTGAAGGTGAGAATCTACTTCTCTGTTGTATCACAAAGTAAGGTGACCAAAAGATAACCACGGAAGAGAAACAGCCTCTTGTTTTTCTTTTGAGCTCTATAGGGAAGACAGCAGCTCATCTAATCACAGCTATTTTGTGCCATAATAACTGCCTGACATCCGCATAGTAGCTATAATGCCAGCCATGCAGTGCTGATAACATCGCCTCACCCTCTACTTATACCTGCCTTGTCACCATGAGAGAGGAATGGAAAGAGGAAGAACAAGGTGGAGAAGGAAGTGGAGGCTGACTCAGGTACACAGAAGTTGGAGCTGCCTGCGGTTGACTTAAAAAATGCGTGTTTGTGCCAATAATGTCTGACTATAACCAGAGCAAAACATTGACACACAATCACAACAGATACTGTGAGTTGCCTAGAAGGAAGGTAGGGTGATAATATTCATTGCAGGTGCATACAGGCTCAACAATGTCATAGTGACAGCTGGATTTTTTTTTGCATGATATCATTTTACAGGTTTAGTGGTTTCCTGGTGTCATATGACTCCTCTAAAAATCTGTTTGTCCCTGCAGAAAGTAAGAACTTTTTTTGATTTATAGTAAGAAACCTTTTTCTATATAGAAGACAAAATTAAAATAAAAGTGCACAGCATAAGTCAGAAGAATATTTGCTGTCTTGCCAACAGACTTGGCAACAGCAAACCACACTGGTTGGAGGGTTATGTCAGAATAAAGGTCTTTGGTAGCCTATGTAAAGAATTTATGCATAAAAGTAATGTGTGAGACATAGTTACACGTCACATAGCTTCTTGTGTCAGGATCAGTAGCGTAATGTAGTTACGTCAGGCCCCATTGCACAATATGATTACGTGCCTTAGTGCACACTAGTTGCTAGTTGTGAAATTCACACACGCACCATTAGACGGATATATATATTTCACCAACAATCTGTCTTACTGCCGCTTTTATGCTTGAGGGCATGACTGCTTGATGTGCTCAGCTTCTCAGGCTTGACAGATTTTCCGCCTAAACCCGCGATCATATTGTCTGGTCTCCACACATGATCAAACAGAGACTTGACAACATCAACAAACAATCATCAGTGCATATCTGTACATGAGTGAAATACCACAGGGAATCTGATAAGTTGATCTTACTCAGAAAAAAATCTAGGAAATTGATTGCCTTAAAAAATTTAACTATTTGTCTTAAGTTAGTAAGTTTTACTGATAAGTAAACATAACTTAAGAGTAATAGTTACATTTACTAACCTTATCTCGGCAATCGATTTCCTAGATCTACTTTTCAGATTTTATAGTTTTTATAGTTTAAAACAAGATTTAGATTGTTATATGATTTACAAAAAAGCTCTTCTTTGTAGGCTCTGTGTTGACATAGACCCTATGATGTAGCCTATGATATTGCCGTTGTCTCTGGATTCATATAAGTAGAGGGAAAGTCAGCTAGCTGCTAGGCTAATTTAACAATGTAAAATGACATAGGCTTGCGCTAATAACATTAGCATGTTGTATTTGTGGGGAAAATGTGTCCAGATAAAGACAAATGAATTGTCTGTGAATGCTACGAGTTATAGTGAAGCTGATTTCTGTACTTGTGTTTGAAATTGTCTCTATTAAGCCGCGATTAATGTGTGTTTTGGGTGTGTTTAGAATCAACAAAACCACCAAGCACTTAACAGAAACCGCACCACTGACCCGTGTTTTAGAAGTGTAACTGCAGAGTGACACAGACACACCACCGCACAAGTATAAAAGCTCACAACGGCGTAGGCCACGTGCATCGGGTCTGCATAGAGCTGATGCTCAAGTATAAATCCTGCTTCACTCATAAGGGCCCGTTCTCCGCCTAAACATTGTGGAAGGGCCTGCTCCCTTCATGGTCGCCCCCATCCCACAGGCCCAAGTGCAAACACACTGCCTCCACTCTCTATATTTACCCCCCTGGTGAGGATAGTGTGAGCATTAGTGAGATTTTGTAAGACATTATTCTTACACAACGTTCATCCTGCGGGGAGCATTGATGTCTGTACCAATTATCTGTCAGTTTTTCTAAAAATTGCACACACACCTAACATACCTTTTCATACTGCCTATAGAGACAGCCTTACGGCTTTTACAGGCAAGACGTTGTAAAGAGATGGTTAATGTTGGCTGAACAGAGCCTCTCTGGAACATATTGAATAAACACAAACAGAGAGACACATAAAATGCTAAATAAGTCCCACTCAGGTAAACAGGAACAGAACAGAGGAGCATCTCGACTCTCAGAGGCAGGTGCACAGAGACAAAATACAAGCACTGAGCATGTACTTTATTCCCCTTCTGTGGCAGACAGATGGTAAAAATGTGAGATGATGACAAATTGTTTTCGCAGCAGAGGAGGAGGCTTTTAACTACGACTACGAGTTGTTTCCCTCCTCGTATATCACTCAACATACCACCAACTGCACTCGACACAGATTCAAAACACAAACACTCAAACGCAGTTGCTTGAAACCAACCTGAGATACAACCTGTATCTCAGATTTCGCCTCCGGCAGAAAGGTCTATCAGCGGGATCTCGGGATAAATCCCTGTGTATATTTACCACCGAGTGTATTTGACAGGTGGGCAGATTAGAGGAGCACCCACCTCCTCCTGATCCCCACAACAACAGTTTGTTGCAGATAAGCTCAGTCTCCTGGTAAGTCTGAGCCAAATCCAACTCAGGTTTAGACTGTTGCTTTTGAGAAGGATGTGATCCTGAGTAATAAATGCGGCTCTTTGAGGATTGGTGACATTGTACCGGCGCTGTCAGTCACAGAAAAGAATGGGTTCATGAGAGCTGCTCATGACAATGACAGGAGAGAGTATTTCAGCAGGCTGTAGACAAATGCTGCAGCTCATTTACAGTTCAGTGAAAGTGAAAGTAACCTACTCTAGCTGATGAAGGTAGATTAGCAATATCATGTGAATAAGAATATTATTCAGTCATTATTCACTCAGGATAGCTTTGAGATAAACTCATGCCAGCTAGAGTTATTTTTAACCTTTGTTTATTCAGGGAGGTTTCACTGAAATATTTCATTGCAGGAACACCCTGATCACATATACCTGAAGGCTGCCCAGTACAACCCCAGTCTGATATACTGGCCACAGAGCAGTTAAGGGCTTTGCTCAAGGGCACATCAGTGGTGGTAATGAGGGAGGGGCAAGTGCTTCTTTTTCCCTTTCTCCAGCCAGATCTGTCCTGCTGATCTGGGAATTGAACAAGGGCCCCAAGAACAGCACTGGGCTTTGTAGCCAATTTGACATAGTGACAAGACTGTTTAATTAATTTCAAATAGTGACAAAACACTAGATTACAACTTCGGGGTCCATCGTGTGATGCCATGGGATCCAAAAACACTTTTTGTCAAAGACTTGCATTGTGAAAGAGACGTGTAAATCAGTTGACACATTTTTTTGAGCCTCACAACACATGACTCGTTTCACTTTTAGGATTTGAGCCATTCAGTCCAATAACATTGCAGAAGTCTAGAAGAGTCGCATGATTAATCATTTAGCAAATTAGCAAAGTGCTAAATGCTGAAGTTAGATGCTTGACTGGCAGAGGCTGCAAAAAGTCTCTGGTGCACTTCCTCTATGGGCCCCACAATGCAGAAGATCCAGGTATTTTCATGTGGTGGAAATTTAGCTTTTTTGGCTTCATGTGCCACTGAGCAACTTTAGTAGGAATGAGCAGAGTCCCCTTTCCACAACATCCATTTCTCTTTATACATCCATGGGCCCAAAAATACTTTTTCGCAAGGACTTATATTGTGAAGGAGACGTGAAAATCTGTGGATTCACTTTTTTGAGCATCACAACTCCTGCGAAATGACTTGTTTCACTATAAGAAATTTGATCCACAAGCCACATAATTACATCATTTTATCACCATTCAAGTTTGTGAAGGTCTAAAGTCTCGGAAATCAAAAATGTTTGCCTTCATGCACCTTTGAGCAGCTTTCATAAGAATGAAGAGGGCCCCACCTCCAAAGCTGTATCCAGTTTTCTTTATACATTTATGGACTGAACCAACAACGTCCAAGTCACAATCTTGCTTCTCTAACCTTTTGGCTACCACTGGTTAGTATTTGGACCTAATTCATACTAATGTAAGGGTGAAAGAAAACAAATGCATCCCCATTGCAACACAATATACTCGACCAGGAAATAAAATCATGTGGTTAAAAAAAAACTGGGTTTGTATAGATAAAAACAAGAGTAGTCTACAGTCTACTCTGTTTCAATCACTTTGTAGAAGAAATGGCCCCTGAGCTGTGTAAGTTATACATAATTGTTATGAGTGCCAAAGACAAAATTTCATTGACTCCCATCATACTGAGGATGATATTTCACACATAACATCAAAAGCATCTGCATGGTTGTATACCACTAGAAGACAGGGAGATTTTGTTTATTATTTGGGTGACCTTATCCTTTCAGAATAAGACTGCCAGTCTTCCTGTCATTGATGTCTCTCTCAGTCAGGGACTGATGGGAATGAGGGAAAGTGTAGACAAGCAGGAAGGAGACATAAAACAGTCGGCTTACTGTGGTTATGGTGGGGAAATAATTGCTTACACCTCCTCTGGGAGAGCAGTGCTGAATCGTCCTCTCAGTCAGGGGGTGTGAAACGTCATGCTGGGTGTTGCGTTGCGTTGGTGGCTCCCAGCACCAACCTTTGCGCCGCAGTCTGAGCTCAAAGTCTGCTGCAGGATCTCTCAGAATAGCTGATGGCACACAGTGCATGTTAATAATCTGTGGGAAACATGGGGAGGCAGTGGAAGCAAAGCAGTGGGATGTTGGAGTGCTGCTATGCTGAGCGTCAGTGTTTATATATGGAGCAGTGGTAACCACCAAGTGTGTCCTGCACGCTGCCCTTCAACGCCAAAACGCAGCAACTGTTTTGTAGTGACACTGCAAACAGAAATAGATCAAAGCTTATTTTCCTCTCTGACAGCATGCATGTGAACACAATACACTGGTTAAACTCTAATCACACCCTCTGACCTTTCAAACATTGAAAACTCATTCATGCTGATTCCTTTACATGACCGGTACTCTATGTAAGTGTTTCATGCGTACTATATGTCCGTGTGTGTGGTCTGAGCGAGACGACAGGTGCTCAGATGAAAACCTGAATGAGAGCCGAGTCAAGAGGCTTAGAGGATTACAGAGTTGTATTGTCTTTACACAAAATGTAACATTTATGTTTGATCAGCAGACCTTAAAGGGAGGAACTGAGGGACTGTAAAGGTGACCTGGTAGTTCATGTTACACAGACCTGCACTGTCGAACAAGTACAAGCCAGTGCACACACACACACACACACACACACACACACACACACACACACACACACACACACACACACACACACACACTGTGTACACATACACACTTGTATTTGATCTTGATACACTTTGGTTTGATGTTGGCTTGGATTGAAAGATATGAGACAGCCAAGGAGTCAGATATTGACGTAATCTACATGTACTGTTATGTCCGAGACCTTTCCATTGAGTTGACATTGTTGGAACCTTGAAAAGCAGGAAGACAAAATGTTTTTAAGATTAAAGTTGTATACCCTGCTGAACATTGTACCTGGGTTTTGTTTTTTTTTACATAGACTATTCTTTATTAAAAAAAAAGACCACAACGACTGAAATAGGAGCGACAGTCTTACATAGCAACACGTGTTCATATTCATGTAACCTATTATAGAACTAGTCACCAGTGAAAGATAAACAGAGTGCTCGCGGGTGGAGCTGTGGGTGGTACAAGGTTTATTCACTACTCATAAGCACAGACAAGTCAGTCTTGTTTGAAAGTGGTGGAACATGACTGTGTTTCTGTAGTCATTTCATACATGGTGTGATACAGCTATACCATATGTAACAGGGTCAACTGTGCAGTAATATATGTAACATAGTCAAATGTACATTTGTAATATAAAGTACACAAAATTTGTTTCAGTTGTTATTACCTGACACGCTTAGGCCTCCATAGTCAATATGTGGAACATTTGTAGCCCTACGTTCACCTTTGGGGGTACCTCACCTATACAGGGGCGTCTCCCACCTTACCTCTCCTCTTTCGCTGTTGTACTCCATGGGAGAGGTAAGAGACATCGCTCCTGTTAAGATAGGTTTATAAGTTTTTCAGCCGATAAGAATACAGGCTGTCGCCCCAGCTGTAGGGACCAATTCTGTACCTTTCCAATGGGTACGTTTTTATTCCCAGACCTAAAAGTACATTTTTGTCAGTAAGGGTCCAGAAATGTTCTTTTAGAGGTACAAAAATGTGCCACTTTCGAAGCTACCCTGCTTGGGTACAGCTGCAGTGACAAAGCATTTGTAGGTCCATTCCTGTGCCTTGATTTCTTAGTGTGTGAACGTATTGTATAATATGCTAACACATCCCTGTGTCACTTAATATGTGTAGGGGCTCGAGTTTATATGGTCGTATTTGACAGAGGATGTTATTTGTACCTCTCGCTATCAGAATTTGATTTTAATACTGAAACGATAAGTAGAGGTTTGGTCTGTCCACATAAAATAAATCAACAGCAATTTCGACAACCAATTAATCATTGACGGCATTAAGGCCAAGCTTCTCAAATTTGACAGTTTGATTTTCATTTCTGTTTTCTGCCATTACTGTGGAATACTTTTGGTTTTAGGCTGCTGGTCAGGAAAAACAAGCGATTTGTTTCTACTGTCAGGCCACAAGGATCCTAAATGAAGACCCTAATCCCAAACATTTACTTTACTACACTATTTTGACTGTAGAAATTGATGGAACTGACAACTGCATGAACTAAAATCATATTTTATGATTTTATGTGACAAATTAATCAATTGACAAATTGATTGACAACATTTTCCAGTATTTTCTGACAATTCATAATTTTATATATTAAACAATTCAATGAGAAAATAATCAAGAGATGATTTAATAATAACAATAATCATTATATAGTAGTCACTGCCCTACTTGGCTCACCAGCTGAAAGTCATACACCGATTTTTATTTTGAAAACACAGACAACAACACTTTCACACCTCACTTGTGTTTGTGCAGACATGCTTATGCTTTTGTGTGTGTGTGTGTGTGTGTGTGTGTGTGTGTGTGTCAGACTCACTACCCCCTCTCCACTCTCCCTTTATGGTGGGGAGATTAGGTGGTTAATCCTGTAGATCTCAGAGAAAAAGCCACTCCTGATGCCACAATGGATTTCACTCAGTCCACCAGAGAGGGGACAGATCTGCTGCCGATACGCATCTCGACCTCTGACGGAAACAGGGCCTACACACACACACACACACACACACACACACACACACACACACACACACACACACACACACAGAGGCACATACACAAGGCAGAACACTTCATCAAGGACAGGATATTATATTACATATGTATTAGATGCATGCTATAAATAACCCCACGGCCATATTGAACTAATAGTATGTCAGGTTTTTTCCAACTCTCTATGACAATACTTAACAGTACTTATATACTGTGCATAATATATGTATCATTTCCTATTTGTAATGTTACTTTGACTCCAGAAGTCTCTAAGGCTGCTTAACAAAGGCCATTATTGTATCATTTCCGCTCTGTAAGACATTCTTCACTCTCCGTGACAGCCCATACCATCCTGGATACTGATTGGCTAATTTATTGATTACAGTAAGTCACTGCAGAAGCCCTGTCTTATCCTCTAAGTCAATGATGACTTTAATGAACCATCACCGTGCATGAATGCAAATATAACTGACAGTTTTATGACCTTTGACCTTTACAGATGAGACAGGTTCTTATTAGTAACAAACACTAAAAGCCTGAATCTTGTATTCTGATGCAGTGTAGCATATGAACATTGGCAGCAGCCTGTTATTCACTTTCTATTTATCCAGAAAGGACACACTGGTTATTCCTTCTCCTCAGTGTTGTGCCTCTTTTTCCAAGGAATGCCCCTCCATGCTGATTTGTCAGAGAGGTGTGTTCCTCCACCCAGGCTGGACTCTCTCCCACTCATGCTCTCACTACTTCCAGCACTCTTCCCTGTTCAATCCAAAGGTTCAACCCCCCCAATCTGAGGACTGCCGCCATGTTCTTAAAGGGACTACATCAAGCAGTGCGTTGGGAAACATTAAACCCGGATATAGAGTAATTTCGACTTCAAAATAAAACATAACAGTGACTGTGAAGTTTAGTGCTGAATTGAGTTTTAAAAAATCTGTAACTTCTATTGAATTTGGCTAGATAACTACCAAAATATTTGATGAGGGTGCCAAAATAATACTACATAAAAATTAGAATAACAATAAAATCCTACCTTTTCCCTATATCGTACTTTACTAAGTGATATCACTATTTACTTCAAAACCTCTTTAATTTGAATTTAATTCGAATTTTTTTTGCTGTGTACATACTCACATAGCCTATATCTGTGTTCAGTAAATATATAAAGGTGGTGCTGTGTAAAACATAAATAAATTGAGCATGCGATGACATGCAAATGTTTTTGTCCAGCATTTAATTGATTACAGTACAAAGACAAGATATTTAATGATATATTTTTTAAATGGATTTTAAATGGATTTTTTTGTTTTGTAAATATATAATCATTCTGAATATATCAACAATATGTCAACATCCAGAAACGCCGCCGACTTCTCTGGGCCTGAGCTCATCTGAAATGGACTGACACAAAGTGGTTTGAAGAGTCCACATTTCAAATTGTTCTTGGAAATTATTGATGTCATGTCCTCCAGGATAAAGAGGAGAGGGACCATCTAGACTGATACCAGCGCAAAATTCAAAGTTAGTATCCGTGAGAGCCCATGGCATTATGGGTAACTTGCACATCTGTGAAGGCATTTTGAGTGCTAAAAGGTACATACAGGTTTTGAGACAACATATGCTGCCATCCAGATGATGTCTTTTTCAGGGATGCCCCTACTTAATTTCATCAAGACAGTAAGTCACATTCTGCATGTGTTACAGCAGCGTGGCTTTGCAGTAAATGAGTTCAGGTACTGGACTGGCCTGCCTGCAGTCCAGATCTGTGTCCCACTGAGGTGCAAAATACAACAGAGGAGACCATAGACTGTTGAGAAACAGCAGTCGTATATAAAACAAGAATGGGAAAAAATTTCACTTTCAAAACTTCAACAATGAGTGTCCTCAGTTCCCAAACGCTTACTGAGTGTTGTAAAAAGAAAAGGTGATGTAGCACAGTGGAAAACATGCCCCTGTCCCAACTTTTTTGGAGCATGATGCAGGCATCAGAATCAGAATAAGTGTATATTTGCAAAAACAATAAAGTTTATCAGTTCGAACATTAAATATCTTGTCTTTGGACTGTATTCAATTGGATATAGTTGAAAAAGGAATCAATGCAGTCTGTTTTTATTTATATTTATATTCACAAATATATTTTTACATAGCATCACAGCACAACTTTGTGGGAATTGGGGGTGTAGATTCAAAGTTCAAAAGAAGTAGATAAACAAATCTTAGTTATTTGTTCACATTGTTTATTTGTTGGTCACCACACACACACTTTTGAAACCAAAGCCACTTGCAATAAAATAAAACATAATAATTACAATGAGGAAAAAAACACAGCCAAACCTTTGAGAAAACTGAAAAATAAATAAATAAATAAATTAATTAATTAATGGCATTTATCACATTATGTTAAACATTTTGGAGCAAATTGAATTTTCAGTTTTTAAAAATAGTATGTCTTAATTTTATGGATTTTTTAGTGCTAAATTCAGTTTTAAAACTCTGTTACGTATGTGGAAATGGGCGGGATAACAACAAAAATAGTAGTAATTAATATCTTAATTAATTAAAAGCAAAAGAAATAAATGCGCATACTGCGTACTCTAAATATTAAAGTGGTTTTATTTGGAAAAGCCAAACCGGAAGTCCCATGTCGGTTTCCGCTACTAGCTTGACGTCAGTGTTCAGCGCAGGGTGACAGCTGAACGGGTCGCAAAGGTGCAGCAGCTCAGTCCGTAACGTTAACAACAATCATCAGTAATTCCCGGTGTGACGAGAAGCACCGACAGCTTTCACCGTGAGACGCGTTTGTGTACCGACAACCGGAAGTGATTGAGTTTATCACAGGACGGTAACCGTGCGGATATTTTTTGTTCTTCTTCTACAAGAGAGAAAAAAGATCCGTGTCCGGATGTGCCAGCAGTGTTGGGTTTTTCGCATGGCGTAGGCACCTTTTCTAAAGCAGGGTACTCTTGATGTGTGGAGGGTCGGAGGAGGCCCTCGGGTCCACAGCTCATCCCGCTAACATTACCGACACCTCCGAGTCTCCCAGTTTGTGTGGAAAACGATCAACGACATGATTGTGCAATAGAGAGGAAGCAGCGTCGTTAACACGTCTCGACTACCTCAGTGTTGTGACTGTGGAGAGCAAGACACCGGGAAATACATTGTGCTTTTTGGTTTCCGGCTTTAAAACCCCAACAGCGACGTGTGTGTGAGCTCTCGCAGGGGAGACGAAAAGAGAGGATATCTGTGCCCTTGTCTTGTGTGAGTGTGTGTGAACCCCTCCGAGCACCGGGAGAACCTTCACGATGACGGGCAGCACCCCAGCAGACATGGTGAGAGAATTCACTGTCAGTTTTTCACACTTAACCATTTACAGCCATTTCTTTCCTCAAGGTTGTCGCCAGAAAAGAGCAGCTTTGGAGTTGTCTTCAAGGCTTAGCTACTCCTGGTATCATTAATTTGAGTAGAGAACATCACTGTATAGTCCCAGTGTGACATTTTGATGGACTGTACACTGTCCTACCCAAGTTGGGTTTGAGGATCTCCAGTGCAGGAAATTGTGGCAGTTTAACTTTACTCTCATCTGCTTGTGTAAGTTTTACCTCCTCATTTTGACTCCTGTACACTTTTGCTGACCATTTCTACACACACTTTGTGCAGTTATAGATTTTCTTTCTCGTGTATTTTTTCCCATAGTTTCAGGCAGCCATTGGCTCCCATTGATTTCTCTCTACTATGAAACCCTATAAGCACGCTTCTGGCATCTCTTCATTTCCTGTGATCGATCACAGTGAACATCAAAGTATTTTGTGCCCACATAGATTTGAAAAGTTTGCACTGAATTGCCGATGATGTTCACCAGGGATAAACAGATTAAACATTATATTGATTTGTCAGTCAGCTGCCAGTTTTGATAGTTGAGTAGTCATTTATCAAGCAAACATTTAGCTGGTTTTAGCTTTTAAATGCTTCTTTTCTGTTTTATATAGCTATAAAATGGAGTATGTCTGAGTTTCTGACAATGTATGTGTATTTTTCAGACTTTTATTTAATGTATAAACTGAAGTAAATGGAAAAATACCACATAGTATGATCAGTAATGAAAAAATAGCAGCCCTGATGTTCACTCTGAGGCATTGCACGACTCAAGCAAGTTTCAAGAGCCGAGTAATTGATTTTCATATCATTTGGAGATTAATGGGAGATAAAGACAAGTAGTCAAAACACATCCAAATATCTAAAACATAGCAACATGGTTTGTAATGATTAGCTGTGATTTGAGGTGTAATTGATTGGTAGTAAATGTGCTACAGGACCTACAGGAACAGATTTATTTAAGTGTTAAATGTTTGTCAGATGTGTTTGTATTGGCGTTACTCAGGAATTCCCAGTTTTTCCCACCTTTGCTGGTGTCTGCAGTGTGTTCTGTGTTTGATATTTTGTTCGTCTTTCTGCCGTACAAGAAAGCCGTTGAGGAGAAGGCTTGCTGCTGCCTTGGAGTGCACAGTGAGCAGTAATTGCATTGCTGCTACAACCCCATTATGTCACACCTACTGATGTAGTGGTGCTTTAACAGGAGGCTAAACTATAACCTTAAGTCTGTGGTCATCGTCAGGTGACTTTATCAGCTTACCCCCACCCTCTCAAGACGCTATCCTCTTATGACTTATTTCGCCCTAGCTTACAGACTGTGGTGTGTGTTATGAACTCCCATCATAAAGATTTATGTCAGCATCCCGTGGGTAAGCTACTCCACAAATTAAAAGGCTTATAAAATGCGTTTAGTTGGGCTCACCCAGTCTGAGACATGATATTTCCTCTCTGTCTGGCAGGTTTATGTCTGTCATCTTTGCCGCTTGTGCGTGGTGGCTTTAAGAATACTTCCAGGTCTATGTATAGACAGGATAAACCACGTAATGTACCCCTCAGCTATCCCAGCTGTGCCTGTCTCCTGTGTCCAAGTTCAGCTGATCCCCTGAACAGCAGGTCCATTATGTTGTTGGGATAATACTACGAGGAAGTTAGAGGTGAGCTGGCCTCTATGTATATGTCCAGGCAAAGCTAAAGTGTCTAAGTATAGCACATCGCAAGGAATTTTCATGGATTATGGACATAATCATGAGCCGAATGTGTCATTTTCTGATCTCTTATAGCTGGTGGTTAAATCTAAATAGTGTTCATAGAAAGTCTTGTTACATCACCATCTGTGAGTGTGTGTGAGGCTTCATATGAGTTTCAGTCGCAGTGTTATGGGTCAGTTAACAGTCCTGATATTGTTTTTCTTGTGTATTATAAGATGATCATTCAGCCAGAGAACTTTGGTTCAAGCCTTCAGCTACCCTGCTGAAGTGTCTTTAAGCAACACACTGAATCCCTGCCAGCTGGTTTATAGCTCAGCCCGATTTGTGCTGTGAGAATTTCCCTGTGGGGGAAGTATCGCATTATTATCGCATCATTTATCGCCAGCGTTGGGCATAAAGTTCAACGGAAAAGTAATAATATTTTTCAAGCTGCGAACTCTCGAGCATTGTTTTTAAATGGGTTTTATTTCAGCCAGAGATGCCATCTTCGGGCTCATGTTATGAACATGCCTGCAGCAGAAACTTAAAAGTCAAATTCTGCACAGGAGTAAGACGTTTCCAGATTTCTGCCAGAGACAATCTTCAGAGCAATTACTTCCTTTTGTGGTTTAGCTCAATCTATACTTCAGACTAGCCCCTCTGAGGAAATTTATGCTTTTAACGCATCCTGTGTGGTTGAAATCAGCAGCAGATGCACTCTTCACCCGCCCCTCCTCCCTAACTCTCTCTCAGTCTGGGGAAGGAGCAAGTGTATGCACACACTTATAAAGCCTGTGTAGAGTGGGAGTGAGAGTAGGAGGAGAGGAGATTGCCGGTGCCAAACATTGTGGGTGAATGAATCTGAGAGAAAGAATAGGAGAAGAAATAGTCGTGCCTCTTGAGAATGAAGGATGGGATTTTTTTTCCCCCCGTCTTGGAAAAGAGAAAAGGAGGAGGGGTGGAGGGATGGGAAGAGTGAAGGATGGGGAGGGGAGCAAATTGCCTTCGCTCCAGGCGAAACCTCAGAAGTGCTGACAGGGTTGAAATGGTCCCCATGGCAACAGTGGGACGCTCGGATGTGAGGTCTACCAGTGTGAGTATGTGGAGGGATTGGGTCGGGGTGCACTGCAGGTATGTGTGTGTTTTCAACAGCGAGCAGACATGAAAGAGAGAAGCAGGAGATGAATAAAGCACCCCAGCTCTGATAAGACCTGCTGAATAAATACGCTCCACAAAAAAGACTGAGAATCCCACAGAGCAGAGAGAATTTCAAACATCACGGCTTTCGATATGTCCCAGCACGGCAGACAAGATAGGGAGATTCAGGTACACACACACAGATACAGGGAGATGAATGTGATGGCTCCACTTTATCTTAAGAGTAATTCGGAAATTAGCCCGATTCCCGACCTCTAAATCACTGCCTAGGTCTCAGATTTTTTTTTAAAAACATGAGTCAATTTATTCATTAGCAATTATTTTGAAGCAAAAATGCCAGAAATTAAATGGCTCCAGCTTCTCAATGTGAATAATCACATGTTTTGTCTTTTTTAAAATTGTAAACTGATTACTTTTGAGGTTTTGGACTGTCAGTCAGACAAAACAAGTAATTTGAAGATGCTCCCTTGGACTCGAGGAATTTGTCATGGACATATTTTAACAATTGAATTTGTTTCAGGTGTTTTCCAAAATCACATTTCATTTTTTATCATTCTTATGCAGCCTTTTTTTTCTTAAATCCTTCTCCTTTCAAGCTTCAGAAACAAGAAACAGTCTTATTTGTTCTTCTAATTGACATACAAAGCACAAGTAAATTATTCATCAGCCGTTAATAAAGCCGCTGGCTGAAGTGGTTACAACATGACTGTGTGGCTTCTCCTCCTGGTCGGAAGTTGCGCCGGCACGCATCTGATCTCGATATGAGATGAAGAAATAAACACTGTTACCACACGTACGTACTATACAAACACACACACACACACACACACACAGTGGGTAGTGCTCAAACACCCTGTCATTTGTGCAGTGGTGAGTATGTGTTAATTTGTGTTGGAGGTGGCAATAGCAGCCTTTGTACTCAGCCAGAGCAGGAGGCACGATAGAGCGTATTAACCCTTCATATGTCTTATTGTCAAGTGTGGAGGATCAAACTCCGGACTGTGAAGGAACTGGAGAATCATGCGCACTCACTTTGTCAGTGCTGTTTCAGTTGTTAGACCTTCGTCATTCATCAAATTGGTCAAACGGCAGCTGCACCCTGTGAGCTCTTTATGTCTATGAGGTCCTCTGAAATTGTCAGGAAATGCTGCTGGTGTCCTTTGATGGGAATAGTGTTTATAAAGTTAGTATGACTAAAATTAGTTGCAGTAAATATCGGAAGTTGTAGGTTGTCATCTGCAACTAACGCCTGTTTTTGTTATCGATTATTATTTTCTCTACAATTATTAAGTCTATAAAATGTCAGGCAATAGTAAAAAATGCCTGTCACAGATTCCTCAAGTGCAACGTAATGTCATAAATGTGTTGTTTTGTCTGACAAATAGTCCAAACCCTAAAATATGTAGTTTAGTATTATAAAAGACGAGAAGAAACCAGCAAGAATTCACGCTCAGAAGCTATAACCATTGATTGTACCATAAATTTGTCAATATATATTTATAACTAAGAAAAGTTGATTTTTGTGTCACTGTATCAGTATGTGGCTAAAAGCTACTTAGTAGCCAGTGTTACTCTCTGTGTGGCTCATTATAATTTGGATGCTTTGAAAGTGGTTTATAGTTCATTCCCACATTGTTTAAAAGTCCCAGTGGGACACACAGAAACACAAAGACACACCCACAAACGCACACACACAAAGGAGTCAAAGGTTAGGGTCGGAGGTCAGCGGTGTGTCGGTTGCGGATCAAAAAACAATGGGTGGGGAATCCTTGCTGCTGAAAACAGCACTCCCCGTCCCTCTTCCCACTCGAGCTTAGCTCAGCACTGACACCGAGTAGCTAGAGACGGAGAGAGAAGTCCGCAGGCAGTTTGCAGCCTCGGGCAGAGAGAGCTGCCTGCAGGGCTTTGATCGACACATTCAGAGGGAGAAACGAACACTATTGGATCCTGACAGTTGGATGAAGCATGTCACTGAATATGTGTGCGGTTGCCGATGCCATGTGTTGTGAGCCTGAGTCACAGATCAGGATTACGTCATCCCGCCCGGGTGCAGGAGTTGATATATTGACCCTGACATTGTCACATGCAGGCCTCGGAGCGACACGGAAAGTTCTGACAGCAGTTCTGTAGGTGCGGGAGTTGTGCTTTATTCATATTAATTTTAGGCATTTCAGGAAATTGATGACTCAGAGTCAGAACACTTACAGACTGTCAAGTGCAGCAGCTAAAAGATCTGGTCCACGAAAAACAAATGACCAGATACTCAGTTGTTAATGGTATTACTGTACACTGAGTTGGTAAGCAACAATAGAAATGAATTGTTGTTTAACATCATATTTTAATTGGCTGTGAGCCCGTGCTTTGTCTCTGTAGAGGGATTGTAAAGCATTTTGTATTTGCATTGACAGTTGCTGGAATTAGCAGAGCTTCTGTCAGTGTGTATGTCCAGCAGTCCTTTGCGATTGTGTAGAATTAATTCAATTGTATTGATGCATGTCTGCAACACCAACAGGAAGTCCTATTGAGAACCTCTCGTCCATTGATTGCTTATGTAACTGTTTGTTTGCTTATGTTTGTCTGTGTATTTTTCAGTGTGGCATGTGTCTGGGCATGTGCATCCTGTGTGATGCCCTCTATGAATAATGACACCTACTGTACCTGCCAGCAACCCTACTCCCCCCCTTTTTTCCATCTTTCATGTCTGTCTCAGCTGATCAGTTATTCATGGTATTCTCTATAGCTGCATGTTTCCTCCATACTGCTCGTGGTGGTGAAAAATACCTAGAATATCAGATTTTCAGGAGGCAATAAATATAACCTTTTTTTGGATTTCCAGAACTTGCACAGTGCAGACAAATGCCATGTATGTTCTGCTTGTGTTAGGCCTGAGTTTCATGCTGCGTCCTTTGGCACTGAAAAACACAAGGTGCATTGGTCAGGTGATAGGTGCTTACTCTTGTGCCAACTTTCAAGGGCACAGAGGCAGGTTGTGCCTGATGTTGCCAAGCGACCAGCTAACTGTATCATTAACATCTAACATCTCAGTCCACTACTTGTGGGTGCATTCTGCCTTACAGGCCTCTCCAAAAAGAAAACTGTTTGATTCAGGGGCTGTGTTTGGATGGGGCAAGATTTAAGCCACCTTTCAGGCTCAATAGGAAGCAATTTGATCTGCTCCTGTCAAAGACTGGACCACCAATCTCTAAACACAGCTGCAGCCGTGACACAACTTCTCCTGCTGAATAGCTTTGCATTTGTCTCAGGTATCTAAATAGTGATGCGATAATGTGCTTAAACCTCCAACTTGTCTTGTTTATGACTGACCAATGCTTAGAAAAGATAAGAAAGTTAAATATTGTTACATGTAGTTACAATTGTGTAAATTAAAGTTTCCTAGCTACATCAAATAAGAAACTGTAGTAATAACTTCAGTCAAAAATACAAAAAAAAAATCCCATTCACTGTCTTGCTCAGATTAAGTGATTGCTAGTTTTGTATTTTTACATAAAAGCATCTTACTCAGTGGGAGGGATACTAAATTAGTTGAAGCTTCTTTAATCAAACTGTAGGTGTCTTAATTTAATCGTACCCTGTTGTCCTCCAAACCTCCCACTGTCTTAAAACAGGTATCTAGCTACTGGTGATTCAGTCAGGTGGATTGCGTTCAGTTCCCGGGCGGGTCACTCCACAGTTTGTGCAGTTGTTAGGCCATCTGGAAAAACCTGTTGGGGGAAAACATGCCCCCAATAGAGAATTAAAGCTGGAGAGCAATCCCAGCTGATTTCTAGCAGCTGTGGGGTTTCCCAAACTGCATTTGGGCTGTTGATAGAGAGCATGTAGTGATCCAGGCCTCTGCCTCCAGTGGCTCCCTTTTCCACAGTTGTAAAAGAACATTCTCCATCATCCTCCTGGCAGTGGTAAATGCCCGCTACTGTTTCCGTGTGATGGATGTTGGAGTTTATAGCCGAAGTAGAAATGGTGGCTACCTCTCCATTTGGAAGAGCTCTGCACCAAGGTGGTCTTGACATCCCAAGGGTGCTGAACATCTGGGGACTGTGCCACATGTCTCTGTCGCTGATGAGGCATTTCCTCTGCAGCGCCTCATGATGTAACTGTACCCTGGGCAGAACCTGGACAGAGAAAGGCAAATCTTCAATTACCGACTATCCAGGGCACTTTTGCCATTCTGGCAACACATTTCATTGGATTTATTTTGTTATTGCAACAATGCCACAGTAAACTGAGTTAGAGGTCATTAAGAAAATAGAAAAAAGTACTACGTGGCCAGGAGAAGAAAAACAAGATGTCCCCAATAAACAGGAGTGAGGTACAGAAACATTAAAACATGCATCAGTCTTTTATTCCAAACTACAATTCATGAACTGTAAATCACGAAACAGAAAAAGCTTTCAACAACTCAGTGCATGAAACATTAAGAGATAATGTGTGTGTGTGTCAATATTTATTTGGACCTGTGCCTTTTCCTGCAGAGACAATCTTTTATTCGTCTCCAAAAAGCCTCAGATAATAAAGCTCATTATAATCTTGCTTTTCTGGAGTAGACATGATGCATCCCTGCAAGTCTGAGAGTCCAGGTCTGCAGTCCCTTATCACTCTCTGACTGTGGGATGTCCAGTTTAAACAGGGACAGAAGGGACAAGGGTGAAGGGAGTCACACGTCAGCTGCTGCCTGCTTATTTGGTGCCTTGCTCCATTGGAACCAGGTTGAGGGTTACGCTGCCATCACTCCCACTTTGGCCCTCCTGTAAGGGTTATACAAAGACTTCTACTGAGTTGTACACTAACCACTAACATCACTTTAAGCAATTACAGCTCAACCCAACGATAAGCTGACTGGGACTTTAGTGCAGCACCACAATTGGTGCCATACATTTTTAAAGGTTACCTGGCAACCAGAGAGGTTTCAAGAAATAAAACCTACATACAAACAAGACCACGGTAGGATTCGAGATCTGTGGATAGAGGGCCTGACTGACTTGATGGGGGCATGTTTGTGGTACGAAATGCTCTAAAAAACTTAAGAGCAAGCATGAAGCATCAGTTCCTCTCCCTGCCTCCCTCCGAACCACTTCTTTCAATTAACTTTCCTTTCCTTAATGTTTGTGTCCCACAAGTACTTCCACTTCTCTCTGCAGTCCTCATCAGACTAAAAACAAGACAGTAACGACGTAGAGTATTAAAATGTTATCTGTGGGAGAGATCATAAAGCTCTGGATAGACCTGCAATAAAATGATCAACTTCTATTCACCATATTTACCAAAGAAAGCAGAGGTATCTGCAGGCTGTGTTCAGTTGTTTCTTGTCAAATAATGTGCGGTGTGTGTGTTGCTGTGTTCCAAAAGTTGAACTTTGTTCATCTCAGGGCACCTGGGAACACTTGCACGCCACAGTGAGAGCGCCGCTACTGTGTGTCTATAACGAAAACAATGGATTTAAGGGTGCAAAAAATGCAGCATGTCTGTGGGTCCTTAGGGTTGTAATCATAGTAGATCTAGGTTACTATACTAACTGATTAGTTTTGCTATTTTGTACATTAACATTACCAAGACACTCCATTCCTATATCCCTGCACACTGGAGGCCACCGCACACACTCCCCAACATTAACTCCACTATCAAAGAACTCAATTAAACTAGAGTCATTTGACGCATCAATCAAACTGCTGTCTTCATGTGGACGTTTGCATTGGATAACCAAGTGAAAACTGGAGTGAAAATGTTTTTGTTGACTCTAATGCTTTTGCTAATTCAGGCTGGAGACACATTTCACAAAGCAAACTTTAATAACCACAGAGATTGAATCTTCAGGATGAAGCTAGTTATTAGATTTCACTCACCAGGCTTGAAAGTGAGACCCCATCTCCTTTGTTGTCGGTTTGTATTTCGGATCAGCCCAGCCAGAGGACTGAATAGTTCTGTGAGTAACCCAGAGGGTTTCTAAGAAAAAAAATAAAGTCAGTGTGTGCGTGTTGGGATAAGGGCTTATTCTGCTGGAAAATCCACCTCTTTTCAGCAGTCACTGTTGGCAGGTATGGCTTTGCTCAGGCTGAGGAATGTGTTGAACTACTTCACCGTTTTAGGGGCTCCTGGGTCTCAGTTCAAGAGGAAACTACTGGTCTATTGATTCCGGTCCTGATCTCTCTTGACAGTGAATAGGCACTTGTTTGCTGCATGTCTTTATGTCCTTGAAAATGTATTTTATAGGAGCTGTTTTAGCAATGTAATTTACACCAAACTCACAGCGCTAATTGTTGATTCCTGAGCTCTGAGCTCTTGCAAAACAGCTCTCTACAGTACATGCTGGACACCTCAGGACAGAAGTAAAACGAGGACAGTGATTAGCTTTTATGCCAAGTGTTACAGAGTCAGAGCATGACATAAATGAGTGGGTGTGAGTGTGAGTAATATGCGAGCACTCAGATGGCGCCAAGACGACAAAGTCTTAACAAGAATCTGTATGCCTGCAGCCACTTTTGAAGTATGTGTGTTTGTATTTTGTTAATGCCTGTGCACATTTGCATAGAGAAACCAGCTAAAGCACAACCTGTTCTTCCTGTTAAGTGTGACCTGTTTGCTGCTGAGTAACACCCACGCTCGTTCACTTTTGCACCAAAGAACAGTGCTAACTAGAGCTGCATCTAAAGGCCATTGTTTGCATGTGGTGGTGTTGTGGCACTGTGCCATTTGGCGCCTTATATCTCTCTGATAAGTCTGACTAGCCACCACCAAGTCATTGAAATACTCAGGAAGGAATATAAAGCTAAATCAAAATACAGTTTTCTTTTCAAACAATACCACAAACACAACCCGACGCCCTCCATTGTAGCTATGATCCTGACTCCAGGTTAAACCAAACGAGCGAAACAACAGCTACGTTATGGTGAAAAGAAAACACACTTACTGCCTCCTTATATTACAGAAATGAGATTCATAGGATTCTGTGGGCTGGCCGAATCGAGAAACTAAATGAAGGAAGAGAAACTTGAGTTGCGAAGGGTCACAGAGTGACACGCAAGGAGGAAGACGAGTAGTGAAACAAAAGCTAATTTAACCAGATTTAAAAAGATCTTTTTTACTTAAAGCAGTAAACAGTGTGAAAAACACTTTGCTCATTTGTATAATTTCTCATATCCACTGAGTCAGTTGTGTGAAGCGGCACGTTAGCCTCATTGAATATTCTACTCACAGAGATTTTTTTGCCAATCAGTAATGTGAACTAATGTGATTCATTAATGGAGACTAGCAGTTGCAAGCGTCCGTGTTCCTTTTTAGATAATAAGTTTCTAATGGAGATTCTGCACAAATAACCTGCTCAATCAATGTTCTCGGTGCACATACTCTATTGATTTCAGTTTTACACCAGGCATTAATTGCTTTGACAAACTCAGGGATCTTGATACAGTCTTTTGTTTTAACGTTATTGTCATTCAAGTGATGTTACAGAAGGGGGACTTTCCATACGCTGTAATTTTCCTACATATAATTTAAATATATGTAAATCAAAAGCTCTCAAGTAAAAAAAGACACTGCATTTCTCTGTAAGTCTAAATGTTGAGTAGAAAGAGAGAGAGTGTGTGTGTGTGTGTGTGTGTGTGTGTAGGAGAAATAAGGGATGGGAGGGGTAGTGTTTGACTAGCTCAATAAAAGGAGCCTTTCAGCTGCACTGGAAACAATTTCCAGCTGAGGGGACATTTATATTAAAGCTTCGCCTTTGCCAGCACAGGCTGTTGGTGTGTGTGTGTGTGTGTGTGTGTGTGTGTGTGTGGTGTGTGTGTGCGTCAGAGCAGCTCGCTAGCAAGAGTCAACTGTCCCTCTTTCTGATACATTTCGGGACAGGCTGCCATCTCTGAATCAGTGTTTAATTCTGTCCAGATATTCGAACGTCCTGTGCCAGCGCAGTCAGACAGACAATATGCACTGAGGGAATTAGAGGGTCAGTGCTGAGACTCTTTGGGTCCCAGACAGGGCAGACATTAGCCACGGAGCAGTCATCCAGAGGTCAAGCCTCATCGACTGGATGTTCCAGCAGGATCAGCTGGCCTCCAGTCCTCACACATATGCCTTTAACCCAGACTTCTACTCTGTTGTGGTTATGACTAATGAACAACTTCATATGCTTTCAAAACAAGATGGTCTGACAAGCTTTTGTACTGGAACCCAACTCAGCAATGTGGCACATTTGACTGTTAATGATATTATAGCGGCTTGGGACTGCAACTATGATTGTTTTTTGTGGTTAATTGATTAGCCTAATTGTTCAGTCTTTTAAACACTAGCAAATAAAAGAGCACAGGTCAATACCATCAGATTGCCTGTTTCGGTCGATCAACAGTCCTAAACCCAAAAATATTTAGTTTTGTGTGATATAAATTGAACAAAAACAGACAACCATAGCACTCAAGGAAACTAAGCAGAAGATGTTGATAAATGACTCAAATGATAAATCAAGTATCAAAATCCTTGAAGATAAATCTTCTGTTGATTGACCAATTAGTAGTGTGCAAGGTTGGAGGGCTTTTTCTCGCCCAATTAAATTAATGTCCTTTTGGATTCTGGGTCCGTTTTGGATAAAATATGGAAACTGTGGTGCAACGTATTATTCACAATGTCAACAGTGAAGCTTTCTGAATTTGCTACTGCTATTATTTGAGCTTCTTACTTGCCTCTTCGTCACAGTAACACCTGAAGAGGTTCATGGGTATCGTGTAGGTATGCTAATTTAGAATGTTATTTTTGACCAATAGCCACCCCTCCTTCTCCGATCATTAAATGTTAAGCAACAAGTTGTGGCAGGGGGGTTAACATTTAAAATGGGAATGAATCTTGTTAAATTAGACCTGCATGTAGTGTATCGCTTTGCTTAGGGCCTCCTTGTCCCAGTCTGTCGCTGTGTTTGTCATGAGTGTGAGCTCTGCGCTGGGGATGTTTGGAGTCTGCCCACCCTGCACACAGTGACAGGGCCAACTGTTAGCATCACCGACGAATGTCACCTAATGGTTTTAACAACAGAGTTGAGCTGTTTTGGTGTCAGTTTGAGTTTGTTGCGACTGTTAAATGGCTCAGTGTTGGATGTTAGCTTGTGTGCTAACCATTCAGACATTGAACTGATTGTTAGTGTGTTATGGCAGCAACAGAAAGTTCGCTGATCCTTTCCACTACCAGTGAAGAGGATTAGTATCCATTAAGGGTTGGGGGGGGGGGGGTTGTCCCTCATATAGGTGTCCACCTCTGCTTATGGGTCATCAGCTTTTTTAGGGGTGCTGTAGTCGTTTCACAGAAAGCAACATCAAAGCATTGCCCTGGCGACAGCATACTACTCCATATATACTCATGACAGACAAAATTTGATTCCTTAGTAAGTGTACTATACCAAGCACTAACTAAACTAGAGGCTTAATCCTCAGCTAAGAATGTGAGCCAGCTTTAGTGCTGAAGCTTTCAGTGGTTTGCCGCTATGTGAACAATCCGTGTAAACACCAATAATCCTGCTATTTTTCTTATTATCAACCCAAACCTTTGTTTGTCTCAACCACTGAAATCGTGTTCTACAACGTCAGTATAAAAACACTGCGTTGGGTGTCATTGTACTACAACTTACAAAGAGTAAGTGCCTGCATAGTTTATGTTGAACAGGATGTAACAGTGCATAATTTGGTTACTTGCGCATTTGAATTTGTGAGCTGTAAAGGCCATAGTCAAAGACAATAGGTAGGAAATGCTTTTGGCTTGTAGCTGAAAGGTCGTGTGACGTCAGAGGAAACAATAGGGAGGTGGAAACTTTTTTTTTTGCATCTTTTTTGATTTTATGATATTTACACAGACCCACACAGAGACAGAGATATGTCAGTGGGAAATAGTCGCAGAAGGGTTTAAGACAGAGGAGACAGCCAGAGACAGGAAGGAAGGAGAGAGTGAGAGTGTGTGTGTGTGTGTGTGTGTGTGTGTGTGTGTGTGTGTGTGTGTGTGTGTGTGTGTGAGTGAGAGAGAGATTGTGAATGATAGAGAGAAAGAGCGAGCATGGAGAGAGGGTATATTTGGCCTTCATGCTGTCTTGCACAAATTTGTCATTGCATGTTGGATGCTATGGAGCACTCTGACTATGAATATCTCTAATGATCCCAGCAGGGCTTGTGTGTATGTGTGTGTGTTTCATGTGTGTATGTTTCATGTGAGTGTGTGTTATCTGAACGAGCTAGCAGTAATGAAGCATTGGACCTTGGACTAGAATGATTGAGGGCTTTTCATCCATTTTTTTCATTGTTTCTTGTAATGAGGACGCATCGGTTTATCTTTAGGGAAGCAGCAGAACTTTGACTCACACAGAGAGGACATCAGATATCGACCTTTTGTATAGTTTAATTACACATTTTTGTGAAGTGGCTTCACTGTGGCAGAGACCATTCAGCTAAACATACAGTTACGGGCGAAACAGCAGCGCTCACTGTCTCTTAAATCCATATTCTAGGCTCGTGGGTTTGAGGCTCAGATGTTTGTGCGTGAGAAAGGCTGGCACGTTTTAGCTAAGTTTAGCTGACTTCCATTTAGCTCGGCACAGAATAGCTCAGTCAGCTGATCTTGGTGCATTACAGTTCATAGGGCAGTGTGGTTTAAGGCTCACCAGAACCATTAAGGCTCAGAGATGGCAGGTAAAGTCATCCTGTTTAATTTTTAATCTAAATGTCACAGTGTTGAATAAACAGGGCTGTATCTGTGAAGCTAAAGTGTGTCAACCTTGAAGCTACCTCTGCATGCACTTTGTTGTGAACTCAGGTGGATATACAAGAAGCAAATACTATATTATGGCTGTGAACACTCATGGTCACGTAACAGGAAGTGCAACATGCTGTAAACAGCACCCCTTGGCAGATTATGTCATCTGTATTCATATTTTTTTCTGCCTTTGGGTGGTACAGTGTTTGTCAAAGATCTTGATTGGGTCCCCAGCTGCCACACCGCCCCCCCCCCCTTCCTCTTTGCTGCGCCGTTCCTTCCTGTTGTTGCTTCTGTAAGCGGTTGCCTCCACTGTCTCCCCACTGACGCTGCCTTCTTCCTGTTGCGCACAACACAAACATAAACAATGGCTCAGATCTCAAACCAGACAACAATGTAAAAAACAAACAAAAAGGAAACCCCAAAAGATGCGTGTCTTACACACTGTAAACACAAACTAACTTTGTGTTTGTCGTGATAATTTATTCAATTAATTTCACTTCAGTTTTTACTGAAGCGCCAGGCTTCCTGTGGGATTGTGGTGGATTCTCTGTTGAGTAACTCTGCTAGGCATTGAGGCCACAGTTTGTGTTGCAACAGATGCATGATATTGCTTTGGTGTGGGTATGATGGGTATACCTCAATGAGATCTAATACAATATTATCACAAACAGCCTCAAACATGATCTTAGTATTGAATATACACCTTTCACCCTGTAATCTCTTTATTACAGCTATTATTGTTATAATTATTATTTGTGTGCATTTTCAATCTCTACAAGATGTCTAAATATAATAATAAATCTAATAGGTTTTAGATTTATTATCATACATAAAGGTATGCTGTGCAGGATTGTCCATTACTGTGTGAAAACACATTTGCCAATGAAAGTAAAAGTAAAAGCCAAACCTAGATTCATTTCTGTTTTAGTGTTTCGCCTCGCTATATTTGCGTTTTTTCTGGCGCTGTGTCTTTTGGATGTGTGCTGCTTATGGTCTGGCACCTGGGAGCAGTTGCACAAAGCACCTTAAGTGAAGATTTTCCTTTAAATCCGAGTTACGGTTCCCTTTTAAAAAAAAAAAAACAAAGGTTGCACAAAACATCTTTAAGTCTTCTTGTTGAGATTTCCCCCTGCTCTTGGTCTTACACTTTAGGAACTGCTTTAAGTTTGTTGAACCCTTGCACAGATTACCCTAGCAACCAAAGTAAGGAAATTAACAGAAGGCACTTCTGACTGCATCTTGGCTGCAACGTGACTGAGTTTATGGCGATAAATGAGGAAAATGAAGGCATGCTGAGAAGAGTGTTCAGCAAATGGGAGACCGGAGAGTTGGAGACATGTAAAAACTGTGACAGCTGACTAGGCTTGTGCCGATTTCCGGTTTAACCGGTTCGGTCCGGTTTAAGAGCTCCACCCGGTTTAATTCACATCAACCGGATAAACTGGGTGGGGGGGCTTTTCACATCAGCGGCGTGTCAAGGGACTATATTCAACTTATCTTGCATTGTAACATGCATTATGACAACTTAATAAGGTTTATGTATGTTTTTACATGAAGCGGAGGACCCTACAAGTGTTTTGTTTAGTTTATCTCAGAGGCTCCACAGCTCCGCTAAGCTGTCTGCTGCTACTGCGAGAGAAGTGTCTTTCTGCTTCTTATTTTTCTTGTATAACCTTGTGTGTATTGCGGTTAATACAGCATTATTGCCACCAAGTGGATTGGAAGCGCATTATTGGGAAAAATAGCTCAAATGCTTTAAATCAAACCGGTTGAAAAATTTTCAAACCGGCTCAAGCCTCCAGGTGACGTTAAATAAAGGTTTGGCTCTTCATATAGCCCAATGTACCTGATCCCAATCAGTTAAAAACTGGCTTAATCGGCCCCGATCCTGATCTTTGAGATCAGACTGGGGACGTCCCTAGTCACTACTTTTTTGATAAATCTCCAAACTCACCTGTGTGCTTTCAAGGTTCATGCCCATAAACATCCTGAATACAGAAAATAAGAAAAAACAGGTGAAGGGCGGAGTCTCTGCAGGAAAATACACTGCCACACACTTATAGTGGGTCATAAGATGTCTGAGAGGGATTACATTTGTATGAGTCTTGTGTTTTTAGGGAAACCTTGCATAGTATGTCTTGAAGACTTTTATAAATGGCTTGCATTACATCATGTAAACCTGCATCTATTTCTGTCACTGCATGCTTCTTCGTTTCTGAACAGGCTTAGAAAATGCAGTGTGTGTGGGTGGGGTGGTTGGGGGGTGGGGGTGTAATACCCCTGGTTGTTTCTGTCCAGTGCCATCTGGTAAATTCCAGCACAGAGGGCATTTTAGCTTGCCAGCAGTCTCTCTCCCTCTCTCCCTCCCTCTCTCACACACACACTCACATGTAGACACACATTTTCTCTGCTACACACACACACACACACACATGGCGTCACGTGAGTTGTGACTGCAGGGCAGTACTCTTTTCTGGGGGAGAAAAAGAAAATGCAGCGTTGTGGATGTAACTGCTGTCTCCCTGCCGTTTCTCCTCTCTGCTCTGATGTCAGTGCTCTTCCTCTCTCTCTCACATGTTACATCAGTCTCTCCTTTAAATGTCTGCTAAGCCTTTATAGTATCTGTGGAGAGGGACAAAGACGGTAATAGAAAGGGAATGAGTTTTAGATGTGTGCAGCAGTGTGCCGTGCTTCGTCAATTGGGTGAAAAACATCTACAAAAACAACAACTTGTCAGGATTTGAGACACAGAATTGGATTTACCTGCCAGCCATTCACTTTGAAATAATGGAATTTGTCTTAAAAGGTTTTCTCAAATCACAGCCCTTCATTTCGGGCTGAAAACACAACACAAAATTTTCGCCTGCCAGCAGCAGCAGCAGCAGTATTACACTCAGGATCATGACAGGGGATGATAGCACATATTTTGTGTTACATTTATCTGTCACCATCAAACTCCTTATCAGTAATAATACCTGTGTCAACAAAAAGGAAAGCCAGCAAATGCCCGCTAATTCCAACCAACCACGTCACATATTGACGTTTGGTCATGGACTTTCCACATCCACATATGACGTGCAAAGTATCCTGGGTGTGTTAGTTGTTGACGTTCTGGGACACTGTGTCAAATCTGTCTGTTAGGTGCATTGTCTGCTTTCAAAAAAGGCTTTGTTTTCACTGGAAATTTGACATTTTCATACAGCCTCAACACCACAAAATGACGTTTTTAGATTTAGGAAAAAACAACAGGGTTTGGCTTTAGAATCCTCCGAGACGCAAACACTACTCTCTTGGGTGGAAGTCGGTGTTTGTTTGACCCATCCACTACCCCTCCTGCCCGTCCCAGTCGGACTTTTGCCACCTTAACTTCCTTGTCCCGCTGCGTTTCCCCCTGACACTGCCGGGCACCATTAAACTATATGGGCAACTGGCTGCATATCATGCTGACGTTAAAGTCACCTTTTTTCGTTGTTTTCTGACGCCGCAAGTCACTAACCTCGGGCACGTTATTCTGTGTCAGAGATTTTCTTAATTATCATAAATCTGTAAATAAATTCCACCTTAATATAACATGTCAAACAATGAAAAATGTCCATTGCAATTATCTAGAGCACAAGATTGCTTATTTTCTCTGACCAACAATCCAAATCCCAAAGGCATTCAATATAAAATGACATTGAGCCGAGTAAAGCAACAAAATGTCACACTTTAGAGTCTGGAAATAGTGAGTGATCCGCATTTTTGATTCGTAAATGGCTGAACCATTTAATCTACTATAAATAATAATGAATGGAATAGCTTTCTGTCAATTGACCTTGATTACTGACGAATCATTTAATGTTTTCACATGAGTTATTTTTATTTACTTGGGGCCAGAATGTAAAAATGCATAAAACTAAATACTATGTAAAGAAACAGTATTCTAAACCTTAATCTTAAATGCATGCATGAAAAACAAGGAAAAGCACTTAGAAAGGACAACCTGAAAGGTTACAAATCAAGTTAATCTTGACTGCAGGGCATCTGCTACACACCGCTGGGGAGACCACCTAGGAAAGAGGCTGGGGTGGGGGTGGGTATGTGGAGACAGAGGGAGGAGGAAGGCAGGGGTCAGCACAGAGTGTGTAGCTCTCTTGGGAGGGGCAGAGTTGTGTGGGGATGCTTTACTTGACTCCAGGGCTTTCACATAGCAGGGGGTCAGGAAAACACCAGGGAGGAAGTCACATTGGTGAGACACCCTGTGATGGAAGTGAGGGAGTGAGAGGAGGAGGAGGACGAAGAGGAGGAGGAGGGAGCAGACAAGGCTGCTGCAGAGCAAATGGTAAGACGAAGGAGGTAAAGGACAGGAGGTCCTTTCATCACAGCCATCATCAGGGATCATCAACCCTCTGTGTGGTCCTTTCACACCAGCAGCATGCCGACATGTGGCATGTTGGCCTTTGGGTTTGTGTCTCTGGTGGTGGCTGTTCTTTTCCCAGCGCCCGAAGAGGCATAACACAGACGAGAAAGCTGGACAAATACTGTCTATTTTGGGAAACAGAAATGCCCAGAAATTAAGACAGAATCCAGTGCTCATTTGGACGTGTTTTATGGATTTACAAGCTTTTAGTTCAACAGTATGTTATTGTATTTTCAGTATTTTGCTTGAAACACACAAAAAATTGAAGTCAGATTAACTTATATAGTTGTTTTGTTAAATTAAGACCTTGATATCTTAATGATAATGTTCAACCCAGTTTCTGTGGCGGTTTTGTACTCACATGTAACTCAAAATAATATTTTATCAACCTATTTTGTTTAATAGATAGACAGGAAGTTCATTCAGTCAGTTGTACCACCACATAGACCTGACATCACTTTTCATTGTGATAAGAAGTCAGAGCAGGGTACATTTTGAATACAGAGGACATCATGTAACTCTGCATTATTCTGTTAAACAAGAGTGAGTTCCAAAGTGAAAATTGGGTGTTGATGTTCGAAGAAAGTGAATTAAAGAGACATGCTACAAAAGTTATAGCTCTGGTGCAATATTGTTTATATATGGGATAACAGGGCGCATTGTATTCAGTGTTGCACTCAGCTGTACGCACAAGACAAGTGAAAGACTTATTATTGTAAAGAATGAAAATACTTGACAGCTGGCCAGTCGCCACATGAACTGGGTGTGAATGTTGGATTATTGTTATAGCGATTCTTGGGCTGTGCAAGGTGTGCTACCATCGATACAGTCAGGAATGTGTTTAGAAAAGTTTCAGAGCAGCTGTTGCTTTCCTTTGCTTTCACACAGTTTGTATCTGGAGAAGCAGGGTGATGTTATCAGTTGATAAATCGCCTCTAAACTGTTGGCAGAAGTCCGCCTCGCTGCAGTCCTTATCAGCCTCATAGCTGCTGTTTCCTGCAGAACCTCATATTTCTTGGTCGACCATGGAAACATCATTTCACTACCTGTATCACATTGTCAACCACAGACACATCTTCGTGTCACTGTTCCCCCGCTTCTCTCTCTCATCTCTTGCTTCATGTTTGGGAGAGAAGGACGGACGGTCCATAGACGCTGACAGAGGGATGAGAGGAGAATCGATTAAAGTATACAAGAACAATTTCACGTCTCGGCCCACAGCTTCAAAAGCAGAGCCTCAGCAGCCAGCTTCAGCGGGCATGTTCAAGCGTGCACGCACAGTGTTGGTGTGTTCATACATGAGCAAATGCGTGTTAATTTAAAGCACCAAATACTGAAGTGGATGAGCGGAGGAACTAAGTGGATTTCACCTCCATGCTTCCTCTTTTCGGCCATCGCTCTGACCTTCACTGTTCCCTCCTTGAATCCTCTTTGAGTTCCCTCTCTCATTTCCTCCCCTGGTCCCATGGGCTCGCCACCAAAAGTGTCAGCGTTTCCTCTGTCTCCCTAAAGCATCACACCTGGTCATCACTATCATGGCACCTGTACAGCATCAACACTTTGGAGGTGATGTGTGATACAGGACTCTGCAAATATCCGTCTTTTTCTCTTCTCTAAATGTTAAATCTCTCTGTGGGTAGGTTTTTTTTGTCTTTTGTGTTGTTATGTCTCTCTGTCTTTTCCTGTTTTATGTTTCCTTTCCCTCTCTGAAAGTATTTATTGGAGTTTTGTTCTCCCCGATGACATGACAGTGGATCCACCCCTGGCTGAAGTGTGCTTTGGGGATGAGGCTCAGTGAAAATATTCAAGTGAAACCGTCATCTGTTTTTGCTAAGTGACAGTCTTTCTCACTTTACCACATTTCCATCTTCCTCTTATTTTCTCTGGTAATTTAATAAAGTATCTTTGGGCCATGTGTTGACTCTGTTGAGATGTGGAAAAGCTCAGGACGTTCATCCAACAGAGGAAGGAAAGAGTCAAGCTGGCATATGTTTGTGTGTGTCTGGGTGAATGGTGGCTTGTGACCTCTGTGGAAAGATGTTGTGATGGAGGTGGTTTATTGGTCTCAGGTCTCTCTGGTTGGTGTTGAGGGGTATGCAGATGTTAAGGATGTCAAAAAAGAACATAAAACTGCAATAGCTTGTTTTTTCGGGCCATTCCAGGCCAGCTGAAACAAGATGTAAACACAATATTAACGAATCACCTAATATATATTGCAGACGTAAAAGCAACAGCTTTATTATCATAAAGAAACACTACAATGGATGCTAAATGACATTGCTAGTTTGCCATCCTTTGTAATTGTCATTCATGCTTCAGAGTGAAAAACAGCAGGGTTGCTCCAGTTTATCGGCCAAACATCAGTACTGGCCGATAGTCGCATTATTGACTGCCATCGGCAAATGACATGACATTCACTGATGGCAATAGCTGATGTTTTCCTATGATATCACATTAATTTTGTGCAGGCTAAAAAGCAGGGCTCGAGATTATCGGCGTCCTGTCTTGCTGTGGATTGATAGATAAGTTGTTTGAGATGAACAGAGACGATGAACAGAGATGCCCCGGGATGCCTTCAGGGCAGAAGGACGCAGTAAACTCACTATTGACGTGTCAGGGGACGCACCCTATTTGTTCCCGGATAGTTATAAATTGTGAACCACAAACCAATGTTGACATGGGCAGGAGGAGAACTAGCTAACATTAGCAGCTGGTGGATGGAGTGAACAGCTAATGAGGTTTGCATTAAGTTCTATTATGATGCATTCAAGCTCTACTCAGTAAGAATGACTATTGTGCGAAAGCGAATCATAACATTATCGTGATGTGTTCAAATGTGATCTTGTAAAATTTAGTTTTAGGAATAAATAACAACAAAAACAGAACAAGCAACAATAACAGAAAAATGCTAGTATTAGCTGTTGTTATTTTAAACAGCAGCTGTGGCCCAAAATTTCTCAGTGCATCCCTAAAAAACAGAGACACTTCTAATAAAAACTAAAGACAAACTAGTAAGACAAATATACAGTTTAGTAAACAACATAAGAAACTGTAGAGTCCGATCTCTCATAAGTTTTTAGGGCTGAACAGTGGGAAATACTCAAGTATCAGATTGTATCATGGGCTATATGTGTCGTTTTTTCTGCAGATGCCATCACAGTGTTAAAATGTGTGCACATGCATCAGTTGTCCTGCTTTTGTGTAACACTCAGCAAATGAGGAACTTGTGGTGTTGTGACCTCAAATGTCAGACAGCATAGACTTATCAGATGTTAGTTTCTTAGAAGTTAAGCCTGTTCAGTCTGGCCTAAAACAGAGGCAATATTGTGTTTTTCATGTTTATTAATGAATTCAATGACATGGTTTGAGATACTTAATCCACATATGTTTTATGTAAAGGAATAGTTTAACAATTTGCATATATGCTTTCGAATCACTTTCTTGCGACAAGAAGAGGCTTGACACTCGATTTTCCCTTTAATGCATACGTAAGTGTTTAATCTTTACTGTGGTTTGCATGGTTATCCTGTTATTGTGTCTTTTGCGGTGAACAAAGAAGGTAGCATCAAGATGAGGGCAGCCAAAGACGCAGTGACAGCTGGTAAACATGCTTTTGTGTAAATGTTTAGCTGGGCTTGAACCTGAACAGCTAACCAGGCTAGCTAACACTGCAGTGTGTGGTACGGTCCACCAGTCCCTGCACCATCTTCATCACACCTTCCACACACAGTGTCCTGTCAGCGTGTGGGTTTCCATTAGGTAATGCACTGTCGTCTACTTAGTTTTGGCTCACATTTGGCATGTTAATTCATTTGGCCCTTGGGTGTCAAACAGCCATTTTGAAATGTGAAAAAGCAAGACGTAGAGTTGAGGGAGAGACAGGAGGCAGCCATGCGAGGTAAACCTGCGTCAACCTCTTTGTGACAGCTCTGATCACAGAGAGGAGGCGATAGGAGGAACGTGTGATCAAAGGCACCTACCTGGCGCCTGTCAGGAGAGAGGAATGCAGCCCTGGGTGTGTGTGTGTGTGTGTGTGTGTGTGCCAGTTAAGCGAGGCAAGTTTTCAGAGAAGATACCAAGAGGGGAGATGACAGTATGAAAGGAAGCTCTACCTGTTTCTGGTGAGAGGAGAGGCAGTCGATGGATTAAAGGGTTATCTGTTTGTAAACGGGAGAAGGGAGTGATGAAGAGAGAGGACAGAGTGCGGAGAGCTGTCAGGTACAGTGCCGGCTGGAGCGCAGGAAACCGCCTATCACGCTGGTGACAGGAAGGAGAGGGAGGGAGAAGAGGAGCAGAGTGGTTTTATGGTTGTGATGAGGACGTCAGTGTATCAAAGGATAGGTCTGTATGAATGACAGTACAAAAGGACAAGGGCTTGGAGAGAGATATGAGGTATGATGGGGCAACTAAGTAATGAGACGTGTTACTGAAAGTAGTGAGAGCAACTGAAGGAGGAAGGGAGTTTTGTCGCTCATTTTCTCCTGGCTCTAAAACCCAGACATACAACTGCAGCAGTGGGATAATGATGTTCATCGCTGCAAGCACAACTCCGTGTGGGTCAGAGTTTAAGTCTGAAAAAGAAGACATTAAAATACAAAAATCCTCAATGTCATATAATGAGTTTTCCCGAACTTAGATTATGTATTTTTAGTCTTCTCAGAGGAGCTGTAAGAGGAGGGCTTCTTTGCTTTGTGCAATTAAACCGCCACCGGATGTTTGATGCTACAACGAAGGAAAGAAATCTTAATTTAACAACACTATTAGAACTGTAATGTAGCCATTAGCTGGCTCTGCCACAGGAAGTTAGCATGAGACACCAGAAAGTGCATCTGATAAAGGTTTGTGGTGTTGGCTCTTACAAGCTCTCTTACAGTAGGTCCTCTCTTTAATGATTAATGGCCGTAATAGAGTCCAACAGGAAGAAGGTCTGTGTTTTATGCCCAGGCTGCTCAGTTTATAGACAAACAGGGACACTGGAAGAAATAGTGGGAATTAGTCTTGTTTTCTTGAGCGTATTATCGCCTGAATTGTTGTGTGTTACCTTGGAATGAGCCATTTATATCTACATACCAAGCAGGTCCTCTTCCACAGAGTCTGCCATATTGCACTGCCATGTATGTATAGCTGCCAAGAACAGAAAACAAAACATTGGCTCTGGATAGGTCCAGTCGTGTCTTCATGTTGGCCACTGTAGTTCTCCTACACGCTTGGCACACGCAACAATTTTCAGTTGGTTGCGGTCTGCAGCTTCAGCTGCTAGATGCTACTAAATAAGGGCTGTACCTGACTCAGAGTTATGCCTGTCAAATCGCATTCAGCCATTCAATACAGATATTCGATGATTCATTTATTTCCATATAAAGTTTTGCAGGACGTTCAGTGACAGTGGCATTCACGTAACACAGTAAACAAACTAACAATGGGTCGGAAATGTGCAATGACATTTTTTACCGACAAAACAAACAAACAAAAGCCAGAGACTGTGTCGTATTAAGTTGCTGTGAGCTGTTAATTCAACATTTACCAGCAGAGGAGAGAAGATAATGTTATCTCAGAAACGTATGGTGCAGAGTCTCACTTCCTGTGCTGCTGCCTGTGTGCCCGCAGCTCCCTGTACCAAAGAGTAGCGTGAAAGTGAAGAGCACTCAACACTCAACTCCACAACAAAATTTTGGGACCAAAAATCCCCTTTACAGACATTAAACCTGAAATAACAGACTTTTTTTGCCACTTAAGGGCAGCTGAAACAAGTTGTGGACAGAACACTGACAAATCGACACCTTTTAATGTTGATGTATGAGCCAACAGTTGCTTATTTGCACATCCAGCAGTTACAGATCAACATTAGCATTCATTTTAAGTCATGCTTGTGGTCACCGGATGAATTTAAGTCCAATATTCACTCTGTTTTAGCTCTGTTTTTGGTCCCAATTCATGACGGAAATATTTGGCTCCTTCGCTGCTATATGCTGCACTGTGTTCACCAGCTAGTTGTGAACTTTGTCCCCGGTTTGGTGCTGAGCAGGTAGCGAAAACTCTACAGAAAACTTTAAAGATTCTGTCGGTCTCATCCTGTGTTATAAAAATGCCTTTATGGTTTTGCTGTTTGTATTTTTGGTTACAGCCCCTCATCCTCCAGCCTCTGTTGATAAAAGTAATACTCCAGGTTATACTGTAACAGAATCAAATGATTGCATTCAATATGATGCTAAGGTCCTTATTATTGTACAGTAGTGGTTATTCAGGCATGGCTGTGACGCCTGAATGAATACAGCAGCAACACACGCCTAGGGTTATTTGCATTTTCCTTTGACAGACACAGAAACACAGCATTGTATTTCCTGTTAAAGAAAAGACCATTTGTTTGCTTGTTAGGCACATGATGAAACTTAATCACTCTCAAATTAAAGATTTAGAAATTTAAAGATGTCAACAGCTTTAGAAAACATTGGCTGTGAAAGATCTAATAAAAAAAAGATATAAAATTCTATGTAGACTGAAATATTAATGCAGCTCACACATTTTCAGTACTGTTCATGCTGAGTGGTCATGTCTGTCGCTAAAACAGGAAGCCTGTGAATGCTTTGCTGAGCAATGCACTGTAGTGTGAGCTCAGTTTGCCTTTTAGCAAACACTGTTCATTCTGTGCAATGATGGACCGAAAATACACACATGGCTTGAGAGACAATGAGCAAACCTCAGCTAACTTTTCCTGGAAGTGCAGAAGTACAGCATGTGGCTTTGTGTAGTCCAACTACTTTAAAAAAAAAAAAAAAAAGCTCTGCCTTTGATTAACACAGTTTTTGGCTGTGGAATCCATGAAATCTGTTGAATTTACTGCCGTGGAGCAAGATCTGCGCAAGGGCAATCTGATTAGGCTGAAATGGTTGTTAAATCATCTCTGGGCTGATGTTGCAAGAACAATAGATGAATGGACTTCGGCTGATTTAAAAAGATAGAAGAAAACCGCAGTAAGTTCAGCATGTGCGTCACATTTAACCTTAAGCTTTGGAGTCTGCAAGGACACAGAGTAACATACATTTCTCTACCTGACAAATGAAATACTCTTGTCTTTGAGCCACCTCTACAATTGAAAGTGTTTTCCTGATATATTATATTCTGCTGATTCCAATACCCCTCACTCATGTGCTGGCTTGGCTTGGATTGGTTTGACTTGGCATGTCAGGCAAGCTCGGCAGAGATTTGCATCTCCATTACAGGGCTTCCTGCTTGAAGGTGTCTTTAACTGATGATGGCTTGTCTCAACTGATGAATTTTTAAAGCAGTGGGCAGATCCACAGTGAAAAAGTCTTTTGCTGTTTTGCTGCAAACATTTATCCGTCATATAGCACGGCAGGTAAAAGAAGTGCACCTGTTGGAAGTGACTTCTTTGCCGAAGTTTAGAAAAGGCCTGTTGTCTGCAGCTCTTCATCAACATCTCACTGTGACTGCTTCTGCTTTCACTCTTCCTCCCTGTGGTATTAGTAGACTTTGTTCAATAAAAACCGCTAACAAAGTTCTGCTAATTGCAGTTCTTTATAATAAAAGTCCCATGTTGTTTTGTTATGTAAAAGTTTTTAATGTGAAGCAGCAAAACAAGAAAATGTAGAGATTTCAACAGCTGTAACTTAACATGACTCCATACAGCTGATAGCGAACATGAACCAGTTAATAAAGCAGATATTTAAAGTAAAAACAGGAAGCAGGAGTGAAACTTAACTCCAGACCACAGAGATTCAGTAAGAAGTTACAAAAGCACTGAGAGCTGAACACACTGAGGCTTTAGAAACACATTTCTCTCTGGTCTCCTGCGCAGACAGAGGCGAATTGAGTCTCTCAGCATACACACTTGTTTCATGAGGAGAAGACGGGTCGATGGGGGTTGGCTGTGGGAGGCAAGACATCACCCCTTCTGGCTTGGAGGCAGGAGGGCGCACTTTTGGCCTTGCTCCCGAGAGGGTCTATCTCTGGTGCAGCTCGGGTGGTTCGGCAGGTCTTAACTGGTAATGGAAAGACAAATAGGAGTGGCATGGTTGGACTCAGTGCGGCCAAAAGTGGTAATGGAAAAAAGTTACAAGTTACTGATCAGCTTAAAACTGTTAAATCTTAACAACACTGAAGCGTCACAGAAAAATCTGTTCCACCACAATTGTGCATATGATAGTAGATATACTGCTGAAATTAAACTCGTTCAGCCTTTACAAAAGTACCAACGCACCTGTAATCACACTAAAGACCAGCTTGAATTGTTTAATATTACAGTGCATTATTATTTTAAAGACATGAGCACTGTCCACATAGTGTACATGCAAAAGACAGAAAACCAGGACAGAACAGCACCGATGACTAACTAGCTCCCTGGTTATTTCAAGTGTTGGCATGGCAACCAGCAGAGCATGACTGTAGGCATAATCGTCAGTGATTGTTGCAATAAATCTTGACCAGTCAGGTTGTCTCTCTGGAGCTTTCTTTTTGTCTTAAGAAGCGAGCTTTTCCTCCTCTCAGTCAGGCACCTGTTGGACAGATTCTCACCATGCTGCTTTCTGTCAGTTTGTTTGACTCATCATGTGGTGGATACACAGTATACACATAGGAATACCTCCCTTGCTGTCTGGCTCTGTTGTAGAGTTTATGCATTTGTTAAATCGTCTTTCTTTAACCTTTTGTTTTCTCTCTACGTCATGGAAAATACAAATACCGAATGTTTTGCATACAGTGCGTGCTGTGTAATACAAGCTGCTGGTTAAGCTGGTCAAACAACTATGACACACTAACCATGATAGATGAGTGTCCTATAAAGATGGTAAAGTTAATAATAAACGAAGTTAAGCTGGGTCACTGTCCTGCTGTTTATTTGTAGATCTTTACTGCAGTGAAAAGATCTGTTGCATCCTTCAGCTGACTACAGTGACGCAGACAGAGGTTTGACATAAAAGCTACAAGCTCATCCTGACTTTACATTAAAGGTCCAATGTGTTGGTTTTAAGGGAATATTTTGGCAGAAATGGTATATAATTTTCATAACTGTGATTTTGTTAGTTTAAAATCACCCAAAATAAGAATTGTTGGGTTTTTGTTACCTTAAAATTAGTGTTTTTTATGTACACACGGAGTAGGTCCTCCTCTAAGGAATCTGCCATGTTGTTTCCTACAGTAGCCCAGAACGGACAAATCAAACACTGGCTCTAGATAGGGGCATTCATGTTTTCACCTCAGCCACTGTATTTCTCCTACACGCTTGACACATGAAAGAGGAAACTCCAGAGGGGCACTCCAGCCATGTTACAGCAATCCACAACTTAAATTGAACGTCAGGGGCGTGAAGTGTGTCTGTCTGTGTGGGCGGGTGGGGCTTGTCTCGAACCACATCCATCTTCGAACCCAGCATTCATTGTGATCGCAATTACACCCATGTAAAATTATTTGACTGAATTTTGCAGACTTACAATGTTACCTTGACAAAAATCTGCTCACAGACAGACCGACCCGACTAACCAAGTACTCAAAATGACTTCTGTGGTAGTTCCTGCTACAACAGGTGTCACCAGGACCACGTTTTGCCATGATAACACACTTACACAGACTGACAAGGTGGAAACAATTGGACTGGAAAATAAATGAAATGCATAAAAGGGCCGTAGTGTGACTTGACAGCTCATAAAGAACTTACTTCTACATGTAATTCTTATTGAAGCATGTTAAGGGCAGTAGGATGAATGAGCAGACAGAACAGGATGAACTCACACATTGCTGCCCAAACGGATGAGCAGCCTCATCCAAATTTTTCCAAAGTGACTATTTGAAGTGTCATAAATTTCTCGGTATCCTCTTAAACAAGACAAATATGTTTCTTTGTCTTTCTGAGGTTGCTTTGTAACTTTGAAAATGCTTTCCTCTGCATATAATGTGACATATTTCTGCCAGCTGGTACGTTTATCTCCAGTTAGTTATGTGTTAGGTCTTGAAATAAATATTTAAAAGACCATATTTTAAGGAAGGGAAAAAAGAAAATGAATTTGAAAAAGTACCTTATAAAGTGATTGCAGTAATGCACTACCCACAGCGCCGTCAGATAGTCACAGACACACTGAGATTACAAATCCTCGCCTTAGGCTTTGTTTCTTGTATCACACTATTATCAGTCAGCCGCTGTTACATAACTGCTCTGTCTGTGTGTATGTGTGCACAAAGGAAGAAACTCACAAAGAAAAAAACTATTTATAATATTGTATTAAATATGTCAAATTGAGAATGAGGCTTTTCGACAAATCAAACGAGTTTATTTTCCTGTGAGTTTGCTAGCTCACTCGCTATGGTAACATCTGAGGAAGTGAAGCTGCATTCAGCCTGCCGTTCCATCACACACAGTGATTCTCTAAAACACACCCTTTCCAGTGTGTTTTTAATTGAAGAAAACAATGGCTTCACGATAGAATTTGTGTGCTAATGGCGGCTAATAATTGCTGTAGCTCTTTATGTGTTTGTAAAATCACTCAGAGCTTGCAAAGCTGTTTTATTTACTCAGTTTTGTCTCATTAAAAAAAAATGAGGCGAGCGTCTTTCGGGCTGCTTTTTTCTCTAGGTTTGTTCACAATTTGTCCAACAAGTCGCAACATAACCTTTTATGTCTCCTTTCTTGTAGCTGCTATTATTCATTTAAATTTTCTGACAGCCGTGCCAGAAAGAAAAGCGCCTATAAGTAATTAGCAATAAAATCAGCGACTGATAATTCATGTGGGATTTGTGTTCTCAAAGTGCTGCGTAGCTACATTCTTGAGCTTACAGTCAAATTTTCTCCAGATTTAATGGGCAAGTTAAAGCAGGCTGGCTTCTGGATCCAGCTGGCTCGTTTTAAACGGACCCCGGTCGGGCTAATCACCCACCTCCTCTCTTAAACTCATTCATACAGTTAGGAATCCACACTGACAGCGGCGGCTAACCTTACTGCTCATATAAAGCTGCTCTAATATATTCCCACAGGAAGGCTTCCCACTCTGTAATTTGTTGACTGCTGCAGAGGGTCTAAAGAGCAGCAATACTCTTTAATGCACTTATAAACACAAGCACACACACACACACACACACACACACACACATGCATGCATACACCATTGCCTTGAGAAAGAGTTGAGAGCGGTACTCAGGGAGGAATAATTATAGATGGCATTGAATTTCCTGCTCTCCACCGTGTGCAAACAGTGTTTAGCCAAGAGGCTTTGCTTACTTCACATGTTTACACCATGGCACTACTTGGCAGCAGGGTCACATTATTGTACTGTGTCTGAAATGTCTGCAGTGGAGACTTGACAAGCAGGGAGCTGTGTCACCACTTCCATGCACAAGTAGCCTGTTTCTTTATGTTATTTCTTTCCAGAAGTGGACAGGAATAGAAGCGACTGCACCAGGATGCCTCAGCATTACAAATACTCTCACATACTCACACTGGGGGAGTGAAATACTCGCTGTCTTCCAGTTCTCCACGAGCTCTGCAAGCTGGTGAAGCCTTCATACGGCTGATTTCTGGCATCACGAGCTTACAGTGAGGCTGGTTGCAAGCTCGGACGTGCTGATTGTACGCATGAGTAACTGACTGCCTGCAGATATGTGTACGTACTGTATATTTATCTTTATGCATAAATGCATGAAACACGGCTCTCCCCCATACCTGGAGCTGTTGTATTTGTTCCAGAGAATAGATGGTAATTGAATATACTTCCCTGAGCTGGCTGTGAAACCTCATTATCAGCCCCTGTGTAGAGGAGAGTCCACAGAGAAGGCACAGGGACCCTCGGGGAGAGGGGGTAGGGAGAGGGAAAACAGGATGGAGGAGGTGAGACCTTGATTTAGTTAAAATCTGGATCAAAATAAAAGGTGGAAAAAGAAAGATGGCATAAGCTCACCTGTGGAGATACAGATAGGTGATTAATGGAAGGAAACTTCCTCACTCTGAGCTACCAGAACAGATTCAGTGTTACTTGGCATTGACCCTTCATGTCCCTTAGCTCCACTAGAGGTTTTGATGAAGGCCGTAGCATTTCACTTTAATCCTCGTCAAGCCATACAGTGACCTTTTGTATGGAAGCATCTGCATCTATTATGTATTTTTCTTCTCAGGTTATTGTTTCGATTTGTCAACCGTCTCTAGGAAGAAAGTCAGCTGCAAGAATAGGGGAAGCAAGACAGGGAGCAGCAAATAAAGAGACTGAAAGTTGTGCAGGTTGATGATAAGAGGAGAAAGGCTGATTCTGTGTTGTTTAATTGAAGCTAGCTCGTTGCCTCTTGTTATTCGGGCCTTGTACATTCTCCACTGTACGCTGTGCAGAGCGGGAGATTGACAGAGTGGGGGAGAAAGACAAGAGGGAAACAGACAGAGCGAAGGAGGGAGATGGAGAGAGGGGGATGCAGTGATTGCTGCATGGAGAGGAAGACAATATGATGTGACACTGTAGGAAACGGGCAGGAGGAGGGGGAGAAGCTATCTTGTAGGTGTTATCAGGTTAAGCCACCCACCACTGGCTGTCACCATGGTGACACCATGGTAACGACCAGGTGTTAAACCAGGATGGAGTGAGACCTTGCTCACATAAAGGGACGTCCTCTGTGTGTTTCCTCTTCATTATTTCTGTCTTCAACTGTCTCATTCAGAGTCATTCTCAGGTATTGTTTGTCGTGCGGGGTTGTTTATTCGCAAAAGACTGTCATAAGTTACATTTCCCATTCAGCCAGTCACTCACCAGCATTCTGCCAGTTCCTGCTTTATGATCTGTGTCTGTAGAGTTGCAACTTTCCCCTGTCGACCCAAACCTTAAAACTATCAAGCTCATGCAATCTCCAAGACGCAGCTTTACTCGTGTATATGAATGTTTGTGGGGTTAATATTAAGGTCAAATGAGACTTTTTTCTGATGTTTGTGTGTGTGTGTGTGTGTGTGTGTGTGTGTGTGTGTGTGTGTGTGTGAGGATGTATGTCTCTGCATGGCTCTTTCATTCTTAAACCTATGAGCTGATTTGATAACGTGCTTACAGAGATCTCTGTTTCAATCCGTTGGTGTTAGCTCTGTTACATCACTGCAGCCGGCTCTGTGTGTGAGCGTGTGTGTGTGTGTGTGTGGCTCAGCGGAGTGGGTTTGGTGGGCAGTGGGGAGGAAATAGCGGGCTAAGAGACGCCCGGCACATGGAAACACACTAACAATGACACGCACGTGCTTGTGCCATGCGTGCACTGCAGGCCAGACACACAAATATAGAAAGCAAAGTCAAACACACACCACAGACCTTTGCACTGGCTCTTAAAGGCATACTGCACCACTGCTATACACACAGCATGCCAGTTTAGAGATAACCTCTAATTTGCACCCTAATGACAGGCAATTGGTGTGCAAATTAATGGTTTTAAATGCAAAACTACACACTGTGCTCACTTCTATATTTGGGTGATTTAAGGTGAGAAATGCACAAAGAGATGTGATGCTTAGCAACACACATCTGGGCCTCCCTTTTTTAGTCTGATTATTTCCAGCGAAGTTGCACTTATTATTTGTTAATATTAGGGATGTCAATTTTAGTTAATGTTGCTTTGATAGCCCGACGCCCATTAACTGCCAACTAACTAAATTTTAATTTTTTGTATTTTAAAAGTCTTGCCTTTTTTTTAAATCTTTGTTGGCTTTGCTGACAAGACAGCCGGTTAGCGGTGGAAACATAGTGCCCACTGCCCACTCTCCGGTCTCCACTGGTTAGCTAGCCTCGACCATTCTGCACTACACACCTGTCGGGACAGTAGGAGCTAGCTTGCAGCGCTTCTCATTCTGCAATTACCACTGGGGATATTGATGGTTAACCATTGATTGTTAGCGGTGCCATCACGACCCATGATGGCAGGATGGTGTCGCAGTGAAAACATTGTGCATACCCTCCGGTCTCCCCGCAGGTAGCCCCAGTGAGTAGCAGCCTCATTTTGAGCTACAAAACCCTGTTAGCATTGTTAAATTATGTTAACCCCACTAGCTGTGCTGACACTGCTCGTGGAGTTAACCATACCAAATTGTTGTTAACGACGCTAAAGGGATTTGTGGCCGGCGGGTGGACTGGAGGGTGAGCACTGGAGCGTAGCTCTGGCCGCATTTTCCTGACCGAACCCTAACCCTAGTCTGAGTCAGATATAACCAAGCCCGGCCCAACCCTGACAGACTTTCTGATTTTTAAGTCTGAACCTGACCCGAGCCAGAAGCAGTTTGTTCCCTGACATAGTTATTGCATTATGTTGCGATCAGGCGTTGTCACGTAAATAACACATTCCAGCTCTTGAATAGGCCATAGCACAACACAGTAGCATGTCAGGTGGGCTGAACCTGAACTAAACCTAAGCAAAGTTTCTGATTTGTTACCCCGTCAGGCTCGGGTCAGGTATCCACTCTCTAGTGGGCACAACATATCCACAGCAACACCATCCTGCCCATATCAGCCTATATGGTTGTTGTCATCTGTATATTCCCGATTGTTTAGTGTGTGCTTTTTTCTGACTTTCTCTGCAAAAGAAATGTGTGTATAATGGTGAAAATATTATGGCTATAATTATTATAATACTCATGTTTGTAGGTTTCAGTTACGTGAATAATTTTAAGGTCTGTCCCCTCCTTAGATATCACACAGTAGACCTTTTAATGACAGTTCTCTACCTGCTGTAGAGGTGTTGCTCAGTAGTTGACAGGAAAGGGAACTTGCACACTGTTAATAAGAGTCTGACACTATTAGTCATTTATGATTATTACTATACTTGGCTGTCACCACAGACTAGTGGGATAAGCTATCAGGGGCAGGTTGCACATTTTAACAGCCTTTTGTATTCCAGCTAATTGTCTGTGTTTTGTGGGCAGTTTCACACAGAGAGAGCCAAGTTTGGTTTTATTGATATTACAAAGATACCCACAGTCTCATTCATAAATGATAACAATCTAAATGTATCTTGTGTCTGCAAGACAGTGGGTTTTAATACTGTGGTCCTTACCCAGGAAAATTAAACTTAAAAAGCAGTAACATTGCAATTGCAGTGGAAATGTATTTGGAAAAAGGCAGTTGTCCCTCTTGAGGAATGCAATATAATAATAATTATGTTCAAACAACCATATATGGGTTTCATCTCTGACGGAACAAGTCAAAGCAAAACATCTGGCTTGCAAGTGGTAAAAGGTGAGAAGGTGACAAACTGCCAGAAGTGACAGAATCGTGAACCAAAGACAAAGACACAGAGAGTTAAAAGGGATGAGAGAAAAGGAAGTCGGAGAGACAGATGGGAGTTAATCCTGCGGAAGGACGCTCCTCAGGGTCCTCACATCCTTCTCCTGTTTCCTATTAAAGTACTTCAGTCAAACGTGTGTGCTTCCTGATTTGACTGTGTTTTATGTGACATATGGGACTCAAGCTTGTGTTGATGTGTCCAGTGATGTTTCTTACATACAGTCCTAATGTCCCTATCTTTGTTTTTTAATCTGTGTTGCAGATAAACCTGCGGCTTATTTTGGTCAGTGGGAAGACGAAAGAGTTCCTGTTCTCTCCAAACGACTCGGCAGCAGACATCGCCAAACATGTTTATGACAACTGGCCGATGGGTGAGTGGCTACATTGATCCATAAGTGATTATTCCTGGCACCAGTGGCTGATGAAGATGTAGTTACGTCTAGTGGCTACTTAAGTATTTGCAGTCTCAAGGTGACCCAGACATTTCTTTTTCTTCACTCAGACATTTGTAACTTTTCCACTATTCCTTGATTTTTACTCAAATCCCATAGGCCAACTTTTTGGCACCACCATCTACAAATTCACTGTCACACTATTTGGATTTTCCAAAGCTGTTTCAACTGACTGCTGATCAGATTTTGGGATGTGGGGTTTATGTTAACATGCTGGGGCATTTGCTATTTTCCCACATTCCTGCACATATGCTACAGACCCATATTGTGATATTTTGTGATAAATCACGTTATTGCATAAGCACACCTGCAGGGTGTTTGCTTAAGCTGTAATTGCTAACAATTTAGCTGCTAATACACTTTAAACACATATGATCAGACTTATCTTGGCTGTATTTCCTATAACAAAGATAAAAAGCAGCTGAGGAGTCACAGTGTGTACCCAGAGAGCTGAGATCACATTTAAACCCACTGCTAATTACTTACATGTAGGTCTATATAGCAGTGCGGGAACGTGCCAATCTTTGGTGTAGGGTAATTAGAGTGCACTTCTCCTTTCAGCCTGATTATCACTGCGTACAGGAATGTGGGATCGCAGTGCAGCCACCTCCTTTTTGTAATACACCCACTCCCTCAGTGCTGCAACACCCGTGTCAGGATTCACTGCCGAACTTGCAACACCTTGAGATGCGAACACCTTTCCCACAGTGCAGTCCAGTTCTGGAGAAGTCCCCAGTGCATGAGAAACTATAAATTTTACTGACAGATTCAGATTCGCCTTGACAAAAGCAGTTTTCCTTTCAGTCCTGTCAAGTTTTGGAAGCGCCCAGTGTTCCTCCCAGACAACAGATCTGAACCCTGTGAGACCCAGAGCAGGCACTCAGTCAGCACCAACACCCTCCGCTAAGCTGGAGACAAACATCTGGTGGCCAGACGCCGCTGCCGTGCAACTCCTCCCGCTGTTTTCTCTCTCATTTAATGCCTTCACTTTTGTCTGCAGTTCTTCCCAAGCCACACCTCGTGTTCTTCTCTTGCTTTCCTGCTTTCTCACATTCTGTAGTGCATCCCGCAGAGCCCACATATTATACATTCTGCATATAATGATCTAAAATAAAGGCCCTAAACCTCTTAAAATATCCACAGTGCGGTTGTTGGTGGTCTTTGTCTTTCACCATGCAATGACTCATTTCTTTTTGCTTCACTGTTTACAGTATTTCATACTGTAAGACATGGCTAACACTGTAGTTTAAAGGGACAGTGCAACCAAAAATCACAAATCCATATTATTTCTTTACCTCGAGTGCTATTTATCAAAGATTGTTTTGGTGTGAGTTGCTGAGTGTTGGAGATATCGGCTGTAGTGATGTCTGCTTTCTCTCAAATATAATGGGACTGGATGGCACTCGGCTTATAGTGCTCAAAGCGCTATAAAAATACATTTGAAAGAGTCAGCAGCAATGTCTCTTTCCAGAAATCATGATCTGGTTGCTCAAGATAAGCCACAGCAGTTTCATGTAGGAACTATTTTCACTCTACCGTACTACACTCACCAACTATGGGGCAGTGCAGGAGGAAGTGTGCATCTACTCATGAGTGAGAGGCTTGTGCTTGTTACAGTGTGTAATGGCGTCCTTCATGGCTAAGCTGTAACGTTAGCTAGCTTAGTGCATAGTCAGTTGACAGGTGTAGTTTGGTAGGAAGAAAATAACTCTACGGCCGATATCTCAAACATTTGACAACTCACACCAAAACAATCTAGTTAGTACAGGTAAGAGGAAAAATATGTATTTTGATTTTGGGATGAGCTGTCCCTTTAAGATTCGAACTTTTTCATTAAATGTGCTCTGCTGAATTTATTCGGAGCCCCTTAACAGTTGAATTCTTTGTGTGCTTCTTTAAATCGCTGGAGTTTGGGAACCTTTTTTAGCAGTGTTCAAGAAGAGACTGGCTGTTTGTTGTGTTTATAAAGTATAATCATCCTCAGGTAGCAGTAAAGTGGTTGTGAAACGTCATTGTTGAATCTGCATGTTTTCTATTTTATATAATGATGCTGAACATGACTTTAATTGAAGAAAATTGAAAATAATGTTATTTGCAAAAGAAAACAACTTTTAATGACAATCAGGAACAAAACAAAAAGGAGAAATACAGGGAAGGGAAAACACGTCTCTCTCTTTAACTCTCTCTTTCCATCTGCCTCTGCTTCTTTTTCTTTCAGACTGGGAGGAAGAGCAGGTCAGCAGTCCTAACATCCTGAGGCTGATCTACCAGGGCCGGTTTCTACACGGCAACGTAACACTAGGAGGTGAGAAAACACAGAGTGTACACCTCCCTTAAAAAAAAAAACCCTCATGTGCTCATAGACATGCACACAAAATCACAGCAGTGTGTTGCTGGAAAGTTCTTTGCTGTTCTCATCTCTTTCCTGAGCCGCAGAACAGAGGTACCTCAGTGCTCCGGACAAGCCTGCTTTGACGGAGAGAGGGAGGAGAGAGGAAATACAGAAAAAGAGGGGAAAGAGACTGGTCAGGAAAGGGGCAAGACTGGCGTAAGAGTAGACCTCAAGCAGCACAAAGAAGAGACAGGAAGGGAGGAGGGGGGGCGTGAAAATGAAAAGTGGAGAGTAAAAGAAGATGGCAGCCCATTTCACTTCCCCCTGGCTTTAAGGCTTTTTACTCTACTTAACCCAATTTTGATTTGACTAGTGTTTTGTGTGGTTAATGGGGTTATGGCCGTCCCTAACCCTTTTACACTCATCCCATTACTGTCATCTATCTGATAATTCCTTTATCGCTGGTTTAACGTGTTTGCATGCTGACACAGAATCCTCTTAAAATCGAGCCAAAACTCTCAGTGGTTTTGAAATGCAAACATAGACACTGTGCACGTGTGAAAGAACACATGACGTGATTGAGGCAGTTTTTGGGGAGCTGTAACTAAGATATTAACTACTCTTTAGTGTGTGATTTTAATTCAGTAGGTCATAGGACGAGTGTTACTTTTTTTTTATCGCAAAGCATATAAATATGAACAGAAAGAATTCTGCCTTTCTTCCTGGCATCCATTGATTTCCATTATTTGTTGTCTAAAAATTGACTTGTTAATAGCTTTAAACAGGTAACCAATCACAGTTAACATCATGGACATTATGTTATTTTTGTGTGGTAATGGTGTTGAAAGTAAAACATGGTGGGATGGTTGGAACTAGATATTTTCTGATATTGATTATTGAAAGTAAATCACATTATGTCAAATACGTAAAATCACAAATGTTCTGAGCAAATGAGTTTATGACTAATTTTATCAGTGAATTGAGCAGTTTACAAATCAGTTACTTTGGAGAAAAAGAGACATTTGACTTTCAAGCAGTGTTGTAATACTCGAGATAGGTCTTGGTCTCAAGTGCGGATCCGCATGTCGAGGTATCCTTGAGCAAGATACTGAACCCCAAATTGCTCCTGATGGCTGTTCAATCGGTGTGTGAGTGTGTTAAAAACTGAGTAGCAGGTTGCACCTTGTATGTTAGCCTTGGCCACCAGTGCATGAATGACAAAGACAAAGAAGACTCAGAACTCACAACATCATGGCAACGGCACTGACTGATGGCAGTGGCCCTCTAAGCAGGAAAATGTGCCACGCTACTCTGCAAAAACAGCTCAGGAATGGCCCTAGAAATGAGACAGTGAGCTCAAGGTGTCAACCTGGCCTCCAAATTCCTCAGATCCCAATCTAATCAAGCATCTGTGGGACATGGTGGGACATCACCTCACAACTCACAGGAGTCAAAGGATCTGCTGCCAACGCCCTGGTCCCAGACACCACAGGACACCCTGAGAGGTCCTGTGTTCAGGCCTCACAGGTCAGAGCCAAGTGCAATCCAAGGAGGCCCCTCCATGGAGCAGAGGCACCTCTGGGGTGCCGGCACGTCCAATGAATGCTCGGTCAAATTATGATCTAGGGTAGTGGCTCCCGACTGGTCCAGCCACAGGGTCCAGAATTCTGCTTAGTCATTAGTTCGAGGTCAGTGTCATACTTGTTGTTGGCCATGTTATCAAGCTAGTTTGTTGTCTCTGTGAAGTAGCTGTCTGTTAGTCACTCGCTCAGCAGCAGGAAATGGCCCTTCAAAATAAAAACTCTGGCTGGAAATTCATTGTACTTGAAAATAAAGTGTGTTTTTTTTACAAACTTGACACTCTAACAAGTCACGACTACCCACTTTTGGACCACCACCCACCAACTGGGAACCACTGATCTAGGGAATTTTGAGGCGAGGTTGATACTTCAGCTTGGCATTACCATTACCACTAACACTAACACTACCATTGTGGAATGCCATTGCCATGAGGAAGGGTACTTGGTCTGCAACAGTGTGTAGGTGGATGGAGAGTGTCAAGTAGCATCCACGTAAATACCAGGACCAAAGGTTTTCCAGCTGAATTGTAACAAGATGATCGATGTTATTTACCTCATCTGTCAGTGGTTTGAATGTTGTGGCTGATCATTGTAAGGCTACACATACTGTATTTACAGTATGGCAATGACATGGTGAATATGTAGAGGAATCTTTATTGTTTTCTGTGGGAATGTGGGTCTTTTAAATCAATTTGAGGGGTGCCTATAGTTTACAGATTTAACATTTTAACCTATTTTTTGGTATTGATTTGGTCTCAGCCCGTCTTGGTCCTGATGCAGTCTGGTCTTGGTCATGACTCAGGTTAGGTGGTCGTGACTACAATGTGACTACATTGTTCAGATATTTGGTTTATATAAAGGATTGCATTCTTGGCCATTGCAGGCTCTTCCCTTACCTGTAGGAGGTTTTTATTCTGCAGCAAAATGACCTCACAGTCAAACATGACACCTTCAGCTGGAGATTATTATTTTACTGAGCAGCTCACATCTTTCCAGTGAAGCAAAATCTTTACTCTACAATTTCAGAAAGCTGTTTAAGATGATACTGATGGTGAAGGACTTTGCAATGACACACATGCTGTAGCTCTCTGAATAACCTTTGCATCCTCTCTCCCTCTCTGTCTGTCCCTCTCTCTCTCTCACTTCTCTCCGCTAGCTCTCAAACTGCCCTTGGGGAAGACCACAGTGATGCATTTAGTTGCCAGAGAGACTTTGCCTGAGCCAAATTCCCAAGGTAACCAGCCCCTCTTTCCTTTCAGTCGGCCTTTTCACACGCTGAACAACTTTTAAACGTTCTGCTCCCAGCCATTATTTATCTCTACACATGGCTCCTGTTTTAGGAACAGCCACTGGTGCAAATAATTGGCTCCCTTAAGTGTATCCCCAAGATACAGCACAATGTGAAGAACATACAGCTTAATATAAATCATATCAGAGGACAGGTCTCCTCTTTTCAAATGTGTTGCAGAGAATGATTGTATGAGGAGACAGTGGGTGATTTTAACCTCGCAAATAGAGTTCAGAGGGACATCGAAGGTTACACAAAGCACTCTATTGACTAACCTCAATTTGCCCTGCACTCTGGGTAAAATACACCCAGGTAAGGTAAAATAAATAATGGCCTCAGTTTGCAAAGCTGTTAATGCTTGGATTGCCTGCAGGTTCGATGGTAGACTTTAGCATTCAGTCTTTGCTTTAATCAAAGCATCTAATGCCTACCATACACTAGGAGACGCTGAAAAGACCTTTTAAAGACTAAAGTCTGACACCTTCTCACATATAAAGAGATTGTGAGTTCATTTATTCACAGACTATAGGATTTTACAAAGACTGGTTATTTTTGCAAGACAACAACTTAATACCTTTTGAGATTATTTTCCATCCTGCTCCCAATGGAAAATATCACTCCAAACTCCCTTTAAAGAATATGAAATATACACAAGGTAAAAGGCGTTATATGTCACCAGCATTCTTTTCAATTCAGCATCACTATGATTTATAAAGATAAACTATATTTGCGTGCAGCTTTACAATTTGGATTTCGTCCCCTTAAATTGCTACTAGCCTCCGTTGGTTAGCTGCACTATTTTAGTGTGAGGAGACTGTTTTATGAATTTATGAATAAAGATTTCCTACTAAAATAAGTGCGGGTTGGTGACAAATAAAACACTGACTCTCTGTGACTCCACAACTCCACCAGTTTCTCCTCCTCCTTTTCCACAGTCCAAGAGAACCAAGTGGTTCTTGGCCTCCTCGGAGCCCCGTCCATATTTACTGTCTACCCAGTTTGCTGCTTCTTGTTTTATGCTGGAGAGCGCTCCTATTGGTTGTTGACTTGAGATAATATAAAACATGTTTGTCGTAACGTTGAGGAGAAAAAAGACTGACTTTAGACCAAACAATCTAGATTATAGGAGCACACACCAACAGAGAGAGCTCTCGTGATTTTATTCTGACATCAGAAGTTTGTCTGCCAAGTCAAATCTCTTGCAAAGTTGTTTGGTGTAAGGTTGGTATAAGTTAGACTAGTCCACAGCAAAAAAAAACTGGCTATGTTACTTCAAGTATCTGTGAGACATCATTCTTATACAATCCAGAAAGAGTTTGAAGGATTATCAGGCACCAAAATGCTTCGAGTGGTTTATAAAATTATCAGACAGGATTTTGCAACTATTTTATCTTCCCTCACAACAACCGCCAAGTGAAACAGTAGAAATAGTTCACGTTTCAAAGTAATCTACCAGGAATGTGTGCTCGTATTAACTGGCCAACGTTACACCTTGTCGGATGATGTCCTTGTCAGACTGTGTTTGTCCTGATGATGATGTTTGTGTGTGTGTGTGATTTCAGGTCAGAGGAATAGAGAGAAGACCGGGGAGAGTAACTGCTGTGTCATTCTGTAAATACACACCGCCGCCGCCGGCCCTCCATCCTTCTCATCCGTTCTCGCCCTCAACATCCTGGACCTAATGAGCTTGTCCCCTGTCCTGGAGCCTGTCCACAATGCGGATATGCATACAGACGAACACACACAAACACACATTTCTTCTTTTTCTTTTTTGTTCCCTCTCTCACACAAGACAGCAGGCTCAGGCTGATCCAGGACACAGAGCTGGGAGCAGGAAATTGATTAACAATAGAGTTGATTCCTTTGTTGTACTTGATTTGTTGTCATAACTGAAAATTAGTGGAAGGAACTGGATTTGCATGTTTTTTTCTTTTTTTCTTAATGCACACTTTTTTAAGCCTTCTGCCACACACACACACACACACACACACACACACACACACACACACACACACACACACACACACACACACACACACACACCCACATACAAATACAAGAGACGTACACAGCTTGTCCAGCCACCCTCAGCTGGTCTGTTTAAAGTCCATTTCTAACTGGCTCCTCATTCTAGCTGGTTGTCATAGTAATGCAGTGCCCAAGTTTGTGTGTGTGGCCTTGTTTTCTCATACAGACCGCTGAGAATTTTAACCACTAACAACACGCCAACATACCAATACATACACACACACACACACCCACACACACACACACATGCTATGACATCCTGTCTACACATCCAACCATATGTGCTTGTGTGATCTCCCTCGGTGCAGCAGACGAAGCTTAGACGTGCCTGATCAGAGAACTCAAACCAGGACACACACACATACACACACACCTGTGTCCTTTCTACTGCCCTTCTCTGCATGTGCCCTTAAAGGTCACAGGAGAGAAATGATTCCCGTTTTGTCTGCGGAGCGCTGTAGAGACCGAACACGTCCTACTCTTTCAGTCGTCACATTCTTAGCCAAACAAAGCCTAACAAACAAACAAATAGACAAACAACCAGAGTTGGTGGTTTTGTTTTGGTTATTTGTTTGTCCATGACATTTGTGACTGTGTTTTGACAGTCCGTGCATATTACTGACCGACCAGTGTTGTGATTAAAAAACAAAACAAAAAAAAAAAAACGTCATGTCAGTTTTCCTCCCTCCCTGATGCACCATCCCTCCCTCTCTCCGAGGAAAGGCTCGTCGTGCTCCTTTTTTTAACAGTGTTGTGAAGGATCTCTGACAAATGGCTGTCCAAGCAGGGAAATTAACTCGGAATGAAAATGTTCCTTATTTGTCTTAATTCGCTTCTTACTCTCCTTAATTCTCTCTCTGCATTAATAAGTCCATTTTGCACAACTGAAGCATGTGCTCCTTCATCAGATTATTAATAAAAATGTATAAAAAGTTCTATTGTTTTATTTTATATTTTTCCAATGGAAGTAATGTTCCAACTAAGGTAACGTGTAGAATATATTTAATATGAATCTTATATAGAACATGATGACTCTAGATCTTGTTGATATACAGTATATTGGTGTTTAGTCTATGATTGTGTATACGGTTAGCTTCTAGCCAGTTCACAGTCACTCGCTGACAATGTCTTGTGCTTAACAGCAGCAAAACCTCCCTAATCATAGACAGACTGTATTTTAATTTTCTTTCTTCTGTGCTCTTTTATTATTTTTTTCATTTGTTTATAATTTAATGTAATCCTTTATTTTTTTCTTTGTGGTTTTTTGCTTTAAAAGAATCGCTTTGTAACAGCACTAGGTCTTAAAAAAAATATTGTTTATATTGATCAGGGTTCAAATCTGTACAGAGATAAACGTTTTCAAACCAATTGTAAATAGCACTAATGCTCCCTCTCCCCCCTCCAAACTTCAAAATGGAATACATCTGTAAACTAAATAAAGGTTATTGAAGTGCACTGCCTGTTGTCATGACTTGAATCATAAAACTCTCCAGCGTCACCTGAGTTTGATGGCCTGTTGGTGACCATCACCTGACTGTCAACAAGAATTTTAACAGACAGTGTAAAGTATTTTTAGCTGACTTATTCTTGATGCTGGGACACTGTCAGCAGATTGAGTCAGGGAAAGCAGTAGTTTAAAGTTAGGAGTGAGTCTGTGTTTGACTTTACACAGATAAAAGGATAGATTTAAACACTCATCAGCAAGAAAACATGCAGACATCTGTTCGCTGAAACGGCAAAAAATGCTGTAAAACTGGAATATTACGACACTGACAGTGATGGAGGGCCATGTTATGCAGTATGATAGGAAAGAGACATGTAGCAGAAATACTTCACCCACCAAATGACCATTTATACATGAGTTACTGTAAAACTTCTATTGATAGCCAGAGCTATTACCACCTATATTTGGGACAGGCCTTTAATTCTTTTCATACAAAACTGTTGCTCAGCAAAGATGGGAACTACAATCAAATCGTTATTTAAACCAGTATGAATATTACTTGTATGAAAATTAGGCTTCAAATAACATACTGATTATGAATCTGTCATTTGATCTCGCTCCGACACACTGAGCATTCGCGGGTTTAGGCACCCGGCATACCAACACAACACCAATTTATCCTGTTAAAAACAATATTCACTTGGATCAATTTTTATGAAAAAACACTTAATTCTTTAGCTCTGTGGACCCTTACAGACTAAAGGAATGTGAATAACCTACAATAATCAAGGGACAAACATAGATTTTATGACAGCGTCAGAGGCAGGGAGTCACCACCTTTTTTTTTGTCTCTCTTGTTTACTGTGCAGGTAAATCTGAAGGAATTACGGTCTTCTTTGGTGCCCATGATTATATCTGTATGCGTGACCGAAGCAGCTAACTAACATTAGCTCAAGTAGGTAGCCATCAACCTGATTTACACATCCAATAATTTCTGTAAAATGAACCACTTGGCAGCCAGACCAGGCATTTACTTGGGACTAGGATTTTAATTGACGTTTTACGGTAGTTATGCTGTGTCACCTTGAGTTCATGAAGTAAACTTTTTCTTGCATGCCTTCAGGAAAGACAGCTGACATATTAATGTATTGACTGACTGGGGACCGTGTTTAACAATAGCAAAACTGTATCAAACCATCCATGAACAAACTCACGCAACTCATACAGTGTAGTCCAAGTGTCATTATCCAGTTGTACCTTAGTACTTCCCAAACACATGCAATTTGGCTAAAACCTTACTATTTACGACCAAACTTAAAGTGAATCTCTTCCATGCTCTCTTCAAAGCCAGACTCCAGTACTAAGGTTATTTAAGCAAAATGGCATGTGTTGAGCATACAGCTGGATAAATTAGACTTGGATTATACTGCATGAGTTGTGTAAAAGCTATTGAAAACAAATGTTTTGATATAGTTTTGCAGCTGTGGTCCCTACATGGTCCCCCAAGCAATCAAAAAAATCAGTAAGTTTACTGTTTTCTGTGGAGCCATGCGGGAAGTTTTCTTCACAAATTCAAGGTAAAACAGGATCCTACTGTCATACACACAGTCATTTGTGGGTGAAATATTCCTTTAAACTTAGGGTGATGCTGTGTTTAACTTTAAACACACATAAGACACTTAGCTACTGTTAGAGTTATTTAACAGTGATGCAGTTTACATACTTCATTTGAAGGTATGTACAGTATGAAGTATGTGATTTCCTTTCTTAAAGGCAATGGTCACTTTAGAATAAAAATACAGACAGCACTTACGCACCCTCACGCTGACAAAAAGTCCGGTGTAGTTTTTTAATCCACAAAACTCATTCGGGGTATCGAAGGATAACAGACAGCCGGATTTTTCCATACACTTGAAGTGCATGGAACCCAATGTGAGACTAGCTGATGACTAGAGGTGGTGCTAGCTCTCTTGCCATGTAATGAGCTGCACATTTAACAGCCACTCATCACCGACAGTTCGCTGAACAACGCAACGGGTTGTGAATGAAATAAACTTAATTACAACATGACAGTCTTGCACGAAATATCATTAACGTTACTCTTTGTTGTCACGTAGGCATGCGGATTACAGCATTTCATAGCAAAGAATGCATTTAACGGGTACACTTGAGCTGTTTCTTGAACGACTTCCGGACCTTGAACGACTTCTGGCTTAAGCGAGAAGTCGTAACCGCCCACTGGCCAGAGCAAATGTTCTCATTTCACAGCTAAACAGTACAGTGAAATACATTTCTACCAACATTTAAGGTGAGAAACAGGCAATGCAGGATCAGATTCAGATTTATATTTGATTAGCTGCTTTGTTTGACAGCTGCGTTTGAGACGCCTTGGCTCTGATTGGTTGTTTTCATGATTTTTGCCATTAGTATTATTGTGAGGAGGCACAGAACAGATTGTTGCAGATTACCCGGCATTACCCACTTTAAATGCTTTTAATGTAACAAAGTACATATTTTATTATGCATATCATTAGAGGTGCTTGTACCTTTCTTCAGCAAAAGTAAACCTGAAATGTAGTGGAATAGAAGTATAAAATAGCATAAGATAAAAACACTGAAGAATGAGCAAACTGTACCTAAGTAGCACTTGAGTAAATGTACTTAGATTCCAGCGCTCTGTGTAGGAATGTAAATCTTACGAGTTGACAGTCAACAGATTCTCACTTGATAAAGACTTGTTCATTAGATGTAACATCAGCTCCTTGCTGAAATTGTTACTTGTCTCTTAATCTTGTTGACAGTCGACTCACATGAAGGAGAACCAGCAGTGATCCGTCAGAGACAGAGTCGACTTTCTGCTGAGTCAGCCATCAATAAAGATGACAGACTGATAAAATCTTACAGCCAGAGAGAATAAAATAAAACTGCATCGCTTTTCTGTGGCAACCATGTGATGCCGTTAAGTCACTTGTCCGGTTTGCGCAACAGTCAGTGGGCCAAAGTGCAGCAGGAAGAGCAGAGTGGAACATGTTGTACAGATCAGCCTGCCATTGCAAGAGCACTTTGTCAGATGTGTTTCACCTCAGGTACTTTATTAATGACAAACAAGAGATGCTACAATAATGTGCGGCAGTTTAAATAAACAAAAGATTAAAGTGTGTGTAACAGGGCAGGCATAGTATGAGGGGTGTTTTGGTTTATTTGAAAGATTATTCTGTGAAAAGATGATGACTGGACCTCTGTTGCCTCCTGTGTAGTTTTTTCCCTCTGCTGCTCCCTGTTTTCATCCCTCCCTCCTCTCCTCCTCGCAGTCATGCTGTGACCACACAGTGACATGAATACAACTATTCTTCTGTTGTACGCACACACACACACACACACACACACACACACACACACACACACACACTTACAGTAGTACCACTCAGAGCGGCACATTCTGCTTGTGTGACATTAAACCACTCAGTATTGCTGCTGCTGCCCGGCCTCTGAACAATACACCAGTCTCTTTATACAAACAAATTATTGTTTCAAAGGCAGTGTGACTCTGCATGAGTAAACATTTTGCAGCATCATTTAAATACATGTGACATTTACAGCGGTAATATTTAAGTATACAGCTCCACTGTAAACATTAATAAAACAGCCATGAGTTTATGCGTCTGACTGCAACTACAGGGTGTGAAATGGATAAGGGCAGCAGGCCGGGCATGTGTGAGGAACCCATTCATGAAGCTGCGCTCACACACTCATTACTCGTGTTTGGATGGATTACATGCGCAGAAATATAATTATGGTGTAACATCCACCAAATGTTGGTCAAACAGCATGGCAAGATGTGATTTTCTTTGCTCAGCATGGAAGCCGCTGTAAAGTTTGAGGATGTCGCCATCTCCTGGCAAAACAACTGTGTAGCAGCATTAATAACCACCAGTGCTGTAAGTGACAGCTGGGGCACCTTGGATGAAAATTTCTACCATTATGTTATTTAAGGTGGGTGATTTTATTAAAGTATATTTAGTTTCTGTTGAGGTGAAAGTTAAAACCTTATTTTCAATATCTGAAACTACTCTACTAGGAAATTTGTGATGCTGTTGATGATAATGTTGTCCTTTGTGTAATATCTAGTCCTTATATAATATTTTATTTCATGTTTGCTTCAGCTGTAATTGTAGATGAGTCAATTTCCTGTTTGATCAAGGTGGTCTTTTTTTTTTTTTTTTTTTTTTAATAATTTTTTGTCTTACAGCTTCGTGTTGTCAGTAAAATCATTGCACTCCACATTTGTTTGTATTTCACTGACGCTTTCCTTTCCTATAGAAGTATTCAGGGACGTTAAATAACCCGTCATTTTGATGTTTTCTCCTTTTTATCATCCCCAAACTTAGAGAATAACAGATGAGCTATAATTAGATTTGTCTCCATTCCTGCGCTGACTTCCACATGCCTTTGTTGAAAGTGATAGAAATAATATTTGAATGAACTCAGTAAGAAGTGAGTGTATAGGCCACTGTAAAAAGTTTGGCTCTTTAGCACAGTTTCCCTGCAATAATAATGCTGATGTGAGTTTAGGATGACTAAAACTTAAAGTTAAATGTCCAGTGTGTGGGATTAAGAGTAGAGGTCAGTAGCCTCTGCCATCAAAGAGCCACTTTTGGCTAGAAAATATTTTTATCTAAATTAGCCCATAAACATTCCTAATAGGTCTAAATGAGCATTCATTTATATGTCTTTAAACAAAGCAGTTACTCTGCAGTGGGCTGTTTATACTTACTTGGTACTGAAACTTTGCAGTATTTGTAGTGAAAGCAAACACATCTGTGCACTCACTAATTGTCCATTTTCCTCCAAGACGTTTTCTTTTTTGGATTTGGAATCAACAACTAGCCTCACTAACCCTTAGTCACTAGTGCACAGCTATTTAAAAGCCATTTTCTTGTATATGTTTGGGTTTTGATGCTGTAGTTGCATTTAGTCACTAGAGTAGACCCTTGTGCGTCATGCCATACACTGCCACCACTGGCCAGGTGGTGTCAGTGCAACACAAATCTTTTAAAACCAAGATGGCCGACAGAATGTAAGAAATGTGCAGCTCAAGAATATCTTGCCAATCTTTCTGTAACAGCAGACCCTGGTAGGTAACCTATATAATTTCTGGAAAAATCAAATAACATCTAAGGAGTAATACAATAGTTAAAATCTCCAAATATTGATGATATGTCGTGAGGAAATTGCAGTTAATCATCTGTCCACTAAACTGTATGTTGTATGAGGGGAGAAGCTTAGGAGTCAGGAGCAGAGTTCAACGCTTTTGCATGGCATTATGTGAACACACCAGTTTTATCAGCATTAAGATATGTTTTTATAGTCTCACAGGATATATATTTTTTCTAGTGGCATATTTTTTTCAGTCCAAAACTTAAATGCATGCTGTCCACCTGAGTGGACATGTGAAAAACTTTTAAATGCATGTTTAAAAAAATGAACTTCATTTTTTTTCCATGCCTAAAGATGAATAAATGTTGACTGAGGACATAATTATTCATGCATGAAAGGGCTAAGGGGGGCCGGCGTAAAACACATAGTTGGCAAAATGTTAAACTTTTTTTTTAGTCAGTACACAGGCTACAAATTTATACAACTAGAAAATATAAGAATCTTTTTCGGGCTCAAACAATGATAAATGACAGTTAAAGTGTTGAAAAATAACTGTTATTTATTTCCATATCATTTTTTTTTGTCAAAGCCACAGAGAGCCACTGGAGATGGGACAAGGCCTGCAGGATGCCCACCCCTGATTTAGTTGGATCTGCTGGCAGAAATGGTATATGTAACTTTGTTTTCATCACCTGAAACTAGTAATCGTAGCCCAGAAAGAACAAAACAAACCCTGGCTCTGGATAAGTATTCACTTCTTGGCATCAACGACCCTGGTTTTCCTTGCCACTTGGCACCCAGGAGAAGTTTCAGTTCTGCAACTTCACCACTAGATGCCACCAAATCCTACACGATGGACACTAAAGGAGTCGAGTCTTTCAGTCATTCCATAAACAACATTTCTGAGGTTCTGTCATCAAAATATAAATCATAATTTCTTAAATTTAATCACCATTAGTGGTGCAAAGTCAAACAGCTGTAACATCTGCGTGTTATGATGGACACAATAGCAGTGTGTTGTTTTCCTTACAGTTTTCATGGTACCATAAACCGTTTAACATAGTGGTATGGCAGAGAAAAATAGTAGGATATACCTACTTTATATTAAGCCTCTAAACATCAAACACAGGAACATCTTTAGGTGAGTTTGCAGCTTGCCCAGACATTATAAAATGAAGCCAAAATCCAGTACTCAGAGGTCATGAGCATGGATTTGTTTACTACAGTATATGGTGCAATCTGCACAAAAGGGAGAATTTCTTGAAGTTATTTTTATTTTTATTTTTTCCCTAAGTACCCAGCAATCTATAGCATTTGCTGTTGTTTCTCTTTTGTGCAATATTTATAAATCTCTCCTCTGTTGTTTTGGTTTTGACAGGCCGTATCTGATACGTCTGCAGCCTTGCTCTCACTCTCTTTCTGTTTTGATTTACGAGAGGATGGAAATATCATTTGTCTCTCAGCACAGCAGCCATATTGTGCTGCAAAATTATGACTCGGGCAATATGGTGCTTCAAATCATGTCAGTGTCATTTGTCACTATAACTCCCAAAACTCCCAAACTATCAGCCTCTTCCTGCTGTATTGCACATCACATTTTAAGAACAAGAAACTGACACTGGCGAATGCAGGATGGTTTTCTATTTTGGAATAAAAGCACAGATACACACAGATAGCAGGACAAAAGGAGGGAAACAGACTTATACCTGGGTTTTCCCACTAAAACAACATTTCTTTGTATAATCAAACAGTCTATTTGACCTCTTTCCATGTATATTACCATAATAGACTCATAAATTGTCATACAAGCATTTATTCACATCAAAATCACGGATTATTTGTCAGTGTGACACAGAGTCAGGCAGCGACAACTTGGCCTTGCTTCGTAGGCCTAATGCGCTTTCGTCTCTGGACCCAGCGTGTGAATATTTGCCTGATCTCTTTGGTTCTCAGACAGTAGATGAATGGATTGATGAGTGGAGGGAAAAGACTGTAGAAGACGGTGGTGGCTATACGCTTGTCAGGGGTCATTGTCAGATTAGGAAAGAAAGGTGTGGAGTAGACGAAGAAACGTGGTATGTAGTAGATAGAGATGATACAGCCCTGAGTGGCACAGGTAGAGAAGGTCTTCATTCTGCCCTGAGGAGAGCAGCAGTAACAAGAAGAAATAAATGATAAATGAAAGTATCTGGTTTGATGCGACAAATGTACAAGATGCAAAAATAGACCATTATCTTAGAGCTGAAGCTCACCTGTCCACTGGCCATTCGCAATACTGAGATGACGATGCAAATGTAGGAAACGATGATGAAGGCTAAAGGAACATAAAGAATGAACATGGCCCCGGCAAAGGCGGCGCTGAATTGTCGGCTGGGGTCCCCGCACACTAGAGGCGTGAGAGACATGGTGTCACAGAAGGCATGTATGATTTGGTCGGGCCCGCAAAATGGCATCATGGCAAAGTTGACGGTGCTGATGCCAGGAAAGATGTGTGCAACCGCCCAGCAGAAGAGCGTGAGGCCTGTCATGGTGCGGTTTGTCATCCACATCGGATATCTAGGGAGGTAAAAAAAAAAAAAAAAAAAAAAAAGGAGGAAAGCAAAACAGATTAGACTTATTCCAGGGTTTAGAGGTTATAATCATTGTTTTTTCTTCACCTGAGAGGAAAGCAGATGGCCAGATATCGGTCCAGGGCCATGGTCAGTAAAATGAGGGAGTTCAAGGAGCCAAAATAGTGGATCATGTGCTCTTGGAAGAGGCAAGTGTGAAAGCCAAGACTCCCATCATTCCACCAGTAGCGAGCGATTAGTTTGGGTAAAGCCACTGTGGCAAAGCCTGCAGGAAAAGAGAGGAGGTGAAAAGAAAAATGAGACAAAGACAAAGCAGATCTAGGTCACAAGGTCAACAACAGTAATTTGCACAATCAATGACACCTTAAATATTTGTTTTTGTCTTTAAAATAGCTAAGTGATGCCTGTTGGGAGCAATATTTTTATGGAAGCTGTAGCTAGTAATACACTGCATCCTGAGAGCAGGAGGTGTATTCACCAGTGTCTGAGAGGGCCAGGCTGACCATGACGATGTACATGGGCTTCTGGAGAGTGTGCTCCAAAGCAAACACCACCACCAGCAGAAGGTTGCCCGCTACTGTGGTCACATAGAGGAAGAAGAAGAACCACGCCACCAGGTCAAAATACTCTGGCTGGAGACTTGGGAAGCCCACAATGATAAACTCTGACACTCGGGTGTAGTTCTCATCCACCTGAAACATACTGAAGCCAGAGTTAGGCAGATACAGTGCAGCACATAACTGAGAAGGAATGTGACATAAACTGAGGCTGAGATCAGAGCTCGCCTCACCTGACTGCCTTGACAGTGTGACCCAGGCGGGCAGCAGCCTCTCAGTTTTATAAAGATTTTGTGGCAGGCAGGAAGCGCAACGTGTGCTGATACAACTGTGTCCCAGCAGACGCAAAAAAGCTGAGATGGGTCCCAACAGTTTTCTGCAAAACTTCACTTACGCACTATAAAAAATGATTCATGGGTTTAGTGGATGATGCTTAAAACAAAGACGCTTTTCGGTATTAAAAAACTACATTTGTTTCATTAACATGTTTCAGTCAGTTGACAACTTATTTTAAGAAGTTGATCAAAATATGAAACATTTTTTGACATTTTTGAGTGGGATAGAATCCAATAGATAAGTCAGAATATCTTAAAAAGAATAGTTTGACCACTTTTGGATAAATATTAAGTTGCATAAGCATAACCAAGTTCCCAGGAAGTGGTGGCAGTTCAACTCTGTTCTAAGAGATGCGTCACCTTGCATGAGGCAAATGGGGGTTTACACCAGATTGACTAGATGAGATTACATAGTCTTTATTGTCCTCAAGGGGCAACTTATTCAACACAATCAAAATCATGCAACATCTACATTATGAAATACTACCGTACATATAACATGCAGAAGATATCACCACAATATGAACTACAATGAGACGCAGTGTTCAGAGTCCAATACAACTTAAATGAAAAGGCAACTTGATTAAAAACCCAACTGATACGGACTGATTCTCCGAGGTAGCCTATCTGTGATAAAAAAAAAATGATAATAAAAAAAGTGTTTATCTAGCACGAGTCATGTGAAATATGATGTTTGTTTTTTTTTCAATAGAAATATCAATATATATTATGTTGGCCTTTTATTTTGAGCCCAAACACTTTTACTTTACTTGACTATTTTAATCTCATGTCACTTTCACGACACTTCACTGGGGAATATCAAACTTTTAACTCCACTAAAAAATTGATTGACTTTAGTTAATTGTTACTTTACAAATTAAGATTTTTGCACACAACCCATAGGCCCACAAAATGTACAAGTGCAGCTGAAACAGTATGATTAGAAAATTAACTAATCATATATATGATAATATATGTGTGTGTGTATTTGTATTTTACATATTTAAACATTTTTTTATGTTATCTGATTTTTTTAAATACATTATCAACAAAAGGGAATAAAAATATTTCCGTGCATGTGAGGGTGTGGTAGAAACCTATACAGGCTTATATGAAAACCACCCAGAAGACATAGAAGTGATAAAATACAACAGTCACAAATGTCAATACATTTGAAACACTGTAATTGAGAAAATGTTCACCATGTAAGTTTACAGTTAATATTCTAAAATCAAGCAATTGCCATATACCAACAGCACGTACAACAGATCCCAAGAACGACCAGTGTTGCTGTGAATCAAATAATTTACAGCAATCATTATTTTTGATATTTTTGATTAGATACACTTTTTCCATAATGTACTTTTACTTAAGCACCACTTTCAATGCAGGACTTTAACTAGTTACAGGGTATTTTTGGTGTGGTACTTCCTCCACCACTGGACCTACTGATGATGATGCAGTTTAATCAGCATCTGGATTTGACACAGCTGTCAGGTAGATGGATTATGTTGGAAAAGAACCTCACAAACACAGATTTTAAATGATTTGTGACCAAAAATTGAGAAAGGATTAAGTCTTTTGAGTGCAGAAAAATAAGTTTAATTTAAATATGTAAAAAAGTGGAGCAAAACCAAACAAACAAACAGCAAAAAACGCCAATAAAAAAACAAGCAAACAAACAAAAAAGGCGCAGTTTGCTCTTATTAAATATGCCGCTGTGTTTGTGATTGGTCACGTGCAGTAAACACCGACCGGTGCACGTGAACGCGCTCGCGACTCGATTGAGGGAAAAAACGGAAAATAACGGCTGATTTCCGGATTTACCGAGTTCATGAACACCGTCGTGGGACCGTTTAACGTGTTTGCTTGCGTGACTTCGTGAAGCCAAGTGGTGAAATATATTCAGGGTATGTTAAATGTGCTTCGCAGTTCAAGGCAGGCCTCATTTTAATTTATTAACTAACTTAGATACAAAACCTCTGTACCTGGACGAGAGAGAGTTAATAAGTTACATTAGCTTGTGTTAGCATGAACTGCAACAGGTGTCAGTTAGCCGACTAACGTTTAATCACTAAGTTTGACTATCCGGAATTACCATTATAGATATATATAATGTCATTGTGACTAGTATGAATTTTAATTTAAGATATCTGTAACGTCATTCTGACTAGTCAAAACTACAGTTACAGGTATCTGTAATTCAGTTTTGACTAGTAAGATTCAAACTGTTTTTGCCATTCATGTGTATGGGGTTTGTCATTATAGATATCTACAATTACATTATGACTATCTATAATTACAGTTTGAGGTATCTATAACGTCATTTTGACTAGTCATAATTCAAATTCAAGATATCTACAACGTCATTCTGACTATCTGAAACTCAATTCAAGATATCTAGAAAGGACCATGTAGATATCTTCAGCTGGTGATAATTAAAGATATCTTGAACCTGAATTGTGACTAGTCAAAATTAAATTGTAGATATCTCAAACTGGAATTACAGATATCCGCACACTACATTGTAGATATCTATAATGACAAACCCCATGCACATGAACGGCAAAAATAGTTTGAATCTTACTAGTCAAAACTGAATTACAGATATCTGTAATTAGAGTTTTGACTAGGCAAAATCTAATTACAGATATCTTGATAGTTTTGACTAGGCAAAATGATGTTGCAGATATCAGTAATGAATATCCAGTCTAGTGATTAAATGTTAAAACGGCTTGCCATAAACCCCATACACATGAATGGCAGAAATAGTTTGAATCTTACTGAATTACAGATATCTGTAATTAGAGTTTTGACTAGGCAAAATTATGTTGCAGATATCAGTAATGAATATCCAGTCTAGCTATTAAATGTTAAAACGGCTTGCCATAGACCGTGTGTGGAAAAAAATTTAATTTTACTGTGTCACAGAGCTGAAACGAAATGTCTTTAAAATAATTAGTCAGCCACTAAAGAACTGCAACAATTTATTTTAAATAAATTTCCCAAGCAAATATGTGAAACTTGAAACTTTAAAATGTCTATAGAGCATCATAAATACACAGGTGACAGTGATAATGACTGTAATTATTTATGAAATTAATTAACACCTGTGCTTTTTAAGTAATAAGTCAAAATGTCATGAAAAAGGCTTATAAGGTAAGCTGTATTTTATGGCATGCATACACATACTATATGCACATACTTTATACATTATATATATTCATACTGTTTTTAGATAAGCTATATTACACATTAATTAAACAAGCGATGTGGGGTCCATCCATTTAAGCTTTTGAGCTTAGTTTGTCATTTGTTTTTATGTTTAACTGTCTCCTGCTTGTGTTTGGTTTGTGACTGTAGCTGTCATATAAAGGAATTTACTGTAAGGATCAATTAAGTATATGTCAGTATAGTAGGAAAAATTATATCCCTTCACGTGGCGTTTTTAAATACACTCTCAAGTTGTGTTGCCCTGTGGTTAGTGTTTCTCCTTAGCCAATTTGGATGTCTGCCCTCCAACTGGAAATGTATAAATCTACATTTATAATCCGCATTACCCAGTTCATGTACTCTGTTTCTGCTGGATGTGAAAGAAACCAACTGTTTGCCAACACATTAGTCATAGTTTAATAAGTGGGCGATGTACAGAAGAGTGACAGGTTATCTGTCAGCTTTTTCTCATAGCCCCCTTGTGGCCAAAATTGTATTCACCTTTAATAATTAAGGTCAGCTTTTAAGAGCAGGGTGCTGGCCTGTGCTGACTCTTTTTTATACTTTGTATTTGTCAAAATTACTGTCTCTTACAGTGTTTTGGCTACTTCTCATTGAAACAAAAGGAGATGGGAAGTGCCAGTCTTGACATAATAATAGCTCCTGTACGTCCCTCCCACCCCACCATCACAACATCTCAAATAACAAAAACAATAATAGATATGAAAGTAACATTGAAAATAATACATACACACATAATTATTGCAATAAATAAAGAGGAGCAAAGCAAATAATATACAGTAACTAAGATGCTTAAAGACTAAAGAAATAAGAACTGGTTTGGTTGAGGGGATATCCTTCACTTTCTTTCTTCTCTTCTCTTGTTTGAGCCTGTGCTGACTCACTGTGAACTCTTAAACTGTTTAGGCCTGTGTGAGTCAGACCGTCACACTGAAGAAACTCAAGGCCAAGCTGTGGTGTCAAGCATTCACTTCAGGTGAATTGTGATTTCCAGCTTTTCACTGTCATCAATTCATGTAGGGCTGCGCGGTATATGCAGTCCACGGTAGAAATGATATAAATTTGGCCCACGGTAGAGATTTGCGCTCTACCGTCCTATCGTCGATGACGTCATCGCACCTGCCTCAGTGTGAAAATGACAGAGACAGCGGAGTAAGAGGAGCTCGCTTAAAAAACGGTGCTACGTCGGTGATTTGGACTTGGTTCGGCTTTAAACGGTCGGATAGTGAGCAGTGCCCGGCGGCCGGCCAGCCTCATGCACCTTCCTCGCTACATGATGGAGGTGGCCTGGCCGACTGCACCAAAACCAGCCCGTGGGAGAAGGGGACCCAGGAGCCGCCAGCCCTCCCTCTTTCCTCTAACGTTTAAACATACTATATAACGTTTTATACACAATAATAGATGGATTAGTTGTTTAAACTGTTTTACTTCTGACAGTAAATAGTTTCCATCCTAGACTTGTATGACTTTTTAAATTGTTTTATTTAAGGTGTAAAACAAAGAGAAGACGATACCGCGATATCATACCGTCACTGCATCCCCCCCAAAATAATACCGTGATAATGATTTTAGGCCATACCGCCCAGCCCTCCTTCCATTATAAGTTTTACACCGCAACATTTATACCGCAATATATACCGTTACTGTGAAGGGATCCAGTTTATACCGTGATATGAATTTTGGGTCATACCGCCCAGCCCTAGATTCATGGTGTGTAGCGGCTATGAAATAGAAACAGGAAATTTCATATTAAAAACTGCAATGTTTTAGTGATAATCACCTTAAATGGCTGACTGATGCATCACATTGTCTTTGGCTGTACAGGGATGCATGGATTTGGTCCCCAGTTTCTGACAGAGGGCTCAGGCTGAGGAGTCTGTAGGACCAGAATGGAGAATTGGATCGATCTCTGTGATCAAAGACCCTCCTGAAGTACACATTAACAGTGAGTACAAAATCTATAGATAGATATACTTAAATATGTATTTTACTACTGGAAAAATGGCCACTTCCTAAAACTACTGTGTCTGTGCAGTGGAGAGATGCCAATGGCAAGTACCCTCGAAACTTTAGTGACCATCCAAGGCACACCTGTGTCGTAATCATACTGTTTAATCAGCAGCTTGATATGCCGCACCTGTCATATGGATGGATTTTCATGGGAAAGTACTGGGGCAGCCTCTTGCTCAATGATTAGAGTGTTTGCTCCATGTAGGATGAGTCCTTTGCAGCGGCCCGGGTTCGATTACAACTGCCGACCCTTTGTTGTGTGTCATCCCCACTCTCTCTCCCCTTCTCCTGTAACTCTATAGCTGCACTGTAATAAAGGCAATAAAAGCCCAAAAATAGTCTTAAAAAACAGAAAATAAGAAGTGCTCATGATAAAGATTTTTGACCAAATTTTGAGAGCAACATATCTAGATCTTTAACTTGCACCTCTGAAAAACGGGAACAAAAACAAAAGTATTGTTTTGTTGTGTTTAAATTTACGTTCAGAGTAACACTTGTTGTGAACATGGATATAGATATACGGATGTGCATCATGGCGCAAGCCTGCCTACATTTGATGATTGCCAACTTTCTTTTTACAGTTACAATAAGTTTTCTTTTATAAGTTAATTGGGATCCCTTGCCACACCGTGTTGAGGGCTCTGTGCCAAGTTAACTGCTGAATTACAATGTTACACTTTTAATTATCCTACAGAAGGTAGTATAAGTAATCTCTTGCAAAAAGGACACAGGCTGCCTTATTATGGCAAAGTAAAAAAAAAGTTTATTTCGTGCTTCTTCTTCAGAATGTACCAAGATAATAAAGAAAATACAACTCAAACAAAGGCCAGAAATATCTGAGTCAGAACACTGTGTGTGAGGAAAACCCCTGTGGTAGATACTCCTGAGTGTTGGTCATGAGACTTACAAAAACACTTGAACTTGAACAACAATAACTTGCACCATTTGTGTGATAAATATTTGTGACTCTGTCTGTATTGGGAACTGAACCCTCTCAGGATCAATTAGTCAGTTTGTTGTAAGCAAGACGTTTGCCCTCTGGGAAAAAGACTGGCTTGAGAGGAAAAACAGTTCAGGTCTCTCCTCAGAGCAAACAGTGGCAGTGTCACTGTGGTGGGATTCCCCGGGGTCACTCTGCTGGAGGGTTGACAGGCCTGTTTGTAAAAGTAGAAAGTTAAGTTTATTCTATAACTCATGATGATTGTTTTAGTGTCACTATACTTCAGAAAGTATTCATGCAACACAGAAAATGTAATGCACTAGCAAAACCAATACTACTTCTACAGCAACTTTTACTTATAGTAAGAGTAATTTTTACCTAACCATATAACTGCTACAACTTCATACTATACTATACTATACTATACTATACTATACTTACTAAACTTACTATGCTGTAATATGCTGTTGTTTTCTGACATCTTGTTGCAGAAACAACCAAGTGAGTTGTTGAACAAATTGGCTGAAAAAAAAGGAATAAAATTATTAGTTAAAGCCCTGCTGTATTTGTTGGTTGATTCCCCCAAGAGGCTAATTTGTGAGCTTTATTTTTTTTGCAGAGAGTAGAATAGTGTCATGAACAGTTCCCTGCAGGCCTGAGGCAGTGGATGCATCCCATCATTTTTCCCTCTTTGTTATTTCTTTTCAGACGAGATCTCTCTCTGTGGGAGTTTCTAAACACCTGTAATATACCCAGGGAGCTAATTCCATTAATTTGGCAACAATACCTTTAATAATAAATCCCGTTGGATAATACTCCCTGTAATAGTTTGACTTTAAATGTTTTGTGGCCCTAGAGCTTCAGTAGTCTCTTGAGTAGGTTCTGATATTGTTTTAGTCTCAGCACCCTGAGCCTAATAAAATTAATAATAATTATGAATGTATGCAGGAATTTACAATACACTCTGCTCAAGGCAAGGAGTTTTTTTAGTTTTCATTTGAAATGGTTAACTGATGATTGGTGCACTGCAAGCACTTCTCCTTGAGTCTGGCCTATGATTTATTTATCCACCAAAATAAATATGCAACTGGCAATGTATTTTTTTCATAGAATTTTAAAATTACGACAAAATAATTTTCTATCATGTGAAAAGTGCATCAATTGACCCTAATGAGACCTGCTATACAAGGTAGATGAAATTTTAATTTCATGTATTTTGGTGTCTACCTCATAGCCATTCTTACCAACCACATGCGTCTTTACGTATGTGCACCAAAATTAAAGGAACATTTCAGCATTTTGAGAAGTGCCCTTATAGAAGATCCAGTTCAGTCATAAGGAATAATGGACAGGGCGACAACATTTTCCAAATTACGCTCTTCATTCACATCACTCTAGCACCACGGCCAACACCACCCACCCTTAGCTCTAATATCAGCATAGGCAATTTCAAATAGCTCTTGGCCATTGGCCTTGGAGTGACAGAGATGGAGTCTGTAACAACCATATCCAAATTCAGTGTTATAGACGTATCCAGGTCATGTGCTGTTTTGCATACATATACTCAATATGATTGTAAAGCACAAAAGGTCAAGTTAGTTATTTCAAAACACGGTGAAAATTTTATTTAAAAAAAGACTGTGGCGGGGCATCGGTAGTGTAGTGGATAGTGCCGGCACCCCATGTGTAGAAGCGATGCCTCACTGCAGTGGTCGCAGGTTCAACTCCGGCTTGCAACCCTTTGCTGCATGTCAACCCCCACTCTCTCTCTCTCTCACCCCATATCACTCTGTCCTGTTCATTAAAGGCAAAAAGCCCCCAAAAAATCAATCAAATACTGATTGTTACTGCAGGACATTAAATCATAAGATCAAATCGACAAGTGAACAAATAACTTGCATTGCACAAGTTATTTGTTAACTCATGTTTGTTGATCACTTGTTCTGTATAATATGTTTACATGTTGCTCACAAAAAAAAATCCCTCAATAGAAAAAAGAGAGTGAACAAATAGATCACTTTTGTGTTATCAGTGATATAAGTCAGTAAGTAAATTGTACTTGATCCCGTTTAAGGCTGAAACATAGAACTTTGCAGGGGCCCTACCTTGGCCTTGGGCTGGGGTAATCTGTATCCTTTGAACATTGCTGACGGCAGGCTGAGAAGATCGATACCACTTGCATGCCTTCGCATTGAATGTAAATCTAAAGTCAACAGGTGGTTAGCTTAGCATAGCATAATTACTGTAAATAAGGGGACCCAGCTATACTCGCACTGTCTAAATGTTAAAAAACAAACAAAAAATAAAAATGCCTACCAGCACCTATCAAGTTCATTAATTAATGTTTTATCGTGCTTGTTTAACATGCATTTCCCAAAATCTTAAACCATTGTTTCAGTTATCAGTGCACTTCATTACAAAAATAAATTTTTGATATTTGTGATTAGCAGAAGATGATGCTAATCATGATTCTTAGTAAATGTGAGTACCTCCATGCTTGCTAACTAAACAAGCGTTCATTCTATGCTTGGTGTTAAATTGTCCAAGTCATGGAAAGTTGCTAACTTCATGAAGCAAAGTAATTCTTGCTGTCTTTCAATTTACCTAACATAACCTCTCCCCTCTCCCTTGACTGTCCCCTGCAGTTAGGGATAAAGTGTTTACCCAATTGTTGTGGATGTTACATCATCCTGCAAGAGCCATGTCGACAAACAAGTCATTAACAGCCTCATTAGGCTGAGTTGTTGTTTCAGCTTTCAACTGGGGAGTAAAGAACAGTTAAGTTGTGAACTTCTTACTCATGAGGTCTGCAAGAATCAAACAATCGTAATTAAAGTAGGAAGCAGTAAAAAAGTTTGTCCTTCTGACTTTATGGATATATACAGTTTTTATTATGTAAAAATTCAGCATGATTAAATACATGAACGGGCTGTTTCACGCTGGCTATGAGCATGTTCTGAAATATGCTTGCACTGTAAAAGTAGGGTCTGAGCAGGATTTTATCTATTTGGTTAGTACCCAAAGGCCATGACTATAAGTTAGGGAACATTGAATGCTTGTATGCTATGCTAACCACTGCATCACTGTGCTGCCGTCGAGTCGAAGTCATGACACTCAGAAATTGACCATGGTAATTGCCCAAACAATCCCCAACAGGATAATCAGTTATGGAAAATCAATGAATGAATGACTTAGACTGGAGTACTCTACATAATGTGCTGGAGGTAACGGGCTGACAAAATGAGCAAGAAATTGCGCAAAGAGAAGAAATGCTATGCTGGACAATTTCTGCTCCTCCATTGTACCCTGAGATACTGTCCATTCTGTCCAGCTTTTGATGTATAGAGTCACACTTCTCCCAACGATGTCACCACAGCAGCATGACGTTTATGATAAGCCTGTATCATACTTGATTCATATTCCCCACATTTACTGTTTATACTCTTACTGAATATGGAATCTGTCTAGTTGCAATGTTCAAAGGCCCAGACACAAGAATCTGACATCAAACAACCTGTGTCTCAGCGAAAAAGTCGCACTTGAACACACTACAACGACTTCAGTCAATGGCCCAGTAGCACAAATGTTAGCACAAACTGGCCTGCGTGTGAGAAAATAACTTTTCATACCAGTAGGAGCAATAGTCTGTATTTGTCTTTCAGAAAGGGAAACGACAGAACGAATTCAAGATGCCAGTTAGTCAGTTTGTTTTTATCTTACATCCTCTTGTCTATAATTTGGTTGGGTTGAGTTGTTCGGATCATTGATCCTTGTTCGACTCATTGTGAGGGTGAATAGGTGGGAAGCGGTGCCATGGGCAGTGAAAATGGCTTTGCTGGATGTGTTATTGAAAAGAAAGAAACAATTGAGCCTTTCAACTTTCTGCATGTTTCCTTCACTCTCAACAATCTCTACCAACATCAGACACTTGTAGGAGAAACTGTAGCACTACAAACTGACCAATCATACTTCTCGTGGACCCAAAACTATATTTTCAAGGCAGCGGGTGTCAGCTACGGTGTAGCTAATTAGCCTGTGTATATAGATTTTGAAGGTACAGCATACCCCTGAAAACAGATGTATGAAAGAAGCTTTAGCTCAGGAGACTCTGGAAGGGCTAAATGCCAATATTTTTAGTGCACAAGTAACCAATACACATTTGACAGTGCAATTTCTATGTTTTTGGATTTGTACAATGTATAGCTGGGTCACTTCCTTGTTGAGTGTCTGGCGCAAAATAAAAATGGAGCACAGGAAGTGATTTTCTACCGAAGAAACAGTCTGAACAACAGTTAACATGCTGATATTTTGCGCCATATGTGGTTGCTCAAATTGATCCAACCGAGAAAAAAGTAAGAACTTTTATCGAGTGCCCAAGATTGTGTGTGTAGTGACCACTTTGTCAAAGGTAACTTGTTTATGTATTATATTAGCTTATAGTTAACTTTCTCTTTCCTCTGTTAACACTGATGTTAGTTTTTTCTTTGCTTTGTTGAAGTTACGTATCCGTTAAAATGAATAACTGAGATTTATTAGGTGTATACAGTAACGTTACGTCTAATCTAATCTAATCAGGGTCTAGTGTTGTCGTTTGCGAACAAATCGTTCAAAAGAACGAATCTGTCGAGTGAACGTACTGAACTGAATCACTTCCAGAACTGATTTGTTCATTTCTCAGTTCAGTTGAGCTCAGCAGCAAGTGTGCAGGCTGGAAGTGGAACTGCGGATTCCATGCAAACAATGAATCACTCGCGAGTCGCGAGGCAGCCACAATGCAGGGAGGGACTGCCTACCGTGTTACGAATCACTCGGTGAACAAATCACGAGGTGAATGACGTAACACTGATCCCTGAGTGATTCAAATCATTTCTTCTCAGCAGTACACTTTCATAGGGACTGTTTTCTCCAAGCTAACATCTAATGTAGCCAGAACACAATCACACAATCACAATCTCCCCATTGTTTTAATAGACTTAGTTTCCAGATAAACAAACTTCAAACGTTAGGCTGGCCAGTAATGAGACTCACCAGTGCAGGACAGACCCAGCAGCAGCACACAGTACAATGTCAGGTCTCCTTCCGCCAAGCACCGAACGACTCGGTGAACGACTCTTTTGAACAAATCTTTTTAATGAACTGATTCTAGTGAATCAGTAACATCTAAAGAACTGCTTTGCCCATCACTATCAGGGTCATTTGTTCATCTGTTTAGGCTGCTTGAGTAATTTAAATGAGGTTGAGTTGGTAGACTGGGCTCCTACAGTTTACCTGGTTACCAGACAGATAGACCCACGTCAGGGTCATCCCGTCAACGGGAGGAGAGAATGAGGCGCATCAACAAAAAAGCCCAGAAGATGGAGAAGCTCTGTTGACTGCTCAGGAGACAGCTGCGAGCCCAGAAGATTCAGAGGACATCAGTGAGATATTAAATGATGATCCAACAGGTAAATTAGTTGTATTAATATGTATAGTCAATATTATTGAAACTAAATACAAATCATTACTGTATAGCAACCAGGGGTGGGTAATAACTAGTTACATTTAGTCAGTTACATTTACTTGAGTAACTTTTTGGATAAATTGTACTTTTAAGAGTAGTTTTAATACAAATATACTTTTTACTTTTACTTGAGTTATATTGTTTTAAAGTAACAGTACTCTTACTTGGGTACAATATTTGGCTACTCTACTAACCTCTGAGTACATAATATAATAATATATATACATATATATATATATATATATATATATATATATATATATATATATATATATATATACACACATATATATGATATAAGAATATATTTGTGTGTCTTTGCCTTGATTCATGTTGTTTGTAAAGATTTAATTTATTTTTGTTTTAGTTAAAGGGGTATCGTTTAAAATACATGAATTTCCAAATTATTATTTTTGATTGATTGATTACATTCATGTTCTTATTTGACAAATAAATCGGACGTTACTCAACAGTTACTCAGTATTTGAGTAGTTTTTTTCCATCAAATACTCTTTTACTCTTAGTCAAGTAATTATTTGGATGACTACTTTTTACTTTTTTCTTGAGTAATATTATTCTTAAGTATCAGTACTACTTGAATACAATTTTTGGCTACACTACCCACCTCTGATAGCAACTGATCTGTTATCTTTGAATTACAGCTGAGCGCGCACAATCAGAGGACATCAGTGACATATCAAATGATGATAGAAAAGGTAAATTAATTGTAATAGTGAAGTCATTACAGAAGCAAAATACAAGTCTTTTTTAAAAAAAATCATTTTAATGACCATTCACTCTCCCTCCTGACTCCTGATTATTTTATGCAGATGCAAGTTGTCAGACAGACCTTTTAACGGATGACATCGAGAGGATAGAGGATGTTCTGAAGCAAACTACAACAGAGTTGGGCGATCTTTGGACCAAAATACTGAACACAGAGTTTAGTCCAGAGTCTTTTGAGAAGAGTGAGGACAAAACAAAGTTTTACACTGGGCTCCCAAACTATTTCACTTTGATGCAGGTTTTTCAACTGTGTGAGCCTTGCATCACTTGTGGCCCTTTGTCTGTGCTCTCTAAATTTGAGCAATTTATTTTGGTTTTGCTGAGGTTGAGATTAAATCTTCCTAACTTCTCTTACTCTACTGCTTCCAGAGTTTGGCACAAGTTAATATGCATACTTCTAATTTGCTCGCCAGAGCACAAACATTGTCAAACTACAAACATCACCACACCGTCAAGTCACTGTACCTTTTTTAACATGTGATGGCATCAGCCATCGGCACTTGCTCGTTGTGCAGGAGGCTGAATCTTGCATCTTACAACCAGCTTCAATGGCAAAGAGAGGTGCCCCTACATGTGAACACGATTCTGACTGTCTGTGTATAGAATAAAATAGAACAGAATGGAAAACATATTAAGCTACATTGACTTGTGGGTGTTCACAAATACTCGATTTACAACAAAAGCTAAAAGCAACACCACATACCCTTAAATCGCAGTGTACAGCCTTAATGTTACACGTAAGACAGACATAAATAACTTACCCTGCCATGCAGTTGCAATGAGCTGCAACAACCTCCCTGTCTCCTTGTGCAATAATCCATGTTTTAAGAGGTGTTTCACCTAATCTCTGAGAGTGGTTAACCTGGTAATGTTAATAATTATAACGTTAACATTGTGACACACTGCGCTTAATGGCTGTTGCTAACCACTGATGCTTACAGGTGCACCATCGTAAAACCCAAACAAAGGTCATTGTGGAGTATCTTTGAGCCCAGGTCGTGCACCCAACAGCTGACAAAATACTTGTATGCCTCCATACTTTTGTACGCTTTCATCTACTGTTTGGTGTGGAAAGAGGTCTGGAGAACGAAGTAATTAGTTATGTCTACTGCCTCAATAGTAGGCAAATCCTTAAAATCGGTTGAAAAATTGGTCTTCTTAAGAAGATGGGATCACGTCCTGCATATTACTGACTTAATGCAAATATCTTCCTCTTGTAATTGCATCTAAACTAGCGCAATATGGACTATATGGTGGAGATGGACTATGGACCTCCATCTTCGCCATTGCTGTTGTTTACTTCCTGCCCTCCATCTGAATTTTTCGCAGTTCCAGACTCATGTGACTGCAACCCAGCTATTAGATCCTTAAAAATATAAGATTGCCTCCTCTTAATTTAGAGGCTATTCTTTTCCCTAAAACTTTTTTTCTCTGCAATCAATGTGACCTCTCAGGAAACTTATAATTTTATGTACATAAGTGATATAAAGCATTTAAAACAAGAAAATACTGACCATGTAGCTGAAAAGCTACATAAAAATATAGTGGATGCTTCAACGGCTTCCAATAGAAAGCTGCAACAAAGAATCTTGTGAGTATATTTCATGAATGCAGTACTGTCATTGTATTGATTTTTTTTTTTTTTTTTTTTTAAATTATTCTTACATAGAATGGACTCAAGGGATCAGACAAAAGAGAGGTCAGAGAGGAGCTCCAGTCTGTGCACATCACAGAACACAGTGCTGACGTGCAGCTCTGTTCTCTACAGTAGACATCGTGCTTCAGACAGTATGAGTTTGACTGAAATTTTACAATGGAGTTTTTCAACTCAGCTCTTGGAAAAAACATCACCTTTGTGAGACCTGAATACTTCATAATAAGGGGATTTATTGGTATACCTAATATCAATTATTACTATGTCTTTCTCTTTTTTGCTTATGTTGTTGCAGTGCTGGGAAACACACTTGTGATGGTCGTCATATACTTGGATCATAATCTGAGAACTCCAAAATATGTTGCAGTTTTTAATTTAGCATTTGCAGACCTGTTAAGTAGCACTACTCTGATGCCGAAGGTTCTTGATATCTTTCTGTTTAACCATCACTACATCTCCTACAATGACTGCTTGACGTTCCTTTTTTTCTGCTACACCAGCCTTTCAATGCAGGCTTTTAATCTGATTGCACTGTCCTATGACAGACTGATAGCTATCATTTACCCACTGCACTATCAAGTGAAGGTGACCAACAGGTTCATGCTGTCTTTGATTGCCTCTTTCTGGGTCTTTGTCATAACTGCCATACTCATTGCAGCTGGCCTTCTCACAAGACTTTCCTTCTGTAAATCTGTGGTTATTACCAGCTATTTCTGTGATCATGGCCAGATGCTCCAGCTTGCGTGTAATGACTATTTCCCCAGCTATGCATTTGGTTATTTGTTAGTAGTTCTTATTCTCTGGCTTCCATTGATATTAATCTTGTTAAGTTATTCATGTATTGGCTATGCATTGTCTAAAGTGGCCACAGCTCAGGAAAGACTCAAGGCCTTTAAAACCTGCATAGGTCATCTTTCATTAGTGGCAATTTATTTTCTGCCAGTATTAATTATACTTTCTTTTGGTACCAAAAAGTATCCAAATGCCAGGATCCTGAACCTGACTCTGACCTCTGTCTTTTCCCAAATGTTGAACCCAATAGTTTATGTTTTGCAGACACAAGAAATCAAAGAATCTGTAAAAAAAATACTGAAAATCAGAATATAAACCCCAAATTATAGGACAGAAAGTCATCATAAAGTGATCATTTGAGTATATTTTGTTCCATTATGTACATTACAGTACAACTTGTTACAGTAAAATGAATCAAGCAATAGTTACTATAAGTACTATTTCCTTATTTTACCCTTGCAAATATTGTAACATGACATTTAACTTGAATTTATTCCACATTATAATAATTGAGCATCAGATGAAATAACCATTTTAAAGGTAACACAATGCAGCAATAACAACATAACACACATACAGCAAGAGTCGTTTTCTGCTATTTGGTTTAATTTGTGTTTATATGCCTGTGTTATGGAAAGACACTCTGTGACACTCTTGAAAATTATGTTTTCATTTTTAATCAGGTCCAAAATCTAAAACCACAAAGGAGGTGATTTTTTTTTAAATTTTTCACTAATCATCACTAATGATAATGATACAGATTAATTGCATCGAGGCATCTTGCTTACTTTCCTGCATCTCTCTTCTGAATTAGTCCACTGTGTTTTCTAACTCATCATTACTCAATATTAAACCTTTCTGGTAGGGCTGTGGGGTATACTGCTTCATACCGAAAACTGGTATTTATTTTTGTTATGATATGAATGTTTTATATACGGCAATACTGGTGAATAGCCCAAACAACGTCCGGGATGTGCGCGGCAGGAAAGTGTTTCAGCGGGGACCCGCTGCACACCACAGGCGTGCTAGAGCTGGCAAGAGTGACAGCAGAAAAGTTTAGAGGCGAAAATGGCTGCTGGAGAGATTCCTGAAAGCGAAGCAACTGTACACGTTGCTGAAGAAGAACACGATGACCCAGAAGAACTGCTCTGTTTCTGTCTCTACGTGGTTGCGCGTTTACAATTCTCTCTGTATCATGCACGGCAGAGTTTTACCCTGCTGCGCAAGCGCGTGCACACACACACACACACACACACGCACAGGTGGGCACTCTAGAGCACGGCTCAGGCTGTATTTTCCTGACTGAAGCGACCCGAGTCTGAGACAATTATAACCAAGCGCGGCACGAATGGAGCGAAGCCTGTGTTGCGTTCAGGCGTTGTCAAGTAAATAACAAATTCCAGCACTTGAATAGGCCATAGCACAACACAGCAGCATGTTGAGTGGGCCGAACCTGAGCAAAATACCTTCAGATAGATGTAAAGATTAGACAACTTTGTGTCTCAATTTCTTGAGGTCTGCTTGTTGTGGTTACTGTTTTGACTGAATTTTGCTGTGAAGAGCAAATGACCAGATAGCTACAGTGCATAATGGAAGTGTTTTTGTCAAGCAGAAATCTTTGCAGCCACTGTTGTGTGGAGTTTTGGCTTCCTGGTGCTAGATTGGTAATAAAATACCTTCTTGAGAGACAATGGAAGCTGACTAGAGTGTTTATTTGATTCGATAAAGAATAAGCACGGAAGGTCCCTGTGAGACCCAGCAGGTACGGGTGATTTCACACATAGCCTGATTAGTTTAGTTGAAACAAACTCAGGTCCATCTTCCTGGTTATCATGATTCATCTGGACTGGTGAGAAAGTTGTAATTCACATTCTGATCCAACCAACCAAAATGACACCTCTTGAAAAGGTGTCTTGGTGAGCTTCCGAAGGGACTCTGGTGTTGGCACATTTGTGGTGTGAAAGCAATAGGGTTGTCAAAAAAAAAAAATTCTAAGTTCGAAATATATTCGAATATATATTTTTTATAAGTTTGAACCTACATTTGACAATTCGAATATCATTAATTCATACTATTAATAACCTAGTATATCACGGTTAATCCCGTTCGGGCAGAAATGGCTGACACCTCTTGAAAAGGTGTCTTGGTGAGCTTCCAAAGGGACTCTGGTGTTGGTACATTTGTGGTGTGAAAGCAAACAAACAATCAACAGGATTTTATGTTAGTGAAGCATGATTTCAAAAGCTAAACCACTAATAATAATAATAAACTCTATTACAGACTCAAAGGTCCAGATAAGAGCACAATACTAAAGACAATACATACAAAAGATATAAAAGACAGCAGACACAATACAAGAAACTTACACAACACATTCACAACGCAATATATAAAAATCACTAAAACACTGCCCTCAGAGGAGACAAATATACCAGTGTTTCCATATCTTGGATTGATAGCACATAATGCTAAAATTGCCACTAGTCAGTACCATAATTATACCATTTTCTGAGCTGTTCAGCCAACATATTTATTTATACATAAAATTTTTCAAGGTGGCTTGCAGCGTATTAACTCCTGCACAAACCACAAACATTTCGCTGGCGCTACACCAACGAGGTATTTTCAGCAGAATTCTCATAGCATCATTGTACGCTACCTGAAGTTTACGCAGGCTCGCTTTACTGTAATTTGACCACAAGTGGGCAGTATAGAGAGGAGTGCAGTGTGCTCTGAACAAAGCCACCTTCACTCTTTCTGTACAAGAATCAAACTTGCGAAGCAAACTATTTGCTTGAGCATGGCATGGCATTGCCTGTAAATATCTTGGTCATCCTTCAACTGATCTGTGATGAAATGTCCAAGATACTTCACTATTTACATTCAAATTATTATCTGACAATTTGAATATAGGAAACATTAGACATCTGTCTTCTTTTGTTCTACAGATCATGACCACACTCTTATCTGCATTAAACTTCATGTCATAGACAACACCATATTCAGAGCAGACATTAAGAAGCTGCTGGAGACCAGCACTGCAGGAACTGAAGACCACAAGGTCATCAGCATCCATAATATGGTTCACCAAAGTATTGCCTATAATACACCCAGTATTACAGGTTTTCAGGCTGTTAGACAGGTCATCAAGATACAAATTAAAAAGAATTGGTGAGAGGATTCCACCTTGTCTGACTCCATTAGTAGACGAAATAATCTCCACAATTTTGTTCAGCAGGATGCTTTCAAAAACTTTATACAATACACTGACAAGGACTATTGGTCTGTAAGTATCAGAGCAGCCAACCTTACCAGATTTGTCCTTAATCACCGGAACTAACAAGACGGAGATCAGTGTATCCGGCAAGAATCCATGAATTAAAAAAAACACTGAAGCAGATGGTATGGAGAGGAGCTAACCTCATGCTGGCATATTTTGATGTGCTCATGTGCAGTGATGTGATCCAAACCACATGCTTTGTTATCTGCTAGCTTCTTCATAGTGTGGGACACCTCATGTGAGAAAATTATCTTCGAATCAACACACTCAACATTATCAGGCACAAATATATCACTTTTGACACAATTAAATAAGGTGGTGTAGTGCTGTCTCCATAGCTCAGCAATATTGTCAGCCCCTGAGATACCATCTACAGTGCATGGGGCGGTATTCTACAGTTGTTAAGGACCTTTACCTCCTTCCAAAAATCAGTAGAATTGTTACTTATTACCCTCTCGGCCATAAAGTCAGCCCTCATAGCTTGCTCATTTTTACAGATAAATTTAACAGCATATTCATACAATGCATTAGCATGTTTCTTATTGTCAGACAAAGGCCCTTGTCTTGGTCTACCAGCCAAAATCCATGACTTAAAGGCTAGTTTTGCTTTCTCATGATACCCGGCCACATACTTATTCCAGCCAGGCTTCACTTACGTAAGTATAACTATCCGAGGATAGTAGCTCTTTACTTGATACCATTAAATTGTTTTCCTGACAAAACTGGATCATGTGATTAGCAAACAATGAGCCTCTGTCAGTAATGTCTGCATTCATATCCCCAATGACATAGAAACAGGAAGTAGTGCTGCTCTGAATAAAGGAATAAATAAAGGTGAGCCTATTTAGATATCCATCTTCATTCTGAGTACACTCTTATGGTGTATACCCATTAAGGATAATAAACCCCTGCCATTGTGACTAAACTGTACATCAGTACACCAGTCTACATCAAGCACATTAATAAATAAATCAAGCCTCTTGTTCCACAGGATGTCCACACCTCCAGGTATCCTACCCCTGATTATTCCTGAGCTGAGAACAGTCATGGATTCACCAGCACCATGAAAATTGATATTTAGAGTGTTAAAGTCTTGTTTAGCCAAAAACATCTCTTGCAAGCACAGTATGTCACAGTTTTCCAGGAGATTGTCAACAACCAAGCAGCGAGCCCTGTCTCCTGTGCCCTGGCCCATATGCAGACCTCGGCAGTTGTAGGAAAAAGCCCGAAGTGGTCCAGTCATATGGGGAATCTAGTGGGTGCTCCCTGCACCAACTGACACGCTTCTCATCTCAGCAGCGATGACAGCTTTAGCCCCAATAGTAGTTGCTTATTTACACATCCAGCAGTGACAGAGCAACATCATAATTTATTTAGATTTACACTTATGGTTACCTAGCTGAACGTAAGTCCAGTGCCTGCTCTCTTAGTTCTGTTTTTGGTTTCTAATGCCTAAGGGAAACATTTTGTTCTTGAATTGCTAACGATGTTCACTGGCTTGTCACCACCTTTGTTTGTTTGCCATGTCATGTTGAGCAGGTACTCACTAATGCACCAAACACGGGCCAAGTGAATCCTGTGCAGAATATTGTCCCCAAAATTACAAGTATTACATGCCATAAATTATTATTAACAATTAACGTCGTCAGTGGGTATGAATGGGCTTGGGGTGGAATGCCAAAAATGTGCAAAAGTAATGACAGAAAGATTATTGCCTTTGTTGGTTTTTGGTCTTTTATGGGATTTGTTGACAATAAGAAAAATTGAGAACGATACCAGACTTATCATTAATCCTGTAAGTATATTTCATGAATGCAGGAGGGTCATTTGATTGATTTATTTTTTTCTGATTGTTACATACAATGGACTCAAGGGATCAGACAAAAGAGAGGTCAGAGAGGAGCTCCAGTATGTGCACATCACAGAACACAGTGCCGACGTGCAGCTCTGTTCTCTACAGTAGACATCGTGCTTCAGACAGTATGAGTTTGACTGAAATTTTACAATGGAGTTTTTTAACTCAGCTCTTGGAAAAAACATCACCTTTGTGAGACCTGAATACTTCATAATAAGGGGATTTACTGGTATACCTAATATGAATTATTACTATGTCTTTCTCTTTTTTGTTTATGTTGTTGCAGTGCTGGGAAACACACTTGTGATGGTCGTCATATACTTGGATCATAATCTGAGAACTCCAAAATATGTTGCAGTTTTTAGTTTAGCATTTGCAGACTTGTTAAGTAGCACTGCTTTGGTGCCAAAGGTTCTTGATATCTTTCTGTTTAACCATCACTACATCCCCTACAATGACTGCTTGACGTTCCTTTTTTTCTGCTACACTGCCCTTTCGATGCAGGCTCTTAATCTGGTTGCACTGTCCTATGACAGACTGATAGCTATCATGGACCCACTGCACTATCAAGTGAAGGTGACCAACAGGTTCATGCTGTCTTTGATTGCCTCTTTCTGGGTCTTTGTCATAATTGCAGTACTCATTGCAGCTGGCCTTCTTACAAGAATTTCCTTCTGTAAATCTGTGGTTATTAACAGCTATTTCTGTGATCATAGCCAGATGTATCCACTTGCATGTAATGATTATTTCCCCAGCTATGTAATTGGTATGGTGTGTGTGTGTCTTATTCTCTGGATTCCATTGATATTCATCTTGTTTAGTTATTCATGTATTGGCTTTGCATTGTCTAAAGTGGCCACAGCTCAGGAAAGACTCAAGGCCTTTAAAACCTGCACAGGTCATCTTTCATTAGCAGCCATCTATTTTTTCCCAATATTAATCTCATATACTTTCGATAGTGTAAGGCATCCAAATGTCTTCATCATTAACCTGACTATGACCTCTGTCTTTTCCCAAATGTTGAACCCAATAGTTTATGTTCTACAGACACAAGAAATCAAAGAATCTGCAAAAAAAGTATTAAAAATAAGAAACAAATGTCAAATTACAGTAAAGAAAGTCATCATAAAGTGATCATTTGTGTATATTTTGTTCCATTATGTACATTAAAGTACAACTTGTTAGAGTAAAATGAATCAAGCAATACTTACTGTAAATACTATGTACTTTTTTTACCCTTTCAAATATTGTAACATGAAATTTAACTTGAATTTATTCCACAAAAAAGAACTTTATAACAATTGAGCATCAAATAAAATAACCATTTTAAAGGCAGCAGAGTACAGGAATAACTGCAGTCCACTGTATAACACATGTACCACACACATACAATAAGAGCTGTTTTCTGCTAATTGGTTGAATTTGTGTTCATATGCTCCTGTAATTGAAAGAAGGTAATTTTTAATTTATTACATTTATCATTATTGTTAAAGATTTGTTGCATCGAGGCCAGTCTTGTTTTCTTGCCTGCATCTCTCTTCTGGATCTTAAAACTTGTTCTCCTCCACGAGCTGTGCCAACAGCAGGCACTGCTCTTCTGTCCAGTTCGGCTTTTCTCTTTCTTTTTTTCTCCATTTAATTCATTGTTTTGGTCATTCTGCCAAATCAAACCACTTTATACAAGGAGGCCAGCAATCACAGTAATTGCTGACAGCTGAGTCTGCGTCCACCATTAATATCAAATAGATTCAGTTGAAAATTATCAGCATGGCGAGTAAACATAACAATAAGCAAATCAATATAATAATCAGCATGTGAATGAGGTATGTTCAAACATTTTGAAGCTGTGTAACAATTTAATTTTGCTGAGTTTCATTATCATGATTTAAATTTATTTTTTACGATTACACATTTCATAATACAGTCTAAGTTCTATGATTGGTTGATTTCACTGTCCATTCATTACTAGAAGTGCATTTCTTTTTCTTTTCTTTCTTTTTTTTTCTTTTTTCCTTTTTGTAACAACCAATCACAGCTTTTAGAAGACTGCGTCATACCTAGCAACGGGGTCAACCACACCTCCTCACTAAGATACAGTAGAAGTTTCTGTCCCCTCCTTGCTCAGAGTTGCTCTCAGAAACTCCCTGAATCACTCTAAAGCTAAGATTCTTTGCTGGATTTTTTTTTGGCTAAGCTAGGAGCTCCCTGAGAGGACTCTGAGTATCTTTGTGAATACGGGCCCAGGTTTTTATAAAACCTTTTTGTTGCTGTGTTTATCAGTTGTCGTTTTACATAGGGGTGTCAAAATATCGCGTTAATTGTGAATAATTAATTACAGCCATATTTAACACGCTATGTTTTTCGATCGCGTTAATCTCATTTTACTTTATTGTATCGGTATGGCAGAGTTGCCTTTTATAAAATCCGTCTGTAGGCGTACGATTGGGCTTCTTTGTGCTTGAGTTGTGGGAGAGCTGCAGCGCTACAGAGCAGAGCCCAACATCAGCATTTTTGACTGTCCCCTGCAGTGGTGGACTGCTCACTCAGGAGCCTATGAAAAACTGTCCCTAGCACGCAAGTATCTGACCTTTCTGGCAGCCTCTGTGTAATTTTCAGGACAATCAGGGCAGGATTCGGGATTCTTGACAACTGCTTGAATTTCGGGACTGTGACGAAAAATTGGGGACAGTTCCAAAATCCAAGCAGTTGTCCTGAATCCTGAATCCTGCCCTGATTGTCCCGAAAATGACACTAGAGCAAAGTCTGGAGTAGTTATTGCCCGATAAAACATTAAAAACTGATCATGGTGGTTGAGTTGTCATGCAGCTCCCACCGGCTGCACATTGGCTGCAGCAGTTCCTACATGAATCATGGGTGTTGTAGTTTGAAGAAGAGAAGACAGCGCAAGTTACAGCCGCAAGGACAGGGAAAGCGCACGCAGCCATGAGAAGGAGCAATTTGCACGTTGCAGTGCAGCCTCTTGTTCTAACTGTTCTATAAACTGATACCAGGTGAATGTACCAGGTGTTTTTTTTTGTTATCTTTTAAGGACAAGTGCACTTACATTGATCACTTCCATGAAATAAAATGAGAAATTGGAAAAGGAAAATAATTTAGAAAATTGTTAAAATAAAATTAGGGAACTGATCACAGATGTATTGTTTCTGTGTGTTTTTACATCTATTGTTGTGTTAATCTGCAGCTATGCTTTTAATGAAGCTGACATGTCGTGACAGTCAAGCGCCCCCTTGGTCATCGAGACTGAAGGTTGCAGCACTCTTTATTGGGACTAATCTCAAAAACAATAGAATGTAATGGCTAGGTGTACTGCAGTTAGTTAGTTAGTTACAAATTTATTAAAGTGTCCTGCACACCAGGGTGCCCAGCCCGCACGGGCTTACAAGACACTCGCTTAAAATACACATATTACAATCCAAGACAGCCAAAAAAGGATACAGTCAATATACTTGGAATGCGGCTTACAGATACAAAGTTCTCCTTCGTAGCTGCCATGCTTTCTCCAAAAACTTACTTAAAGTAAACACTTCTTCCTTAAATAGCCAACATAACATAGAACATTCAGATATCCAAAACAAATCAGGATTCTTTACCTGGATCTTTTCAAATAAAATTTTTCTTAAACCATGATAAAGTGGACAATGAAACACAAAATGAAATTCATCCTCCACAACTCCTAGGTCACAAAGCACACACAATCGCTGTTCTTCAGGAATACCTTTATACCTACCTACCTCAACTGCCAAGGGTAAAACACCCGCTCTTAGTTGAGCACAGAGGGACCTCTGTCCTTTCTTTAAATTAAAAGAAACATAAGGTTCAGTGGAATACTCACTTTTAATCTGGATATAGTTTCTCAGTTTTGCTTTTCTCCAAATATCCACCTTCCATTGCTGTTGGTGTAACAATGACAGTTTCTGTTTGACCACCTTTAAATTACACTGTAAATTATTCATAAAATGTGCATTTAAATCCAAGAGTGAAAAAATTGAAGATATCTCTCTGATCCATGTATGGCTGTGTACTTTATTCCAATTAAATATACTTTTTGTTAACCTCTCCTCTGGCAGTTGAGTTAGGCGGTTCCACAGCCTGATCATCTCACATCTCTGCCTTGCCAAACAACTTTCCCAACCTGTATCACCTTCAATAGCTAACTTAGTAGTGTACTTATGCACCCCAAGGAAGCACCTCAAAGCTCTATTCTGAATAGTTTTGCATTCTGCAGCCTCCTCAGCGCCCCACACTCCTGCTGCATAAAAAAGGATAGAAGCAACCATAGAGTCATATAGTTTAGTGTAAGTAACAAACCCCAGATCAGGACATAGTTTCAGTTTACCTAGTATGGCACCCAGAGCTCTACCTGCTGAGTCTGCCAACATTTTTCTTCCCTCTGAAAAATTCATAAATTCATTGAAAATAAAGCCTAAATATTTATAAGAGGGCAAGTGTGTTATTGTTGAAAACAATAATTATGACTTTATAAAAACACTTTTTGTAATGAATAAATCTGTGTAATAAATTACTTTTTGTAATATATATCAATCTTTTGATCATCTGCCACAATAATGTAATGAATTTCAATGAAAATACCTCAAGTTGAGGGCTTTTCTCAGCAACTTTGAGATGAGATTAAAAAGGAGATTAATTAGATCAATTAATTACAGATCATAATTAATTGCTGTAAAAGTGTATTCTGGTTTGATAAAAGATTTTGATGAAGCAGCATATCGGTAACAGGATTGTGGTAAAAGATTACCAAATTTTTATGTACATTGCTGAATTACCTAAGAATAACTGAGAAGGGGGGAGCAGCATTTGATGTCAGAGATGGTTCAGACTGCTAGTTGTAAAGATTAAATGACTTTGTTCTGTCTTAATTTCTTGAGATGTGCTTGTTGTGGTTACTGGTTTTGACTGGATTTTGGTCTTTAGAGCAAATGTACAGATAGAGTCATACATGCCCCTGTTGGTAGCTTGTTTTGTTGTATATCAATTATAATGGAATGGTGATGTCACACCTGACTTGATTAGTTTAGTTTAAACAAACTCAGGTCCATCTGCCTGGTTATCATGATTCATTTGGGCTGGTGTGAAAGGTGCAAATCAAATCCTGATCAACACAACCAAACTGACACCACTTGAAAAGGTGTGTCTTGGTGAGCTTCCAAAGGGACTCTGGTGTGGTACATTTGTGGTGTGAAAGCAAACAAACAATCCACAGGGTTTTATGTGATTTAAGCATGATTTCAAAAGCTAAACCACTAAGACGCTTGCTCGATGCTTTAAAGCATCAGCCCTAGTAACAGATGTGTATGTCAGCACGGGTATTTTCCTGATCAATAGGTCAAAAGCTATTAAAGCTTAAGTGCTTGTATATATTAAAGTGGATAAAAAATTATCCTGCAGTAGTAGGCCCTGACTTATTCCTGCACGAGACACCTGCTTTACACCCTGTATCAATGCCCACACTGGAGGGGAAACCAATTCACTGCCCTCTATTGACTTTGTATTTTGTGAAGGTGTCTGCTTGGGTCTACCAGCACAAATTCCTAAAAGCTGCTGTGTGATGGGATGCACTACCCACAGCATTGATAACCCAGAACTAAGTTTTAATAAATTGCTAAAGTGAAAAAAATGGAGCTTTTAAGCTATAAGATGTGGCATCAGGAGGAAGGTATGGGAAAACTGGGGGATCCTGACACTTCATATGCCTTTGTGCAGCCAACATTTTTCTAATTTGGTCAGACAAACTATAGAGGTTGATGCCAGCTATACTATGTAAGGCCCGGTTTTGATCTTTGTTAGGTTAAAAGATGATCTCACCTGATTAGATCATATTGTTGTAAATATCATTATATCACTTCTGGCCATTCAGTGGGATGATTTCACCATGATTAACAGGGTAAGGAGAAGAGACAATGACATAGGTTTATACTGCAAGTGCATGTGTGCTGCTTCTCTTTGTGTTTAATTGTTAAGTGGAAATGATATGAAATGTGCAGAACATGGCGTTTCTTTTTAAATGTCAGCATTATTGAAATGACACTGGGGGTCATGGCACCTTCACCAACGTTGTTCTCAACCCCCTGTCAATACTAGCCACGAAGCTAACAAAAAGGTATCCTGCTTTAGTTCACGTAAACTGCAAAGCCTCGATTTTTCCTTCACCTCCTTTTTTTGTTCATAAGAAAAGTTAATGGGCTTTATTTTCAGCAGTGTTAAACACATTAACTTTGAGCCTTAACATTAACTTATAGCTCATTGTACTGATTACTTTTTTGCAGTATTGTCAATGTCCACCTTTCTCTCACTGCAAAAAACAGAGTTCAGTGAAAATTTTTATAGTGCTGCAGTGTGTGTTTGAGTTTGATAGTCCACTTGTGTTACATGCTATTAATTATTAACAATAAATGTCCTTGGATGGGGCGAATGGGCTTGGGGTTAAGCCAAAGATAGGCAGTGCAAAAGTAATGAAAGAAAGATTACTGTCTTGAAAATAAGAAACTCTCAAGAACAATACCAGCCGTAAATGAACAATCTACATAAAAATACAGTAGATGCTTCAACAGCTTCCAATAGAAAGCTGCAGCAAAGAATCCTGTGAGTATATTTCATGAATGCAGGAGGGTCATTGGATTGATTTTTTTTATTATTTGATTGTTACGTACAATGGACTCAAGGGATCAGACAAAAGAGAGGTCAGAGAGGAGCTCCAGTATGTGCACATCACAGAACACAGTGCCGACGTGCAGCTCTGTTCTCTACAGTAGACATCGTGCTTCAGACAGTATGAGTTTGACTGAAATTTTACAATGGAGTTTTTCAACTCAGCTCTTGGAAAAAACATCACCTTTGTGAGACCTGAATACTTCATAATAAGGGGATTTATTGGTATACCTAATATCAATTATTACTATGTCTTTCTCTTTTTTACTTATATGTTGCAGTGCTGGAAACACTTGTGATGGTCGTCATATACTTGGATCATAATCTGAGAACTCCAAAATATGTTGCAGTTTTTAATTTAGCATTTGCAGACCTGTTAAGTAGCACTACTCTGATGCCGAAGGTTCTTGATATCTTTCTGTTTAACCATCACTACATCTCCTACAATGACTGCTTGACGTTCCTTTTTTTCTGCTACTCTAGCCTTTCAATGCAGGCTTTTAATCTGATTGCACTGTCCTATGACAGACTGATAGCTATCATGGACCCACTGCACTATCAAGTGAAGGTGACCAACAGGTTCATGCTGTCTTTGATTGCCTCTTTCTGGGTCTTTGTCATAACTGCTATACTCACTGCAGCTGGTCTTCTCACAAGACTTTCCTTCTGTAAATCTGTGGTTATTAACAGCTATTTCTGTGATCATCTCCAGATATTCCTGCTTGCGTGTAATGATTATTTCCCCAGCTATGTCCTTGGTATGGTGTTAGTGTGTCTTATTCTTTGGTTTCCACTGATATTCATCTTGTTAAGTTATTCATGTATTGGCTATGCATTGTCTAAAGTGGCCACAGCAGGAAAGACTCAAGGCCTTTAAAACCTGCACAGGTCATCTTTCATTAGTGGCAGTCTATTTTCTCCCAGTGTTAATCACACTTACTATAGGCACCAAAATACATCCAAATGCCTTGATCATTAATCTGTCTCTGACCTCTGTCTTTTCCCAAATGTTGAACCCAATCATTTATGTTCTACAGACACAAGAAATCAAAGAATCTGTGAAAAAATTATTAAAAATTAGAAATAAATCCAGAATTACAGGACAGAAAGTTATCATAAAGTGATTGTTTGTGTATATTTTATTCCATTATGTACATTAAAGTACAACTTGTTAGAGTAAAATGAATCAAGCAATAGTTACTGTTATTACAATGCAGGTTTTTCTTTACCCTTGCAAATATTGTAATATGAGGACATTATGGTAATTGAGCATCAACTAAAATGAACATTTTAAAGGTAATACAATACAGTCATAACTACAGTCCACAGTATGACACATGTACAAACACATACAATAAGAGTTGTTTTCTGCTATTTGGTTTAATTTGTGTTTATATGCTTGTGTTATGGAAAGACAGTCTGATGTGTCCTCTAACTCATCGCAACCTCACCTTAAACCTGTCTGGCCTTCTTACGGGACATGCAGACTTTTGTCGAAGAACTTTGTGAAGCAGCCACAGGAATCGTGGGTTTTGTGGAGCTGATTTCTTGAATAACTTTTTTTTCTGAAAAGATGAACAGCACAGATTTGTCTAAATGTTTTGCCGTGTTTATGCAAAGTGATGTTGATATCAAGGATTGTGGTCATATTGAGGCTACTTGAACCATATGTGATATTCACTGTGTTGTAGGATGTAATTTCAGAATGCATTGATGCATATTATTAAATGGTTGTGTGTAAGGTGGTTATGAAAAGACCAGGGTTTTTATCAAATCTTTTTGTTGCTGTGTCTATCGGCTGTTGTGTTACATATATAAAATAGTATTCTGGTTTGATAAAAGATTTGGAGGACGCAGCTTATTGGTAACAGGATTGTGGTAAAAAATTACGAAAGGTTTATGTAAATTGCTGAATAACTTTAGAATAACTGAGAAGGGGAGAGCAGCTTTTCATGTAAAGATTAGATGACTTTGGTGTGTCTCAGTTTCTTAAGGTGTGCTTTTTGTGGTTACTGTTTGGACTGGATTTTGGTGCTTAGAGCAAATGACGAGATAGCTACAGTGAGTCATACATGCCCCTCTGGGTAGTTTGTTTTCTTGTATATCAAGCATAATGGAAGTGTTTGTGTCAAGCAAAAATCTTTGCAGCCACTGTTGTGTGGAGTTTTGGCTTCCTGGCGCTAGATTGGTAATAAAATACTTTCTTGTAAGACAATGGAGCCTGACTGGAGTGTTTATTTAATTTGATAAAGAATAAGCACTGAAGGTCCCTGTGAGACCCAGCAGGTACGGGTGATTTCACACACAGTATTGTCCACCTTTCTCTCACTGCAAAAAACTTCAAAACTTTCACTGAGCAGAGTTCAGTAAAAATTTTATAGTGTTGCAGTGTGTGTTTGAGTTTGATAGTCCACTTGTCTTACATGCTATTAATTATTAACAATAAATGTCCTCGGATGGGGTGAATGGGCTTGGGGTTAAGCCAAAGATAGACAGTGCAAAAGTAATGAAAGAAAGATTACTGTCTTGAAAATAAGAAAAATCTCAAGAACAATACCAGCCTTATCCTGTAATATGAACAAACTACATAAAGATACAGTAGATGCTTCAACAGCTTCCAATAGAAAGCTGCAGCAAAGAATCCTGTGAGTATATTTCATGAATGCAGGAGGGTCATTGGATTGATTTTTTTAATTATTTGATTGTTATGTACAATGGACTCAAGGGATCAGACAAAAGAGAGGTCAGAGAGGAGCTGCAGTCTGTGCACATCACAGAACACAGTGCCGACGTGCAGCTCTGTTCTCTACAGTAGACATCGTGCTTCAGACAGTATGAGTTTGACTGAAATTTTACAATGGAGTTTTTCAACTCAGCTCTTGGAAAAAACATCACCTTTGTGAGACCTGAATACTTCATAATAAGGGGATTTATTGGTATACCTAATATCAATTATTACTATGTCTTTCTCTTTTTTACTTATATTGTTGCAGTGCTGGGAAACACACTTGTGATGGTCGTCATATACTTGGATCATAATCTGAGAACTCCAAAATATGTTGCAGTTTTTAATTTAGCATTTGCAGACCTGTTAAGTAGCACTACTCTGATGCCGAAGGTTCTTGATATCTTTCTGTTTAACCATCACTACATCTCCTACAATGACTGCTTGACGTTCCTTTTTTTCTGCTACTCTAGCCTTTCAATGCAGGCTTTTAATCTGATTGCACTGTCCTATGACAGACTGATAGCTATCATGGACCCACTGCACTATCAAGTGAAGGTGACCAACAGGTTCATGCTGTCTTTGATTGCCTCTTTCTGGGTCTTTGTCATAACTGCTATACTCACTGCAGCTGGTCTTCTCACAAGACTTTCCTTCTGTAAATCTGTGGTTATTAACAGCTATTTCTGTGATCATCTCCAGATATTCCTGCTTGCGTGTAATGATTATTTCCCCAGCTATGTCCTTGGTATGGTGTTAGTGTGTCTTATTCTTTGGTTTCCACTGATATTCATCTTGTTAAGTTATTCATGTATTGGCTATGCATTGTCTAAAGTGGCCACAGCTCAGGAAAGACTCAAGGCCTTTAAAACCTGCACAGGTCATCTTTCATTAGTGGCAGTCTATTTTCTCCCAGTGTTAATCACACTTACTATAGGCACCAAAATACATCCAAATGCCTTGATCATTAATCTGTCTCTGACCTCTGTCTTTTCCCAAATGTTGAACCCAATCATTTATGTTCTACAGACACAAGAAATCAAAGAATCTGTGAAAAAATTATTAAAAATTAGAAATAAATCCAGAATTACAGGACAGAAAGTTATCATAAAGTGATTGTTTGTGTATATTTTATTCCATTATGTACATTAAAGTACAACTTGTTAGAGTAAAATGAATCAAGCAATAGTTACTGTTATTACAATGCAGGTTTTTCTTTACCCTTGCAAATATTGTAATATGAGGACATTATGGTAATTGAGCATCAACTAAAATGAACATTTTAAAGGTAATACAATACAGTCATAACTACAGTCCACAGTATGACACATGTACAACACACATACAATAAGAGTTGTTTTCTGCTATTTGGTTTAATTTGTGTTTATATGCTTGTATTATGGAAAGACAGTCTGATGTGTCCTCTAACTCATCGCAACCTCACCTTAAACCTGTCTGGCCTTCTTACGGGACATGCAGACTTTTGTCGAAGAACTTTGTGAAGCAGCCACAGGAATCGTGGGTTTTGTGGAGCTGATTTCTTGAATAACTTTTTTTTCTGAAAAGATGAACAGCACAGATTTGTCTAAATGTTTTGCCGTGTTTATGCAAAGTGATGTTGATATCAAGGATTGTGGTCATATTGAGGCTACTTGAACCATATGTGATATTCACTGTGTTGTAGGATGTAATTTCAGAATGCATTGATGCATATTATTAAATGGTTGTGTGTAAGGTGGTTATGAAAAGACCAGGTTTTTATCAAATCTTTTTGTTGCTGTGTCTATCGGCTGTTGTGTTACATATATAAAATAGTATTCTGGTTTGATAAAAGATTTGGAGGACGCAGCTTATTGGTAACAGGATTGTGGTAAAAAATTACGAAAGGTTTATGTAAATTGCTGAATAACTTTAGAATAACTGAGAAGGGGAGAGCAGCTTTTCATGTAAAGATTAGATGACTTTGGTGTGTCTCAGTTTCTTAAGGTGTGCTTTTTGTGGTTACTGTTTGGACTGGATTTTGGTGCTTAGAGCAAATGACGAGATAGCTACAGTGAGTCATACATGCCCCTCTGGGTAGTTTGTTTTCTTGTATATCAAGCATAATGGAAGTGTTTGTGTCAAGCAAAAATCTTTGCAGCCACTGTTGTGTGGAGTTTTGGCTTCCTGGCGCTAGATTGGTAATAAAATACCTTCTTGTAAGACAATGGAGCCTGACTGGAGTGTTTATTTAATTTGATAAAGAATAAGCACTGAAGGTCCCTGTGAGACCCAGCAGGTACGGGTGATTTCACACACAGTATTGTCCACCTTTCTCTCACTGCAAAAAACTTCAAAACTTTCACTGAGCAGAGTTCAGTAAAAATTTTATAGTGTTGCAGTGTGTGTTTGAGTTTGATAGTCCACTTGTCTTACATGCTATTAATTATTAACAATAAATGTCCTCGGATGGGGTGAATGGGCTTGGGGTTAAGCCAAAGATAGAAAGTGCAAAAGTAATGAAAGAAAGATTACTGTCTTGAAAATAAGAAAAATCTCAAGAACAATACCAGCCTTATCCTGTAATATGAACAAACTACATAAAGATACAGTAGATGCTTCAACAGCTTCCAATAGAAAGCTGCAGCAAAGAATCCTGTGAGTATATTTCATGAATGCAGGAGGGTCATTGGATTGATTTTTTTAATTATTTGATTGTTATGTACAATGGACTCAAGGGATCAGACAAAAGAGAGGTCAGAGAGGAGCTGCAGTCTGTGCACATCACAGAACACAGTGCCGACGTGCAGCTCTGTTCTCTACAGTAGACATCGTGCTTCAGACAGTATGAGTTTGACTGAAATTTTACAATGGAGTTTTTTAACTCAGCTCTTGGAAAAAACATCACCTTTGTGAGACCTGAATACTTCATAATAAGGGGATTTATTGGTATACCTAATATCAATTATTACTACGTCTTTCTCTTTATTGTTTATATTGTTGCAGTGCTGGGAAACACACTTGTGATGGTCGTCATATACTTGGATCATAATCTGAGAACTCCAAAATATGTTGCAGTTTTTAATTTAGCATTTGCAGACCTGTTTAGTAGCACTGCTTTGGTACCAAAGGTTCTTGATATCTTTCTGTTTAACCATCACTACATCCCCTACAATGACTGCTTGACGTTCCTTTTTTTCTGCTACACTAGCCTTTCGATGCAGGCTTTTAATCTGGTTGCACTGTCCTATGACAGACTGATAGCTATCATTTACCCACTGCACTATCAAGTGAAGGTGACCAACAGGTTCATGCTGTCTTTGATTGCCTCTTTCTGGGTCTTTGTCATAATTGCTATACTCATTGCAGCTGGTCTTCTCACAAGACTTTCCATCTGTAAATCTGTGGTTATTACCAGCTATTTCTGTGACCATAGCCAGATATTCCCACTTGCATGTAATGACTATTTCCCCAGCTATGTAACTGGTATGGTGTGTGTGTGTCTTATTCTCTGGATTCCATTGTTATTCATCGTGTTTAGTTATTCATGTATTGGCTATGCATTGTCTAAAGTGGCCACAGCTCAGGAAAGACTCAAGGCCTTTAAAACCTGCACAGGTCATCTTTCATTAGCAGCCATCTATTTTTTCCCAGTATTAATCTCATATACTTTTGATAGTGAAAGGCATCCAAATGTCTTCATCATTAACCTGACTATGACCTCTGTCTTTTCCCAAATGTTGAACCCAATAGTTTATGTTCTACAGACACAAGAAATCAAAGAATCTGCAAAAAAAATATTAAAAATTAGAAATAAATCCAGAATTACAGTAAAGAAAGTCATCATAAAGTGATCATTTGTGTATATTTTGATCCATTATGTACATTAAAGTACAACTTGTTAGAGTAAAATGAATCAAGCAATAGTTACTGTAAATACCAAGTACTTTTTTTAACCCTTGCAGATATTATAATATATTATATGAAATTTAACTTGAATTTATTCCACAAAAAAAACAACTTTATAATAATTGAGCATCAAATGAAATAACCATTTTAAAGGTAGCACAATACAGTAATAACTACAGTCCACAGTATAACACACACATACAATAAGAGTCGTTTTCTGCTTGGTTGAATTTGTGTTCATATGCTCCTGTAATGGAAAGAAGGTAGTTTTTAATTTATTACATTTATCATTATTATTAAAGATTTGTTGCATCGAGGCCAGTCTTGTTTTCTTGCCTGCATCTCTCCTCTGGATTAGTCTGCTGTGTTTTCCAACTCATCACTACTTCACCTTAAACCTTGCTGGCCTTCTTACGGGACATGTAGACTTTTGTCAAAGAACTTTGTGAAGCAGCCACAGGAATCATGGGTTCTGTGGAGCTGATTTCTTGAATAACATTTTTTTTTCTGAATAGATGAACAGCACAAATTTGCCTAAATGTTTTGCCCTGTTTATGCAAAGTGATGTTAAAGGCTAAGTTCGGTTTTTTGACACCTGGGCCTTATTTTTAGGAATAAATACGCTCGTAGACTCACCCAGATGATTTTGGTGGAGCTCGGAGCCGTTTTCGAGCAATTTAGATCCATCCGACGGCGTCTTCTCTCATGCCATAGAAGCGGACGGGGCCAAAACATCGAAGCCCCTAAATTAGACATTATCTGCTGCGAAACTCGCTCATTTCACCTACATTTTATAAATGAATGGCCAGTGTTATCACCATGTCCGCTCAACTTCCTTGTTATGGTCATCCGGGGCTTTACAACGATGGGTCACTTTTGGTGACGTCATAGACGTGCGCCGCAGGAGCGCAGTCCCGCCGGCGCTAGGCTAGGCTATACGGCTATACAGCTACTCTTGTGCAACATGACGGAATATTTATCCGATGTAGAAGTGTCTGATGACGACTCTGAGTATGATGGATGCCCGTATCGTTTTGAGCCAGAATACACCGACAAGGAGCTATTTGAAAGGAGGATGCAGAGGGAAAGAGCCGAACAGCTGGCCAGAGAACAAGCGACCACTGCACGTCCACGAATGGGGGCTAACTGGTGGTGTTGTTGTGAACACTGCACGCCACAGACAACAGAAGAGGAGAGCTTTTGCTGCTCAGAGTGGGACTTGAGACCAGAGGAAACACGTATTGATGCCCCCCAAAATACGTGTCTCACTACACTGGAAGATTTTTCTGCCATGACAAACCGGGCTGTGGTAGAGACTTTTTTTATGTCCCGAGAGTCAACTGGCAGACGCAGCCGAAGCCAGCAGGACCGAACGGACAACTTTCGATAAAGTAGCCCATACAAATGCAAAAAGGGTATATTTTCTATGAGTGTTTGCTTTATAAATAAATAACGGTCGAAACTACTGACAATTAGTTTTGGAGAAAGCATATGACTACTTGTAAGTGTGCGCTAACAATGCAGACCCGCGGTGATTGCAGCTCGAGTCACAATTTGTTGCCTGCAGAGAATAACCATATCATATGCATTGCGAGTTAGTTTTTCAAAAACTAGCATGGACTAGAGTAAATTATATTGCGTTACAGTGCAGTATTCTTTTGCAGGAATGTATTTTTAGAAGGCTACTCCTGCTCAGACATAGGTCGTGAAGATAGCTATTCATTTTATACAAGAGCTTTATACGCTGGCCGACGTGCACTGGTTATCGACCAATATTATTACATCTTCAAAAGAAATGCATTACCTCCGCTGCGTCTGTTTTGCCCTCTGAAACAATCGGGATGGCATTCCTCCTGAGGTACTGACGCTGAGCTTCCTGGCCTTTTATCTTTGTCGTCTTCGTAATGAAGTCTTCTGGAGCGAAGTGAGCGCTGCAGACCCGGTGACTGACCCTCCTCAGTTCTTCCATAGCAATATTCGGGTCCATTTTCAGGACAACAAGCCAGATCTTTAGTAACTCCGGGTTTTTCAAAGGAAGCCTGTTGAATGTGAACTTTGTCCACCTAGTCATTTTGTTTGGACAAAGTGGAAAAACGCAATGACGAACCATGTTTGTACCCGTGTAGCCCCTAGCCTAGCCTAGCGCCGGCTGGACTGCGCTCCTGCGGCGCACGTCTATGACGTCACCAAAAGTGACCCATCGTTGTAAAGCCCCGGATGACCATAACAAGGAAGTTGAGCTGACATGGTGATAACACTGGCCATTCATTTATAAAATGTAGGTGAAATGAGCGAGTTTCGCAGCAGATAATGTCTAATTTAGGGGCTTCGATGTTTTGGCCCCGTCCGCTTCTATGGCATGAGAGAAGACGCCGTCGGATGGATCTAAATTGCTCGAAAACGGCTCCGAGCTCCACCAAAATCATCTGGGTGAGTCTACGAGCGTATTTATTCCTAAAAATAAGGCCCAGGTGTCAAAAAACCGAACTTAGCCTTTAACTTCAAGGATTGTGGTCATATTGAGGCTATTTTAACCAAATGTGATATTCACTGTGTTGTAGGATGTAATTTCAGAATGAACTGATGCACATTATTAAATGCTTGTATTGGAGGTGGTTATGAAAAGACCAGGTTTTTTAAAACCTTTTTGTTGCCGTGTCTATCAGTTGTTGTGTTACATGTATAAAAGTGTATTCTGATTTGATAAAAGATTTGGAGGACGCAGCGTATTGCTAACAGGATTGTGGTAAAAAATTACTAAAGTTTTACGTAAATTTCTGAATAAGAAAGGTTCAGACTGCTCATTGTAAATATTAGATGACTTCTGAATTAGTGCACTGTGCTTTCCAACTCATCATTACTTAACATTAAACCTTTCTGGCCTCCTTACCGGACATACAGACTTTTCTTGAAGACCTTTATTGTGATGCAGCCACAAGAATTATTGGTTTTGTCGGGCTGAATGCTTAAATGGCTTCTTTTTAAAGGATGAAGATCACACATTTGCCTAAATGTTTTGCCCTGTTTATGCAAAGTGATGTTAATATCAAGGATTGTGGTCACATTGAGGCTACTAAAGGCAAATGTGACATTCACTGTGTTGTAGGTTGTAATTACAGTAGGCATTAATGCATATTATTAAATGGTTGTGTTGGAGGTGGTTACGAAAAAAACAACAACAGGTTTTTATGAACCCTTTTTGTTGCTGTTTTTATCAGTTTGGAATCAGCATTTTGGTAACAGGATTGTGGTAAAAAATCTTGAAAGGTTTATGTAAATTGCTGAATAACTTTTGAAAAACTCGAGGGGATAGAAGCATTTGATGTCAGAGGAGGTTCAGACTGCTAGATGTAAAGATTAGACAACTTTGTGTCTCAGTTTCTTGAGGTCTGCTTGTTGTGGTTACTGTTTGGACTGGATTTTGGTGCTTAGAGCAAATGACCAGATAGCTAAGGTGAGTCATACATGCCCCTCTGGGTAGTTTGTTTTCTTGTATATCAAGCATAATGGAAGTGTTTGTGTCAAGCAGAAATCTCTGTAGCCGCTGTTGTGTGGAGTTTTGGCTTCCTGGCGCTAGATTGGTAATAAAATACCTTTTTGTAAGACAGTGGAGGCTGACTATAGTGTTTATTTAATTTGATAAAGAATAAGCACTGAAGGTCCCTGTGAGACCCAGCAGGTACGGGTGATTTCACACCTAATCTGATTAGTTTAGTTGAAACACGTTACGGCTAATAAGCTAACGTACTGACGCTCCTCAGACACTCAGACACACACACATACTGGACAGCCTCTCAGTCCTTAGCCGCTAACGTTAGCTCATGTACAACACAGGTACCACACAGAAACTTTTACAAAGGGTCATAATATGCTTCAGTGACTGTCAAATCGCCAGCGAAAGATGTTTACACTGCGGACACGGAAATGGGACAAAGATCCTCTCTGGGTTCACTTTGCTGCAGGGTTCACCTACATTGTTTCTCTTCTGATACAGTCAATGTGTGCATCACAACCACTGTAGTGTATTGTGGAAAAAGCTTTATAAGATCGTTACAGGCAGCAAACTTGTGAATGTCCTTTGTTTACATTTTTTGTAGCCACTTTATTCAAAATTTCTGCCTTGTGATTAGATTTAATTTAAAATATTTATTTTGTATGTGTCAGGTAATGTTAAATAAAAGTACACGATGACTAATGTGCTGCTTTGGGGTCAATTCTTAATGTAAACAGTATTTTTTATAGTGATGCACCAGGTCAGAGGGTTCCTTGTTAAATATATTTCCTTAGTTCTTAGAAAATATCTTAATATCCAAGCAAATTTTGTATCATAATTGAAATATACCTGACTGAATCGATATTAAACTTAATTAAATCAAATCGAATCGTGAATCGAACTGAGTCCTTGAAAATCGAATTGAATCGATCTGGAAAATCTGAATCGATACCCAGCCCTACTGTTACCTGAGGGAAACATTTTGTTCTTGAACTGCTTACTATGTTCACTGGCTAGTCACCAGCTGTGTTTGTTTGTCATGCCATTATTGAGCAGGTACTCACTTGGGCACCAACCATGGGCCAATTAATCCATTGCAGAAAGTCGTCCCCAAAAACTACAAATATTAACAATAAAGGTCCTCAGTGGGGATGAATGGACTTGGGGTTAAGCCAAAGACAGAAAGTCCTGTAGTATGAAGAAATTACATCAGAATACAATGGATGCTTCAACAGCTTCCAATGGAAAGCTGCAGCAAAGAATCCTGTGAGTATATTTCATGAATGCAGGAGGGTCATTGGATGTTTTTTTTTTTTTCTTTTTTGATCTTAACATACAATGGACTCAAGGGATCAGACAAAAGAGAGGTCAGAGAGGAGCTGCAGTCTGTGTACATCACAGAACACAGTACCGACGTGCAGCTCTGTTCTCTACAGTAGACATCGTGCTTCAGACAGTATGAGTTTGACTGAAATTTTACAATGAAGTTTTTCAACTCAGCTCTTGGAAAAAACATCACCTTTGTGAGACCTGAATACTTCATAATAAGGGGATTTACTGGTATACCTAATATCAATTATTACTATGTCTTTCTCTTTTTTGTTTATGTTGTTGCAGTGCTGGGAAACACACTTGTGATGGTCGTCATATACTTGGATCATAATCTGAGAACTCCAAAATATGTTGCAGTTTTTAATTTAGCATTTGCAGACCTGTTAAGTAGCACTGCTTTGGTACCAAAGGTTCTTGATATCTTTCTGTTTAACCATCATTACATCCCCTACAATGACTGCTTGACGTTCCTTTTTTTCTGCTACACTAGCCTTTCAATGCAGGCTTTTAATCTGGTTGCACTGTCCTATGACAGACTGATAGCTATCATGGACCCACTGCACTATCAAGTGAAGGTGACCAACAGTTTCATGCTGTCTTTGATTGCCTCTTTCTGGGTATTTGCCATAATTGCTTTACTCATTTTAGCTGGCCTTCTTACAAGACTTTCCTTCTGTAAATCTGTGGTTATTAAAAGCTATTTCTGTGATCATAGCCAGATGTATCCACTTGCATGTAATGATTATTTCCCCAGCTATGCATTTGCTTATTTGTTAGTAGTTCTTATTCTCTGGCTTCCACTGTTATTCATCGTGTTTAGTTATTCATGTATTGGCTATGCATTGTCTAAAGTGGCCACAGCTCAGGAAAGACTCAAGGCCTTTAAAACCTGCACAGGTCATCTTTCATTAGCAGCCATCTATTTTTTCCCAGTATTAATCTCATATACTTTCGATAGTGTAAGGCATCCAAATGTCTTCATCATTAACTTGACTTTGACCTCTGTCTTTTCCCAAATGTTGAACCCAATAGTTTATGTTCTACAGACACAAGAAATCAAAGAATCTGTGAAAAAATTATTAAAAATTAGAAATAAATCCAGAATTACAGGACAGAAAGTTATCATAAAGTGATTGTTTGTGTATATTTTATTCCATTATGTACATTAAAGTACAACTTGTTAGAGTAAAATGAATCAAGCAATAGTTACTGTTATTACAATGCAGGTTTTTCTTTACCCTTGCAAATATTGTAATATGAGGACATTATGGTAATTGAGCATCAACTAAAATGAACATTTTAAAGGTAGCACAATACAGTAATAACTACAGTCCACAGTATAACACATGTACAACACACATACAGTAAGAATCGTTTTCTGCTATTTGGTTTAATTTGTGTTTATATGCTTGTGTAATGGAAAGATACGGTTTATTTTGTCATCAGAGTTTGTGTCTCTGCACATTTCTTGATGGAGTCTACTGTATATAAAAATGTTATTTTGTTTTCATTTTCATGTGGTCCAGAATCTAAAGTATAAAGAAGGTGATTTTTAATTTTTTACATTTATCATTATTATTCAAGATTTGTTGCATTGAGGCCAGTCTTGTTTTCTTGCCTGCATCTCTCTTCTGGATTAGTCTGATGTGTCTTCTAACTCATCACAACTTCACATTAAATCTTGCTGGCCTTCTTACGGGACATGCAGACTTTTGTCGAAGAAAATTAAATTGCTGAATTACCTAAGAAAAACTAAGAATGGGAGAGCAACATTTGATGTCAGAGACAGTTCAGACTGCTCGTTGTAAAGATTAAACGACTTTGTTGTGTCTCAATTTCTTGAGGTCTGCTTGTTGTGGTTACTGGTTTTGACTGGATTTTGGTGTTTAGAGCAAATGACCAGATAGAGTCATACATGCCTCTCTGGTAGCTTGTTTTTTTTTTGTATATCAATTATAATTGAAGTGTTTTTGTCAAGCAGAAATCTTTGCAGCCACAGTTGTGTGGAGTTTTGGCTTCCTGGCGCTAGATTGGTAATAAAGTACCTTCTTGTAAGACAATGGAGACTGACTAGACTGCTTATTTAATTCGATAAAGATTAAGCACTGAAGGTCCCCATGAGATGCAGCATAGAGTCTCTAAGGGTGATGTCACACCTGACTTGAATAGTTTGGTTTTAATAAACTCAGGTCCACCTGCCTGGTTATCATGATTCATTTGGGCTGGTGTGAAAGGTGTAAATCAAATCCTGATCAACACAACCAAACTGGCACCACTTGAAAAGGTGTGTCTTGGTGAGCTTCCAAGTGGACTCAGGTGTGGTACGTTTGTGGTGTGAAAGCAAACAAACAATTAACAGGATTTTGTGTGGTTTATATATATTTTCAAAAGCTACACTTCTAGTCAATAAATCAAATTTATCTTCACTATTCAACCACACAAATCTGACCTGACTGATACTTTGGACTTAGCGCTGCTGTGTCTGTCTGTATGAGAGGGAGAGAGAGAGAGAGAGAGAGAGAGAGAGGGAGGGGGGAGAAGGTGGAAGGTGGGCGGTGGGCTATTGCACGCAGTGTTTCTGTAAGTCATTAATGTCACCAACAATGAAGCAGGGAAAAGTGTGTGTTTTTCAAAAAAGTTAACAGCATGTCAAGCTCTGATCAGACCCAACAAATCAGACGTGAACCCGCGCAGTTTCTGTCAAAGCCCAACCTTGGCCCGAACGAGCCTCTCTCTTTCTCTTGTTTTCTGTTCCCTCTCGCGCCCTCTGCCTCTCTTTGCTGGTTCTTTTCTATATTTCTCTGTTGTTCTGTCACTTTCCCCTCTCTTTGTCGCAGTTCCCCCCTTTCCGTTTGCATCCCTCTTGATTCAGTTAGTGCAACTCCTGCCATATAAACACAAGTACTTCCAGTTTTATTAAAATATATTAATGAATAAACACTGGTTAATTGGCGTGAACCCCACCTGATTCAAACCTAGGGGAATAATGAGAAATTACAGCCTGCTGCTCAAGCTCTAAGTTCAAAGCTCTAACCTGCAGTCAAGCCAGCTGCTTTCATAAAAACAAAAGCAATCTCCTGCCTCTCCTGCAACTACGGATTATGGCCGACTTTGTAAGAGAGGATGAAGATGATTTCTTTGTGACTGACGAAGATCCACAACCTTACCTATTTGAACCAGAATATACAGAGGAGGAACTACATGTTTTGGAAGCTGAGTGAGCACAAAGAGAAGCTGAGAAAGTCGGAACAGTCTGGGGGAGAGTCAGAACCGGCATGGACTGGTGATGTAGATGAGGGGCTTGTCAACCTATGCCGACAGAAAACTAGTGCTTCTGCTGTACTGAGTGGGAGTTGGTGCTGCCATCGATGGGGAGGCTTGATATATCTGGCGAAGAGGACAGTACACAAAGAGATTGTGTCACAACGAATGATGCTTTTCCAGCTTTAGTAAATTCCGCAGTTGTTGAAACTTTTTTCCATCTACCCAAAATAAACTTGAAAAAACGCCCCAGGCCTCTGGACCTAACGGACAGTTGTCCATAGAGTAAGTGACTCTTATAATTTTGTTATAAATTATAATATAATCATTATAATTATAATAAAGATGCATGGGGCACATATTGTTGTATATAGCAACCTGTATAAACAGTTAGTCTCTACATGTATAGAGAAAAAAGTTAGAGTCGTTTATGTATTTGTGGTTATTGATAAAAAAAAATTCTTGTTTCTCAGACAATATAGGTTGGTGTCCTACCGCAGTGTTTTGGAGTGGGCCCTGAAGGGAGAAACGCTGGGGAAAGGCAATCGTAAACCTTTGCCATTGTGTGTCGTCAGTGCTATTCGTAGAAGATATCCCTCACCAACGGGAACATATCAAGGATTCCAAGAGGCACAGGATGCTATGGATATGTTGTAGACTCAAAAGCTTACAAGCCATTCCAGTTATCAAAACACTATATAAAGACTTGTCTTGATCACACACAATTGGCTGATACATTCACTGTTCATATCCTTGTGACATATCTGCTGGCTAAAAATTGTGTTCACTACCTTCCTATAATACTCTCTTTTTACCCTAATAAAAGTTTCAATACAGCATTATGTTGTTATTATTACATGCAGCGTAGTAACAATCTGTGAACAGACAGGTGACTCCTGAAATTGTAAATAGATTACACATCATATATTAGTTCAATACTCAACCTTCTGACAGCTAAATAATTTCAAAATAGTTTCTCTTTTGTTATGTGTCAAGTTCATCTATCTCCAACACCGCCCTCTTCTCTCAATCCTTCCACCATAACTGTTGTTTTCCTTGTTTGTTTGAGGACATCAACAGTTGTGATGGGAGTATCAGGAAGAGGGCAGGGTTTGAGATTGCTGTGTAATAACATCTGTAAGCTATTTTTATCAAACATTTCAATGTACAACTTGTAAATAACATGATCACATTTTCAAAAGTAAAATGACAACTCACAAAATGATAAACTGTGTTATTTAATTTACAATATGTACATTAATGAGGTAAGAATGAATACTTTGCGGTAAATGGACAGGTATGGATGAACCTGCAGTTTTTTGTAATCAAGTTATTTGTTCAGTCGTAGCACTATATCACTATATTACTGTATGTCACACTATAAAACTATAACATTATGTCACACTACATCACACTACATCACACTATATTACACTATATTACATTGTCCCCCAAAAAAAAATAAAAAAATCACACTGTAGCATCCTATTTTACAATGTATCACACCAAAATCCACAAATAAATATAAGGCACATTTATGACTGCTGCCAACATGCAACTTGAATATTATTCCTCTGATGAACCTGTGAACCTAGATTTGTGTGCTTTTATGACATCCTCCTTGTTGGGTTTAGGAAATGGGGCGATGTTGACAGCTAGACGGGGGACGTTCACTTTTGATGTGGAGTCTCTGAATATGACTGAGGGATCCAGCCGTCTGTGTAGTACTTGCTCCATCAGGTCATCTCTGAATCTTTGAGTTGTCTCCTTGTAAACTGGCCGGGAAACCCACTGCTTGGACTGCTTCTGAAAGACAACGTTGTGTCTTTGGAGGCCTGAAATGGTATACAAGCATGAACTGAGATGTTTCAAAACGTTCAATGACTTCTTGACAGATGCTGTTCCATAACATTTTATTTACTGCCTTGAGCAGAATGAAATAAGTCCTATATAACTCTAGTTTACAGTGATTACGGTAGACAACTGGTGCAATGAAAATTCTCAAAAACTAAAATTATCTTTTTAGGTATTTTGTGTAAACTTGCCACTGCTTATATTCTTAGTATTTACCTGTTGCAGTCAAAGCCTGTTCACACTTTGTGTTTTGATTCTCATTGTGATCCATGACAGCCAACCTTGTGCGTGCCTGCATCGAAGGATAGTCAAAATGCAGGCGCTTTGGACAGTATTTCAGGAGGGCATTATGGAAAACCTCAAGGTTTCCTGAAAACACAACATAATTGACATTACAAACTATAAACCACATTGAACACTTGAACAGCGTCATTTGCTCCAAATCTTGAAGGAGACGTCTGTTCATCACCACCTCATATATCCTGCATGTTCTTCTTCTTCTTCTTCTTCCGAGGAAATCCTACTTCCCATGCGCGAAAAATCACCAAACTTTGCACAAAAAGGTCCAGTCCCATGCCAGATTGCCTCAGCTGCAAAAACAGGCCAATAGTCCTGATGGTGGCGCTACAGCAAGCCTCTAAAGTTCAAAATTTGAACTTTCACAACAAATCAACCATATGTGCTACAGATTTGCAATCTTCACCAAAAGTAGCACCAATACTGACGAAACTTATGTATATTTAAACCTATTGCAAATTATGAAGTCCATCACTTTCTTTTTCAAAAACTGTAAAACTTCTTAAACCTATCTCCTCCCACAATTTTTGCTCAGTTGACACCAAACTTGCTACAGAGCATCTTCAGGCTGTCCTACACAAACGATCCGCACAGATTTTTGATTTATCGAAAATTGAGCCTACACTGCATCAAAATATTTGACTGTAAATGGTATTGTAAACATACACTTGCAAATTCTTGCTAAATACATTTTCAATGTTCATTTAAAAAAAATGACAAAATTTTGGAGTCATGGTAGATGATGTTTGGAAAATATCAGAATTTTATCTCAAACCTGAATGTTTTACAGCATTTTGAATTTTGCTCTCATGCCAACAATTGGAGTCAATGCAAAAATGGTATTTTTAAACATCAGTTTTTCACTTTTGGAGCCAATAAATCATTGTTAAAAACAAATCGCCAGCATCTCCATGCTGTCGAGATGCAATTTGTATATTTTCAGATTTTGTCTTAATAACTGAATTTTTGACAGCTGTTTGAAATCTGCCTTTACACACTAACAGCTGCTGTCTTGCACACAAGTGACTGGCTTAGTCAATTTGTGAAGCTACATATGACCTTTCTGTTTGCCAGTTAGCTCAGTGAGATAGTGGATGGTTCTTGGTGTTGAAGATTGTGAGTTCAAGCCTCAGCTTGTGCAACATTTCCATATGAGAAATCTACCCAAACTTTTCATAAAGATCCAGTCCCATGCCAGATGTTCTCAACTGGAAACAGACAATAGTCCTGATGGTGGTGCTGCAGAAAGCCTCTAAATTTCAAAACTTTGAAAATTCATAACAAATCAACCATATGTGCTCCAGCTTTGGAACTTTCACTTTGAAATTTGCTTTTCCATGGCATGGATGGCTACTGTCTGGCACCCTGATGCTTGGCTTAGTCAATTTGTGAAGCCACACATGAACTGTCACTTAGGCCAATTAGTTCAGTGAGATAGAAGATGGACCTCAGTCTCAGAAGTTGTGAGTTCAAGCCTCAGCTAAGGCCGAATGGACATTCTAATGTGAAAGTCCTATGTTCAGGCATCTTGCTATGTGGATTAGAGACACGTAAGATTGAAATAATTATGATCCAGGCAGTTTCGCAGAGAGACAAACACTCTTTATCAACACTTTTCCCTGTTATCCCTTGTCTCTTTTCCCTGTTTATTTGGCTTAGCTATCAGTCAATATTCAGAGTCTATCCAATAGCTACTTTTACATTTTAAACAATGTTTTCATCTTTGTCACCATGGATAATGTTCAGCTTTTAGCTAAATCAGGCCAGTTTGTTCATAATTGCTAGCAGTTAATGTTATTCTTACTTTCTTGTTCTTGAGTTTTTTCTTTCCTTTGTATGTTATGAGTCTGATCACTTCAGCCACTCATCCACAATTTGAAGGGCATGCCATAATTATATGAAGTAACTTCTGTGTTGTGATATGCTTTGTTTTAGTGTGTGTGTTGCTCAGAATTGCCTAATTTTGCCTAAAATTGCCCCTCCCCGACCATTGCTGCGCAGCAGCTATAATTTAGATTTACACTTATGGTCACCTAGCTGAATGTAAATCCAGTGCCTGCTCTCTTAGTTCTGTTTTTGGTCTCTATTGCCCAAGGGAAACATTTTGTTCTTGAACTGCTTACGATGTTCACTAGCTAGTCTCCAGCTGTGTTTGTTTGCCATGTCATGTTGAGCAGGTACTCATTAAGACACCAAACACAGATTAATCCATTGCAGAAAATCGTCCTCAAAAACTACAAGTATTACATGCTGTAAACCTCCTCAGTGGGGATGAATGTGCTTGGGATTAAGCCAAAGACAGAAAGTGCAAAACTAATGAAAGAAAGTCTTGTTAAAGTTACTGTCTTGTTGGTTTTGGCCTTTTATGGGATTTGTTTACAGCCTTAAAAAATCGAGAACAATACCAGCCTTATCTTGTAATACGAACAAACTACATAAAGATACAGTAGATGCTTCAACAGCTTCCAATAGAAAGCTGCAGCAAAGAATCCTGTGAGTATATTTTATGAAGGCAGTAAGGTCATTGGATTGATTTATTTTTTTTCTGGTTGTTACGTACAATGGACTCAAAGGATCAGACAAAAGAGAGGTCAGAGAGGAGCTGCAGTCTGCGCACATCATAGAACACAGTGCCGACTTGCAGCTCTGTTGTCTACAGTAGACATCGTGCTTCAGACAGTATGAGTTTGACTGAAATTTTACAATGGAGTTTTTCAACTCAGCTCTTGGAAAAAACATCACCTTTGTGAGACCTGAATACTTCATAATAAGGGGATTTATTGGTATACCTAATATCAATTATTACTATGTCTTTCTCTTTTTTGTTTATGTTATTGCAGTGCTGGCAAACACACTTGTGATGGTCGTCATATACTTGGATCATAATCTGAGAACTCCAAAATATGTTGTAGTTTTTAATTTAGCATTTGCAGACCTGTTAAGTAGCACTGCTTTGGTGCCAAAGGTTCTTGATATCTTTCTGTTTAACCATCACTACATCCCCTACAATGATTGCTTGACGTTCCTTTTTTTCTGCTACACTAGCCTTTCGATGCAGGCTCTTAATCTGGTTGCACTGTCCTATGACAGACTGATAGCTATCATTTACCCACTGCACTATCAAGTGAAAGTGACCAACAGGTTCATGCTGTCTTTGATTGCCTCTTTCTGGGTCTTTGTCATAATTACAGTACTCATTGCAGTTGGCCTTTTTACGAGACTTTCCTTTTGTAAATCTGTGGTCATTAACAGCTATTTCTGTGACTATGGCGAAATATTCCCACTTGCATGTAATGACTATATCCCCAGCCATGTCATGGGTATGGTTTGTTTGTGTCTTATTCTCTGGTTTCCACTGATATTCATCTTGTTAAGTTATTCATGTATTGGCTATGCATTGTCTAAAGTGGCCACAGCTCAGGAAAGACTCAAGGCCTTTAAAACCTGCACAGGCCATCTTTCATTAGCGGCCATCTATTTTCTCCCAATATTAATCTCATATACTTTTGGTACCAAAAGGTATCCAAATGCCAGGATCATTAACCTGACTATGACCTCGGTCTTTTCCCAAATGTTGAACCCAATCATTTATGTTTTGCAGACACAAGAAATCAAAGAATCTGTGAAAAAAATACTAAAAATCAGAATGTAAGCCCCAAATTACAGTAAAGAAAGTCATCATAAAGTGATCATTTGTGTATATTTTGTTCCATTATGTACATTAAAGTACAGCTTGTTACAGAAAAATTAATCAAGCAATAGTTACTGTAAATACTTTTTTTACCCTTGCAAATGCCTGTGGATATTTTTCATTTATCCAGGTCATAGTTTTCTCAAGGCTATTGAATCGAATGCAACTGGACTTAGTTTTGTCTTAGAAGACACTTACTGCTCCGATGGTGTGTCGTTGAAACTCCTGCTGCAACGGTGGTCGTTGGAGTCGTTGGAGTCACATGAGGCACAACACACATACAATAAGAGTCGTTTTCTGCTAATTATTTGAATTTGTGTTCATATGCTCCTGTAATGGAAAGAAGGTAATTTTATTTATTTTTTTACATTTATCATTATTATTAAAGATTTATTGCATCGAGGCCAGTCTTGTCTTCTTGCCTGCATCTCTCCTCTGGATTAGTCTGCTGTGTTTTCTAACTCATCGCTACTTCACATTAAACCTTTCTGGTCTTAATATGGGACATGCAGACTTTTGTTGAAGACATTTGTGAAGCAGCCACAGGAATCATGGGTTTTGTGGAGCTGATTTCTTGATGACATTTTTTCTAAAAAGATGAACAGCACAAATTTGTCTAAATGTTTTGCCCTGTTTATGCAGAGTGATGTTGTTATCAATCTTCGTATTCTGAATTTATATCTGAATTCTCAGAGTTTTTATCCAGTCTAGTTCTTAAATCAGATAAAGTTATTATTATAGGCGATTTCAACATTCATGTCGAAGTTGATAATGACTCCCTGGCTACCGCGTTTATCACATTATTAGACTCCATTGGCTTCAGTCAGGGTGTACATGAACCCACTCACTGTTTTAACCATACCCTCGATCTAGTTCTGACGTATGGAATTGAAATTGATAACCTAACAGTCTTTCCACAGAATCCCTCGCTATCGGATCATTATTTGATTACTTTTGATTTCTTTTTACTCGATTACACACCACTCAGCAACAGTTACTATACCAGATGTTTATCAGATAGTGCTGTCGCAAAATTTAAGGAAATGATTACTCCGTCGTTAAATTCAATACCAAGTCCTTTAGTAACAGAGGTTTCCCGCACCGACTTTAACCTCTCCCGAATTGATCAATTTGTTGATAGCGCCGTAAGCTCGCTGCGAACAGCACTCGACTCTGTAGCTCCTCTTAAAAAGAAGTTAACAAAACAAAGAAAGTTCGCTCCTTGGTATAACTCTGAAACCCGTAAATTAAAACAAATATCGCGAAAGTTTGAAAGGAATTGCGATTAACCAAACTGGAAGAATCTCGTTTAATCTGGGCAGACAGTCTCAAAACTTATAAGAGGGGCCTCCGCAATGCCAGAGCAAACTATTACTCAGCTTTAATAGAAGAAAACAAAAATAACCCCAGGTTTCTTTTCAGCACTGTAGCCAGGCTGACTGAGAGTCAAAGCTCTATTGAGCCTTGCATTCCTTTAGCCCTTAGCAGTAATGATTTTATGAGCTTCTTTAATGACAAAATTCTAACTATTAGAGGCAAAATTCATGACCTCCTGTCCTCAGATAGTACCTATCTAACCTCAAACACAGCTGTAGCACCTAATATTTATTTAGATTGCTTCTCCCTAATTTCTCTTCAAGAATTGACTGCAGTGATTTCTTCATCTAAATCATCAACGTGTCTCCTAGACCCCATCCCAACTAGGCTACTCAAGGAGGTCTTACCTTTAGTTAACACCCATATATTAGATATGATCAATATATCCTTATTAACAGGCTATGTACCACAGTCTTTTAAGGTAGCTGTAATTAAACCTCTACTAAAAAAGCCCACCCTGGATCCAGAGGTGTTAGCCAACTACAGACCAATATCTAATCTTCCCTTTATGTCAAAGATCCTTGAGAAAGTAGTTGCAGACCAGCTGTGTGATTTTCTCCATGATAATAATTTATTTGAGGAATTACAGTCAGGATTTAGAGTGCATCATAGCACTGAGACAGCACTAGTTAAAATTACAAATGACCTTCTGATTGCTTCAGACAAAGGACTCGTCTCTGTACTTGTTTTATTAGATCTTAGTGCTGTGTTTGACACTGTTGACCATGAAATTCTGCTACAGAGACTGGAACACTTAATTGGCCTAAAAGGTTCTGCACTAAGCTGGTTTAAATCTTATTTATCTGATCGTTTTCAATTTGTTGACGTTCATAATGAATCATCCGTACGTACTAAAGTTTGTTTTGGAGTTCCGCAAGGTTCTGTGCTTGGACCAATCCTATTTATTCTATATATGCTTCCTTTCGGCAACATCATTAGAAATCACTCTATAAATTTCCATTGTTATGCGGATGATACACAGCTGTATTTATCGATGAAGCCAGAAGAAAGTGATCAATTAACTAAACTTCATAATTGTCTTAAAGACATAAAAACTTGGATGAGCACCAATTTCCTGATGTTAAATTCAGACAAAACTGAAGTTATTGTTCTTGGCCCCAAACAACTCAGAGACTCTTTATCTGATGACATAGTTTCTCTCGATGGCATTGCTCTGGCCTCTACCACTACCGTAAGAAACCTCGGAGTAACATTTGATCAAGATTTGTCTTTTAATTCTCATTTAAAACAAACCTCACGGACTGCATTTTTTCATCTGCGTAATATTGCAAAAATTAGGCCTATCCTGACCCAAAAAGATGCAGAAAAATTGGTCCATGCTTTTGTTACCTCAAGGCTGGATTACTGTAACTCTCTATTATCAGGTAGCTCTAGTAAATCATTAAAAACTCTCCAGCTAAATCAGAATGCAGCAGCACGAGTACTAACAGGAACTAAGAAATGAGATCATATTTCTCCTGTTTTAGCTTCTCTGCACTGGCTCCCTGTAAAATCCAGAATTGAATTTAAAATCCTACTGTTAACTTATAAAGCTCTAAATGGTCAAGCTCCGCCATATCTCAGAGAGCTCATAGTGCCATATTATCCCACCAGAACTCTGCGCTCTGAGAACGCAGGGTTACTCGTGGTCCCTAAAGTCTCCAAAAGTAGATCAGGAGCCAGAGCCTTCAGCTATCAGGCTCCTCTCCTGTGGAATCATCTTCTTGTTACGGTCCGGGAGGCAGACACCGTCTCCACATTTAAGGCTAGACTTAAGACTTTCCTCTTTGATAAAGCTTATAGTTAAGGCTGGCTCAGGCTTGCCCTGTACCAGCCCCTAGTTAGGCTGACTTAGGCCTAGTCTGCCAGAGGACCACCTATAATGCACCGGGCACCTTCTCTCTCTCTCTCTCTCTCTCTCTCTCTCTCGCTCTCGCGTATCCTATTACTGTATCTTGTTTGCTCGGCCATTCTGGATGTCACTAACTCGGCTTCTTCTCCGGAGCCTTTGTGCTCCACTGTCTCTCAGGTTAACTCGTATTGCAGCGGTGCCTCGATAGTGTGATGTGTGTGGTTGTGCTGCTGCCGTGGTCCTGCCAGATGCCTCCCGCTGCTGCTGCTGCTGCCATCATTAGTCATTAGTCATACTTCTACTGTTATTATACACATGATTATTATCATACATGTATACTGCCAGATACTAATATATACTTCCAACATATTGTACCACAGTAGCCAGAACTATAACGACAATATTATTACTTTCATGAATGTTGTTGTAAGCTACTGTCATTACCGAGGATATCATACAGATTATTGTATTGTGTCATACAGATTACTGTTAATTTGTTATGCTGATCTGTTCTGTACGACATCTATTGCACGTCTGTCCGTCCTGGAAGAGGGATCCCTCCTCAGTTGCTCTTGCTGAGGTTTCTACCATTTTTTTTTCCCCAGTAAAGGGGTTTTTTTGGGGAGTTTTTCCTTATCCGCTGTGAGGGTCCAAAGGACAGAGGGATGTCGTATGCTGTAAAGCCCTGTGAGGCAAATTCTATTTGTGATATTGGGCTTTATAAATAAAATTGATTGATTGATTGATCAAGGATTGTGGTCATATTGAGGCTACTTGAAACAAATGTGATATTCACTGTGTTGTAGGATGTAATTTCAGAATGCACTGATGCATATTATTAAATGGTTGTGTTGGAGGTGGTTATGAAAAGACCAGGGGCCTCATTTATAAAAGAGTGCTTAGGATTCATACTAAAAGTTGACATGCGCCCAAAAGCTGAAAATGGCATGCGCCAAAAAATAATCTGATTTATAAAACCGTGCGCACGCACACTTGCACACAATGTTCTCTTTATAAATCACAGACTTCCTGGAGTTGTGCGCACCCAGATCCGCCTCATATTCCGCCCTCTACACGCCCTAGTTCAACCATAAATAGTCATGCAAATCACCTCATGAATGCGATCTGCGTATAAATGAGCCGGTATGCGAGTGTTCTCTCGTTGTGAGTCACGGCGACAGGTGTGAGCAACGAACCAAAAAACTGAATTTCTCCGAGCCTGAGCTTGAGACGCTTTAACGGGAGGTGGAGGACTGAAAAAAGATTCTATTTGGTGGCCACAGCTAATAAAAGAAAGCGAAAAAAAGTGGCAACACATCAGCGCTGCTGATGCTGTCAGCTGTCTGTGGGACTGCACGGACAGTGACAGAGAAAAAAAAAGTGGTCTGATCTAAAGGCAGACCAAATATTTCTTCTCTTTTACCAACATGTAGTTAATGTGTTGCTTTTAAATTTGAGGTTGATTGACATTGATGTGCGACATAAAGAATCACATTTATTAAAGGTGGAGGCAAAAAGGAGTATGTGCCAGTGCCATCTAGCGCAATTACGCACGAGGGTCACGGCAGTATTTATATGTTCATGGCAATTAGTCTGATCAGAGTCCCGGCCTGAATTACAGCATGATCCAGTGGTATCCCTGTCCCAAAATACAACGTGTAATTTGAAATACAATTCAAAGATGCAAGTGTAATAGGCGAACACGTTTCTTCATGCTGGTTTTGTCATGAATAGCAAATGTCTAAGTAGGGCTGATGAAATGAGTGTAAAGGTTGTGCTTAATGGCTGTATTTCGAGACATGAGAAATGCACGGGAAATATTTAGCTAAATAAATAAATATATTCCATGCAGTCTCGCCATCCTCTCTCCCTCCTGCGCTCGCAGAGTGGACAATGAGACGTTAGAGGCAGTGCGGATTAAATATGTATTTAGAAAGAATTTCAATTCAGGATTTGAGTTGGATTTTACAACGTTTTTATGAAACAATTATCACTCACTCCAAGCGCAAAATAAGGCTGCTGGATTTAATTTCAATGATAACGTGGGTCTAAGGTGGATATAGCGTGACATTAAATTTGTGTGAGACATAAATAAAAATCTGACTCCATTTCTCCACCTCGCCGTCTGCGTCGCCACTTCCCAGTGTCTCCAAAATGTGCGCACGCATGGCTCAGAGTTTGCTTACAGGTGCGCACATTCTCCCGCCAAGTTTATTTTTATAAATCACAACCTTTGCGTGGTAAGTGGCGTACGCCACTTTCAAGCCCCGTTTTGTGCGTAAGCAAGCTTTATAAATGAGGCCCCTGGTTTTTCTAAAACCTTTTTGTTGCCGTATCTATGAGTTGTTGTGTTACATGTATAAAAGTGTATTCTGATTTGATAAAAGATTTGGAGGAAGCAGCATATTGGTAACAGGATTGTGGTAAAAGATTACTTAAGTTGTATGTAAATTGCTGAATCACTTTAGAATAACTGAGAAGGGGAGAGCATTTGATGTCAGAGGAGGTTCAGACTGCTCGTTGTAAAGATTAGACGACTTTGGTGTGTTCTAAATTTCCTGAGGTGTGCTTGTTGTGGTTACTGGTTTATACTGGATTTTGGTGTAAAAAGCAAACGACAAGATAGCTAAGATGAGTCATACATGCCCCTCTGGGCTGTTTGTTTTCTTGTATATCAAACATACTGGAAGTGTTTTTGTCAAGCAGAAATCTTTGCAGCCACTGTTGTGTGGAGTTTTGGCTTCCTGGCGCTAGATTGGTAATAAAATACCTTCTTGTAAGACAATGGAGACTGACTGGACTACGTACAATGGACTCAAGGGATCAGACAAAAGAGAGGTCAGAGAGGACCTCCAGTATGTGTACATCACAGAACACAGTGCTGACGTGCAGCTCTGTTGTCTACAGTAGACATCGTGCTTCAGACAGTATGAGTTTGACTGAAATTTTACAATGGAGTTTTTCAACTCAGCTCTTGGAAAAAACATCACCTTTGTGAGACCTGAATACTTCATAATAAGGGGATTTATTGGTATACCTAATATCAATTATTACTATGTCTTTCTCTTTTTTGTTTATGTTGTTGCGGTGCTGGGAAACACACTTGTGATGGTCGTCATATACTTGGATCATAATCTGAGAACTCCAAAATATGTTGCAGTTTTTAATTTAGCATTTGCAGACCTGTTTAGTAGCAGTGCTTTGGTGCCAAAGGTTCTTGATATCTTTCTGTTTAACCATCACTACATCTCCTACAATGACTGCTTGACGTTCCTTTTTTTCTGCTACACTAGCCTTTCAATGCAGGCTCTTAATCTGGTTGCACTGTCCTATGACAGACTGATAGCTATCATTTACCCACTGCACTATCAAGTGAAGGTGACCAACAGGTTCATGCTGTCTTTGATTGCCTCTTTCTGGGTATTTGTCATAATTGCAGTACTCATTGCAGCTGGTCTTCTTACAAGACTTTCCTTCTGTAAATCTGTGGTTATTATTAACAGCTATTTCTGTGATCATCTTAAGATATTCCTGCTTGCGTGTAATGACTATGTCCCCAGCTATGTAACTGGTATGGTGTGTGTGTCTCTTATTCTCTGGATTCCATTGTTATTCATCTTGTTTAGTTATTCATGTATTGGCTATGCATTGTCTAAAGTGGCCACAGCTCAGGAAAGACTCAAGGCCTTTAAAACCTGCACAGGTCATCTTTCATTAGCAGCCATTTATTTTTTCCCAGTATTAATCACATATACTTTTGATAGTGAAAGTCATCCAAATGTCTTCATCATTAACCTGACTATGACCTCTGTCTTTTCCCAAATGTTGAACCCAATGGTTTATGTTCTACAGACACAAGAAATCAAAGAATCTGTAAAAAAAATATTAAAAATTGGAAATAAATCCAGAATTACGCTAAAAAAAGTCATCATAAAGTGATCATTTGTGTATACTTTGTCCCATTATGTACATTAAAGTACAACTTGTTAGAGTAAGATGAATCAAGCAATAGTTACTGTAAATACTATGTAGTTGGTTTGCCCTTGCAAATATTGTAACTTGAATTTATTCGGCATAAAAGGACTTTATAATGATTGAGCATCAACTAAAATGACCATTTTAAAGGTAACACAAAACGATAATAACTATAGTCCACAGTTTAAAACAAGTACAATCAGTCAAGTTTATTTGCAAAGACTCCCGTCTGTAAAAAGTCAGTAAAAAACATACAACATAATAAACAAAACAAAACAAAACAAAAACAATACATGAAGACACATACGATAAGTAGTTTCCTGTTATTTGGTTTAATTTGTGTTTATATGCTTGTGTAATAGAAAGATACTCTGTTTATTTTGTTATCAAGTTTGTGTCTCTGCACATTTTAATTTTTTTATTTCTATCCTGTATTTTTATTATTTAAAATTTATTTCATCGAGGCCAGCCTTTCCTTTCCTGCTTCTCTCTTCTGAATTAGTCCCCTGTTTTTTCCAACTCATTAAACCTTTCTGGCCTTTTTACCAGACATACAGACTTTTCTTGAAGAACTTTGTGAAACAGCCACAGGAATCATGGGTTCTGTGGAGCAGAATGCTTTAATAACTTTTTTTTTTTTTTTTTTTAAGGATGAACAGCACAAATTTGCCTAAATGTTTTGCCCTGCTTATGCAAAGTGATGTTGATATCAAGGATTGTGGTCATATTGAGGCTACGTGAACCAAATGTGACATTCACTGTGATGTAGGATGTAATTTCAGAATGCATTGATGAATATTATTAAATGGTTGTGTGTGAGGTGGTTATGAAAAGACCAGGTTTTTCTAAAACCTTTTTGTTGCTGTGTCTATCAGTTGTTGTGTTACATGTATAAAAGTGTATTCTGATTTGATAAAAGATTTGGAGGATGCAGCATATTGGTAACAGGATCGTGGTAAAAAATTACTAAAGTTTTATATAAATTGCTGAATATCTTTAGAGTAACTGAGAAGGGGAGGGCAGCCTTTGATGTCAGAGGAGGTTCAGACTGCAAGTTGTAAAGATTAGACAACTTTGGTGTGTCTCAATTTCTTGAGGTGTGCTTGTTGTTGTTAGTGTTTTGATTGGATTTTGGTGCTTTGAGCAAATGACGAGATAGCGAAGATGAGTTATACATGCCCCTCTGGGCCATTTGTTTTCTTGTATATCAAGCATAATGGAAGTGTTTTTGTCAAGCAGAAATCTTGCAGCCGCTGTTGTGTGGAGTTTTGGCTTCCTGGCACTAGATTGGTAATAAAATACCTTTTTGTAAGACAATGGAGACTGACTGCACTGCTTATTTAATTCGATAAAGATTAAGCACGGAAGGTCCCCATGCGACACATCACAGAGGCTCTAAACTGACACCACTTGAAAAGGTGTGTCTTGGTGAGCTTCCAAAGGGACTCTGGTGTGGTACGTTTTGTGGTGTGAAAGCAAACAAACAATCCACAGGGTTTTATGTGATTTAAGCATGATTTCAAAAGCTAAACCACTCAGACGCTTGCTCGATGCTTTGAAGCATCAGCCCTAGTAACAGATGTGTATGTCAGCACGGGTATTTTCCTGATCAATAGGTCAAAAGCTATTAAAGCTTAAGAGCTTGTATATATTAAAGTGGATAAAAAATTATTCTGCAGTAGTAGGCCCTGACTTATTCCTGCACGAGACACCTGCTTTACACCCTGTATCCACACCCACACTGGAGGGGAAACCAATTCACTGCCCTCTATTGACTTTGTATTGTGTGAAGGTGTCTGCTTGCGTCTACCAGCACAAATTCCCAAAAGCTGCTGTGTGATGGGATGCACTAGCCTGGTGAAACCCTCCTAATCTAGCGAGCTTATATTCTATTTCGCTCCGCAGATCAGTCTGGCCATGCAGTCATAAAGGCGTATTCTGGCAACGGTTAAAGCTTACTGGGCCAATCACAACCGTTTACAGTATTACTTTGTGGCGAGTTATTTGAAATCACAGGGCTCCAGACTAACTTTTTCCACTAGGAGCACCAGTGCTCCTAACTTAAAATTTTAGGAGCACCAGCACAAAATTTAGGAGTACTATCTATATCGACACAACATATTCATAATTTTGTAAAGATTAACTGCATTACTGATAATTTAGCAATAAACACAGACAGCCCTGCAGGGTTCAATGCTAAGGTTTTTTTTTCACTTGCCCGAAGTCAGTTTTTACTTGCCCTATCAAAATTGTTTAATTTAAGTGGCTATCAAATAACAATGACGGCAGTTATTTTTATTTTATGTAATCTTTATTCACACTGTATCGTTCTCTCTCTCTAATTTTGTGCCCTACTTGAGCCATGCCCACCTCTATTTATTTTCCCCCCTCTCTCTAGTTCTGCTGTATTTACACTGGGTTTAATATATTTTGCCTCCATCTCTCTGCCCTGCTCTACTCTACTTCAACACTACTTAGCTCTCTCTCTACTCTACCAGTAGACCACCACATCCACCTGCTGCACAAAATGCACACAGCAGTGTTTCCCTAGGATGGAGTTGTAGCAGCAGAGGTGAAGCACACACATGAAAAATAAATTTTCACATGCGTGAAACTTTTTTGTATGTTTGCAAAGCACAGCCTGCTGGGATGTTTCTATGTATACTGGCACCAGAAGGGCTCTTTCGGACCAAGTACATACAGTACATTTGTGCACAGTAATGAGCAGGTGAAATGTCTGTCTAGCTTACAGTACATATGAGGTGTCTCAAGATTTAGGAACATACAATTTTATTGAACACAATAAAAGTCACTTGACATGCTGCTGTTTTGTGCTACAGCAGTCTGTTGTTATTTACACACTGTCCATAACAATAACTTTGTCAGATGACAAACTGCACCAGGCTCGGGTCAGGTTTAGTCAGGAAAATGGACGGCCAGCCCTTTGCTTTAAGACGGTGGCCATGTGGGTGTGACCTAGTAGATGTTGTGGGATGTAAAATGGCGTATAGAGTGTACGGACGGGAATGCACTGTGAAAATACTACTGTTCGTGCTACAGGTGGTTTAGATAGGCTCCAGTTACAGCATAGTTTCTGTGAGAAGGCCCTGCGTTATGTTATGTCATGTTATGTTTTCCTGCTGTATAGGAGAAATAAATGTGCTTTTGCATGTACGTCAGTTCTGCATCCTCATTCTTCAAGCAGAGTTGGTCCGGACTCCTAGAGCTAGTGACCAGCAATGAGCCAAGATAATCTACAGAAAATCAGTGTCTCCCAACTATGGTTCGGAGCGCCAGACTGGAGAAGGTAACACAGTCTATTACAGTTAGTCAACAATTAGTATCACCCCCTCCCCCTAAAAAAAATAAAAATAAAAATAAAAAAAAGTTTTTGTGTGCTAATTTTTCATAACCGTTTATGATCTCAGGACTCACCCCTAACACACACACACACACACAAAACCAAATGTTTCCATAAACTGGCTTGTAATCCCAGAGGCAAATGAATTGCTCTTTCCTTTCTCTTTCCATGGCGGCCATCATTTGAGTCTCCCCTGTGCTTGTGGTAGTCCACTTACAACTGGCTAAACTGTCCGGGTGGCGGCGCGCGTTACTTTTTTTATATTGGGCGCTGTGTGAGCTACTTTTTTTTGTTCTGGGTGCTGCGGCTGTGTTGCATTCAGTAATTAAAGAATCAACGTTAATAAATTGATGCTGAATCATCACATCATGATGCATCGCAGAATCGATGAATTGCGCTCATCCCTAACTGTTGTACAGTAAATATTTCTATATCACTTCTGGCCATTCAGTGGGATGCTTTCACCAAGATAAACAAAGTAAGGAGAAGAGACACTGACATAGGTTTATACTGTACTGCAAGTGCGTGTGTGCTGCTTCTCTTTGTGTTTAATTGTTAAGTGGAAATGATAGGAAATGTGCAGAATATGGCGTTTCTTTTTAAATGTCAGCATTGTTGAAATGACACCGGGGGTCATGGCACCTTCACTAACGTTGTTCTCAACCCCCTGTCAATACTAGCCACGATGCTAACAAAAACGTTAGATACTTTAGTTCATGTGAACTGCAAAGCCTCGTTAGTTGATCCCTGCGATTCGTCCTTCGCCTCTTCTTTTTGTTGTTCAAAGGAAAAGTTAATGGGCTTTATTTTCAGCAGTGTTAAACACAGTGGGTCTCATTCATGAAACATGAGCAGAAGGAATTTGTGTGTAAACTGTTCGCAGACGGAAATTTACGTGCATGTCCACATTCATCAATGTTTTAGTAGCTCCGATCTTTTCGTATCTACTAACAAAATCTACTCCTGCTCCTGACCACTCGTATTGCTTGTGTAAATTTAGTAAAGCACATAAATATTGCTTGTCACTATTGGAAATTACAATTTTAATTCGTATTGCGCTCTGTTACGTACACAATACACAGATGCCTTTGAAACACGTAATCTAAACATGACAAAATATTAAAAATACAACACAGTTAAATTAGTTGGCAATTAGCAGGTTTAAGATCCAGATGAGGTTCATTATTGTGAATTATCTACTGTATGTAAATCGACTCAATAGATTACATGTTCTTTCTACATGTTGAATGATAATAATAAAAATATCCGTAAGGACAGCCGGATCACAGCCTCTTCGGCCTCTGTGCCTGGGTTCAGCAGGGGCAGCAGGAGCAATAGGTGGTGGGGCCACGAAGGAGCACGTGCCAGCTGAAAGAATTATTTGAGACAACACTTTTTGATCATTTGAATGAATACATCTGATTTGAAAAATGTTTAATTTACGTTGTGTAAAACAGAGCTTTAGGCTATTAAGATTTAAATCATTTGAAGACGATGCATACAAAACTGCTGTAGGTATATGTTATACATATCATTTGTCTTTAAATGTTAAATAGCTCTACATTTCTGACAGCCATCACTGATTTAGAGTTTATCCATTATGCACAAAACATCTCTGGTTTCCCGCTCCTACTTCATTCAAAACCCCACAAATGAATCTTCTGTTTGTTTGGTGACCGCTGTATTTTTTGTGTGTGTGCTTATGCGTTTCTTTGCCTCCAGTTTCATATGAAACCATTTACGCTTCACCTCTGACATGGTTCTTTGTACTTCAGAGACAACATTAACAGCATCTGTTAACTCCCTCCAGACCTTTGCTTTGCCTGTTCCTGTCACACCACTACTAAATGAAGAAAATAAAATGTTTTTTCTCAAGTCCACTTCACCCAAAATTATTTCGGTCTCCGCTTCGGAAAAATTCTTTTTTCTTTCTCTCTCTTTGTTTGCGCCATGACTGACAGGTCGACTGGATGCCCCTACACCTCCTTTTATGGTGGTCATTGGCTATTCATTGGTTGGGATTTATGCTGATTGCTGATTACCGGGAGCGTGCTGTCACTTTACAATGGGTTGGCATTCATGATCATACACACGTGTTTACGATCAAATCTGAGTTTCCCGCGGCGTTCCTGAATCCGGAGTAGGTTTTTAGTAGCATAGGCTTTTATGTATAAATCTACACACAGATTTACTCATTTTTCATGAATGAGACCCATTAACTTAGAGCCTTAACATAAACTTATAGCTCATTGTACTGATACTTTTTTGTGGTATTGTCCACCTTTCTCTCACAGCAAAAAACAGAGTTCAGTGAAAGTTTTGTAAAGTGCTGCAGTGTGTTTTTGAGTTTGGTAGTCCACTTGGCAAACATTGGTCTCTGATAGTTGTTGAAAGTTAAGATGACTAGTCCATACCCATTGGTAGCTTTGCCACCTTCCACCTATGCCATATGGAGCTACATTTGTTTCTTTATTATTCAATAAAAGTGCGGTCTTTTTTGCAATCAATAAAAGATTTGAGAGCAAAAGTATCAATATTGCAATCAAAAAATGTTTTATTGCAAGTAAAAAAATTTTGATTGATTAAAAAATGCAAATCCTAAAGTTTTTTTGTGAGTCTTTTTTTTTTTTTGTTTGCAAGTCAAAACTTTTGGGAGTAAAAAGTTGAACCTGGTGGGCGGGGCCTAAACTGAAAGCTGTAAGACACGTCTCTGTTGGCCAGTCTCAATTGGAATGACAGCTTGCAAAGCATTTTTTTTTCTTCTTTTCTTAGTTGGCGGATTGCAAACAATTTAAAATCAGTAAAGTAAGTAAAATTTATTTGTATAGCACTTCTCACAGAGAGAACTCACAAAGTGCTTCACAAGATTAAAATACAACCAAGAATACATATATACAAACATACAGAGACACAAAAATGAAACAACAGCAGTTGTTGCAAAACTAAATCACTAAAGACAAGTTAAAGAATGCCTGCCTATATAGGTGGGTTTTAAGGTGCATCTTAAAAAAATCAACTGATGCTGCGGCTCTCAAATTCTGTGGGAGGGTGTTCCACAATCTGGAACCTCTAGTCGCCTCTAGTTCTAAGCCTAGTGCGAGGAACTGCCAACAGACCGTGACTGGCCACCTTAAGTGTAGCAGGTCAGACAGATACTCAGGTGCCTGATCATGAAGGGCTCTGTATGTCAAAACAAGGATTTTGAACTGTATCCTAAACCTGACAGGAAGCCAGTGTAGGGAGGCCAGGACAGGAGTAATGTGGCAGTTTTTGGGTGATTTGGTGAACAGCCTGGCAGCGGCATTCTGCATCAGTTGAAGACGATCTACAGAAGTTTTACTGAGACACACGAAAACAGAATTGCAGTAATCCAGACGTGATGACACAAAGGCATGAATGATCATTTCCAGTTCAGCATGTGATACAACAGATCTCAATTTTGCAATGTTTTAAGGTGGAAAAAGCATGTGCGGGTCAACATGTGGATTTGTTTATCAAAATGCATGGCCTGCTCAAAAATAACACTGAGATTTCTCAGGTTAGAGCAGATATTTGAATTCAGGGACCCAATACAGCTCGCCACCTTAGAAGCAGTACACTCAGGAGCGACAACAAGGACCTCGGTCTTAGCAGCGTTAAGCTGGAGGAAATTGTTGACCATCCAGTCATTAATTGCAGACAAACAGTCATGCAGTACATTCAGACTGTCGGTCCTGTCAGTATTAAAAGAAAAATACAGCTGAATATCATCTGTGTACATATGATATGATACATCCTCAAACCTGCTGATAATGTTTCCAAGAGGAAGCATATACAGAGCAAACAGAATTAGACCCAACATTGAGCCCTGAGGCACGCCACAAGAAAGGGGGATGGACTCGGACATAAAAGGACCAGATGCTACAGAGGAACTTCTACCAGAGAGGTAGGAGGCAAACCAGTCAAGGGCACTGCCTGAAATGCCAACACAGTCACTGAGCCTATCTAACAGGATGTGGTGATCCACGGTATCGAAGGCTGCGCTAAGGTCAAGCAGCACTAGGATGTAGGGTTGTCAGAAGTGTCGATACTCAAACGCTGTATCCGGATACAATACTAATTTACAATAGTATTGACACTAACAGTGCACGTCACCTCAGCACCTGTCAGGTGCGTGCGACAGGTCTGACAGACACGCGCTGTGCAGGCAGCGTCTGGCAGGCACAAAGCCCTCGCTGCAACCTGGCTTGTTGTCATCGCTGTGCATGCATGCACACATTTCTGTTGCTATAATATGGCCAGTAAGGCGCACGACTCATTTATATTCCTTAACAGTAGCGTGGGCACGCAACTACGGGACGGTGCACTGCAGAGCCGGAGTCATCTCCTCGATAAGTTAACTGCCTTAAATAAATCTAAACAAAGTAGGCTATTAAATGACAATATTTTGGTATGGTTCTTATTCTATGTGACAAAGGTTATCCCCTCAATACCTTATAACCCCGCTGCAAACCCTGCCACAGAGCAGGAGTGCAGGCTTAATAGTGCGCACACACGCACATGGGTCACGGTGGAGCGCTGCTTTGGGTTACTCAAGGGTAGGTGGCTCTGTCTTGGATCAGCGGGGGGAACGCTGCTGTATACCCCAGAAAAGGTGTGCGACATCATTTTGGCCTGTGCAGTTTTGCACAATATTGCTTTAGACAATGGAGTGCCGTTTAATGTGCCGGCGCAGCCAGATGAACCAATGCCCATATTTGATCAGCAACGAAAATATGGTGCCAATTCACCAGAAGCACAGAAAATAAACAGGGCTGTAGATAATTACATTTGTATGGAAATATCTTGTTTCTGGTTGTTATTTATTTTGGGGGGATTTTTTTGTTGTTATGATTGATGTTACTGTTCTGGTCTTTATTTAAAAAATGACATGCCTCTTAATTTTTTGCTGCTGTATCGAAAATGGTATTGAGTATTGAGTATTTTCCTGGGTATCAATATCGAGTTTATTTTCTGTGCTTCTGGTGAATTGGCACCATATTTTCGTTGCTGATCAAATAGAGTTGGTAGTTTAGGCTCAGGATGCTCCTGTTTCTACCTCACCATGTAATCAGAGAACCAGGGGTTACGGGAGAAACCAAACATTTTTTCAGCTTCAATCTGTGACTTTACAGTTAACATAACTTTTCAGACACACATAATTGTGTTGTCCTGTTAAACTAACATTGTCTATTAATGTTACAGATGGGCATGACTAATAAAGTTTTCTGCAGTGCGTGTCCGTCAGCGTCAGGCTCTGAGGTGACGTGCACTGTTAATATCGATACTTTTATAAATTAGTATTGTATCCGGATACAGCATTTGAGTATCGATACTTTGGAGAACCCTACTAGAGAGGGGAGGAGGGCGGGGCTTTGAGTTTGAACGATGCTGCGCTTTAGCCAATGACAATGGAGGGGTCGTGGCCGAGACGTGCAGGTGTCCCCAGGAAATGTGTACCTACAGAAACAGCAAGCTCCGCGTCCATAGCGACCGCTTTACCCAAAACACCTCTTCAACGTAATTTTTTTTTTTCCAGCAGATGTCCGAGTTACAACATGATGGAGCTAACTGGAGTAGTTTCATGTTGTATCCAACATGGGAGGCTTGTAACAGATGACGTCCTGATGTTAGCTTTGCTAACCCTGTCAGCTGCAGCCACTGATGCTTTCTAGACATCATGATTTCCCATAACTGAATGAATACCACACATAGCAACACAAAACTGCTTTGCTAGCTCAATCATGTTGTAACTAAGATATTCGCTGGAAAAAATATTTTATTCATGGACCATTTATTGAGTTATTACCTTATTTTTATACAGCAACACAGCGAAAGCAAAATCCTGACATGAGAGCAAAGAGTTTCGAGAGAGAGAAGAAAAATGTTTTAAGAGGAACATTTTTTTGATAGAGAGAAAATGTTTTCACACTGATAGCAAAAAAAATAATATTTGAGAGTAAAAAAAAAGGTTTTCGAGAGTTTTTTTTTTTTCTTCTTGGAAATAATTTTTTAAATCTCAAATTCTTTTTTTTTATATTCTATGACGAAATACTTTTCTCAAAACTTTTTGTAGTCTCAAATATTATTCTTTGCTATCAGTGTGAAAACTTTTTCTCTCAAATATTTTTTTTTTCTCTCATGTCATTTATTTTCTTGCATGTAATAAAGACACAAATATAGCTCCATAATGAATGGGATTGGGGTCAAGCCAAAGACAGAAAGTGCAAAAGTAATGAAAGAAAGATTACTGTCTTGTTGGTTTTGGTCTTTTATGGGATTTGTTGACAGCCTTAAAAAATCAAGAACAATACCAGCCTTATCCTGTAATATGAACAAACTGCATTAAGATACAGTGGATGCTTCAACAGCCTCCAATAGAAAGCTGCAGCAAAGAGTCCTGTGAGTATACTTCATGAATGCAGGAGGGTCATTGGATTGATTTTTTTTTTGGTTGTTATGTACAATGGACTCAAGGGATCAGACAAAAGAGAGGTCAGAGAGGAGCTGCAGTCTGTGTACATCACAGAACACAGTGCTGACGTGCAGCTCTGTTCTCTACAGTAGACATCGTGCTTCAGACAGTATGAGTTTGACTGAAATTTTACAATGGAGTTTTTCAACTCAGCTCTTGGAAAAAACATCACCTTTGTGAGACCTGAATACTTCATAATAAGGGGATTTATTGGTATACCTAATATCAATTACTACTATGTCTTTCTCTTTTTTGCTTATGTTGTTGCAGTGCTGGGAAACACACTTGTGATGTCGTCATATACTTGGATCATAATCTGAGAACTCCAAAATATGTTGCAGTTTTTAGTTTAGCATTTGCAGACCTGTTTAGTAGCACTGCTTTGGTGCCAAAGGTTCTTGATATCTTTCTGTTTAACCATCACTACATCTCCTACAATGACTGCTTGACGTTCCTTTTTTTCTGCTACTCTAGCCTTTCAATGCAGGCTTTTAATCTGATTGCACTGTCCTATGACAGACTGATAGCTATCATGGACCCACTGCACTATCAAGTGAAGGTGACCAACAGGTTCATGCTGTCTTTGATTGCCTCTTTCTGGGTATTTGTTATAATTGCAGTACTCATTGCAGTTGGCCTTCTTACAAGACTTTCCTTCTGTAAATCTGTGGTTATTACCAGCTATTTCTGTGACCATGGCCAGATGCTCCAGCTTGCGTGTAATGACTATTTCCCCAGCTATGCATTTGGTTATTTGTTAGTAGTTCTTATTCTTTGGTTTCCATTGTTATTCATCTTGTTAAGTTATTCATGTATTGGCTATGCATTGTCTAAAGTGGCCACAGCTCAGGAAAGACTCAAGGCCTTTAAAACCTGCACAGCTCATCTTTCAATAGTGGCAATTTATTTTCTGCCAATAATGATCATATTTTCTTTTGGAACCAAAAAGTATCCAAATGCCAGGATCCTGAACCTGACTCTGACCTCTGTCTTTTCCCAAATGTTGAACCCAATAGTTTATGTTTTGCAGACAGAAGAAATCAAAGAATCTGTGAAAAAAATACTTAGAATCAGAACATAAACCCCAAATTACAGCACAGAAAGTTATCATAAAGTGATCATTTGTGTATATTTTGTTCCATTTTGTACATTTAAGTACAACTTGTTAGAGTGAAATGTATCAAGCAATAGTTACTGTAAGTACTATGTACGTTTTTACCCCTGCAAATATTGTAACATGAAATTTAACTTGAATTTATACTACAAAAAGGATATTATAATTAGACTTGCACCGATTAATCGGCAGTGCTCAGAATTGGGCCAGTTTTCACATGATTGGCCATGACCTGTGACCAGCCAGTCAGTCTAAAATATGCTAATGCCGGTCAAATTTCCGCAGCGCTGCATGATTGACATCGTGTAACATCAGCAGCGCACGCACATGTGCAACTCACGGCTTGGGCGATGTGAGGAAGGGGACCTCAAATATACATATATATACATATATATATATATATATATATATATATATAGGAAGGGGACCTCAAATATACATATATATATATATGAAATAAACACACATATCTGTATCTATATCTATATCTATCTGTCTATCTATCTATCTATCTAACTACCTATATATATATACACACACACACACATATATATGCATTACTGTACATGTCTAGTAGACAGTAGTGTCTGTCTCAGTGGAAGGTAGTAGCAGTGGTGGTTGCAGCAGGCGTAGTTGCTGCAGTAGCAGTGGCGGTGGTAGTGGTGGTTGCTGCAGTGGTGGTCATTGCATCTGGGATTATGTGCTTTTGTTTGCACAAAGCAAGGTGTTTGATAAAGTTCACCTGACATATCAGTACTGACCAGCAGTAGATGCAGTGATGGAGCTGTGGTTTACATTGTAACCCACATCTGTGAATGCTATACCCTATAACAGAGCAGAGAATTGTAATATTATTCTATGACCATTCATCAATTGAATAGAAGGGTGTAATTGATAACATTAATTATAGCCCTGTTCCATTTAGGGTTTAGGTGAGCTAGGGCCTTGATATTTGGCGTGCTGGGTCACTGGAATGATTTTGAAACACTAAATAGAATGGGACCTTAATAAGTGTCATCAACTACACCTGTGTTTATACATGACATGTCAAAATAGCTGCTGGGAAAAGGTATATCCTGATAGATCTATCTAGTTAGTAATCTACATGTAACCTAAAACCTCCAACATAGCTGATTGATTGTAGGCTGTGAAAACCCTCTATCGGCAACATGTGAATCATATGGGCCTGGATACTATTGCAAACACTTCACAAAAGGGTTTGTTTTGATTCATTGCTCAAATGGAATTGGTCTCTACTGTACTGTAGGCTACATCCATTTACATTTCACAGAGAATGTTGGCCAGCTTTACCTTCATGGAAAATTGCCTGGTTGAAATGGCCCTCCAAGTGGCTTTTCACCTTGCTCAACTTTGTTAGTTTGAATGAGGATGAAACGCAATAAGGGCAGTGAAACTGCTGGCAACAGGTAGTGCATCTTTGTAGATCTGTCAGAGATTTTTCAACATGAATGGTGATGTGCATCTAGAAAAGAGAGTGCCTAATTGGTCAAATTGAACATTCAGGGATGATTCCACAGACAATATGATTAATACCAATATCATCAGCTTAAAATTAAGGTTACAAAATCCCATGCAGCTTCATGTTGTTGATTTTGTTGTGAAGCTCTTCTACATTTACATCGCATTTTAATTAAATTAAACTCAATGCATATTACTTACATTCGGTTTGTCACCGTCCGTTTGTCACATGGAGGTATTCAATGACTGACAGGCTCATGACGCACATGTGCAGACTGCTGCCTAGCACTACTGCAAGTACTACTCCAAGTCACTCAGTGGCGAGGTTGCAAAAAATGAAGGGTCCTATTTCTGTGCTCCTATTTCTGCGGTCCTAAAACTGCGGCGCTCAAGCCTGCATGGTGCCGCTTGAAACTGACGAGGCGCGTCCGCGTGCCAAAGATGCATGTGTCCGTTTGCTTACTGGCGGGTGTGTCCTAAGCGCTAAGGGCTTTTATACAGGCGACCTACACCATGTCGGCTGTTTAGAATTTTTGTTCTTTTCTATACCCACAGATGCTATACACCAAGAATTCTTATTTTATTTATCTATGTTTTTATTTATGTATGCCTTTTTTACTTATTTATTTTAATACTGTACCTGAAATTATATTTGAGCAAAAAGGAGAATGTTTCTTAACCTGTCCCGCTGTTTTTTGTTTGTTTGTTTGAGGTGATTATCGAAAAGCTGGTTGTATCTTGGTTAAAATGTTCTAATAAAGGAAAGATAGAAAATATTGCAATATCTTGCTGTAAAGTGGTTTGAAAAAAATGAAATCAGAATCTGCCAAAATCAGAATCAGCCATCCTAACACTCTGCAAATCAGAAATCAGGATCGGCCCAAAACAATAACAATAACAAGACAATAACAACGCCCATCTCTGCATGCGACTGGCCGTAAGTGATGGAATACCAGTACGTGGACCGAAGATGGAGGTGAGAGGCCGATGGTCAGTCAATAGTATGAATTTCCTGCCGAAGAGGTACTGATGGAATTTCTTAACTCCAAACACTATTGACAAGGCTTCATGCTCAATCTGTGCATAACTGCTTTCCGTTTTGCTCAGTGTTCGTGATGCAAAGGTGATTGACCTCTCTTCCCCTGATGGCATGACGTGCAACACCACTGTGCCAACCCCATAAGGCGAGGCATCACATGCCAGCTGAAGCGGTGATGCTGGGTCGAAGTGAGTGAGGGCCTCAGACTGGGAGAGGGCAGTCCTCACTTCTTTGACAGCCATTTCACATTTGTCTGTCCATTTCCATGTCTTGGTTTTATTAAGAAGCTCATGCAGTGGCTTCAGCCTGTTGGCGAGGTTAGGGACAAACCGTGCATAGTATGTCAGCAAGCCCAGGAATGATCTCAACTGGCTTACATTCTTTGGGGATGCAGCCTCAACAATAGCCTTCACTTTTGATGGTGCTTTGTGGAGTCCAGTGCTGTCAATGACGTACCCTAGGTACTCAACAGATGGTTGGAAAAACTCAAACTTGTCCTTCCTGACTCTCAGACCATATTCCTCCAGCCTTTGTAGTGTTGCATCCAGGTTCTTCAAGTGTGACTGCTCATCGGGACCTGTGATGAGTAAGTCATCCAAGTAACACTGGACCCCTGGAAGCCCACTCAGAATCTGGTCCATTGCTCTTTGGAAAAGTGCTGGAACAGAAGTTATCCCAAAAGGGAGCCTCGTGTACCTGTATAGACCATTGTGTGTCACTATGGTCAACAGTTCCTGGGACTCTGGATCTACATGCATCTGTAGATATGCCTGACATAAGTCTTTCTTACCAAACCAGAAAAGAGGTCGTCAATGAGGGGTAATGGGTACTGTTCGGCTGTCAAAACAGGGTTCACAGTCACTTTAAAGTCACCACAGATCCTTGGGGTCCCATTCTTTTTCATGACTGGGACGATTGTTGTAGCCCATTCACTGGTGCTTACAGGTTCCAGTACTCCACTCTTCACTAATCTGTCCAACTCTGCCTGTACCTTAGGTTTGATGGCATACGGGACAGGTCTAGCCTTTAGACACTTTGGTGTGCTTCCTGGTTTGACTGTCAACTTCACCGTTATGTCCTTCATGCTGCCAAGTTCTCCGTCAGAAACTTTGGAGTGCTTCTTTAAGATCTCCTGCAAGGGGCTTATACTTCCATCATTAACGAAGAACACTTCCTGCCAGTTCAGTCTGAGCTTTTGCAGCCAACGGTGACCTAGCAGAGCTGGATAGTTTCCTGGAATGATGTACAGTGGAAGAATCTCTTTCTGTTGGTTGTGTTCCACTGTTGCACCCACTTTTCCTAACACCGGGACAGGTTCACCAGTGTAGGTCCTTAACTTCAACTTTGTCTTTCGAAGAGTGAGGTGCTGCAATTTTGTCCTGTACACAGCTTCTGATACCATTGACACATATGTACCTGTATCCAATTGCATCCGTACTGCATTGCCCTCTAACAGAGGTGTGGCCCAGTATTCATCATCATTTTCAGTCACAGCCAAAACATGCACTGTGTGCTCATCATCAGACTCATCATCACTCTCTACATCCTGTTCATGCTCCATTTTGTTCAAGTGTTTCTTCTTGTTTTTAGAGAAACCACTTTTCCTTGTCTTGATGTACTGTTTGTTTGTCTGGGTCTTTTCATTTTTACATGCACATTCAATGTGGCCCTTCTTACCACAGTTTCTACAGTCCAAATCCTTACACCAACAATCTGAGGCTTGATGCCCTATTTTCCCACAGCGGTAGCATGACTTGCTAACTGTTGCCTTCTTCCTGGGCTCAAGGGACAACTTATGCACTTGGGTCAATGCACTTAGCTGCTGTGCTTCCCGGCTGGCCATCTCCATCGATGTACTTATCTCTTATCTCAAGTTAGACTCAGTAAGAAGTCGTTTCTGAATAGCTTCACTGCATAGACCACACACCAGTCTGTCACTTATGGGGTCGTTTAGGGATTGTCCAAATTCACAATGGTCAGACAAGCGTTTCAGTACTGCTACACATTGTGCAACCGATTCACCCCCCTCCTGGTTCCTCTTATGAAATCTGAACCTCTCTGCGATGATCAGTGGCTTTGGGGAGTAGTGATTTCTTAAAATTTGCACTATTTCTTCATAAGACTTTTCACCTGGCTTGTGAGGTTGCACTAAACTGCGCAGTAGGTTGAATGTTTTTTATCCCATAACACTCAAAAAGGTTGACACTATGACATCCCCTTTAATCTTGTTAGCAAGCGCAAAATATGCAAATCTCTCATGAACTCCATTGTTCAGTATTTTCCTCAAATACTCCAATATTTCCAACTGGTGCAGCCATTTTCATGCAATATTCCTTTAAGTCATCTTTTCCTCTTGCTTGTTTTTACTGTTTATCAGGTATCTTCCTTCATTTACTTTCATTTCAATTTGTTTGACTTACTGTCCCTCTTTTCTTTCTTCTGGTCCTGAATGCAATTCTTCCCTCTTTCCGGTCCCATTTACTCTCCTTTCCACTGTGGAAAATCCTCCCTCGCAGCAGCACTGTCCTTTGTGTCAGCGTCCCGTTCACCTGCAACATCATCATTTATTTAGATTGACACTTATGGTCACCTAGCTGAACAAAAGTCGAGTGCCTGCTCTCTTAGTTCTGTTTTTGGTCTCCAGTGCCTCAGGAAATATTTTGCCCTTGAACTGCTTACTATGTTGACTGGCTTGTCGCTAGCTGTGTTTGTTTGCCATGCCATGTTCAGCAAGTACTCACTAGGGCACCAAACATTGGCCAAATTAATCCATTGCAGAAAATCATCCCCAAAAACTACAAGTATTACATGCTGTAAATATTAACAATAAAGGTCCTCAGTGGGGTTGAATGGGCTTGGGGCCAAAGACAGAAAGTGCAAAACTAATGAAAGAAAGATTACTGTCTTCCAATAGAAAGCTGCAGCAAATAATCCTGTGAGTATATTTCATGAATGCAGGAGGGTCATTGGATTGATTTTTTTTTTTTCTGATTGTTACGTACAATGGACTCAAGGGATCAGACAAAAGAGAGGTCAGAGAGGAGCTCCAGTCTGTGCACATCACAGAACACAGTGCCGACTTCCAGCTCTGTTGTCTACAGTAGACATCGTGCTTCAGACAGTATGAGTTTGACTGAAATTTTACAATGGAGTTTTTTAACTCAGCTCTTGGAAAAAACATCACCTTTGTGAGACCTGAATACTTCATAATAAGGGGATTTATTGGTATACCTAATATCAATTATTACTATGTCTTTCTCTTTTTTGTTTATGTTGTTGCAGTGCTGGCAAACACACTTGTGATGGTCGTCATATACTTGGATCATAATCTGAGAACTCCAAAATATGTTGCAGTTTTTAGTTTAGCATTTGCAGACTTGTTAAGTAGCACTGCTTTGGTACCAAAGGTTCTTGATATCTTTCTGTTTAACCATCACTACATCCCCTACAATGACTGCTTGACGTTCCTTTTTTTCTGCTACACTGCCCTTTCGATGCAGGCTCTTAATCTGGTTGCACTGTCCTATGACAGACTGATAGCTATCATGGACCCACTGCACTATCAAGTGAAGGTGACCAACAGGTTCATGCTGTCTTTGATTGCCTCTTTCTGGGTCTTTGTCATAATTGCTATGCTCATTGCAGCTGGCCTTCTTACAAGACTTTCCTTCTGTAAATCTTTGCTTATTAACAGCTATTTCTGTGATCATAGCCAGATATTCCCACTTGCATGTAATGACTATATCCCCAGCTATGCATTTGGTTATGTGTTATTAGTTCTTATTCTCTGGATTCCATTGTTATTCATCGTGTTTAGTTATTCATGTATTGGCTATGCATTGTCTAAAGTGGCCACAGCTCAGGAAAGACTCAAGGCCTTTAAAACCTGCACAGGTCATCTTTCATTAGCAGTCATCTATTTTTTCCCAGTATTAATCACATATAGTTTTGAAAGTACAAGGCATTCAAATGTCTTCATCATTAACCTGACTATGACCTCTGTCTTTTCCCAAATGTTGAACCCAATAGTTTATGTTCTACAGACACAAGAAATCAGAGAATCTGCAAAAAAAGTATTAAAAATTAGAAACAAATGTAGAATTACAGTAAACAAAGTCATCATAAAGTGATCATTTGTGTATATTTTGATCCATTATGTACATTAAAGTACAACTTGTTAGAGTACAATTTATCAAGCAATCGTTACTGTAAATACTAAGTACTTTTTTTACCCTTGCAAATATTGTAAAATTAAATTTAACTTGAATTTATTCCATAAAAAAAGACTAATAAGATAACTGAGCATCAAATAAAATAACCATTTTAAAGGTAGCACAATACAGTAATAACTACAGTCCACAGTATAACACACACATACAATAAGAGTCATTTTCTGCTGATTGGTTGAATTTGTGTTCATATGCTCCTGTAATGGAAAGAAGGTAATTTTTAATTTATTACATTTATCATTATTGTTAAAGATTTGTTGCATCAAGGCCAGTCTTGTTTTCTTGCCTGCATCTCTCTTCTGGATTAGTCTGTTGTGTTTTCCAACTCATCACTACTTCACCTTAAACCTTTCTGGCCTTCTTACGGGACATGCAGACTTTTGTTGAAGAACTTTGTGAAGCAGCCACAGGAATCATGGGTTCTGTGGAGCTGATTTCTTGATGACATTTTTTTCTAAAAAAGATGAACAGCACAAATTTGCCTAAATGTTTTGCCCTGTTTATGCGGAGTGATGTTAACTTCAAGGATTGTGGTCATATTGAGGCTACTTGAACCAAATGTGACATTCACTGTGTTGTAGGATGTAATTTTAGAATGAATTGATGCATATTATTAAATGCTTGTGTGTGAGGTGATCATGAAAAGACCAGGTTTTTCTAAAACCTTTTTGTTGCCGTGTCTATCAGTTGTTGTGTTACATGTATAAAAGTGTATTCTGATTTGATAAAAGATTTGGAGGAAGCAGCATATTGGTAACAGGATTGTGGTAAAAAATTACTAAAGTTTTACGTGAATTGCTGAATCACTTTAGAATAACTGAGAAGGGGAGAGCAGCCTTTCATGTCAGAGAAGGTTCAGACTGCCAGCTGTGAAGATTAGACGACTTTGGTGTGTCTCAGTTTCTTGAGGTGTGCTTGTTGTGGTTACTGGTTTATACTGAATTTTGGTGTCTAAAGCAAATGACAAGATAGCAAAGGTGAGTCATACATGCCCCTGTTGGTAGCTTGTTTTCTTGTATATCAAGTGTAATAGAATTGCTTTTGTCAAGCAGAAATCTTTGCAGCCACTGTTTGAGTTTTGGCTTCTTGGTGCTTGATTGGTAATAAAATACCTTCTTGTGAGACAATGGAGCCTGACTGTTTCACTTTTGATCCAGTCAGTGCAAAGCCATTTAAACATGAGAACTTCCGGTTTAATTAAAATACACAAGTACATAAACACTGGTAAATTAGGGGTTGGAATTGCCAGAGGACCCACAATATGATATCATCACGATTCTTAGGTCACAATACAATATTGTTGTGATATTACGATATGCAAAGAATTGCAATACAATATATTGAGTTTTGTTGAGATTTATTTTGTTTTTCTCCAACTGCAGGTTCTTTGATCAAAAGAAAACTTTTTCAACATCAGTTTTATGTCTTAAGATACTTTTCAGTCTGTTCATGTGACTTTAGTCATTTTATTGCAGCAAAATGTGATACAAAGCAGGCAGACTGACCAACCAGCACTGTCATAAAAGCTGTCATAAATGCTGCATGCACCTGACAAACTGGACTGTTTGTATTACAGTCTACATAGTCCAACTTAACTTAATGTAAATGCGTGCACTATACTGTGAACTTATGCAGGTATTTTGATCAGTGCAACTTGTACAAAAAGCTCTGCAGCCCTTTCAGCAACTGGAGAATTTGAAAGTAAATCACTTAAAATAAAAAGAAATAAAATAAAGTAAAATAAAATAAAATATGTATTCTTAAAATAAAAGTGTTGTTGTGAAATAAAATAAAATAAAATATTGCTCTCAAGGTACTGTTTGCTGCTGGCCCTGGGACTCAGTAAAGGAATATCAGCATTAAGATCAACATGCTCTGAGGTCAGAGTGCTTCCTTGTGCTGTGACGATGTCTCCAGATGTCTAGAAGACTTTCTGCTGAGACACTGAGATACAAAGGTATCTTTTCGCCAGCTTGGACGGAAAGGATGCACTTGCTCATGTGCTTTCCACAAGCTTAGTGGGTCTTCTGTGAGTGCCAGTGTTGTGGCCTCCTAATATCTTCTCACCTCCTCCTCATCTATGGCATATAATAATTTTACTGGGGCTCCAACGTCAGCACAAGACTGACCAAGCAAGTCTGCTAGCCCTCTTGACATCCGTGTCTTGGCTGGTATGAAAGGTGTGATCCTCTTGAGTATAGCCAGGTTCCTCCTGATATTCCTGGGCCTCTGGCTCACAGATGGTCTGCTGCCTCATCTCTTCCTGTAGAATATGCTACACACACACAGACAGAGAAAAGGAAAAAAATAATAATAATATATATATATGTATATATATATAAAAGTATGCAGCAAATAATATGTTGTTTCTTTTATGGTAAAGCAAGACAGTGGTAGCTCAATCTGGAAATCCATGGATTAAAAAAAACAAAACAAACTTTATTTTCTTCCTTTACCTCTTACCTCGACTAACGGAAGTGCAGGGGCCTCGAGGATCACTTACGCCCTTGACTTCCGGCAGTGCCCCCAGGGAATCGCTGTGTTGTTTACAAATACTTTGGGTAGAAAACCAGCAGAGTTTAGCTATTTATCACATTTTTCACGTCACTATATCACCGTGTAGACTAATCTGATGTTTGTTAAAGGAGTCATCACCCGGAAATCACAATTTTCCCTGTTAATACGTGTATATTGGAGGTGGACCTCAGCTGAAACTTGCCTGAAATTTTGGAGGATGGAAATGGCTCCGTTTTTTCATTTGGCCTCTTTGTTCAAACCACAAGGGTGCGCACTCAAAGCAAGTGAGATTTTGGGTGAGCTCCTATGGTGACGTAACCATAGGAGGCTATTTGCATAAGCCCGACCTCTCTACCACCCCACCCACCACCTGAATCAGCCTGCACCTGCCGCCATTACCGACAAAAAATGGCTAAACGACGTTCCCACGTTAATTGCTCCGTTGTTGGTTGCCAGAATGAAGACAAAAGTATTTTCACCATCCCAGCATCGGCGGACCAAGCAACAAAGGAAAAACGGATAAATTTTATTTTCAACAACAATGTTCTCGTGCCTCTTCCTGCCGCCCTTCACATCTGTCGAAATCATTTTTCGCCTGACAGTTTCTCGAATTTGGGACAGTACCAGGCGAATCTGGCCTCAACCCTGCGTGTGGAGAAAGGGGCAGTTCCTACGATTCGAGACTCACCAGCAGTGCAATCGGTAAGTCTCGCCGCTTTGTGTAACAGTTAACGTTATGTTTTACTGTGTACTTGACCCTGAAATGACAGCAGACAGCAGCTAACTGCTAATTGGGCTAACGCTAGATGCTAACGTTATTCACAAGGGACTAGTATAACCTGTGGACCTCATGTGATTTAGAAATGACCCCCACGTCTTTCGTTTTATATCTGCGGGGTGCGCTGTAAGTTACTGTGGTATGGATGTTTGTAAATGGAGACCATGACGGGGGACCCCTGCGGAGACCCAGGTTCTCCGGCAGTATGCAGACACCGAGCTGCTGAACTCAGTTATCTAGCGGCAGCTTGGTGCACCTCGGTGTGCAGCTCGGTGTCTGGGCACCTCGGTCCAGCTCGGTGCTCAGACACCGAGCTGTTGCTAGCCGCTAGATAACTGAGTAACTGCAGCTCGGTGTTAGCCTAGATAACGCCGTTATCTAGCAGCTAGCATCAGCTCGGTGTTAGCCTAGATAACACCGTTATCTAGCGGCTACAGCAGCTCGGTGTCTGGGCACCTCGGTGCAGCTCGGTGCTCAGACACCGAGCTGTTGCTAGCCGCTAGATAACTGAGTAACTGCAGCTCGGTGTTAGCCTAGATAACGGCGTTATCTAGCGGCTACAGCAGCTCGGTGTCTGCATACTGCCAGTAGCGTCGGGGCCAACATCGGGCCACAGAGCGTCACGCTGCCCAGTTTTGGTTTACAGCCAGCTGAGCTACCAAAACAAGGCGAGTGACTGTGTGTTGACCAATGGTTTTGAGTGACCGTAAGAAACTAACGTTATCCGGGTGGATTTTGTGAAGAGCATTCACGTTTTACTGCCTCATCACTACAATTTCCTTACTGTTTACATGCGTTTGCGTTTTCATTTTATTACTGAAAAAAATACCAGGACGCAAACTTTTAATTTCTCTGACGTTTTCACATCATAAACCATGAACATCAATATTAAAACTCGAGTCTTACATTTAAAACATCAGACTCATGCAGGCTGTCTGCTGAGTGACTGTAACGTTAACTGTTTTAACTGGGCAGAGATGAGCCTTCTGAAAGAGGCAGAAACAGGGGAACTACCAGCATTTTGTAGGCTATAGTGTACATATTTTCAGAGTTTACTGTGATTACAATGTGTTAACACACTGACCAATGTCACATCCAATGTCATGGGTTTTAATATTTTAGATTCCAGCTGCAGCTATTCACACTTAGGATTTCTTATGTAATTGCTGTATATTATAAGGTCTTTTGGTACCCTTTTGGTCCTCAAACGCAATATATTACTTCTAATGAATCATTTCAGATTTTTTATGGTATATTGCTTTGCTTTTAACATTTCTATTTCCTGTTATTAGGCTAGCACATCTCATGCAGTGCCCAGCACCAGCACTGTCCAAATACCACAAAAGGGTGACGTTGGCTGCCAGACAGACTCTCCAATGCAGGCATCGACTGGCACACAGCTGTCATTTAAAACTTTGCAGCCTCACTTCCGAAGTACAGGTTTGTGGTCTGGGATATGATTTTGCTTATAGGAAATACAAAATCTAATCTAACACATATTTTAATATTCATATAAGAGGCAAATATTCAGTTCACTTTTATTGCACACTGTGATTTCAATATCTGTTTCTGTGCATAAAAGGTACAGAGACAACAACAGTCAAGACAACCACAGATGTTGGAGTCTTCAAAGGATAAGGAGAAATGGTTGAAAGCAGGTGTGTACAATATATTTGCTTATTGACTTGTACATGTGAACCTCAGTAGACGTTTTTGTGAGTGTTATCAACTTAATTATCGATGACATGGTAAATAAGTTACTAGTAGCCTGGTAGTTCCATATGTATTTACTGACTTTTTCTACTTTCAGGAACCCCCGCTCTCTACAAATTGGAGAAGCTGTTCACTGGCAAGAGAGTCCTGAAGGATGTGGCGAAGCTTAGCCCCCATCACCAAACATCATCGCTCGAGGCTTATCACTCTGTAGTGATACATTTTGTTCCCAAAAGTGTGGTGTTTCCGTTTTTGGGAATGCTGTGCAGGTAAATAAGATAAAAGTGAATCTCAATCTTGATGCAAAAATTTTAAACTTAAGTGATAAAATTTTTCAAAACAAGGCTCAATAAACTAACAGAAGTGGCAGTAATAAAATCTGATTTACTTTCTTTTTCTCACCTGTATGCAGGGTGCCTGTATTCACTGGATAGAGAGTGCACAAAAATGCAATTAGATTTATTTATCTTGTTTGAATTAGAAATAGTAGATTTGCAGTGTTGTGCTTTTTTGTATTCTTAATAAAGACACTTTTGTATTGAAGCTTTGTTGTTTCCTTCACATTTTACATATGAAAGTAACAATGTAGAAACATTTAAATGGTACAGTATGTGGGATTATAGTGTATTCTCTAGCTACAACTCAGTTTTTTTCATATGCATTTGTCCAAACTGAATGTGGTGAACTTGCTATTTCTAGTACTTTTACACAATAACTAGAACACAAATGTATTTTAATTTTTATTATCACATTGACATGCACAGTTATCTCATTGGCAATTAAGTTTTTTAAAAATTCTAAATGTTTGGATGCAGAACAGAAACGTACTTCTCATTGCCTCGAACTGGTAAGTGGGCATAATCCTGCATATAAATGTTTCTTGCATTCTGTAATGAGAAGACATTTAAGCAGACAGGTTCCAAGCCAGGATGTTCTGTCATGCACATGGGGGGATTTTGGAGCTGGTTCATCCTTCTGAGTACCTGTGCAATGAAAAGAGGCAAATGTGTGTTTTTTGCAGAGTTCATAAGCACACTGGACAAGGAATACTTATTGTGTATGATACCTACTTTGGGGTCTCCCTGCAACAAACGTTTTCTCTTTCAGTGGGCATTGTGGCACAATTCCCACATGCACCTTTTCAGGGGAAAGAAAGGAGAATTAGAACTACTTTAGGAAAAAGAAGGTAGGTAATGCTGGTGCAGGTGTGTAAAAGATGACTGGAGGACGCTATGTTTGAGTGTTAAGCGATATAGTGACACCATATTTACATTAGATATTGACTTTTCGCCTGTTATCTTATTAGCAATAACATGGCGACTACACCGGGCATTTGGCCAAAATAGTACATGGTATGGGACATACCAACTTATATTCAAGCTATACTATTACTGCATTATTACCTGGCATGATGCTATAAACTGCATGCTATGAAAGCTGCATGTTATGTTACAAGATATGTTCAAGTTACACATTTTCATAACTTCACTATGACCATAAAACTAAGTACATTTGTATTACTTTTTATGTTTTGACACAACACGTAAAACTGGGACGCTAACGTACATGCCTCGTTAGTGAAAACCGGATTGAGGTACATCTATAACTTGTCATTCTCACTCAAAATGAAAATAACTTTACCACTCAGAGACATCTAGTTGTACATGCGTTTCTTCCACCACCTCAGCATCGTCACTCTCTGGTTCTGGTTCCGACTCCGGTTCAAACATAAAAGAGCGAATTCCATAAACAGCTGCCTGGCCAGCTTGTTCATTTGGTGCGTGTGCCATGACGACGGATTGTTGTTTTGGAGTTGGCCAACTCGTGGATGTATTGGGCCAGCCCCCATCCCAGCGCTGTCCTTCCTGCAGCCAATCAGCGCGCGCATCATTATCATAAATCCAATGAGCATCCGGACCAGTCAAAATCTCGCATCTACTCTCGCGAGAGAAAGTCGCAGTATGGCAGGGGGGCAAAACAAGCTCAATGTTTGATTTTTTTTTGGCAAATTAATTTTATTTTTTTTTTTTAGGACAATTAAAGAGAGACAGGATATGTTAAAACACCAGGTGATGACTCCTTTAAGTCTATAAACCCAATGACTGAACAAACGTTACTATTTCTGTGTGCACGTCTTGTAATTAACGTGGTTATCATAGATTAGCTGGGCTAGCCGTTAGCTTTTAACGTTAGCCGTTAGCGGTGTCTGTAATAACCATAGACTGTATAAAAATAAGGTAATAACTCAATAAACGGTCCGTGAATAAAATATTTTTTCCAGCGGATATCTTAGTTACAACATGATTGAGCTAGCAAAGCAGATTTGTGTTGCTAAATGTGGTATTTATTCAGTTCTGGGAAATCACGATGTCTAGAAAGCATCAGTGGCTGCAGCTGACAGAGACAGTTAGCAAAGCCAACATCAGGACGTCATCTGTTAAAAGCCTCCCGTTGTTGGATATGACATGAAACTACTCCAGCTAGCTCCATCATGTTGTAACTCAAACATCTGCTGGAAATTCTTTTTTTTTTTTCACGTCAACGAGACGGCATTTTGGGTGGAGCGGCCGCTATGGACGTGGAGCTTGCTGTTTCTATAGGTACACATTTCCTGGGGACACCTGCACATTTCAGCCACGCCCCCTCCATTGTGATTGACTAAAGCGCAGCATCTTTCAAAATCAAAGCCCCGCCCCCCCCCCTCTCTAGTCATCTTTCACACAGGGCTGCTGACCGATTCTACTATGTAAATTGCAGTCTTGAGAGATTAGGGGCGCCATCACTATCCACTACTCTACCAACACCCCTAAATGTAACATCTAAAAGCTAAAGACTGACTACTTCACACCATGCCAACATACCTGGAGGTGAGAAATGCAAGACTTAAAATATTTCTTCTTCCTCTTCATACTAGAAGGAGGGCATCATTCCTCATTGTAGGTAGCAGTAGCCTAGTAATGTGAGATGGCGCCACCTACCGTACAGGAGTGGAATGACTACTAGACTTTTTTTTTTGTTTTTTTTTTCGAGTAAGAAATTGGAGGTGTGGCATGAGATTGTGTGAAATCGACCAATTGTGTGACTCTCACGGCGAATGTGTGAGAGTTGGCAGCTATGGAAATGGGTGATGGACTGTTATTTTCTTAGCTCTCCCAGAGTTGGATGGTAGTTTTGTCAAGCTAAGTGTGTCCAGTGTGGGTTGATTTTTTCGGCAGAGCAGGTTTAACATTAGCTTGCTGTCAGCGCTAACGCTATCTCTGGATGGTGGCGTGTGAGGTGAGCCCTCATGTTGGTAGTAGTCCTGGAGTATTTTATTCTCATATGGCACTGCTTGCAAATCGAATGTGTGATATCCCAAAAAAAAAAATCCCAAATAAGCTAAGGTGTTTGATGTAAATACCTACAGCGTGTTTTCTGAATTCATTCTCTGGTGCAACTATCTTTGTTTTAATTGACCTCCTGCCTAATGCTGCTGACTTGAGACCTCTGCTGACCTCACCAGGAAAAAATCATTAGCACCATCTAGGGGACGAAAAAAGCAATTGATTTTATTTTTCTAGTTCCAAAGTTGTATTAAACAGTACAGTATATTTGCAAAAACTGATGTTGTATATAATAAAAGATTGATACATGGCGTCTGTGTATCTATGCAATAAAGGCATGCAAAATATCGTGATTTTATGCCATATTAATCCCCCCCCCAACCCCACCCTATGGTAAATTGGCATGAATGAAACCTGATTCAAGCCCAGCGGAATAATGAGAAATTACAGCCTGGCGCAAATCTTGCGGGTCAGGTCAGGCCCAGTTAGGCTCAGGCAGAGTTCAAAGCTCTAAACAGCAGTCATTTAAAAATATGTTATAGACTTCTAACTGTATCAAAACAAATGAAAGAGCAATTTACTGCCTAAGAGCACTGCTTAAATGTCTTAGGTTTATTTGTAGTTCAGTGGAAGTTTTGTAAAGCAATGCAGTGTGTGTTGGTTGGCTGTGGTGTGTGGTATGGTAAACTTGTTAGCTAACAGTTGCTTATTTACACATCCAGCAGTGACAGAGCAACATCAACATTTATTTAGATTTACACTTATGGTCACCTAGCTGAACAAAAGTCGAGTGCCTGCTCTCTTAGTTCTGTTTTTGGTCTCCAGTGCCTCAGGAAATATTTTGCCCTTGAACTGCTTACTATGTTGACTGGCTTGTCGCTAGCTGTGTTTGTTTGCCATGCCATGTTCAGCAGGTACTCACTAGGGCACCAAACATTGGCCAAATTAATCCATTGCAGAAAATCATCCCCAAAAACTACAAGTATTACATGCTGTAAATATTAACAATAAAGGTCCTCAGTGGGGTTGAATGGGCTTGGGGTTCAGCCAAAGACAGAAAGTGCAAAACTAATGAAAGAAAGATTACTGTCTTCCAATAGAAAGCTGCAGCAAAGAGTCCTGTGAGTATATTTCATGAATGCAGGAGGGTCATTGGATTGATTGATTTTTTTATTTTTTTGATTGTTACGTACAATGGACTCAAGAGATCAGACAAAAGAGAGGTCAGAGAGGAGCTCCAGTCTGTGCACATCACTGAACACAGTGCTGATGTGCAGCTCTGTTGTCTACAGTAGACATCGTGCTTCAGACGGTATGAGTTTGACTGAAATTTTGCAATGGAGTTTTTCAACTCAGCTCTTGGAAAAAACATCACCTTTGTGAGACCTGAATACTTCATAATAAGGGGATTTATTGGTATACCTAATATCAATTATTACTATGTCTTTCTCTTTTTTGTTTATGTTGTTGCAGTGCTGGGAAACACACTTGTGATGGTCGTCATATACTTGGATCATAATCTGAGAACTCCAAAATATGTTGCAGTTTTTAGTTTAGCATTTGCAGACCTGTTAAGTAGCACTGCTTTGGTGCCAAAGGTTCTTGATATCTTTCTGTTTAACCATCACTACATACCCTACAATGACTGCTTGACGTTCTTTTTTTTCTGCTACACTAGCCTTTCAATGCAGGCTTTTAATCTGATTGCACTGTCCTATGACAGACTGATAGCTATCATGGACCCACTGCACTATCAAGTGAAGGTGACCAACAGGTTCATGCTGTCTTTGATTGTGTCTTTCTGGGTTTTTATCATAAATGCTGTACTCATTGCAGTTGGCCTTCTTACAAGACTTTCCTTCTGTAAGTCTGTGGTTATTAACAGCTATTTCTGTGATCATCTCCAGATATTCCTGCTTGCGTGTAATGACTATTTCCCCAGCTATGTCCTTGGTATGGTGTTAGTATGTCTTATTCTTTGGTTTCCTTTGATATTCATCGTGTTTAGTTATTCATGTATTGGCTATGCATTGTCTAAAGTGGCCACAGCTCAGGAAAGACTCAAGGCCTTCAAAACCTGCACAGGTCATCTTTCAATAGTGGCAGTCTATTTTCTCCCAGTGTTAACCACACTTACTATAGGCACCAAAATACATCCAAATGCCTTGATCATTAACCTGTCTTGACCTCTGTCTTTTCCCAAATGTTGAACCCAATCATTTATGTTCTGCAAACGCAAGAAATTAAAGAATCTGTAAAAAAATTATTAAAAATTAGAAATAAATCCAGACTAAGAGTAAAGAAAGTCATCATAAAGTGATCATTTGTGTATATGTTGTTCCATTATGTACATTTAAGTTCAACTCATTGGAGTAAAATTAATAAAGATAAGATATGATACAGCTTTATTGATCCCACAATTGAGAAATTCCATTATCAAGCAATAGTTACTGTAAATACTATGTACTTTTTTATCTTTGAAAATATTGTACCATGAAAAATAGCTGAATTTATTCCACAACAAAGGACATTATAATAATTGAGCATCAAATAAAATAATCATTTTAAATGTAGCACAATACAGTAATAACTACAGTCCACAGTATGACACATGTACAACACACATACAGTAAGTAGTTTTCTGCTAATTGGTTTATTTTGTGTTTATATGCTTGTGTAATGGAAATGGACATGCTGTTTATTTTGTGATCAAAGTTTGTGTCTCTGCACATTTCTTGGTGGAATCTACTGTATATAAAAAAAAAATTCATTTTTATTTTCATTAAGTCCAGATTAAAAAGTATAAAGAGGGTGATTTTTTTGTTGTACATTTATTATTATTAAAGATTTGTTGCATCGAGGCCAGTCTTGTTTTCGTGACTGCATCTCCCTTTTGAATTAGTCCACTGTGTTTTATAATTCATTATTACTTCACATTAAATCTTGCTGGCTTTCTTACAGGACATACAGACTTTTCTTAAAGACTTTTATTGTGAAGCAGCCACAGGAATCATGAGTTTTGTGTAGGCGATTTCTTTAATGGCATTTTTTTAAGATGAACAGCACATATTTGCCTAAATGTTTTGCAGGGTGATGTTAATATCTGGGATTGTGGTCATATTGAGGCTACTTAAGGCAAATGTGACATTCACTGTGTTGTAGGATATAACTGCAGTATGCATTTTATCATTTGTCGTTGCATAAACATAACATGTATAAAAGTGTAATCTGATTTGATAAACACGTGAGGGTTCAATGCGTGGTGGTTGGACCGCTCTCGTTGAGAGTACGCAGCAGGATGGAGACGGATATTCTCTTCAGTTGTGAAATACTGAAATGGTTTGAAATGTTTTATTGTGTGCAGTGGTTACATCACACATCAGGGAGATCTGAAAAAAGGAAACAAACATATCACAAAATTGAAAACAGAAACACTTAAAAAAATTAAATACCTATCACAGTCTACACTGAAATACTGAAGATAGAAGAGCATAGCAAATACATTATTATATCGACATATCAACAACATTACCTACCCTTTGAAAGTGCCCCTTCCTTCCTTGTTGTGCATTTCTCCAGTTGGGGCAAGGTTTCCCCTTTCTGGATTGTTATGTGCACCTTAAAAAGATAGTGCCTAATTAGTCAACGTTAATATTTTTCAACCGTTTTACACACATAAACAAGACCAAAACCTAATAATAGACAAAAATACATTTCTGATCTTCTGCACGTTGTAGCTTCTCACTGCTGCAGACTGTAGAGGTTTAAAGTAAGTCAAGAACATGTTGAAAAGAAAACGTCCAGAATTTATTTTTTTTTACTGCAAACGAAGTGGCAAATATTATCTTTCGAGGACATAATTGCACTTGATTTACCATTTATCTATTATCTTAGATGTAAATATTGTTTTTTTCTTTCAAATAAAACACATTTTTGACTTGTGAATGAATCAGTGGAATTTCTTATCCTGGAAATCCAGAGTTCTTGCGAGAGCACAATTTGAATTTGCTCAGTGAGTCACTCTGGCAATCAGTAATGATGCTCATTACCCATGCCCTTTGAGCCAAGCTGCACCAATCACATCGGTGTATCTGATATAGGCGGGCCAGAGGCGAGCTAAACAGATGGCGACAGCGCTGTGACGATGAAGTCCAGAATTAGTCAGTAAACATTGCAAGATAGCTACGGATGAACACCAGATGTTTGAAACGGCTTTGGCCGCTACAATGCTACAATGAACGAGTTAGACTTGGCTTTTTCTCTAAAAGAGGAACAGAAGACGGCGCTCCAATCTTTCCTTTGCAAGAAGGATGTTTTTGCTGTTTTGCCAACTGGATACGGCAAGAGTCTAATCTACCAGTTAGCTCCACTGATAGCCAAACTCTGGATACGTCACCCCATGTATTGTTCTGATTGGTCGTAGTGTTATCTAGTTGCATGCAGTGATACTGACAAATACATGCTTGGTGCTGCCCCTTGAGTTGGGCCATTTTAATTACTCATGGCTAGACCCTAAATCTTTCTAGATTTGGGTTTGGATTTCCAGGCTCGGGATTCTTGCAATAATGAAATATTGGCAATTATGTCTGCCTGGCACAAACCACATGTTTTGGACATTTGTGAAGTGACAGAATGTCCCTCCATCATGGTTCTTGGTGGCAAATCTGGATAGCCGAGATTGTCCTGTAAAAAACAAGATATAGCATGTGTATGTAGCCTTTATAATGACTGTGATATGAACTTAAAAGTAAAGGCAGTAAAAATACCCAAAAAAGGCCTAGGTAAAACGGTGAAAGGTAAACTTAACAGTTGCTTATTTACACATCCAGTAATTACTGGACAACGTCATCATTTATTTGGATTCATGCTTGTGGTCACCTGACTGGCTGGAAGTCCAGCGTCCCCTCTCTTAGTTCTGTTTTTGGTCTCTGATGCCTGAGGGAAAGCGATTGAAGGTTACAAAGTTGTATACCTCCTTCTATTATCACAGGCAGGGTTCTCTTCTGGACTCTTTGGGTAACAACACTACTCCTCCAATCACAATTCCAACTTCACACACTGAGATCTGAATAAACGTAGCTTGCCAATCAGGACGTCCCTACTTGTGCGGACCCCACAGTATATAAGTGGGCAGCCTGCCACCGTCAGACATCATACACCCTCTGCAGCCAGAGGCATAGGAGTGACAGGGCCCCTAGGTAGAGGGTTCTGCTTTCAGTCAGTAGAACTAAGGCTGCAATATTGTAACCCTCATTCTATCTCACGCAGGCTCTGCCCTCTACTGGACTGTTTGGTGGCAGTGCATGGAGCGCGATGAAAGAGCGCCCTGTCACAACATACAGTAATATCAAACCAGCCACACTGATCCTCCTACAGCAGAGAAGTAGGGGGCCCCAGCTAACCCAAGTAGTAAGCAAGTGAACTTGGTGGAGTTGGTCTAAAGAGTTGGTTGAAAGACAAGCAACAGACACCCTGCACACCACTTTTCCTAGTTCACCAAAGAGCATGGAAACATGTTGGTGTATCATGCTCAGAGAGGAGTCAGATGCAACACTGCAAAACTTACACTCAACCCTTTTCGTCAGACCTGTGTCCTTTCAGCAAGCACAGACCTTGAAAAGTAGCTCTATGTGTCCAGGAGATAGAACTGTATAAACAGCCAGGGCATAGACCACGCCGCTGCTGCACATATGTCCTTGACATTTACCACGTACCATCAAGCTTGCCAACACTGCCACACCATGTGTTGAGCATAATTGCAGTGTGAGGGTCCCTGCGTGCTTTCCTATAGACTTTGGAGATGGATTCACAAGGTCATCCCACAAGGTCTTTCTTGGATAGGTCGTTAGTGGCCACACCATCATCAAAGCACACAAACAGCTGTTCAGTGCATCTGATGGGGGTCGTGCTTTTGGCATAAAATGCCAACGTACAGACTGGGCAGAGCATTTGCATCACCAGGCATTGTCTTGTCCCCACCGACAAGAACCGCTTCACGAGAGAGTGGGCAAAGATTGAAGCATCAGTCATGAAAGTCTGTTCTGGTGATGAGGCCAGAACACGACAGGTTCTGATGAGGTTGTAGAAGTGCCAGCTCCACTGATGAAGGAAGCTGCTCAGTGTGCAAATCATTGTTGCTATAGAGAACAGGACTTTTGACAGCAGCGAGCCACCTCCTTATATACTGTGTTGCCCACGGACTCAGGTAAGCATGTCCAAAATTGGTCGGCTATGTTTATTTCATTCTCATGGTTGGAGGCATAGTATTACCCAAAGAGTCCAGTAGAAGGCAGAGCCTGTATGAGACAGAACTGGCTGTTCGACTGCTGACTGCCGATTGTTCACTGGCTAGTTTCTAACTGTGTTTGTCTGCCATTTTTTGTTGAACAGGTACTTACTATGGTACCAAACATGGGCCCAATAAATCCAAAAAGTCCCCAACAACTACATGTGTTACCCACTATTAATTGCTATTACCAGTTAACATCCTCAGTTGAAATGAACAGGCTTGGGGTTGAATGCCAAATATGAATGAATGAATGAATGAATACCTTTATTGTCATTACACATAGTGCAACATATAAAATCATTTAAAAACACAGTTACATCAGCTACTCTTCCTGGGGTTCACACATTAATTTAGAAACATTTTCTTTCCCTACAACTTGTTTTCCCTTCACAATCATTATTGCTAATACATATATATTTATGTATGTTTGTCTGTGTATTTGTATGTGTATGTGTATGTGTATGTGTGTGTATATGCTTCCAATAGTTGCAGCAATGGAGAATCCTGTCCTTTCATAATTGCGATAAGTTCATTGGATTGAAATAGTTTTTTTCTGATTCCTACATGTAATAGACTCAAGGGATCAGACTCTGACTTAGGTTGACTTAAACACATAGGAGGACTGCAAAACAGTCAAAGCTTGTCAGATCTTCATCATTAGAAGGACAGCGGGAGAGAAGAGCTCAAGTCTGTCCTCATCACAGAGTAAAGTGCTGATGTGCAGTTCGGTTCTCTATGGTTGACATGCTTCAGATAGTGTGAGTTTGACAGAAATTTTACAATGAACTCTTTTAACTCAGCCTTTGGAAAAAACATCAGCTTTTTGAGACCTGCATACTTCATAATAAGGGGATTTATTGGTATACCTAATATCAATTATTACTATGTCTTTCTCTTTTTTGTTTATATTGTGTCAGTGCTGGGAAACACACTTGTGATGGTCGTCATATACTTGGATCATAATCTGAGAACTCCAAAATATGTTGCAGTTTTTAATTTAGCATTTTCTGACCTGTTGACTAGCACTGCTTTGGTGCCAAAGCTTCTCGACATCTTTCTGTTTAACCATCGCTACATCCCCTACAATGACTGCTTGACGTTCTTTTTTTTCTGCTACACTAGCCTTTCAATGCAGGCTTTTAATCTAATTGCACTGTCCTATGACAGACTGATAGCTATCATGGACCCACTGCACTATCAAGTGAAGGTGACCAACAGGTTCATGCTGTCTTTGATTGCCTCTTTCTGGGTCTTTGTCATAATTGCTATACTCATTTCAGCTGGCCTTCTTACAAGACTTTCCATCTGTAAGTCTGTGGTAATTAAAAGCTATTTCTGTGATCATGGCCAGATATATCAGCTTGCGTGCAATGATTATTTCCCCAGCTATGTTATTGGTATGATGTTGATATGTCTTGTTCTTTGGTTTCCACTGATATTCATCTTGTTTAGTTATTCATGTATTGGCTATGCATTGTCTAAAGTGGCCACAGCTCAGGAAGTACTCAAGGCCTTTAAAACCTGCACAGCTCATCTTTCATTAGTGGCAGTCTATTTTCTCCCAGTGTTAATCACACTTACTATCGGTCCAAAAATACATCCAAATGCCAGGATCATTAACATGTCTCTGACCTCTGTCTTTCCCCCATTGTTGAACCCAATCATTTATGTTCTGCAGACAGAAGAAATAAAAGATTCTGTGAAGAAATTATTAAAAATCAGAAAGAAACCCTGGATTATAGTCAAAAGGTAACCATAAAATTATAATTTGTATATATTTTGGGTTATTATGTACATTAAAGTATAACTTGTATGAGTAAAATCAATAAAGCAATAGCCGTTGTAAAGACTAGATCAATTTTTTTCCTCAATTTCAACAAGAAAATTTAACTTGAATTGATTCCACAAAAATGACATTATAATCGTAGATTTCAATTAAAATAACTATGTTAAAGGTAGCACCATACATTAATAACTATAGCCTACTGTATGACACATGTACCACACACCTACAAGGAGAATAGTTTTATGTTTATTGGTTATTATTTGTGTTTATATTCTTGTGCAATGAAAAGTTTTTGTGAACAAGGTTTGTGTCTCTGCATATAATGGAGTGCATATTAGATTTTTTTTTTTCATTTTCATCTTTTGGTACAAAATGTAAAACATAAAGAGGCTGACTTATTATTAAAATACAATAGTATTACGATTATTATTAAAGATTTATTGCAAGCAAATTTTGTGATTTTTCTGCTTCTTTAAGGTTGTGAACATCTCATATTTCAAAAGGAACAAGACCAGTCTTGTTATCTGGCCTCCTTATCTTAATGAATCTACTGTGCCTTCTAACTCAACACTGCTTTACATTCAATCACTCTTGCCATTCAGGGACATACCAATATTTTTTGAAAAAATTTATTGTGAAGCAGGCACAGCAGGCATGGATTCTGTGGAGATGAATCCTTGAATGGCAAGATAAACAGTAAAGATTTGCCCATATGTTATGCCATGTTTATTCAGAGATGTTATCATCAAGGATTAATTAAACCAACTATGAGGCTCTGTGTGTTTTTCAGATGTAATTGCAGCATGCCTTGATGCATATTATTATGATTGCCCAGGTGGCTGTTACGCCTCATTTCCACTCACATATGTTACTGGTGTCCTTAGATCAGTGAATATAGGAATGATGCCTGTAGTGTTCAACGCAAGGGCATGCATTTCTTTACAGATAGATAGAATCCTGATACAAATCACCTGTAGCCCTGGGAGAGAGGCTAATTTTGTCCATTTTTTTGCCATCCAGTAATTTGGAATATGCACTTGGAACATTACCTGGACAAAAACAGAACCAATATTGCATGGCAACAAATAAATGAATATGATGATCTTTCCAAGTATGTGGCATGTTTTTTGAAATAGAGATCACAGGCACATCGGATATCACGGAGATTCCTACAGGAATGACGCCTTGTTTCCACTTACGTATATGTAGGGAGACGAGGCAATTGGAATTCCATTCATTCATTCATTAGCCTTTGTTGGCTCTTTTTGGATGTTCCAAAGACTCTTTAACACTTCCACCATATATTCAAACAGCTCTCTCGATGGGCATGGTACTAGCTAAAAAACTCATTCTAAAAGACTGGAAGACATCAACTCCACCATGCTTCAGAAACTGGCTGTGTGAACTTGTTTCGGTTATTCACATGGAAAAACTGCGATGTAATCATCCCAAATGTGCACATAGATGGGAAGAAACTCGGGGTCCATTTTTGCAATACCTAGATTCAATGAATACATTTGAATGAGGGCCGCATCTGGCTGTACATATTAACTGGGTTTGTTGTTTGTTTGTTTGGTTTTCTTGTTTTTGCATACTTTCATTTGTGGTAGGTTGTGCCTAATAATCACACATGGAAGATATGAATTGCAATGTGCTTTTGTTGTGTTATTATTCTTTGATTATGTTGAACTCAGGTGACAGGATTAAATTTCGGTGGTCATAGATGAAAGGTCAAGGTCGCCGTGACCCTGACTGTCAACTTCTTGTGAACGCAATATCTCAAAAGCAACTCAAGGGAATTTAACATTTGGCACAAATGTTGACTTGGATTCAACAATGATTAAAAAGGACCTTGTATTTGTCTCATTCTTGTTCAAGTTATCTCAAGAACATTTTAAAGGAATTTCTCCAAATTTGGCACAAACGTCCACTTTGAATAGCAGATGAACCGATTAGAATTTGGTGGTCAAAGGTGAGGGTGACTTGCATGAGTCTCATTCTCATGATCGTAATATCTAAAGAAGGCCTTGTGGGAGTTTCCTCAAATTTGAAACATGTGACCACTTGGACTTAAGAATGAACTGATTACAATTTGAAGGCAGAAGGTCAGAGGTCAAGGTCACTGTGAGAGACTGATTAAAATATGTTGGTCGAAGGTCAAGGTCACTGTGACCTAATAAAAATGTTTTTGGCCGTTATTCAAGAATTCATATGCTATTTATATCACAATTTCATACAAATAGGATAAAATGTTGTAGTGATAATATTTTATATTCAAAAGGTCAAAGGTCAATTCCATACATATATTTTGAGGCTCCAGACAGGGATGATAATGGCATCTTTGGACAGGGGGTCATCCTAGCATTTTAAACAAATGATTTTGCAGTGCTGTGTGTCAATGTCAAGCAACACAGAAGGTCATGGGGAAAAAATAACTCACAGGAAAAGGAGCCATTGAGTCCAACGTTTTCGGCAGGGATCTACCAAAATGTGACTGCACCCTGTAACTTAGGAATACAAGGGGTGACATTCACAGCATTTTCTGGATTAATACTAGAAGTCACCAGATGTAGGCACAGTTAATTTGGTCAACGTCACCCCTTGTATTCCTGAGTTACAGGGGGCAGTCACATTGTGGCAGGGGTCTGCCAAAATGTGACAGCATTTATTTCGCTTACAAAAAGTCTAAACTGTACATACACTGCACTGCTACATTTAACTTCATACTCTCTGCTCTTGTTACAAAATGAGGCACCGAAATCTGTGTTATTATTTGGTCCAGTAGGTACCAGTCGTACAGGAACCGGTGTCATGTTAGCTCCTGGTTTTGCTACCCAGCCCTTTTCATGTTTACTCCTCTTGGTTTGTTCGTTAGAAGTCAGTGTCATCAGGTTTAGACCAAACAAACTAAACTACAAGTGTGACAACACCCTAAGATGGAGGTCCTTGAGTTACCATGGCCTGTAGTGAAAGTCCTGCTAGAGGCAAAACTTAATGCAACATTAGGTAATGTTTTTTCAAATTAAAATGACAGCTTCAGCATCACTTAGAAGATACACTGACTTGTGATAGGGAGAATGGAGCCTCTTTCATTTCCAGTGTCGGTTGTTGCACTATGTAACTTTGGTGAGAGTGTAGAATCTCCTGGAAAATATGTGTAACACTTTACAGCACTATGTCACACACCACCAGCTAGCTACAGAATGATTGTTCGGGTTTATCTTTCTTATTGCAACCTATACTGCTGATGCTCTATAATCTTCCAGTTAACAGGTGTGTCTGCAACCCAGTCGCCAGAAAAATCTTGACATTGTATGATTCTGCTAACCACAGATACTTATTTGCACGTTATTATGTAGCAGATACAATGAAACTTTCATTTCAACAACGCTGTGGTCAACATGTTGTTAGGGTTAGGCACAAAAAACACGTGGTTATGGTGAAGAAAAGATCATGTTTTGTCTGTTAACACCCAGTCTGGGGGTCTAAATCCCAACAGGAAACACAGCAATGTCTAAGAAAAAAAAAAAATATATATATATATATTCCTGCCAGAAGAATCACCAACAGGTTGATACAAAACAGATACATGGGGCCTAAAATGCTAATGGAAACACAGCAATGACTTGCAAAAACACCAACCAGTTCTGCTGTTTGTTAGTCTGGAACAGTGGTGTCCAGCTTGGCAGAAGTCTTACTTTCGTGACACACCATCCACTACCCCTACAGTTCCTGATGACAAAGTCAGCTCATATACTATGTCACTTTAGAATGTTCGTATGATTCGTATGAATTGCGCAAATTAAACATACTTCTGGTTCGCAGAAATGTATGATTCCAACATTTCCTTCTTGTGACAGGTCTGATATCTAATTACAAGATGAGTAGTTTGGATGAGTAAATGAGTTTGTCTGATACTGAGTGGATTATAAACAATAGACACAAGGGACTGGGCAGTGACCTTAATTGAGATGAAGTCAGATGATGACTGGAAGAAAAAAACTTCTTTTTTTTCTTTGCCGATGGATTTCCAGATTGGATGCTGACTGATTAGCCACTCCTTTCAGAACATATAAAGCTCTACAGAGATTCATCAGCACAAAGAAATCAGCAGAACACAGCACTGACACTGAAGAGGACTTTTATCATCAGTCACTGCACTGTGGACAGCAAAAGCTTGAGTTTTACAATGAACTTATTCAACTCAGCTTTTGGGAAAAACATCAGTTTTGTGCGTCCTGCATATTTTGTAATAAGTGGTTTTTCTGGCATCCCAAATATCAAGTATTACTATGTCTTTCTCTTTATTGTTTATGTTGTTGCAGTGTTGGGAAACACAGTTGTGATGGCTGTAATCTACTTGGATCATAATCTGAGAACTCCAAAATATATTGTTGTTTTTAATTTGGCATTTGCAGACCTGTTAAGTAGCACTGCTTTGGTGCCAAAGCTTCTCGACATCTTTCTGTTTAACCATCGCCACATCCCCTACAATGACTGCTTGACATTCTTTTTTTTCTGCTACACTAGCCTTTCAATGCAGGGTTTTAATCTGATTGCACTGTCCTATGACAGACTGATAGCTATCATGGACCCACTGCACTATCAAGTGAAGGTGACCAACAGGTTCATGCTGTCTTTGATTGCCTCTTTCTGGGTCTTTGTCATAATTGCTATACTCATTTCAGCTGGCCTTCTTACAAGACTTTCCATCTGTAAATCTGTGGTTATTAACAGCTATTTCTGTGATCATGGCCAAATATACCGGCTGGCCTGCAATGATTATTCACCCAGCTTTATTATTAGTATTTTGATACCCGTTCTTATTATTTGGTTTCCTCTGATATTCATCTTGTTTACTTATATACATTGCCTATGCATTGTCTAAAGTGGCCACAGCTCAGGAAATACTCAAGGCCTTTAAAACCTGCACAGCTCATATTTCATTAGTGGCAGTCTTTTTTCTGCCAGTAATAATCACATCTACCTTGATGGAAAAAATACATCCAAACACGAGGATCATAAACCTGTCTCTGACCTCCGTCTTTCCTCCAGTGTTGAACCCAATCATTTATGTTCTGCAGACACAAGAAATCAAAGAATCTGTGAAGAGGTTATTAAAAATCAGATTCCAATCAAAAAATGTTATTCCCAAAGTAACCACAATGTGAGTGTTTGTCGATCAGATAATTCATTTTTGAACAAAACTATAACATACTTCTTCTACAGTGTATAAATTGTTTCTGGTTGTGTGAGAACTGCAGAAACAAGTAAAGCAATTGATAATGTGTGTCTTATTCGTTCTCTAAAGTTTACAGAAACCCAGCATACCAAATATATAAAGTTTTAGGGAAATTACAAAGAACATATAACTTAAAAATGACTGCATTCTTCTCTTTTTTTGTGCTGGCAGTCTGTGAAAAACAATTTTAAAAAAGCATCTGAATTACCATTACAGGGGTATAAAATTATGGAAGAAGCGTATGCTGAATACATTCTTGAGAGTCGCAGCCTAAATTACTAAATGAGATCAGATGTGAAGATTGGTGTGAAATCAAAACCTCACACAGATTGTTGTATTTCTAAATAAATAATCAAGCAAACAAGTAATTGTAATCATGCACTTTATGTCCCTTTACAGGAGCATACAGTCTACTATGTAAATGGAAGTTTATTTTTAACACATTTTCATATCTTGATGAAAAATCAAAACCTTACCTTGCTGCATCTAGACACTAAATTTGCATTTATTTTGTGACTAGGAGATCTGTTAGCAGTCTGTACATTCACATCATGGATAACTCAAAGAAGAAGCAAGTTTTCTTATCGGCTCCTTTTTACTACATGAAACTTAACCAAACCTTTTTAGATTGAAGCATGTTATCCCGATGTTTTTAATTTGTCTGTGAGGTTCTGTCATTTTAGTATGTAATTTTGACATGACTTGTATTTTGGTTGCTTTAGGGTTATAGAGAGAAACAGTTTCATACACTAAAAACTAGGTTTTTCCATCAATTTCAAGTTTGTCATTTCAAGCATAACAAATATACCTGAATGATTGTTCAGAGATATTTATTTATGGTCTCCTCTCAGAATAAACAGATAGAAAACAATGCATTTACACCTGTAATAAAATGGTTTTGGAGAATGTCCTCTTCCAAAATACAACCACATAGGTAATTTTTACAAACAGAAATTCTGATCCATACTCATTTGATAACCCATAGTGGCTGTGGTAATTACTATAGGAACAATGGAGGAAGTCAGGTGACATAGTATAAGGAGTAACAAATCAGTCAATCAACATTTATTTCTATAGCACTTTACAAAACTCAAAGGTACCCAAAGTGCTTAACAACAGTGTCAAATAACAACGAAAGTACCTGAAGTACCAAAAAACAAACAAACAAAAAACCCAATAAGACAATACAGAAAAGAAAAACAATGGAAAGAATAACAGGGTATAAAAAGCCTTTCAACATAGGGGGGTGATGGACAGGTCATTTTACCCACGAGACCAGTGCATGGACATATTATTTTAAGCCAAAGCATTTTTTTTTTTTTTTCTAAAAATCATGCTTTGGCCAAGGAGTTTTGGCAATGGTCATATACAAGCTATTTGGATGGCCAGCAGTAGAGACACTAATTTAGGAAGTGTTCCTGTGGGTCATATATAGAGGGTAGGAACATACAAACTATGTGGTGTGCAGTGGTTTTTTTTTTTTTTTAATGAAAACAGCTGTCTGCTGTGGCCAAAAACAATGCTTTGAGAGCAGTAAGAGTGAACCAAAATAGTAGAGTTGTGGGGAGGAGAGCTGCAGATACAGGTGATGATTCCTTGTAAGTTAATCACTGAGCGACCGATTTTCACATTGTCAATGATGGAAATGTATAAATAAATATAAATAAATAAATAAATGTAAATGTGACCTAGTTGACTAGTCACTCACTGAACTACAGTCTTATACAATGGATGCTCTATAGATTTGTGCCTAGTAAACTGGAGTCAGTTGATTGGATTGAACTGGGGACACAGGGGAACAGACATTAACCTCATTTGACAGAAATGCTAAGGAGGACTGCTCCTCCTCGTAGCCACTCCTGTTCAAACAGATAAAGCTTGACTCACCTCGGTTACCAGAGAGAGAGGGAGAGACAGGGAGAGAGACAGACAGAGAGAGAGAGAGAGAGAGAGAGAGAGAGGAGCTCATTTCATACACATAAAACAACACAATGTTGATGCTGAGGCAAAGAAGAGGGCACTTCTCTACATAAGTCACTGCATTGTGGACAGTTTTATTATGGAGTTATTTAACTCAGCTCTCGGGAAAAATATCACTTTTGTGCATCCTGCATATTTCATAATAAGTGGCATCCCAAAAATGAAACATTACTGTGTCTTTCTCTTTTTTGTTTATGTTGTTTCAGTGCTGGGAAACACAGTTGTGATGGCCGTCATATGCTTGGATCATAATCTGAGAACTCCAAAATATGTTGCAGTTTTTAATTTGGCTTTTGTGGACCTGTTTGGTAACACTGCTTTGGTGCCAAAGGTTCTTGATATCTTTCTGTTCAACCATCACTACATCCCCTACAATGACTGCTTGACGTTCCTTTTTTTCTGCTACACTAGTCTTTCGATGCAGTCATTTAATCTGGTTGCACTGTCCTATGACAGACTGATAGCTATCATTTACCCACTGCACTATCAAGTGAAGGTGACCAACAGGTTCATGCTGTCTTTGATTGCCTCTTTCTGGATCTTTGTTATAATTGCAGTACTCATTGCAGTTGGCCTTCTTACAAGACTTTCTATCTGTAATCTGTGGTTATTAACAGCTATTTCTGTGACCATGGCCAGCTATACCGACTTTCGTGCAATGACCATTTTCCCAATTATGTTGTCAGTTGTTTGTACCCTGTTCTAATATTTTGGCTTCCACTTCTTTTTATCTTGTTAAGTTACCTGTATATTGGCTGTACTTTGGCTAAAGTGGCCACGGTTCAACAAGGACTGAAGGCCTTTAAAACTTGCATCGCTCATCTCATATTGGTGGCAATATATTTCATTCCAATGTTAATCACATTTACCCTGATGGAAAAAATACATCCAAATGACAGGGTCATAAACCTGTCTCTAACCTCCATCTTTCCTCCCATGTTGAATCCAATCATTTATGTTCTGCAGACACAGGAAATCAAGGAATCTGTGAAGAGGTTATTAAAAATAAAATGGAAATCAAAAAGAACAGTAAACAAAATAATGACAATGTGACTCCTTATCGATGCTATATACCATCTCTTTTGGTGTTTTATTTGATGTAAATGGTAGAATTCTCACTTGTAACACTACACAAATGTTGGTAAATTGAGTATGAATTAAGAAAATGATTGCATTATCATAACAAGTCTACAAATCAAGTAGATAATTTGTAACACATATTGCAATTTAAAAACACCATACTGTCTTTAAGTGTATGACATATATGTGTGACATAAAACTGTATTTTATTCCTGTGTGATGAGAGCTGAGAACTATATTAGTAGTTTTCAAAGTAATACACAAGACTCATCTACAAATTGTTCAAAAGTAGAAGAAAGATGATAAGATGTATAAATATTGTCTTTTTCTTTTCCTGTGTGCTTGTAGTAATTTAAAAACTAAATGTCTGATTTGCTTTTTGTGGATTTTTTTTTTTAATTTCTGAAATTAGTTAAACAGCTGTTAAAAAAACAGCTTAAACTGGAAATGTTCTCTACAAAGCAACAGAATCTTGTGAACAAAGTCTGGAGCAAAAGATACGCCTTAAAAGGAAATGCATGTTTGTCTTATTTAAGTCAAATACCGGGCAGACAAGTTGTCATGATCAAATAGTTTATTCCTCTACACGTTACCTTGTTGGAATGTCAAGCCTACTGTGTATCTGAACATTTATTTTGTATTCATTTACATATCTTTGGTGAAAACTCAGAAGCAAATAAAAAAGCTGAATTTTGCACTTTGCTTGAGAAGTTAGCCAGCTGACTTTGTGTCTTGCTGCTGGTGCTAACTTATTTACCAGGAGCCTTCAGGTTGGTCCTCTGCCATGATCAAAGGGAAATCCTGTTTTTCTGCTTTGAGCAGGCCACATGTTGATAGTGGAGGAGAGAGTCTTTTCCGAGTTTTGGCAGCAGGGAATTGAGAAGAAGCGAAGGAAGGGCAGACAGGTCATCCTGCAGCGGTGATCCTCATTTGGGGAGAGTCCAAATAGTTCATTTGGCCGTACTTTGTCAGAAGAACAAAGGGGTCTTGAGCTGCCATTTTGAGTGTGCTGATCTTACAGGAAATCCCTTTACATATCCAGTTTAATGTTACACAAATGAACAAATCATTTGTGTAGTCCATTTTTTCCAACATTAAGATGTGGACTCCTCCATCTACTTGTGTTATAAAACCAGATGCTTTTATTATAGTTATCGTTCTTGGTGTGGACGGCCCTTAAGAGTATAAAGCCATGCTAGCGGCTTTGTGAGGCTGTACTGAAATATGATGCTTTGAGCTACAGGTCCAAAAGTCTGAGACTACTAGCAAACAAGATACTTGTAATTTACATTTGTTTCATATGTAACACTGTATTACACTGTAAATCTGACCTTTTGTACAGAGAAGTTAAGTTGCTGAGTAGCACACTTAAATTTGATTGCTGACATAGAAATTTTTTAATACTTTTTTTTTTAATTAATAAGTTTGAGGGTCTTCAGATATTCCTCAAATTCATGCGTAAAAGCAGTGAAGTTGGGGGTGATTTTTGCTGCTCTACATTTGTGTATATGAAATTTACCATACATGATCAGTAAGTTCTCAACAAAGTCAAAGTCTCTTTTATTCAAATCAAAATATGAAATAATGTTTTTGTAGCTGATTGCGATATTATTATTAGTTTTACCCAGTATACAGTATAGTTTTTTTGGCGAGACCAAAAGGAATTTGAATATCTGAAATAATAAAAAATGTATAAGAGATTCTGGGTCTGTGTTACAAAAATTACAGTTGCTTTCTATATCTAAGAATTTAGAAAAGTATAAATTAATCACATATATATTGTGTATTTTATTACTAATACAGAACATGCATGGTAAAATGTTGTCCCAAAAAGTTTTTCCTCTTGGTGTAATCCTTCTTTTTTCCAGAAATGTGTTATGAATATGTTTATTGTTACATTTAGTTTTCAAAATGTCCATACCATTTATCATTAGAATGGGCTCTATTCTCAGAGCTTCTTGAAATTGAAGGTGACTTTTCATGAGATGGATTACACCAGTGTGAATGGCCTTCGTTACATAGTTAAATTCTCTGCTTGTGACAGGAAAAGACTTAATAAAGGAAAGGGTTCATAACTAAGTAATAAACCACTGGCATCAAAAAGATCACTTACATAAATAATACCTTTGTCAACCCAGTTTTGCTTAAATATAGATTTTTTACCAACAGTAATGTTTCCATTGTTCCATATGATGGCTTTGTGTGGAGAAAGGTTATCTTTATAACACAATTTCCAAGATAGGATGGCTTGTTGGTAATTTGGAGATGAGAAAATCACAAGTAAGTTGAAAATATGGACCACCAAATTGATGAAAAATATTGTTTGGAATAAAGTGCCAAATAAAATGTGGGTCTTTAAGGCTTTCCTTCAATCAGACAGTCAGTCAGTCAGTCAGTCAGTCAATCAATCAATTTTATTTATAAAGCCCAATATCACAAATCACAATTTGCCTCACAGGGCTTTACAGCATACGACATCCCTCTGTCCTTTGGACCCTCACAGCGGATCAGGAAAAACTCCCCAAAAACCCCCTTGATCCATTTAACTTTAAATGTATTGTTTAAATCACGAAAGTTTAATAATTCACATCCACCTTCTTTTCTGCAGCCTGAAAGTATTTCTTTTTTCAAGTGGTGGTGTTTTGGGGGTTTTTTTCAGGCAAAATTTGTGAGTATGTTATTGATTTCTTTCAGTGTGTACTCCTGAACAAAAAGTGATAGAGCTGCATACACAAGTCTGGAAATACCTTCAACCTTAGTGAGAGATCACGTTGAAGCCACATATTACATGAAGCTTCATCATTTGTATCGAATTTCACACTTGTTTATGTTGAGATGCAACCCCGAAGCTTTTGAAAACGCGTTCATCAGTTGTATAGATCGCTCAATTTGGTGTTTATCTTTTAAAACAAAACTGTATCATCTGCTAGTTGTGAAATTTGAATTTCTTTTTGAAAGATAGATAGACCACTTATATTGGGGCTGTTTAGAACTTTTATTGCAATTAACTCAACAACAATAAGATATAGGATATCCTCCTCAAATCTTGCTTTATCATGGTTTTGGACCTTTAGTCAGACAAAGTGAGATATTTGTGAATGCCAGATTGGAATTGGGGAAAGGTAATATGAATTTTACATAATTTTATAGACAAACATTTAATATAGAAAATAACTGGATCAGAATTATTTTAACCTTAGTAGTCTATAATCCACATAGCATGATGCCTGAACATAGGCCTTTCACATTAGAATGTCCGTTCTGAAGCTTGAATTCACAACTTCTGAGACTCTGACTTCTATCTCACTGAGCTAATTGACAAGTGACAGTTCATGTGTGGCTTCACAAATTGACTAAGCCAAGCATCGGGGTGCCAGACAGTAGCCATCCATGCCATGGAAAAGCAAATTTCAAAGTGAAAGTTCCAAAGCTGCAGGGCCTCCCCTCCCTAAACAGAACACGCGCTGTGCGTAGGGCGTCATCTTCCATGGGGGGGCCACGCGAGGGGACGCATTTGCGCATATGCGCAATGGATGTGCACATGCGCTGCCGTGAGGCGCGCGTAGAATCAGCTCAAGGAAGGAGAGAAGAGACCTGACCACCCATGCGTCGCTGCAATGATTGACAGCACTCGACATCTGAACAATCAGAGGTGTGCGCCGGCAAGCACTTGCAGATCTGCAGCAGGTGAAGAGCTGTCGACATGTCGTCCAAAAGAGCCTCAGGAGTATGCACGGGGACGTTCGGGAAATAGAAAAACGCCTCCAGAGAGGGGAGAGGGAGAAATATAACAAAATAAGATTAAATAGGAAAAACCTGTCTCCCTCTTTTATTTTATTTTCAGTGTTTAATCAAGGGTGGGGGATTGAGGTGGTGGAAGTTACTTTCTTTTGATGAGTAATTGATGGCTATTTGTGACTCAGATTTGTTTATTTATTTATTTCAGGTTGAATTTTTTATTTTACGTGACTCATAAAGCCAAACTACTGTATCTACAGTTCATTTGTTATTGCCAGTAAAGGTTGTCAAGTTAAATGGCAAGTTGTTGTATGGTCATTTTGTACCTATGATACATTTGGGATGGGGGCCTCCAAACAAAATTTCGCTTAGGGCCCCAGTTTGGTCAGGGGCAGCCCTGCAAAGCTGTAGCACATATGGTTGATTTGTTATGAACTTTCATATACTTGATTATACTTGTATATTGTAGTCAGTGTTGTGTGTAAAGCGTTACTTTGTAACGTGTTACAGTAACGTAACTACTTTTATTAGGTAAAAAGTAGTGTAACGCGTTACTACTGAAAATATGGTAATGGAACGTAGTTACTTTGTCAGTTGGGCACAACATTACTTTTCCCATGGACAGGTTTGTCCATGAAAACAGGTTAGCTTATTGTAATAAGATAACAATTAGCAACGAAGTGAGGTTTCCTGACCCGTACTTAATGTCGGGTCAGTGAGTCGCCGACACAACGAAATGGCCGAAGCTACAGTGGCCAGACATTTTTTTATATCTTGTGGAGAAACCCAGCCTTTACACGCATGAAAAACTCAAGGCATATAAATCCCTTGATGCGTATAATTTTGTACTTTGCGGTCATGTCCAAGATATTGAATACCGGGATTTATCTGATGGTTTTTGTGCTCTACGGACCGAAGTACTGCCGAGCCAGCGACAAGGGACACAAAACAGTAACGTTAACTAATGTACAAGACCTGGGTGATTCTGAACAAGTTGACCAACTATATAGTGACAGCGAACTGCACTTGTATGGCTGGGTAAGTGTTGTTTAATGTAACATTAACCTCGCTAGACAGACCTCAGACATGGGCAACATATGACCCCGGACTGGGAACGGCCTCAAAGGAAATCAAAACGACCCCCAAACCATCAATAAAATGCAGCATTGTGTTAACAGAAAACAGAACAATCATAACCTGCCTACCTTTCTGGCACTGTGTGAACGGCAGCCTGTTGCAGCAGCTCCTATTTTGTGTATTTTAAATTGCTGCTGTGACATTGAAATTTCCCCCCGAGGGGTTAATAAAGTACCTACCATACCATACCAGAAGAGAAAATGAATTAATTTATTCGTGCAGGTCTGTAGCTTACTGCAAAGTATGAGTCTGTTACACAAACACAGTTATACACGTAATAACAGAACAGAAAACGATTTATTCATGAATATGACACTATTTGTTCAAAGATATTAATTAATTAATAATTAATATTAATATTTTCCTCATTCAGTGATGCAGCACGTCTGGCAAATAGGCTATTAGTAGTAATAATCTGTCATGTAACAAATTTATGTAGCCTAATTAACACAAATTAACTCTCACTCTTTTATTTTTATTTTCCCCGGAGCTCTCTGTTTTCCTCTGTTGACGTACAAGGTACTTCCGATGTTTTTCTGCCACCAGGCAACTGTGTACACATAAGCATGACGTCGACTCCGAAGTGGTCTCTTGCGCAGTTCGCGGGCTCTCATGGTGTGTTCCAGTGCACCTAGGAAATATCGTATTTACCATATTTCTTACTTCTGAGCACTGGAACGGCTCACCAAAGTGGTAAATACCAGTGGGAAACTCGGATTTTTTCACATTTAGGAAATGAGATGGGGTTCTACCCAAAGTCAAGCACCATAAAAGTAACGTAAAAGTAACGAGTAATGTAAAAAGTTACCTTTCATAGAGGGTAACTAAGTAAAGTAAGGGATTACTTTTTTAATAAGTAATGAGCAAACACTACTTTTTAAAAGTAACTTCCCTAACACTGATTGTAGTCCAAATCTATTGTTTTATCAACTGGTACTCAAAACTTTCTGAAGCTCAACACAAAAGATGCATGCGGGTCGCCATCTTTCCCGACCGGAACCTTTACTCTTGGTCTTTGGCATGTGTTAGCTGTATGAATGACACATTACAGTTCTTGGATTTAAAAACAAACATGTCCTTCTTTTGGCTGGATGATTTCATGCCTTAGTGTTATGGGTAATGAGGTACAACCTGCACTGCTGCTAAAGCATATGGTGTCTGAAGACATAATTACCCTGAAATGCATGATAGACTAGCTCTGAAATGAAGTGGGCAGGTGAGCAGCTGAGGAAGGGGGCGGAGTGAAGATTGTCCCTCGCTGCGGGGAGAGGAGAGAGGGCTTTTCATTGTGCCGGTCCCCTTCTCCACGCTTTGACTTATTTTATCCTACTTGGTTCTATTTCTCCCTCTCTGGGAGCCTGGGCTCACCACGCAGCAGCCCACCGCATCCATCCACCCCTCCCTCGCCATCCCGCACATATACTCCTGAGCCTCGGCGCCTCTCCTTGACCAACTAACCTAAATACTATAAAGACACTACTAACTGTAAAGCTACACTAAAATACACTATGCTAACAATACAATTCGACAAATTACTAGCTATTCTCTCTGTCCAATGTAATGTAATGTAAATTCAAATGTAGTAACCAGGTTTCAAGCTGTAGAGGGCACTCCACACCACATTTTTAAAATAAAATGTAGATTTTCAACAGTTTGCAGTAAACTGTCAAGATTTTGAGCAGGATCAGTCAGTAACACTACTATACAACCAGAAACAATGATTATCAGCTGAAAAAAAAACGATTTTAGGGTTTAGTTACTCTTTAAGGGGGGAAACTGGAGTCTGGGCACTGGTGGTGGGGATGAGCTAGCCAGTGTGAGATACACACGCACACAACGGACCAGCGTACCACTACATACCACAGAAAAGCTCGCACTACAACACACTCACAGGGAGCATGACTATGTTTTTTGCTCAGGATGCTATTTCTCCACTATATCTTTACATAGCAAATGGTGCTTTAGTGGTACAGTAATGCTCTGAATGTCAGAACCTTTAAGGCCTTAACTACTCTGGTCAAGCAGTGATGATGGATATAATCTTTAAGATTTTAAATCCCTGCTTTAAGCTTTCTGTTTTGAGGGTGCTAAAAAGGGACTTAAATAAAGGGACCTAAATACTGTAGCATTTTACCACAAACGTAATGGTCTATTTATTTTTTATCCTGTTTTTGTAGTAAATAATTGATTATGCTTTGTAATTTCTGCCGTTCGCTGTAATATTGTTCTGTTTAAATTGTGCCATTAACTGAAAGTTCAGTATTCTGGTGACAACAGATGATTGCATCAGCACACCAGTGGCATAAACCTCCAGACAGTTAGGCACTGAATGACCATGTGATGCAGCCAAGTGCATTTCTGCTCTCCTGTAATAAAAGTTACAAATGTCAGGTGTGTCACAGTACGGCTTACAGTAGGCCTACAGCACTGCACACTTGATGTCTGAGGTGAGGTTGATTTCAAAAGTGCCTACCTAACAACTGTGTCATCAGTCTTTATATATACTGTTATTTTCTCTCTGTACATCCAGGGAAACAGATACTCAGAATGACCCCAGCAGAGAAAGCTGCCACCATATCTAATGCCACATTTGTTCGCCCTGCAAAATTCTATCTCAGTGGGTTTTCTAACATCCTCATGTGAAGTATTTCTATGTTTTCTTGTGTTTTGTTTATATAACGACTGTTCTTGGGAATAGCCTCCTCCTCTCAGTTATCTACCTGGTGAAGACTCTTCATACTCCTAAATACATGATTGTGTTTAACCTGGCTTTGACAGATTTGTGTGGGAGCACTGCTCTCATCCCAAAACTCTTAGACACGTTTTTGTTTGACAGGAGATACATTGTCTATGAGGCTTGCTTAAGTTATATGTTCTTTGTTTTATTCTTTGCAGGTATGCAGTCGTGGACACTTGTCACAATGGCATATGACAGATTTATAGCAATTTGTTTCCCTTTAAGGTACCATAGTATTGTGACCAAACCAGCTATTATTGCAATGCTGCTGTTTGCGTGGGTGTGTTTATTGAGCCTTGGAACATTTATTATTGTGCTACTTGATCGTCTCTCCTTCTGTAGATCTTTAGTGGTAAAGAGCTTTTTCTGTGATCATGGACCAGTATACCGTCTGGCCTGTAATTACTCTTCTATAAATAACATCATGGTATATGTTGCTTTCATAGTAGCCCTATGTATTCCACTTGTTTTGATAGCATTGACATATGTTTGCATTTCCATAGCACTGATCAGGATTGCATCAGGAGAGGAACGACTCAAAGCATTTAAAACTTGTACCTCTCACCTGATTCTTGTTGCTATTTTTTATGTACCATTGATAAGCACCAACATAGTGTCAGTAGCCTCCTACATCCATCCTAATACCAGGATCATAAACTCCACTCTGACACACACCATACCAGCTTTGCTTAATCCTATAATATACTCTTTTAAGTCAGAAGAAGTGCTGAATTCAATCAAGAAACTTTACAAAAGATATATGATCAGCAACACAACCAGAAAATGGTGAAGTCCTTTTCAATGCTTTAATGACACATTAACAAGTGTTTTGTTTTTTATACTGTATATTTTCAGCACTGGCCTCTTACTTATAAGCACTATAATTTTACTTTAAGAAATTAAAGTAAATGCATGTTATCATGCTGTATCTTGCCATTTACTGTAATTTGCCATAATATGATTACATTATATATATTACTACAGTAGTAAAACTGTAATAATGATCCCCTAACCAAAATGAAATTTTGATGTAGTTATGAAATAATTTTAGTTTATCATGAATTGTTTTGACAGTCCTCTCCTCAATATTACTATTATTTGGGACAAAGATGCATTATATTTGTTTACAGTTGTCTCAAAAATTTGGAAATTACACAAATTTCAAAATGTGCTCCAAGTTGCAGCTCTTTTAGAGTCATTTGGTTACTTTTTATATATACAAGTATCCCAGTTTTGAGTTTGATCTTGATTTTGATCAGAGTGATTCATCAGTGATTCATCGATTAATTGACTAGTCAATCAACAGAAAATTAATCGGCACCTATTTTGATCAGTTAATTGTATTTCAAGCAAAAATGCCAAATATTGTCTAGTTCCAGCTTCTCAGTTCTGAGGATTTCAGTCTTTTTTGTGATATATGATAACAAACTGAATGTTGTTTTGTTTTTTTATTGTTGCTTGAATAAAACAACAAATGTGAATGCATCTGGATGGGCTGCTTTGTGCCCTTTTTTTTTTTTTTTTTTTTTTTTTTTTTTACAATTGTATGACATTTCATATAGACAAAACATTCAGTGATGGAGAAAATAATAAGCAAATTAATCAATAAGGGAAAGAATTGTCACAGTCTTTCAAGGTTGAAATCAAGATGTGGTGTGTACATGTGCAACACATAACCAGGACGCTCAACCAGGACATTAGGGTCCATATTAGCGCACTCTTGAATCACAGCTCATCATTCAATAAACTGCCCAATTTTTACAATATCTAATATTATTAATACACAGCTGAACATACTGGTCACACCCAACGTCAGCTTCAGTTATTCAGGACAATGAACAGAATCATAAGTATCTCTAAAGTCACACTGGACAATTTCCATCAGAGTTTCCATCGTCAAGTTTTTTTAACATTTACATTTTGCAGGAGGAACACCCCGTCTGAACTCTCCCAAAACCTAAAAGGAACAGGGGTGAGGTGGGTCACTCTGAGGTCAAATGTTTATTGCTTTGGCCATTTGACCTCATTCCTAAGGAACGCTTTCATCGTCATCCTGGCGTCAAGGGTGGTAGAGTTCTGATTGACATCCTGAAAAAAATCCAGCGTTTGACAACACAGCCAGATTAACTGCCAGACCCAAGGTCATTAACTATGTTTTTAACTTTAACACATCTTCTCCCCTTTGTCACATGCATGGGAACTACCCAGCCCCATCTGACTCGCACCAGGGTGAAGATTAAATAAGAAATCCAGATAGGAGTCAGAAACTCAGCATGCATTTCTGAGCAGAGACTAAGTTTCTCTTGTAACCAACTTGCTTGCATTAAACTGATATACAGTATGCACAGTGTTTGAGTGTGCGGCTGCTGTTTTCTTGTCTTGTAACCAACTTGAAATGTCTCTTGAAAGTAAAACTATACATTTTATCCATGTTCTAAAATTGTAACTGTGCGTAATCCTTGTTTGTTAGTTGAATGATGTTTTTTTTCACTCTTATAGGTCATAGTATGAGAAAGTTATAATTCCATGTGTTTAATCCCTCATTTAACATGGAGTCACACTGCCATCTTGTGACGATAGTTAAAAGGGTTCCTGTAAGGAATCCCATATTATATTTCAAGTTAAAATATAGTTGAATTGATTAATCAACTTGTGTTTATTAATATGTGCTTTCTCATTTAGTAGGTTGATGCAATTGCAGACTAGTTTGTAGTGTTTGTGCATGAAACATTTATACTTGGGTGTTGCTGATATGTGCAGTATAATAATCATATTAAATTTAATTTGATGTTAAGAGTCGATTTTGACCATAACGGGAAGAGTATGTGTCTATCGCGCGTAACATGTTAAAGTATATAATCTCACAAAATAATGTTTCATTAAAACTCATTAAGTTTCCTCTGAAATAAAGTAATGTCTAAAATAAGAAACTTGCCTTGCCTCAAACAAGCCCCCTCAAGCTGGTGGGATAAAACTAGTGAGCTTGGCGCATCTCTGTGCTTTTACCGTTCTTTTAGTTTTTACTTACTTTTACTTTTCTTTTCTTTCTGTTACTTTTCTTTCTTTTTAACTTTTTCTTTCTTTTTGTATGTGCCTTCAGTAACATTACACCTGAAGCGACGAAGCTAGCCGATTGCAACATTTTTTTTTCTATGCGTTAATAATAACTTTGATGATAATATCAAATGGCTGACGAGATTTTTTTTCAACTTTATTTTAAGTGAGTAGCCACAGCTAAATAAATGAGCTACTGTTGGACCTGCAACTCCATCAAAGATTAGGATCCAGTGGCTGCCAGCCACTTGCCACAGTGGTTCTTTTGCCAAACCAAGAGATTTTCTGCAGCCTAAGAGAACCGACGTTTGGGGGCCATCTGAAGGGCGTCGCAGTCAGGCTCAACCGCTCCTCCACCACTGTGTTCTAGCCGATTTCATTCTGCTGGGAAGTCCGGGAGCCGCAAAATGACAATCCGGGGGTCCTCGGAGAAACGTCTGCCTGATTCAACGCTGCTAAGAAAGTAGGCAAAGACTTTCCCTGACGTGATGCAGCCGCTGTGTTGTGATAAGAGTTGATGTCGATTAGGAGACGTAGTTATTCTGGTCTTAATTTAGGTTTGTTAGGTCAATGGTTTTGCGCATGTCTGCGTCCCCAATTTATCTACAGTCACATACTCTCTCTCACTGTCGCCAAACTAAATAAAACAAAAAACAAACCAAAAAAAAGATTAAGTTAAAACTTATATGTTGAAAATGAACCATCAGGAAGTGTAAAATTCTGGTCGGCTTGCACTATCTAGTGTTTTTTGTTTTGTTTTGTGTTTGTTTTTTTAGTGGATTAGTGGATGACAGTTGAAATATATGAACCCAAACAGACCAAACTGCAGCCCGCTGTTTGTTTTTAAATAACCTGTAGCAAATTTTTAAAAAATAAACTATAATATGGCTTTAGCATACTTCTAATAATTTTCTTATAAATTTAACTACTTTCTTTGACCATATATTTTTCTGTACAGGGCCCAAAATCAAAAATATATGTATATATAATATATTTGGGGGTACTACTATAAAAGCTAACTGCTAAACAGCCGTAGTGTTTTGTATCAGAAGAAATTTGCAAGTGCACATCCTCCTACTTTTATATCCAGTGCTAAGAACAAGATGACTTTGGTTTTAAACGTTGAGACATTCTGTTTTGTAAATACCATAGCTTTTTACCTGAGACTCTCCAGTGTATTATTTTTACTTCCTTTCCCTTGAGTGACTCATTATGCTGTTCAGTGTTCATCATTTTGAGTAACTGTGTCCTGTTTCTACATTTAAATCATGGATTTTGCAATAAACTTACAATTATAGGTAACTGTTAACAGTTAACTGAGGTGATTGCATCAGCACAGCGATGACATAAACTATGATAAGCCGGTGACCATGTGATGCAGCCAAGCGCATTTGTACTTTGCTGTTGTGAAAGGGATGGGATATAAATGTCAGGTGTGTCACAGTACGGCTTACAGGAGGCTTACAGCACTGTACACATGTTGTCTGAGGTGAGGTTGATTTCAAAAATTCCTATGAAACAACTGTGTCATCAGTCTTTATATATACTGTTATTTTCTCTCTGTACATCCAGGGAAACAGATACTCAGAATGACCCCAGCAGAGAAAGCTGCCACCATATCTAATGCCACATTTGTTCGCCCTGCAAAATTCTATCTCAGTGGGTTTTCTAACGTCCCTCATGTGAAGTATTTCTATGTTTTCTTGTGTTTTGTTTATATAACGACTGTTCTTGGGAATAGCCTCCTCCTCTCAGTTATCTACCTGGTGAAGACTCTTCATACTCCTAAATACATGATTGTGTTTAACCTGGCTTTGACAGATTTGTGTGGGAGCACTGCTCTCATCCCAAAACTCTTAGACACGTTTTTGTTTGACAGGAGATACATTGTCTATGAGGCTTGCTTAAGTTATATGTTCTTTGTTTTATTCTTTGGAAGTATGCAGTCGTGGACACTTGTCACAATGGCATATGACAGATTTATAGCAATTTGTTTCCCTTTAAGGTACCATAGTATTGTAACCAAACCAGCTATTGCTGCAATGCTGCTGTTTGCATGGGTGTGTTTATCGAGCCTAATAGGATTTACTGTTGGGCTAATTGATCGTCTCTCCTTCTGTAGATCTTTAGTGGTAAAGAGCTTTTTCTGTGATCATGGACCAGTATACCGTCTGGCCTGTAGTGACACTTCTATAAATAACATCATGGCATATGTTGCTTTCATAGTAGCCCTCTGTGTTCCACTTGTTTTGATAGCATTGACATATGTTTGCATTTCCATAGCACTGATCAGGATTGCATCAGGAGAGGAACGACTCAAAGCATTTAAAACGTGTACTTCTCACCTGATTCTTGTTGCTATATTTTATGTACCAGTCGTGGGCACCAACATAGCGTCAGTAGCCTCCTACATCCATCCTAATACCAGGATCATAAACTCCACTCTGACAAACACCATACCAGCTTTGCTTAATCCTATAATATACTCTTTTAAGTCAGAAGAAGTGCTGAATTCAATCAAGAAACTTTACAAAAGAAATATGATCAGCAACACAACCAAAAAATGGTGAAGTCTTTATCAATGCTTCAATGACACATTAGGAGTGTTTTTGTTTTTGTATAGTTGTAGTTCTGACCTCTTGATTATAAGCACTATGATTTTATTTTTTAGAAAGATATGTGGTATCTTGTCTTTTACTGTACTTTAATTTAAAATGGTTTCATCCTGTCTTACTAAAGTAGCATTATCACTACCCAAAATGAAATAAGACAGTTTAGTATGTTACTTATTGTTTTAACTGTACACTGCTCAACATTATAGGTTTTGGGACAGAAATACACCGTATTTATTCTGTTATCTATTTTAAAAATTTGGAAATGACACAAATTTCATAATGTGCTAGAATGTTGGAGCTCTCATACAGTCATTTGGTATCCTGATTTTGAGTCTTATTTTGTTTCTGCTCAGTGTCACAGTAACTAATTGTGGAGTCAATTGACAGAAAATAAATTGACAATGATAATCTGGTAATTGCTTCAGTAATTTTTCAAACAAAATGCCAAATATCTGGTTCCAGCTTCTTAATTGTACAGATTTGATGCTTTTCTTTGTCAAATATGATAACAAACTGAATGCTTTTTGGTTTTTCTATTGTTGGTGAAATAATACAAAAAAATATGATTGCATCTCCATGGGCTGCTTTGTGCATTTTCTGGTATTATATAACATTGTTTACAGAAAAAAACATTTATTTAGATAATGAGGAAACTAGTCAGCGGATTATAATCAGTAGAGGAATTAATTCTTCGAGTCTTTCGAGGTTCATGAAAACAAGATGTGGTGTGTGCATATGCAACACATAATCAGGATATTAGTGTGCATGTTAGTGCACTCTATTATAGTCCTGATAATAAACTTAAATCACAGTATATGATTCAATAAACCATTCAAATTTCAGAATATTAATAGTGTGATTAACATATTAATTTTAAAAAACTATCAAACCTCGAGGGGAGTCAGGTGAAACACAGCTGACATACACTCAACCTTTTTCACCAGTCCTGGGTTGTTCCAGCAAGCACAGATCCCAAAAAGGAGTCTGACATGTCCAAGAGATAGAGCCATATGAACGGACAGAGTGTAGACCACGCCGCTACCGTACAGACTGTATGTGCTGGACACTCACCCCACAGAATAAGGCTGGCCACACCACTTTTAGTGTGTTTACGGACCGCAGTGGGAGGGTCCCTGTCCGTAGGTTTGGTGAGATGCACTTACAAAGCCATCTTGCAAGGCGTATCTAGAGTTGGGCCTCTCTTTACCCAAGCACACAAATTGCTGTTTAGAGCATCCGATGGGGGCCGTGCATTCAACATAACATGTCATAACACAAGAAAAACATACTGTATTACTCTCGACCTGAACAAACTCCCTGAGTTCTTGGGAACAAAGGAGGGATTCGGTCTGAAAGTAGCTCCACTGCGGGCACCACAAGGCAGCAAGCAACTAGAGTGCAGGAATAGGGTAGTTCGGTCACACACTCTCTTAGCTGAGGTCAACACAAGCAGCAAAGCTGTCTTGAATGACAACACCTTCAGAGAGGAGCGCACCAGAGACTCAAAAGAATCCTTCACAAAGGACTCAATCACTAATTGCAGGTCCTGTTGTGGGGACGAGGCTTGCATCATCAGGCCTCGTCCCCTGACCTCCTGCAAGAACTGCTCCACTAGAGGGTGGGCAAAGACCGGTCTGATGCCAAAACCCTCATGGGAGGAAGAGATGGCTGCTGCATACATTTTAATAGTGGCATATGACAGCCCTCTATCCATCAAACATTGCAGAGAGAAAAGAATAGAGCCAACTGCACAAGACAGTAAATCTAGCTTCTTTTCCTCACACCAGTGTTGGAACCCCAACCACTTTGCCTTGTAACAGACCGTGGTGGATCCTGCTTTTGCTTCCCGGATGGTCTGCACAACCTCAGACAATCCAGCCTTCCTCAGCCTGTCCATCTCAGAAGCTAAACCTGGAGAGGTTGACCTAGAGTGGGCAACGTGCCTATCAAACCCGCCTCCTGAGACAGAGCCCCCCAGAAGTAGGGCATGGTCCAGGGCTCGTCCACCATTATTTTAGTCATTTCTGCATACCACAGTACTGAGCAGAGACCTCGGCTACCAGAATGACTGACAACAGCTGTTGACTCGCTGTCTCTCTAACAGGAGAGGGATGAGATTGAGGGGCAAAACAGCATAGAGCAGCTTTCTTGGCCATAGTGTGTGGGCTAATACGTCCACCCTTAAAGAAGGGATTGTCACCGAAAGTACTTCCAGCATGTCTTCTCTCACTAGTGTCCTCCATTTTCAGTCATTTGCTAAATTCATAATATCGTTAACAGGGCATGCAGGTCAATACTTCAAACAATCAGTTGTGTTTCAACACTTCGACACCTATATAAACATATTAATGGGTAGAAGATTCAGATTCAGATTCAGATTTGACAATAAACTATGCCAAATATTACACACTGGCCCTTTAAAGGAAATTGCTCACTGCAGTTCGGAGTGTCTCTCACAGAGGGTAACACTGTGTTTTGTTTGTCTTCCTTGCATTATTTCCCTGTAAAATTGGCCTCATGGAAATACTGGGGGATGAATAGACATGCAACATGCTTGTTGCCTTACACAGCTGAGGTATTAAGATATGGTTAGTTTCTTACCTGATGTTCAACAGTTTGAGTTAATCAAATAAAGGGGGTATCTTCTAAAGTTCCTGTCTGTTTTGTATAGCATTCCCTACTTGTTTGTTCCCCCTTTTGTTACTATAAACCATAAAATGTTGTGTTGAGAAATCTGTAAGATTTTTAAATCTCTTCAAAATTTCTGTTTAGAAAGACCCCATAAAGGTTCTTTTACAATACCACTGCATTTTACCTGTGACTCTCTTGTGTTTATTTTCAATCCTTTCCTTTAAATCACTAATTAACCAACTAATTAAGCTTTATAATTGTGCTGTTTCGCAAAATTATATCCGTTTGAATCATGGATTATGCCATAAACTGATAATTCAATATCGTGCTGACAATAGTGTGTTGAGTCGATTGCATCAGCACATCAGTGACATAAACTATGACATTGAATGACCATGTGATGCAGCCACCAGCATTTCCACTGTCCCACAATGAAAGCAGTAAAATATAAATGTCAGGTCTCTCACAGTACAGCTCACTTAAGTGCACTGCACACTTGATGTTGTCTGGGGTGAGTTTGGTTACAATAATTACCATCAATCATCTGTGGCATCCTTTATTTTATATATGCCTCTTCCTTTTATTAAGTCAAATAATAAATAAAATAATAATTGTTATTTCTTACACCGTACTGCAACTTTTATTAATGCATTTTACACCTGTCTAGTTCTATTTTAGCTTATTTTTATTTCTGTTCTCTTGGCTCTATATGATTCTTTTTGACTGTATTTAAATGTACTTTTATTGTTTTTTTTTTTCACTTTTTATGTAAGGCACTTTTAATTGCCCTGTTGCTGAAATGAACTATATAAATACACTTTCTTTGCCTAGTTATCTTATTTTCTCTCTGTACATCCAGGGAAACAGATACTCAGAATGACCCCAGCAGAGAAAGCTGCCACCATATCTAATGCCACATTTGTTCGCCCTGCAAAATTCTATCTCAGTGGGTTTTCTAACGTCCCTCATGTGAAGTATTATTATGTCTTCTTGTGTTTTGTTTATATAATGACTGTTCTTGGGAATAGCCTCCTCCTCTCAGTTATCTACCTGGTGAAGACTCTTCATACTCCTAAATACATGATTATGTTTAACCTGGCTTTGACAGATTTGTGTGGGAGCACTGCTCTCATCCCAAAACTCTTAGACACGTTTTTGTTTGACAGGAGATACATTGTCTATGAGGCTTGCTTAAGTTATATGTTCTTTGTTTTATTCTTTGGAAGTATGCAGTCGTGGACACTTGTCACAATGGCATATGACAGATTTATAGCAATTTGTTTCCCTTTAAGGTACCATAGTATTGTGACCAAACCAGCTATTGCCGCAATTCTGCTGTTTGTGTGGGTGTGTTTATCAGGCCTAATAGGATTTACTGTTGCGCTTATTAATCGTCTCTCCTTCTGTAGATCTGTGGTGGTGAAGAGCTTTTTCTGTGATCATAGACCAGTGTATCATCTGGCCTGTAATGACACTTCTTTGAATTCCATACTGTCACTAATCGCTATCACTATTATCATCTTCATTCCACTTGTTTTAATAGCATTGACATATATTTGCATCTCCATAGCACTGATCAGGATTGCATCAGGAGAGGAACGACTCAAAGCATTTAAAACTTGTACCTCTCACCTGATTCTTGTTGCTATTTTCTATCTACCACTAGTGGGCACCAACTTAGCTTCACTGATCTCCTCTATCCATCCCAATGCCAGGATCATAAACTCCTCTCTGACACACACCATACCAGCTTTGCTCAATCCTATGATATATTCATTAAAGACAGAAGAAGTGCTGAACATCATTAAGAGGTTTTGCAAAAGATACAGGATGAGAAACTTAACCTCATCCAAAAAGGTGAGCTCTTTATCACTGCTATAATGACTCATTAATCGTGTGGTTTCATTAGGTCTATACAGTTATATTAATTTGTCATTATACAATGATCTCCTGTGCAAAAACAAATCACAGATTTCCACATGTACTGTGGTAAAATGCAGTTGTGTCTCTACACTAAATAATGTAAGAAATATTTCGGGGGAAAATGGCATTGTGCAACACAACACACAACACACAACACACATCCTCAACTGAACTATCTCTGAGAAAGTCTCCAACAACAGTGACTACTTGTTTTCTGTGTTGTCCAGTACTTCACCATAATATGTAACACAAAAAAATTAACAGCAATTTTAAAATAAAAAATCCAACACATCATTTTGCTTGCATTGTTTTTTAAATTTGGAAATCATATTATTATTAATACTGTGTCAAGAGATTAAACATGTAAAAATCTCATATACAGAGATTACACCATTCACCTCATCAACTCCTGTCAGTTCCATGTTCGGCCTAAATTTGACTGCACACACACACATTTAATCATCCCACAGTTACTTTGACTTCACCAAAACGAGTTGCTTAAAAGAAAGTTGGGCCCGATATCATGAAACACCGTACCACACACACAGTGCCTCCTCCCTGTAACAACGACAGCCGTACCTTTGTGAAGTTCAAAAAAAATTCAAGCTGGATGAAATAAAGACTGCTATGATGCAAAGAGTCTTGACAGAAATAGGCAATGAAGACTCACAGGCTGAACATGAAACATGCAGGAGTCTACAATTCTGGTAGGCTTGCACCATCTAGTGGTGTGTTCTTGTGTCTCATGGTTTGTGTGATTGAAGTTGAAATATATAAACCATAACAGAGACAGAATGGCTCACTGTGTCATAGTGTCTGATCAGCATATCCTGACACTTCTATATTTGGTGTCGAGAAAAAGATCATTTGGGTCGCATACATATTTAGATGGATAAAAATAATGTTTTCTTAGTGGCTGTGATCTGTGCCATAGCAATTACAAACTCACATTTCCTCTCATCTCATATACAGGTGCCTAGCTTAGCCTCTGCCTTTTCAGTCAACAAAAGGTGATGGTTTCAAATGCAGAAACAAGGGCATTGGTTTCACAGCATGGGGGCAAATATGAAACATGGGGCTTGTGGGTCCACCGCAATAATTTGTAGATTTTTGTTTTATCAATTCATGGTGTAAATTAATTTTGTAAAAACTAAAGGGGGTGGATTCTAAATAATATGTATCTAATTTTATATTGTATTAATGTATCTCTTGAAATCTACATCTGTGGTTGCAGGACAGGATGTGCTCTAACTTTAAAGCGTAAAATTGGAGATTTCAGTTTGATCTGTTAATTCCTTCTCTTCTTTTTAAACTCTCACAGTCACCATGTGAGTGTCTGAACATCAACACTGAGGTTCAAGGAACTTTAAGGAGGTGTTACTGGGTGCTAAAGATAAACTGCACCCTTAAAGTCCACAAAAATCTGTCAAATGAGTTGACATTCACAAATAAGCACATACTCTTAAACTGAGCACAATAAACTAGTAATAATACAGCTTTTGGAACAACCATAGGAGACACTGTCAGTCATGTCACAGCTTGCACTTTAAATAAACCCACTAGAGGGCAGACACTCATCGTATTATCATTCTCTAGTCCTCTAAAAGCATGAAGTGCAGTGTAAGAGCAGATTTTTATGGTTTGACAATGCAGTGTTTGGGCCAGTTTTAATTTTCTGACTCTGGTTTTGCTGAATTAAAACTCTTCTGTAAAATCGTTGTTTCAGAAAAAGAGCCCAGGCTCATGACCTTTTGAATATTGAATGCTTGCTAGTTTTCCTGATCAGTGCCAGAGCTGCATGTGTGACCCTTAGACAGTGGAACATCATTGATCTCCAGAGATAAAGCCTCCTGATCCTGAGAAAGCCAAAGCTTTATAATCCTCATATTGATATTAATTTGATCCACCAAGAACAGAGCTGCAGCTTATTTTAATTAAACTTATTAAACTCAGTGCACCAGAGCTATACATCCCCCACCTGATGAGAATGACCTCTGAGTAGATGAATAAATCAGGGCTATCCACAATCACACTTCTGCTTGATCACATGACATTCAGAGGAGGCACGAATATCATGTAATTGTCATTTTTATGTCATTGTGTTGCTTATACAAATATATATAAATGTGCTTTTCCAACACAAGCATGACATGCTATAAAAGCTGTCAGTACATTGCATTGTTGTGTGCATTAAGTAAGCAAAATGCAATATGATGACTCTTCCATTGCATAATGTTCCCTGAAGATGCATTTATCAACAAACAGGCCATAGTGAGCCAAAACAAAATGTTTCTAATGAGCCCAATCTGTGATGGTGTGATGTCACTGAGCTTTTCTTTAACAAACAAACCTTTCACTGTATAAATTTCAGTCTAAATAATCTCAGTTGCACCTATTAAGGATAAAAAAAACCTATCAATGGAGGGAAATACAGTACTATATTTGTGAAGCTATCACTTCATTTCAAGTACACTTACTTTTCCATGGGCATCTTGGACTTTATACTTTGCTTTCTTCCTTCTTAAAGGCCTTACAATTACTGACTTACAATTAACACATTTTTTTTTAACGTAATTTGCTGGCATTAGCCTTGCTGTTGCTGAAATTTTAATGTGTGTGTTAAAAAGTACTGCTTTCAATTCATTATATTTCTTATTATGTAATGTTCAACAGGGTGTGCAAGTCATGGACAGTGGTAAATACAGCTGGGTATTGTTTTAAAAATTACGATACCAGCACCAGCGCGCTACCCCTTAAGTGATATTAATACCAATAGAGTACTTTATTTGATACCCATAATGTAAACAGAATGGCATGTAGTAGGCCTTAAGCCATACTTTCTAATGTTTTGGCACCTACCTGGCCTTAGACGCACAGTAACAGGGCTATCTGTTAGCATGTATCTGTGAGCATCACATGGCTAATGTTACCTAATGACTATTAGCATGTTTAACGAATGAGGCGAGTTGATTTAGTGTGATGGTGAGTTTGTCGGGAACATGTGTTGGATGTTAGCTGCTGCTATGTGTTAGCTTGTGCTAACCAGGGAGATGTTGAACTGACTGTGCTTCGGGAGGAGAACAGCTCTTTAGACAGCAGCAACAGACAGTTTGCTGATCTAGGATCACACTCTGGCACAAAAAGGATTAAATGCAGTTGTTGCTTGACTGGAGACATGTCAATACTACTTGGTACTGGGTTATTTTTGGTCGATACCTTAAAGTTACCGTGTACCAATATCCAGCCCTGTAAAGGGGGTACTCACAGCTCATTCACTCTATTACCTTTCAGAGTTTCTAAATTTTAGTATTCTGAAAAGATCTATTACTTAAGCAGTTAGTATGATGCAATAGATTTAAACCTGGGGCCGTATTCACAAAGCTTTGCAGTACAAAGAGTTGCTCCTGGTGACGAAACCCTAAGAAAATTCTCAAAATTGTGACGAAAGTTCAGACTAGGTCCATGTAAAGATAAATTATTCACAGAGCATCTTAGACTGTAAAAGAGCTCTTAAGATGAAAGACTGTTAGGAGCAGGGAGGAGGACTTTTAAGAGGCTTAGGAGTCTCTTAAGCAGAAGAGGAAATAGTGGAAACACACAGAGGTCGAAAAGATATTCTCTAAACACTGGATGTTCATTTCATTTCCACTGGGTGTCCACACCTTGCAGGCTAAAGAGTGTGTCTGTTAAAAGAATGCATCACCGTTAGCAACTAGGGTAAAAGTTTCTGTCTCTTCCTTGCTCACAGTTGCTCTGAGAACTTTCCTAAATCACTCCTAAGCTAGGACTCCTTACTACAAGTTTTTAAGCTACGTTAGGAGAAGAATGTTTGTGAATATGGCCCCTGGTGTGTGGAGTCACAGCGCCATATGTCACATGTCAATACTTTCACCAGGGTTTACTGACACTGAAATAGAGTGAATATCACTCTGTGGAGGCAAAGGGGCAGTCACACAGTACTTTTGTCAAACATTTCTCTCCATTAAAATCCATGCAGAGGGTCAGGAGGGTCAGACACATAACCACTTCCATTTGTGCACAGTTACTGCAAAATTCAAGCTGGATGAAATAAAGACTGCTATAATGCAAACAGTCTTGACAGAAATAGGCAATGAAGACTCAGGCTGAACATGAAACATGCAGGAGTCTACAATTCTGGTAGGCTTGCACCATCTAGTGGTGTGTTCTTGTGTCTCATGGTTTGTGTGATTGAAGTTGAAATATATAAACCATAATAGAGACAGAATGGCTCGCTCTGCTGGTGTGTGGAGTAACAGTGCCATATGTCACATGTCAGTACTTTCACCAGGGTTTACTGATACTGAAATAGAGTGAATCACATTCATTTTCTTGAGTTTAAATCCACCCTCCTAAAAATCAAATGAGCCCTCCACTGGGTCTGTTATCTGCTTTTATTGGTCTGGAAAGCTGAATTACTATAAACTTTATATTCACATTTTTGACACAGTGAGGACTGATGGATATAGAAATTTAAAACTTTAAAGTTTTCTCTCCTGAGCTGTCTTTGAATGTCTGAACCTGGATCTGAAATGTACTCCATTCCTGATGTTCAGTCATGCACTTTCATTTGGTAGATCAGCACCACCAAATAGCCCTAGCTCCTTTTAAATAAAATGTTATTATTGAATATAAACACATATATTGGAATCAAGAAGCACACAGTTTAAAGAGTCAACACATTTAATGCAGGAAATGTTCAAATTAGGAGAAGGATGCTTGTGAAGCATTTACAGTCGGGTCGTTTCATCCCAAACTATTCAAAATCCTTCAAAATCACGGAGAGGTGGAGGATAAATTACTAAAGTTTGAAGTTACAATGTTGGCATTATGAACATAAACATATATTGACTAGCTTCAAATGAACACACCTGCAGACACAGAGTGATCAGGATATTCAATGCCTAAAACAAACATATATGCAGGGGGGAAAGAGGACACAGACAATTTAAAAAAAAAACCTGTGGAATACAGCTACAGTAGATGTTATATAAAGGTGTGTGAATCACAGTGTCCCATTATACTTTTATGAAGTTTAAGGCCTTGAGTTATAAACTGACTATAGCTCAAAGATGTTTATGCATTAATATATTACACATGATGCAACTTTGATTAAATGACATTAGAATTAAATTGTGTTCTCTGCAGTGCAGTACAGTTCATAGCCATCTTCACACTGATGAAGTGACGATCAAACCAGACTGCTGAGCCATTTGGGACATTTCTGTTGACAGGCGTTATTTAAAACGCACACAGTTCAGACTCTTTACTCACTGAACAAATTGGTCCTAATTGTGTTGGTTTGTTTGTTGTTTGCCAAGTGTATTTTTTCTCACCAGCGTCAGGACTCTGATTTTGATCTCTTTAGTTTTCAGAGAATATACAATAGGATTGATGCAGGGTGGGATGCAAGAGGCCAGCGACAGGCTCAGCACACGTTGGTCTGGGTCAATTACTCGCAGATAAAACCCGATGCAAAAAATGGTAATGAGAGGAATGTAAAATACAGCAACAAGGATGATATGCTCAACACAAGTAGCCAAAGCTTTCACACGACTGTCTAAAGATTTCATCCTGAATACAGTCACCAGGATGCTTATATATGACAGAAGAATGAAAGTAAAGGGTCCTACAAGGATTAAAATGGAGAAAAAAGAGGCCACAGACCACTGCATTGAGTAATCATTACAGGCGAGTCTAAACACAGGTGCATAGTCACAGAAATAGCTGAACACTTGGACTGAACTGCAAAAAGACAGTCGAGTCATTATACCTATTGCAAACACTGCAACTGCCAGAACAAAAGACCAAGTCACACCAACAATACAAGACATGCTCCGCAGTGTGTTGATGGAGTTGTGACGCAGAGGGAAACATATTGCAATCAACCTGTCATAAGCAAGTATAGCAAGTGCGTATGACTCCAGAGATACAACAGCATAGTAGACAAACATTTGTACCAAACAGAGGTTGAATGGAATGAAGTTATCCTTAACAAGGAATATTTTTATCATGCTGGGAATAAGGCATGTGTTAAGAAATAAATCAATCACTGCGAGATTGACAACAGCCAGAAACTTTGGAGTGTGTAAACAATGATTAAAGACAATTACACAGATCACCAAAAAGTTGAACAGCACTGTAACCACATAGACAAATGCCAGAAAGATAAAGTAGACACCGATGAAGGGAAATGTCTGAAATCCGATGATATAGAAGCCTGGAGGATGAATGATGACAGAGTCATTTAAAACAGTCCTGAGAAAAGACATAGTTGAACTCCACAAGCTGTGTGTTGGAGGTCAGCCTCTGCTTAAAAGCTCTCCAGTCTGACAAAGAGGGAAATAATATTAACTTGTACATACAAACAGGCATTAAATTAAAAGTTTGATGAGCACATTTAAACATAGCAGTATTCAAACATGCACGTGCTTGAAGAAATCAGAGAATGCAGCTTACTCTATCTCTTAAGTGTTTCTCAGCAGCTCTGTGTCCAACAGCAGTAAACTGACTGCATGTCTGACTTGTGTGCATTAGAAGATATACTTTCCTCATCCATCTCTAGAGATGAAGCTTCCAGCGGTTATCGGGAGCATCATATAATAACGCCCTGTTAACCACATGAATTAGATCCATAAAGAGCAGGGCTTGTCTTGTGTTAAAAACAAACATCTCATTATTGTTTTTAATGATGATTTAGTGAGTGTGAGGATTCATTACACTCTGTTTTTAACTCATGTATACACTGAAGCTTACTTAATGATGAAATTAAAATCATAGGACTAAAAATTCCTTCAACAAAAACTTTAAATGCAGCTGCAATTTAGAGGGAAGCAACACTAGTGCCCCCTCTCAAAACTAAAGCTTTGTATACTGTATTGAATTTTTACTGGTGGGACTTTCCAGTGTAAAATATTGCCAGGTAACGTTGCACAATTTACCAGAAAATCAGTTATTCATGGCCGCTCTAAAACAGTTGTTCCTCAAGGACGCATTGTGCAACTTACTGTGTAGGCTTCTGCTTTAGAGCAGCAAAGAGGAAGAATTGATTTCCAGGAAAACTGTTTTATCCAGGCGTGAAACAAGTAGTTACATGGTACTAGATCGGTGCACAGACTCGTGTACTCTACGATACCTGATGCAGCATTTTAGGCAGTATCGAAGGCATCTGTAGTACTAATATCAGTATCAGAGCAACTCTAGGTGCAGTAACACTGCACTGCACTAATACTTTGATTTTACAAATACAGCAATTTGATCATAACTCTTCGTACAAACTGCTGCATCAATCAGAGTCAAGTCAAATACCACTATTGAACCACCCTGATCACAATGACCTCTGCTGCCAGCAGACAGGATGTAACAATTGTACCATCCACAGCGCAATCACTGATGGGTTTGAAGAAGGTTTAGTGGCAGCAGATATTTCCGAGGCATAGAGGCTGATCCAAGATGGCAGCATGTCCTTTGTCTCTGTCAGGTGTCTGTCTGTTTTAGTGTTTTTAGTGGATTTTAAGGATTTTTATCTAAGGATTTTGCGCCGATAAATGGCCAACTCTCAAAGGTCTGTGGATTGTTCATGTTTTGTCTGCTTTGGAAGACTGCTCTGCCTTATGTTCCGGCCTGCTCCTTCTGCTTGTGGACTGGTTGCTAGCCACCACACACCCTAACTTGAAGTGTCCAGAAAAATCATCTTTAATTGACCTGTTTTTGACTAATGCTCCACACAAGTACTCTATGTCAGGTGTCTTTGCAAACGATATAAGTGACCACTGTGTGATTGCTGCAGTCAGAAATGCCAAAATTCCAAAATCCAAACCTCGTATTTTGATAAAACGTAATATGAAGGCCTTTGTTGAACAGGGGTTCTTCCATGATTTATATAATTTTAACTGGGACCGTATTGAATTGATTGATGATATAGAGACTGCATGGCAATTCTTCTCTGAGGGTTTCTCTTCCCTGCTTGATAAGCATGCTCCCTTCAGAGGATATAGGGTTAAGGGTAGGGATAATCCCTGGTTCACGCCTGATTTAGCCGATTTACTGCATAATAGAAATCTTGCCTGGGCTAGCCAGAAAGACTCAGTCTGAGGCTGATAAACTTATATTTAGGCAACTCAGAAATCGTTTTACCTTTCTTATCAAAAAAGCAAAGTCCAGTTTTTATCTTTCTACAATAACGAAAAAATCTAAACGACCCTAAGAAATTTTGGAAAGTGATCAAATCTATCTCAGCCACTGATAATCATAGTGAACTCCCATCCTGTATTGCTAATGACGTTACCACTGTAACTGACAGGGCTACTATACTTGATTGTTTTAACAATCATTTTTCTGCCTCGGGTTCGTTATTTTCTAGGTCTTCTTCCACAATTGCTATGCCTGCCCTTAATCCTGTGTCCTCTGCCCTAGATGTTGGTAACACATCTCTAGGCCATATTTCTGCTGGTCAACCTTCCTTTGATTTTAGGTTGTTCTCAGTGGAAGAGGTCCGTAGAGCTCTTCTCTCTCTTGACATTACTAAATCTGCAGGCCCAGATCACCTGGAACCATATTTTTTAAAGCTTGCAGCTGATTTTATTGCCAAGCCTCTTCAATATCTTTTTAACCTGTCTATCACTACGAATTGTATTCCTGAAATTTGGAAAGTTGCTTACGTCCTTCCCCTTTTGAAAGGGGGGGACCCTACTTGTTTAAATAATTATCGACCTATCTCCAAGTTGTCCATCCTGTCGAAGGTCCTTGAAGGTCTAGTAAATGACCAGTTGAAGGATTTCCTTCATACTTACAACATTCTTTCTCCATATCAATCCGGCTTCAGGAAACAACACAGCACAATTACGGCCACCCTCAAACTCACCAATGACATAATAGACTGGCTGGATCATAAGAAATTTTGCACAGCTCTTTTTGTTGACCTTTCTAAGGCCTTCGACACAGTCGATCATTCTATTCTGAAGCGACGACTGCTCGACATAGGTTTATCTGAGCAGGCCGTTGGTTGGTTTGATAATTATTTGTCTAATAGAAAACAATGTGTTCACTTTGAAGGCAGTTCATCCAATCTGCTAAATGTTTCTACCGGTGTGCCTCAGGGCTCAGTTCTGGGACCAATTTTGTTTGTTATTTATGTAAATACATTGGGTAGAAACATTCCAAATGCCAAATTTCATTTTTATGCTGATGACACGGTTATCTATTGTTGTGGCTCCACTCTTGCTGAGGCCCTTGGCAACTTACAGATTGCTTTTAACCTTGTGGAAAGTCAGCTCATTGAGCTAAGACTTGTTTTAAACGCTGTCAAAACTAAACTGATGATATTTTCTAATGGCAGGGAAATACCTGTGTCACCTCCCAGCATTTTGTCATTACAAGGTTGTGAGATTGAACTTCTGACCTGTTACAAGTATCTCGGCATTTTGATCGATGATCGGCTTTCTTTTAAACCATATGTAGAAAACCTGGTAAAAAAATTAAGACTGAAACTGGGATTCTTTTTCCGTCACAGATCTTGTTTTTCTTTTTCTACCAGGAAAAAGTTGGTTGCTGCCACTTTTCTCCTGTACTTGATTATGGGGACCTCTTGTATATGTATGCCCCTGCAAATTGTCTGCGCTCTCTGGACACCGTGTATCATGGTGCCTTAAGGTTTGTCACTGGATGTAAAGCCCTCACTCACCACTGCACTTTATATGCCCGAGTTGATGGCCATCTCTGGCAGCACGCCGCCTTATACATTGGCATATTTTATTTATAAAGTCATTTTGGGTCTGCTCCCCTCTATTTATGTAACTATCTCTCCAAATCTCAAAGCAATTACCGCCTACGTTCAGATGAGTTTTATTTATTAAACGTGCCCAAAGTTAACACTGAACTTGGTAAGCACTGTTTTAAGTATGCTGCACCTGCTGCTTGGAATGCACTGCAGAAAACTCTAAAGCTAAAGGAGCTGATCAACCTTGGATCTTTGAAATCTTGTGTGAGAGAAATTGGAGCAGCTTCATATCGCACTTGTTCTTGTTTTAATGTGAATCCGAACTTTTAGTCCTGTTGCTTTTATCTTGTATTGTATTTTATCTGTGTGTTGTGTGATTTCTGTGTCATGTATGTCTAGTAACTTTTCTGCTGCTGTCTTGGCCAGGCTTCCCTTGAAAAAGAGGCCATTGTGTCTCAATGGGACCGACCTGGTTAAATAAAGGTTTAAATAAATAAAAAAATATTTGTATAGTCATAAGTGAATGAATACCGACTTACTGTTGAAACTGTACATTAATTGGCTGTTTTTGACATTTTGAGAACTTACAAAATGTTTGGTGAAGCCTGTTAAGTGAGCAGTTCCCTGACGGTGCATCATCATCAAACAGGCTGTATTTGTAGTGGATGGATTTGTATGGAAATAATTATGATTTATGTACTGAAAAAAGATCTATTAAAAAATTTACTTTCGTGACACAACCATTTAATGAACAGTGTTTGTACAAAGTGAATTAACAAACATATGACTTGTTTGTTGCATAATGTTCCCAGAGGATGCAATTATCATTAAATGACCTTTGCAGTCACAAGCAAATATTTTACTGTTTTAACTTGAGACTAATTAATCTCCTGATTACCTATTAACACTTTTTAATGATTAAAACTTGAGCTGTCATTCAGAGCAAACTTACCAAACTATGTTGGGCTATAAAAAAAAGGCCAGTCTGACTCTGACTCCAACTCGGCCATCTGTCCTTTGTCCACCTTTTGTGTTATAAAGTGACAAGTCTAAGTTCAACATCCTCCTTTATCACACCGACTACACATCCTTTGATTTATCCCAAAGTTTGTAGGCTTTTTAAGAGTTTTTGAATAACTGACATCCATTCACAGTTCTAACTTCGGTCACCATTGTTGATGTGACGTCCTCTGGGCTCTGAGGAGCCTTGAAATGTCACAAATAAAATGTTTGATGAAATGAAAATACTTACTGCTCTTTGGAGTCACGAGCTTATGTTGTTCATGGTAAAGCTGTCCCCCTTAAATCACCAAAGATTCCTTTGAGATCTGCTGTATGCTTTTGTTTTAAGTTGTGTAAAATCTGATTTGTTGATTAAATATTTTTCATGGACACAATTAAGTCCCCATAACACAACGGTGTGTAAATACATATTTAAAAAAAAAAAAAAGAAAGAAAAAAAAAAAGAGGAATTTTTGAGGTAGAGTGATACTTTAGTTTAAAAAAATAAGTTTATTTGTTATAAAGGCTATATGATATTTTTTTTCATTCAAAAATAAACAATCAAACACTTCTGTCCCTTCAGGATCCCTTAAATTTGTTTTTTAAATAATACAGTTGTGACAAAGATATGTACTGAGTGGGACATTTTACAATTGAAAAATTAACGCCCCAGTGCTCTCTGGTGGACAAACTGTATAATAAAGACACTGTTTCTAGCCTCGCGTCACCAGGCTCTTCACGTACGGTTAGGAGCCTGGTTTCCATTCACTCTGAATTTTGTCTGGATTCTGGTTCAGATCTAGAGAGCGGATCCAGAATTCACCAAATTCACCAAAGTAAAAGTGTTCACCAAAGTAAAACTTTAAATTCTGGCACACCATCAATTTACAATGAAAGAAAAAGGTTAACTTAATGGCTTGGGGTTTTTCTTGTAAATTATATCCTTTAATTAAAAAGTTTCACCACATTTTTATTAGCTTGGTGCTTTTATTTTGACGGAAAGGTGCATCCATCGAATTCCGGATCCTGTCTCTCTCGCCCTGGTTCTGGTTCCTTACCAAAACGGCCACTAAACGGCCCCAGACTACACTGTCTCTAGTCAGCGATAAGCTTCTATTGGCTGGTTAATCACATTTATCAGTTGGTCTTTCTCCTGCACACATTTGAAAGTCCAAATCAGGATTTTTTGTAGTTGCTCATACTTTATTTTCATTAACAAGAATTAAATTAGGGACAGTCTTTTCACCTCAAGCATGTCTTCAACACATCCAGGCTGATGTGTATGAGGGTGTGAGGTGTTGTGAGTTCAGGTGGGCGCAGACTCAGTGGAGGTCTGCTGCCGCTGCTTTTTCAGCTGTTCTTTCCGGGCGATTTGGAAATTCATCATGCAGTCTTTGAAAGTCTGGACCTGGCTCTGGCACACGCGCCAGTCCTGGTGTTCAGCCATGCACTCCTGCACAGCATAGTGTAGCTCGGCACAGCCGGTGCGGGATATCATCTGTTCAACAGGGTCATCCTCGTCGTTGTCTTTACGGCTCCGGTCATGGGGTGACGGTGACGCCATTCTGTTTCCGTGCACTTAGGTGATTGTGTGGGTGTGCTGAGGATGACAAATGATGCTATCAATAAACAGGTGATAGTACAGTTTTAGGAACAAGCACAAAATATCCCAGCTGTTCCTTCAGGATGCCTTTGCTGTTCAGACCTCTTCACTGAAAATTATCTCGAAATCTTCAGGTGTAAAATCTGTAGTGATTTAACTTTTCTGTAAGTAAGAATTTACTGGCATGCTTAATAAAGGCACAGCTCCAAGTCACTGAGAATGAGGAAAAAAATAGGGAGTGCTGCACTAGGTTAAGGCTCTGTGTAGTTAGTTGTAATAAATAAATAAATAAATCAGGTATTCTTTAGACACTCTTTAGTTTGTGTCGTGCACATGCACATGCTTAAATTGCATACCTGTTTTCAATGCTTTTTACATGCTGATGAAGACTCTCTAGTCGAAACACATTGGTTGTCCATGTATTAATAAATTACAATTAAACATTACAGGTTTTTAACAACAGTCAGAATGCCTCAGACACATTTTTAAATTTGGACTGCCTGTTTATACAGTGGACTTTTACACTAAGTGAGTTGGCCAAGCGTTGTTTTTTATCTGTAAAAGGCACAGCTCCTTTTTATCGACAAAGAAATGTCTATATTTCAGTATTAATCATATTCTCCTCTTTTATGAGTCTTTATTGTCAATGGTAAGAGTTATAAATGTCCCCTGTCTCATTAGGGACTTTGTATCTATACTACAGGTCATTGTTGGGGTTTTTTTGTTGTTTTTTTTTTAATCAACGACTACTACATTTGTACAGTGTAACATATTTTTATGCAACAAAATTGGTAAAATGTAGGTAAATTTGCTCAAGTATTGTACCATACTGTACATGTACATACAATTTTATGTTACTCGCGCTTTACTTAAGTACTTATAGCAACCCTACACCTTTGGTCCACCACAGACTGACAGTACCTTTGCAGATAAAGATGCTGCGTTCAAATAATATGATGGTCCTATAAAGACCGATGTGAGCAGTCAAAATGAGCTCCATCTCGACTAGCTGCTACATGTAAGTGCTCACATGTTAATGCATCACTAACAGTCTGACATATAGCACTATGAATGTGGCATTTTGCAGAGTGAGAGCTTTGATAGTTTGAATGAACTCTACCAACAATACTCCTGTACTTTTACTTTACGTGCGTTTTAAGACCAGAACTTGTAATGGACTATTTTTAAATGCTTGTAATGCTGCTTTTATTTAAGTGCAATAAATATGAGAATATTTATCCCAGTTTCAGCAACGAAACTACTCGTCGGTATCAGACTAACAACAACACAGACCTCTTAAGGTTAACGTTACCTAATGTGTAACAGGTTAGCTAACATTACCGAGAGCGGAGCTAGCTAACACAAATGTTGACACAGCGCTGCCTTGCTCTTACCTGTTTATTCTTTGTCGGTGTATCCGTCCGTAGAAACTGTGACATTTAGTTTACAAAACCTTCATAACATCGGACTTCTCATAACCAACCACACGGTCAACGGTGTGATCCGTGAGGGACACATTTGAAGACAGGACGACAGTGTAACCCTCAAATAGTTCCGTCCACGCCTACATCAGTTCCGCTGCAGAGCGAGAACACAACCGACGGTCATTGCTGACAATAAAGACATGACGTAATAAATTTAAGGTCCATATCAAAGAAAATATGAATGAACATATCGTTTATTTCTCATAGTGGGATTTTTAATGGCGTAAATGTGTTGAGCATTAGAGTGGTTACACTCAATGCTACACATTGACGCCACTAGAGGGCAGCTCACGTCACTATTTTGTAGTCCATCTTCTATGTTAATATTGACAGCTTCATACAAGTGTGTCAAACATACGACCCGTGGGCTCAGGGCTCAGCCTGGTCCACCGGATGACTCTGCACACCTTACATTGTTGCACCTGTATAGATTAAGAGCTGCAAGGTTTTAGTAGCAAGGTAAACACTAAGTGCTACTTCAGAGGCGTTTCCACCAGGACCAGAATACAGCTCTCTGAATTACAATCAATATTTATTACGGCCATATTTATTGATATTAAACATTGTGCAAAGTCGTTTATTAAAACAATATTGTTGAAACACTCTTGCTAAGGCTCTACCAGAACCTTTGGTTTGTAGGTTTGTAAGGCAGCCGTAGGGATAACTTATCCTGCTTCCTAATAGCTGCCACCTTAGTTTGGAGTGGTGATGTTAGCATTAGCCTACTGCACAGGAGTGGACATGTATGGAAAAATGCACATGACAGTGAGAAGGAAACTGACTGAATGCGAGAAAAAAACAGATTGTTGAAATTGCACTTTGCTCATCATCTGTTTTGTCATTGAATGGTTGTCTTCAGAATGTGCTTGGACTTCTTTACACCAAAGGAAATGGAAACATTTGGAGGTTTTGTTATTGACAGGTTTAATGTAATGGTTTTACTGGTCTGGCCCACTAGAGATCAAACTGGGCTGTATGTGGCCCATGAACTAAAATAAGTTTGACACCCCTGACTTAATGTGTTGTACAGTATGATGTTCTACATTGTATACCTGCCTACAGTGCTTGTAGTTCATGTAGCCTGTAGAATATACTACATGCTTATAGCCTGCTATACACTGCTATAGCCTGAAATGTTTGACATTTAGAAACTAAAAAAACCTTAACAAACAAAAGAACATTGCATATTTAGGCTATCTCTTATCAAATATGAAGACCAGTGTGCTAAATGATGTGATTCATAAAGCATAAAGAAAAAGTGACTGTAGCATCCCTCACTATTTTTATTTCTAATTTAGACAAGCATCATCATAATAGAGATCTTAATAGAGCAAACCAAGCCACTGAAATGAGAACTCATTTTCAGACAGACAATTAATGATTCACAAATGCAGAAACTCTTCCAAAGCAAAAAAAGAAGAGAGACAGTTGTAGTTATAGTCTCATTTGTTTTTATTTCAAACATTTCGACCATTTTTTGACACATATGATGATGTTTTTAGTCTACTTAAATGATCTTTACACAACTTAAGTGCTTAAAGGTTAAACATAAACAGGTATAATAATTTCCTTGTGGTGAAGAGAAAAAAAGGTACACTTTTTAGGAGACGGGGCTGCATGGTGACACCACATGATACCAGATAGCAGTATACATGGAATCACAAACAGGTGCCGAATTAATCAGTGAGACATGCGATGACATCAGCGTCTGTGAGAGCATCCCCCATGATGCACTGATCTGACTCATAGCTGCCCTGCTAAAGTAATAATTCAGTAGTTTTAATCAGTGAAACATCTCATCAAGTATAACATTGTAGAGGAGTTCAAGCATTTGGAATTTGTAAATGTAGTTAAATTTGTCATCACAAGCAACATCAGGAGGTAGACAAGTTATCTGAATATATATATATTTATATGAACACAATCTTGCAGACATAATCAAACCTCACATGCAAAAATGCGTTGAGTTGAGGTCAGGTGAAGTAAGGGGAAATTGACTTCGACACAACACCTGTGCAGTGTCAAAACACATCATCTTAAAAGCCATATTAAACCTGTTGTAATGAAGCAATTTGGACAAAAAGAGCCTAGGTAGCCCTTTGACCCACTACCTGAACTTATGCGACCTTTTATTAACCCTCCAAGGTTTGTTCTTTTGTTGGTCTGTACCAATTTCAGTTTTCCTTACCAGCGCCAGGACTCTGATTTTGATCTCTTTAGTTTTCAAAGAATATACAATAGGATTGATGCAGGGTGGGAGACAAGAGGCCAGCGACAGGCTCAGCACACGCTGGTCTGGGTCAATTAAACGCAGATTAAACCCTACAGTAAAAATGGTAATGAGAGGAATGTAAAATACAGCAACAAGGATGATATGCTCAACACAAGTAGCCAAAGCTTTCACTCGACTGTCTAAAGATTTCATCCTGAATACAGTCACTAGGATGCTCATATATGACAGTAGAATAAAAGTAAAGGGTCCTACAAGGAGCAAGAAAGTAAGAAAATTGGCCACAGACCACTGCATTGAGTAATTATTACAGGCGAGTCTAAACACAGGTGCATAGTCACAGAAATAGCTGAACACTTTGAGGGATTGGCAAAAAGACAGTCGAGTCATTATAGCCACAGCAAATGCAATGATTCCCAGAGCAAAAGCCCAAGACAGGCCAACAATACAAGACATGCTCCGCAGCGTGTTGATGGAGTTGTGACGCAGAGGGAAACATATTGCAATCAACCTGTCATAAGCAAGTATAGCAAGTGCGTATGACTCCAAAGTCCCAAAAGCATAGTAGACAAACATTTGTACCAAACACAAGTTGAATGGAATGAAATTGTCCTTGACAAGAAATGTTTTTATCATACTGGGAATAAGGCATGTGTTCAGGACTGTATCAATTACTGCAAGATTGACAACAGCCAGAAACTTTGGAGTGTGTAAACAATGATTAAAGACAATTACACAGATCACCAAACAGTTGAACAGCACTGTAACCACATAGACAAATGCCAGAAAGATGAAATAGACATTGATGAAGGGAAATGTCTGAAATCCAATGATATAGAAGCCTGGAGGATGAATGATGACAGAGTCATTTAATACAGTTCTGAGAAAAGACATAGTTGAACTCCATAGGCCGTGTGTTGGCGGTCAGCCTCTGCTTAAAAGCTCTTCAGTCTAAAGAACAGGGAAATCACATCACATTATACATTAAAGTATAGACTTCTGTTAAAGCTAATAGACAAAAGGCACAACTGTCATACCATTTTGTTAAAACACAATCGAACCAAACAGCGTGAGTTGACTCATGCATTAATGTTCTACAAGTCAATGAATGCTCACCTGATTTTTGTGAAGACTCGTTTAGCACTGACACGTGATGCTGACTCTAAAAGCTGCATGCAGATGGCTGAATGTCAGACACTCTGTCCGTATATACTACTCGGACTGATCCCCAGGGATCAATCAGGAGACAACTCTCAATTCAGTCTAACAAAGTCATAGTGCAGTTATTTTTGATTTAACTTGTCCAGCATCCAAAACAAGCATTCAGTTATTATTTGACTGATGATTTAAATATGAATGAAAGCTTAGTAAAATAAAATAAAGAAGAATGAAAAGAAAAGGTGATAGGTCATGGATAAAACTTGTTGCTTAATAAAAAATCTTTGATCAAGACAAACCTCTTTTAATTAAGAATGCAGGTTGGGTAACACAGGTTTTACTGTATTACTATCAAAATTATGGTAAGAATGTCTTTCAAATATCAATATTCTCTGTCATGATAATTCAAATGTTGGGAAAATTACATACATGTATAAAACAAGCCAGCGGTTGTTGTCATTGTACAATTAGACTGAATGTCCGTAAACAGTAATAATGAATTATCACCTATTTGTACCTTATTGTGTCAGTTTCAGAGGTAAGAGGCTGATTATTATTTTAAATTTTTGTTTTGTTGAGGCACTCCTGAGTGGTCAGAAAACCATGGTCCAGTAAACTTGTTTATGTAGCCAAGTAAACATTATTCTTCTATACACACAATGACCTCCACGACCTCCTCTGAGCAGACAGCAGACAGAGTTTAATAATCGTGAGCTGGGGATCATCTACACTCGTTAATTTGTTCAATTTGTTTTCACCATGTTTGTGCAAAGTGTGTAAACAGTAACACACACATTTAATGTCCTGTTCCCATAGGATGTATTATCATTAAACACACAGTCATGAGCCACAACATTAGTTGTAATGAGCCCAGTTGCCATCACCAGAGAGTTTTGGTTAATGACCTCAACTTTAACAAACAAACCTTTTACTGTATAAACGTCACACTAATTAGTCTCAGTTGTACCTATTAGGAATAATAACAATTACAAATGGAGGGAAACTGGTGTTTGTGTGCAGCTGTCATTTCATTCAACTTACACCTGCTTTCAGAAGTCTTCACCAAGTGTCCCCTGACTCCCTTTTGTGAATCAGATAATGTGTTTAAACTTTAACCTGCTAGTTCTGCTTTGTTTTATAAACTGTAGACCGTCCTAAAGGATTTACAAACACTAACTTCTACTCAGACTTTAAACTCAATTTACCAGTGGGTACTGTATTCATTGTGAGCTTTTAACGCAAATCTCTTCTTGCTTTTCTAGTTTTTAAAACTAAGGTTTAAATTACACTTTTCTTTCCAGTAAATATTTTATTAATAATTATTGTATTCATGCTAACATGGAGCTCATTTGAATCATTGATGGATGTAGAGTAAAAGCTATTGATGATGTGGCTGCTCTCAGCTCACTGAACCACTTGCATGATGTTGGTAATGGTAGGCTTTGACTTTTTGGTTTTGTTACACGTTGTTTTTAGCCTATTAGATTATATTTACCAGGTTTGTGCAGTAACTGGATCACCTTATAGTAAGGGACAAAATCAGGTACAATTAAAGTGGCAAGTAGCAATGAACAGGCAATTGTACCTTTGTGTGCTGCTTGGGGTAATAGAAGGATTCTGGTAAACGCTGCTGTGCATTTTCATGAAAATCAGACACTGCGTGCAGGAATTATATGGCATCTTCTGCTTGGTGTGCGTGGTACTGGGAATTTCATATCGCAAATTATGTACCACTCCCTGTGTCCCACACTGATCATATGTCATGTTGCTGTATATCATGTCGACCACACAATGTAAATTTCATTTAATCTGATGAACTCGCTCACATAAGGCTTACTTCCTGTTTTCAGGAGGTGGTGCTATGACCCTGTGTCAGTATGGACATGTAGATGTCTTCGGGCCTGGACTCTTATCTAGCATGTGAAATTTTGGGCAGATTGGACCATGTAAAGTTAACTGACAACAGCTCCCTGTGTCATGTTGAAATTCAGCAGTGGCCACTGGTGCGCCATGCTACAAAAACACAAAAGCGTCGCCGTTTATTATTGTGAAGATCTTTAGATTCTACTGCGCATCTTTGAGATAGGATTTGTTGAATCCTGGAGTTTTGTGAAGTTCCATACCTGTAAAGTGTTACCATATGACTTATGACATCATCATTCAAGCTATCTACAGTTCCTTCACAATTTAGTTTCACATTATTCAGAGTTATAGCATTCAAATTTAAAAGGAATCTCAGAAACCTTCTAGGTGGAGTTTGACAAAGTTTGTGTGACGTTAATAAAAACATTCAATCATTCAAAATGGCCGACTTCCAGGTGGGCGGAGCTAATGAAACCCAATGAGGAATATGTCCAAACTGATGAGTGCAATGTGCCTCCCAAATTGCATGAATATCAAGCCCATTTGTCCCAACTAAGGGCTTCCACACATTAGGGGGTGCTAGAGAGCCCACTAAATGCGCCCAATCACTATTTTCTTACAGTGTTGACAAGGCTCAGTGTGCAGCAAGTTTCCTCGCATAGCAACGGTGTCAAAAATGCATTCAAATGCTAGAAGAAGTTAGGGAGCACTATAGAGCCGATGTGCCCCACCCAAACCCAGTTACACTAACCAATAGTTACAACTTTAAACATGGGTTCAACGTCACTTTTTTTGCATCCTAAAGCCCGCAAATGTGTGTATGTAAAATGAAAATGAATGTGCGAAATCTAAGAGGGCTGATGTCCCTTTTGGCAGGGAAAAAAAAAAAATGCGCTCTTAACGATGAGAACAATGATCCGCTCAAATTTTGTGAAGAAACTTAACCCCAAACCAGGGGTGCGTTTTGGGGTGCTATAGAGCCCACTGGCTATGCTCAATCCCAGTCACTGCAGAACTTTATCATTTTTGCCTGTTCCGATTAATATGCCAATTGTCGTGAGTTTCTGAGCATGCTAAGCCCTGCAAAAATGTGATGGCACGGTAGAAAAACAATAATCTGTAAACAACAATATGTTCCTTGCACTTTCAGTGCCAGGGATCGTAGGCAGGCCCTAATTATACATATCAATATCTCTCTGCCCATATTTTCTCTGAGCACTACACTGACAGCAGCACAAAATGTCCCTGTTTAAGCAGAAAATATTCATCCATCCTGTGTCTGTAGAAATACGATCCAGTTTTACTTTTTTATACAAATGCCAAAAGACTTAAAATATTCATCCTAGAAACTGATAATGTGATGAACACCCACATTTCTGATTGTTTAGGCCAGCTGGTAAATCCAAATGCAAGACACAAGGGGGCAAGGCAAAGGAGTGAGAATAAATAAGAATTTATTGCAGGGTAACGGGTTGGCATGTGAGCCGGAGCAGTGCTGGGCAGGAGGGACGACTGGCTTATTTTGTCTAGCAGAGAGTCCAAGGAGTGGGAAGCAGACCTGAGCAGGTCCAGGGCAGAATCTGAGGAGTAGCTGAGGTGAGCAGAGTTCCCAAACAGGCGAGCAGGGCTGATAAGACAAAGGGGCTGTAGTTAAGCAGATGGCGCTGCATTTAGACAACCAGAATTAATGAGGGAACATAAGTAAGGAGCAAACTTTCACTGGAAAAACTGGAAACAGAGACTGACTGAGGAGGTACTACAATCCCGAATTCATGGCTTTGTTTACACGACTTCCCATGTCGTAAACACGAGGTCGTGAGTTCCATGTAAACGCAGCAAGAGAGACTGCAGGCACAGCAGCAGTGAACGTACAGTTCATTTCTCTACATAGCTCCTTTTCTCCTTAAAGGATCTTAAAGGCCCAGAAATAAACTGCAGAACAAAACACTACGTAATGTTCCCTCTTTCTGATGCAATGAAGCCTAGCAGCTAGATTGGAGTCTTCTTATCCTCACCACCCTCCTGAGGGGGCTCTGCAAGTACCTCCAGTAAACACAATAATGAGACAATATAATACAGTTGAAGTGTTTCAAACAGGATTCTTTCAGGTAACACATGCAGAAAGAGCCGGAGCAACCAATTTTACAAATATCATATATTTAATTTCCAATGTAATCAAGTGCATTTATGTCTATACAGTATACGTCAGTAGTATATTATTGACTTACTGAATGAAGTGGGTGTTCATGTAATGGCAGAATATCAAAAAATACAAATATTCCGATGAACTTATTGAACAATACGGAGGGAAAAGTAAAATAGGCCCTTTTTTGTCACAACACACACACACACACACACACACACACACACACACACACACCCTCCACAGATTTCTTTACGGTGGAAAGAAAACTCGTCAAGTACTTTTTCTCATTTTGTGGACCAGTGCCAGGGCTCTGATTTTGATCTCCTTAGTTTTCAGAGAATATACAATAGGATTGATGCAGGGTGGGAGACAAGAGGCCAGCGACAGGCTCAGCACACGCTGGTCTGGGTCAATTAAATGCAGATTAAACCCTAAGAAGAAAATGATGGTTAAAGGAAAGTAAAATACAGCAACAAGGATTAGGTGCTCAATGCAAGTGATGAGAGCTTTGATCCGACTGCTTACTGATTTCATCCTGAACACAGTGACCAGGATGCTGACATAAGACAGAATAATAAAACTAAAGGGGGCCATCAGATTAAACATGCTAGAATGTGCACCTACTGCCCACTGCAGTGTGTTATCATTACAGGCGAGTCTAAACACAGGTGCATAGTCACAGAAATAGCTGAACACTCTGACAGAATTGCAAAAAGACAGTCGGGTTATGATGGCTGTGCCGTATGCTAATAGTCCTACAGAGTAAATCCAAGTCAGGCCTATAATGCAATACATGATCTGCGAGGTGTTGAGTAAGTTCTGACGCAGAGGGAAACATATTGCAATCAGTCTGTCATAGGCAAGTATAGCGAGTGCATATGACTCCAGTGTCCCAAATGTGTAGTAGACAAACATTTGTGACAAACACAGATTGTATGGAACAAAGTTGTCCTTGAAGAGGAATGTCTTAATCATGCTGGGAATCGTGCTTGTGTTTAGGCCAATATCAATTACTGCAAGGTTGACAACAGCCAGAAATTTTGGAGTGTGTAAGCAGTGATCACAGGCAATTATATAGATCAATAAAGTATTGAACACTAATGTAACTGCATAGACAAATGCTAGAAAGATTATGTAGTAACTGAGGTAGGGAAATGTCTCAAATGCAATGATATAGAAGCCTGGAGGACGAATGATGACAGAGTCATTTGAAACAGTCCTGAGAGAAGACATAGTCAAACACAACAGTGTGCTGGAGGACGATGTCCAGTCCACAGTGTTTGAAAGTCCTCTGATCTGAAAGAGAGAAAAAAATACATCCTATTACTTTCCTCTTCAGTCACAAAATTCAAACAGACATATATACACTTGTGCATTTGACAGTGAAACCATATTTGTTTACCCTGATTGATGAATATAACACGGAACAGAATACAGTATGCTGTTGGCTCACCTGTTCTGTTGATGATTGTTTTACACAATGTGACTCCACATGATGCTGACTCAGATGGTAGTCACTGAATGTCAGCATGTCTGACCTGTGCACAGTGGAAATTATACCCTCTTCATTGATCTCCAGAGATAACATACAGTCTTCTAATTAAGAATAATATGGATCAACAACACAGTAATCATCAGTGCCCTTTTACTGAAGTTAATCTGTGGAGACTAGTGTTTTGTCCAGGCAAGACAAAACATCAGTCTTTATCTAATAAGCAGGAAAACATGCAGGTTATGATTAATAACACTTAAAGCTGGGGTAGGCAGAAATCTGGAAAAGACTAAAACAACAACACCAAAAAGGCAGAATCTGAAAATACACCCTCCTCCTGCACCCCCTTTCCTCTCTGTGACCCTCCAACCAGATTACCATATGCATATGCAAACACATCTACAGTGTGTCTTGTACATTGATTTATTTAATCCTATTTTATTTGGAGTTGCTCACAGCTCATGCACTCAGCCCCTCTTTGCCCCGCTTTGACCAGCTAGCACCCTACGGTCACAAAAGCAGGCAGAAGCTTTGGGAGACGGACCTTCAGTCAGTGTGTGGTAGCTCTAATCAAGCCAGCGCAACCCCAACATCTGGTGTCAGTTGACAACAGATGCTGGTTGTCATGCAGTGACAGGTCTAACCTGTGTAAAGGCAGCAACAGACAGTTAGCTGATCCAGCAGGGTGTGAGGGCTGTCTGGTCCCCAGGACCTAGGGTTTGCACTGACTAGAGTTGGGGTGTGGCCTCTGACTGGGGGTCAATCACCAGATCTGCTGAGTGCTCTCCTCCTGATGAGGTGGTCTGTAGCGGTGGGCGGTTAGGGAGAGAACACGCTGTGATTTGAAGGTCTCACTAATGTGAGCTACATAAACGTGATCTTGAAGCAGCAGCTGGGAGCCTTTGGCTCCAGTTAGCAGAAGGCTTAACTATGGGCATGCAGGGGTTGGGTGCAAGAAAGAACACTCAGTTGACCAGCCTGCTGCCAGGCCACTGACAATATGACATCACCCAGGGTGGGCCAAGGTGCCCCCCCCCCCCCCCCCCCCCAGCTCAGGGTCATGGGATTACATGGCTTACTATGTGGTGGCCCCCAGCACACGCTCCCTAAAGGAGGTTCCAGCAGCCACATTCAAGCAGTAATATCTGCCAAATGTGGATGGACTTGACCAGCAGGTGCACAGACCTCTGAGAGGGTGGCACCACACCACAAGGCCCACGAGGTAGCAACACCTCGTGATGAGCATGCATACCCACTAGTACTGGTATGCCTGCCCCTCTGTATGCCTGCTGAAGCCCACAGTGCGCCGGACATAGACCTTCTGGGCTCTAACAGGACAGAGATTTTAGTCTTCTTGACCCTCGCCACCCTCCTCAGGGGGGCTGTAGGGTCGCAGCTCCACCAACTGATTCAAATGAAAGTCTGCGATTACTTTTGGCAGGAACGTCGAGTTTGGGCACAGCATGACACCAGCGTCATCCGGCAGGAACCAGCAACAGCTCTCATCCACTGACAGAGCATGTAGTTCCCCAACTCTTTTGGCTGACGTCACTGCCAAGAGAAAAGCCACTTGAAGTGACAGCCACTTCATGCTGACTGACTCCAGAGGTTCAAAAGGCTCCATCTGCAAGCCTATCATCTCCTGTATGAGCTGTCTTGATAGCTGCCACCATGGCTCACCTTGAGCAGCCCCTGCAGGCACCAGAGCACCTCTGTGGCTGCACATGTCAGTGCATCAGTCTGGTTAGTTGTGCACCATGAGGATTCTGCCTTTGAAGAGAGTATAGACATGTTTTACTTTCAGTTTCATGTTAAATAGTAAGGTTTTCGTGAAAATGAATGTGTTTGGGAAGTACTGAGCATACGACTGGATAAATGAGACTTGGATCATACTGCATGATTTGTGTGACAGTTTGTAAATGGATGTTTTCATATAGATTTGCATTTGTTAAACATGGTCCCAAATTAACCAATAAATCAATATGTTTGCTGTTTTCTGTGGTGGTATGCCAGAAAAGCAGTATTTTCTTCATGAATTCAAAGTGACACGGCATGACTAATTGATTTATCAATGGTCATTTTGTGGGTGAAGTATTCCCTCAAGCCAAAACGTTGTGTTTTTTGTGCATAAACCTAACCACACATAAACCACAGCACTGTCACAACAATATCTATAAATAATTTATTTCAACATATCTGCTACATATGAAATGTACAGATGTAACATATCTGTGGTTTACAGAAGCGCAGTATGCCAATATTTATTCTGCCGATCGGGTTGCAAACACACTTCGGCCTACCCACTAGCCATTACACACCAATATTATGGCACCAAATTTCTGTTTATATTTGATTTAATGTTAATAAAGACTCAGGCCCATGGTGTCTATAGAATGGAAAGAAAAATCTTGTATGACTCAAAGTTTGTGAAAAACTAAAGAAGTCTAAAGCGTCATCCTCTCTGAGGACACAGTTATCATCTCACAGTGCATAATGACTCCAGACAGAAGGACAGAAGGAGTCTTTCTAATGAACCCAGTTTGAGATTTCATCATCTGAGAATGCAGGTTAATGACCCTGCTTGTAACAAATAAACTTCTTACTGTTTAAACCTTAGTCTAATTAATCTCACCTGCATCTATTAGCAGGACGTGCAGACTCCCATTTGGTGAGAAATGGATGTGAGATTGGGGCCCCTGAGCACTGCCAGCTTTCCCCCAAGAGCCCCTATACTGAAATAACAAGTTAAGTTTCACCAGTCTACACAGTAACACATTATTTGATTTTTGTATATATTGCACAATGAGGTGATCAATAAATGATTTAAGCTGATTATCGTGTCACAACAGTAGACTCACATGGTGATACATGTTTCATATAAATCTTTGTCTCCCATATTTAACCATGACTAATAGAAATAACACACTGACTGGGAGCTGGCTTGGCTGAACTTACTTTGATAAACACATTTCTGATGAGAAACAAGCAGCACACTGACTTAAAAGCTTTGCCAGTACCTCCAGTAAACACAATAATGAGACTGTCTGTTTAATCAGACAGTTCATTTGTGATATAACTGTGAAATACAATATAATGAAGGGTTTCAAATAGGATTGTGTCAGGTAACACATGCAGAAAGAGCCAGAACAACCAACTATACAAATCTCATATATTTACATTCCAATGTAAACAACTACATTTATGTCTACATAAGTCAGCAGCATTTTATTGACTTGCTGAATCTGGTGGGTGTTTACGCAATGGCAGAATATCAAAGAAAGATAAATATTAAGAAAAACATATATTGAACAATATGGAACAAATAATATGATACTGCAAATGTGTGGAAACAGCAGAGAAAACAGTCGCTTCTGTCTGTGCTCCACAGTGAGGGATAAGTAAAATAGGCCGTGTCACAATACACACACACACACACACACACACACACACACACACACACACACACACACACACACACACACACACACACACACACACACACACATATACACAGTCAGACTGTTTCCTGAGAATGTTAAAATCCTCCACAGATTGCTTTAGGTTATAAAGAAAAGTTGTCAAGAACTTTTTCTCATTTTGTGGACCAGTGCCAGGGCTCTGTTTTTGATCTCCTTAGTTTTCAGAGAATATACAATAGGATTGATGCAGGGTGGGAGACAAGAGGCCAGCGACAGGCTCAGCACACGCTGGTCTGGGTCAATAGCTCGCACATAAAGCCCTAAGAAGAAAATGATGGTTAAAGGAAAGTAAAATACAGCAACAAGGATTAGGTGCTCTATGCAAGTGGCGAGAGCTTTGATCCGACTGCTTACTGATTTCATCCTGAACACAGTGACCAGGATGCTGACATAAGACAGAATAACACAACTAAAGGGGGCCATCAGATTAAACATACCAGATTGTGGACATGCTGACCACTGCAGTGTGTTATCATTACAGGCGAGTCTAAACACAGGTGCATAGTCACAGAAATAGCTGAACACTCTGACAGAATTGCAAAAAGACAGTCGGGTCATGATGCCTGTGCAGTATGCTAATAGTCCCACAGAGTAAACCCAAGTCAGGCCTATAATACAAGACATGATCTGCGAGGTGTTGAGTAAGTTCTGACGCAGAGGGAAACATATTGCAATCAGTCTGTCATAGGCAAGTATAGTGAGTGCATATGACTCCAAAGTCACAAATGTGTAGTAGAGAAACATTTGTAACAGACACAGATTGTATGGAACAAAGTTGTCCTTGAAGAGGAATGTCTTAATCATGCTGGGAATCGTGCTTGTGTTTAGACCAATATCAATTACTGCAAGGTTGACAACAGCCAGAAATTTTGGAGTGTGTAAGCAGTGATCACAGGCAATTATATAGATCAATAAAGTATTGAACACTAATGTAACTGCATAGACAAATGCTAGAAAGATTATGTAGTAACTGAGGTAGGGAAATGTCTCAAATGCAATGATATAGAAGCCTGGAGGACGAATGATGACAGAGTCATTTGAAACAGTCCTGAGAGAAGACATAGTCAAACACAACAGGCTGTGTGCTGGAGGACGATGTCCAGTCCACAGTGTTTGAAAGTCCTCTGATCTGAAAGAGAGAAAAAAATACATCCTACTTTCCTCTTCAGTGAGAAAATTCAAACAGACATATATACACTTGTGCATTTGGCATTGAAACATTATTTGTTTACCCTGATTGATGAATATAACACGGAACAGAATACAGTGTGCTGTTGGCTCACCTGTTCTGTTGATGATCGTTTCACACAATGTGACTCCACATGATGCTGACTCAGATGGTAGTCACTGAATGTCAGCATGTCTGACCTGTGCACAGTGGAAATTATACCCTCTTCATTGATCTCCAGAGATAACATACAGTCTTCTAATTAAGAATAATATGGATCAACAACACAGTAATCATCAGTGCCCTTTTACTGAAGTTAATCTGTGGAGACTAGTGTTTTGTCCAGGCAAAACAAAACATCAGTCTTTATCTAATGAGCAGAAAAACATGCAGGTTATGATTAATAACACTTAGAGCTGGGGTAGGCAGAAATCTGGAAAAGACTAAAACAAGAACACCAAAAAGGCAGAATCTGAAAATACACCCTCCTCCTGCACCCCCTTTCCTCTCTGTGACCCTCCAACCAGATTACCATATGCATATGCAAACACATCTACAGTGTGTCTTATATGTTGATTTATTTAATCCTTTTTTATTTGGAGTTGCACACAGCTCATGCACTCAGCCCCTCTTTGCCCCGCTTTGACCAGCTAGCACCCTACGGTCACAAAAGCAGGCAGAAGCTTTGGGAGACGGACCTTCAGTCAGTGTGTGTGGTAGCTCTAATCCAGCCAGCGCAACCCCAACATCTGGTGTCAGTTGACAACAGATGTTGGTTGTCATGCAGTGACAGGTCTAACCTGTGTAAAGGCAGCAACAGACAGTTAGCTGATCCAGCAGGGTGTGAGGGCTGTCTGGTCCCCAGGACCTAGGGTTTGCACTGACTAGAGTTGGGGTGTGGCCTCTGACTGGGGGTCAATCACCAGATCTGCTGAGTGCTCTCCTCCTGATGAGGTGGTCTGTAGCGGTGGGCGGTTAGGGAGAGAACACGCTGTGATTTGAAGGTCTCACTAACGTGAGCTACATAAACGTGAACTTGAAGCAGCAGCTGGGAGCCTTTGGCTCCGGTTAGCAGAAGGCTTAACTATTGGCAACATCTTCTCTCCATCTGTGAAATGTTTTGTCGATATTAACACGTGTTTTATTTTGTTTATTCTCAGACTCCTTTTCAGGAGTCTCCCTTTGACAAATCTGTCTTTCTTCAGTTACAAATGACTCTTCTTAAATCAATGAGTCATGCCATGTTACCATAAGTTTGTCTCGAAAACTTTGGGCCCACCCGGTAGTCATATCATAACTATGGGAATGATCATCATCTGGGGTAATGGACATGGAAAATTAATCTTTAAGACACGTCACTTTATGTGGCCCACATGCACCAGGATATAAAAACCCAACCTTGTGTATGCACCCACTAATTTACATTGACTGGAACGGTTACCGAGCAGCCTTGAGCCTGGGGAGATAATCTCCTCACTCAGAGAACCCAGGTTACAATGTAACCAAATGTTTGCTATCGAATCGAGATTATCTCCCCACCCAGTAGTTATATCATAACTAAGGGAACCCTTTAATACACACCGTGAGGGGCCCCAGGAGACAGAGCAGATGCAGGTTCACAAGTGCCTGCAAGAGATGTTTTTGAAAGAGACGTACCCACCACCAGGTGCATTAACAACAGAAAATACCCAATAAGTGTGTGTACGAAAAGAAAAAACACCAATGAACTATAAACAAATATACAACAATCTTGCACCTTCAATGGTCAGTGACACCACCAGACACTGTGTACCATAAGCATGGCTTACCCCACCAGACGCAGGGGTTGGGTGCAAGAAAGAACACTCAGTTGACCAGCCTACTGCCAGGCCACTGACAATATGACATCAACCAGGGTGGGCCAAGGTGCCCCCCCCCAGCTCAGGGGCATTGGATTACATGGCTTACTGTGTGGTGGCCCCCAGCACACGCTCCCCAAAGGAGGTTCCAGCAGCCACATTCAAGCAGTAATATCTGCCAAATGTGGATGGACTTGACCAGCAGGTGCACAGACCTCCGAGAGGGTGGCACCAAACCACAAGGCCCACGAGGTAGCTACACCTCGTGTTGAGCATGCATACCCACTAGTACTGGTATGCCTGCCCCTCTGTATGCCTGCTGAATTGTGTCCATGACCCAGTGAGACAGCCTAGCCTTCGACACTAGCTGGCCCTGGCACTGGGCCTTAAAGCAGAGAAAGTTAGAATGGCTGGCCTCCTGGTGTGCAGTGCAAGCTTCTGCGCACCCTTCAGGAACTGAGAGATGAGGCTGCAGTCACCATCTGCAAGCCTATCATCTCCTGTATGAGCTGTCTTGATAGCTGTCACCATGGCTCAAACGGTTAAACGTGATTCTGACACCTTGAGCAGCCCCTGCAGGTACCAGAGCACCTCTGTGGCTGCACATGTCAGTGCATCAGTCTGGTTAGTTGTGCACCATGAGGATTCTGGCTTTGAAGAGAGTATAGACATGTTTTACTTTCAGTTTCATGTTAAATAGTAAGGTTTTTGTGAAAATGAATGTGTTTGGGAAGTACTCAGCATACGACTGGATAAATGAGACTTGGATCATACTGCATGATTTGTGTGACAGTTTGTAAATGGATGTTTTCATATAGATTTGCATTTGTTAAACATGGTCCCAAATTAACCAATAAATCAATATGTTTGCTGTTTTCTGTGGAGGTATGCCAGAAAAACAGTTTTCTTCATGAATTCAAAGTGACACGGCATGACTAATTGATTTATGAATTGTCATTTTGTGGGTGAATTATTCCCTCAAGCCAAAACATTGTGTTTTTGTGCATAAACCTAACCACACATAAACCACAGCACTGTCACAACAATATCTATAAATAATATATTTCAACATATCTGCTACATACGAAATGTACAGATGTAACATATCTGTGGTTTACAGAAGCGCAGTATGCCAATATTTATTCTGCCGATCGGGTTGCAAACACACTTCGGCCTACCCACTAGCCATTACACACCAATATTATGGCACCAAATTTCTGTTTAGATATTTGATTTAATGCTAATAAAGACTCCATGGTGTCTATAGAATGGAAAGAAAAATCTTGTATGACTCAAAGTTTGTGAAAAACTAAAGAAGTCTAAAGTGTCATCCTCTCTGAGGACACAGTTATCATCTCACAGTGCATAATGACTCCAGACAGAAGGACAGAAGGAGTCTTTCTAATGAACCCAGTTTGAGATTTCATCATCTGAGAATGCAGGTTAATGACCCTGCTTGTAACAAATAAACTTCTTACTGTTTAAACCTTAGTCTAATTAATCTCACCTGCATCTATTAGCAGGATGTGCAGACTCCCATTTGGTGAGAAATGGATGTGAGACTGGGGCCCCTGAGCACTGCCAGCTTTCCCCCAAGAGCCCCTATACTGAAATAACAAGTTAAGTTTCACCAGTCTACACAGTAACACATTATTTGATTTTTGTATATATTGCACAATGAGGTGATCAATAAAAGATTTAAGCTGATTGTCGTGTCATGACAGTAGACTCACATGGTGATACACCTGTTTCATATAAATCTTTGTCTCCCATATTTAACCATGACTAATAGAAATAACACACTGACTGGGAGCTGGCTTGGCTGAACTTAGTTTGATAAACACATTTCTGATGAGAAACAAGCAGCACACTGACTTAAAATCTCTGCCAGTACCTCCAGTAAACACAATAATGAGACCGTCTGTTTAATCACACAGTTTATTTGTGATATAACTGTGAAATACAATATAATAAAGTGTTTCAAATAGGATTGTGACAGGTAACACATGCAGAAAGAGCCAGAACAACCAACTATACAAATTTCATACATTTCCATTCCAATGTAAACAAGTACATTTATGTCTACATAAGTCAGCAGTATTTTATTGACTTGCTGAATTTGGTGGGTGTTTACGCAATGGCAGAATATCAAAGAAAGATAAATATTAAAAAAACATATTGAACAGTACGGAATAAATAATATGATACTGCAAATGTGTGGAAACAGCAGACAAAATAGTCGCTTCTGTCTGTGCTCCACAGTGAGGGATAATTAAAATAGGCCGTGTCACAATACACACATAGACACACAGTAAGACTGTTTCCTGAGAATGTGAAAACTCTCCACAGATTTCTTTACGGTAGAAAGAAAAGTTGTCAAGAACTTTTCCTCATTTTGTGGACCAGTGCCAGGGCTCTGATTTTGATCTCCTTAGTTTTCAGAGAATATACAATAGGATTGATGCAGGGTGGGAGACAAGAGGCCAGCGACAGGCTCAGCACACGCTGGTCTGGGTCAATTGCTCGCACATAAAGCCCTAAGAAGAAAATGATGGTTAAAGGAAAGTAAAATACAGCAACAAGGATTAGGTGCTCAATGCAAGTGGCGAGAGCTTTGATCCGACTGCTTACTGATTTCATCCTGAACACAGTGACCAGGATGCTGACATAAGACAGAATAACACAACTAAAGGGGCCATCAGATTAAACATACCAGAATGTGCACTTGAGGACCACTGCAGTGTGTTATCATTACAGGCGAGTCTAAACACAGGTGCATAGTCACAGAAATAGCTGAACACTCTGACAGAATTGCAAAAAGACAGTCGGGTCATGATGGCCGTGCCGTATGCTAATAGTCCTACAGAGTAAACCCAAGTCAGGCCTATAATACAAGACATGATCTGCGAGGTGTTGAGTAAGTTCTGACGCAGAGGGAAACATATTGCAATCAGTCTGTCATAGGCAAGTACAGTGAGTGCATATGACTCCAAAGTCACAAATGTGTAGTAGAGAAACATTTGTAACAGACACAGATTGTATGGAACAAAGTTGTCCTTGAAGAGGAATGTCTTAATCATGCTGGGAATCGTGCTTGTGTTTAGGCCAATATCAATTACTGCAAGGTTGACAACAGCCAGAAATTTTGGAGTGTGTAAGCAGTGATCACAGGCAATTATATAGATCAATAAAGTATTGAACACTAATGTAACTGCATAGACAAATGCTAGAAAGATTATGTAGTAACTGAGGTAGGGAAATGTCTCAAATGCAATGATATAGAAGCCTGGAGGATGAATGATGATAGAGTCATTTGAAACAGTCCTGAGAGAAGACATAGTCAAACACAACAGGCTGTGTGCTGGAGGACGATGTCCAGTCCACAGTGTTTGAAAGTCCTCTGATCTGAAAGAGAGAAAAAAATACATCCTATTACTTTCCTCTTCAGTCACAAAATTCAAACAGACTTATATACACTTGTGCATTTGACAGTGAAACCATATTTGTTTACCCTGATTGATGAATATAACACGGAACAGAATACAGTGTGCTGTTGGCTCACCTGTTCTGTTGATGATCATTTTACACAATGTGACTCCACATGATGCTGACTCAGATGGTAGTCACTGAATGTCAGCATGTCTGACCTGTGCACAGTGGAAATTATACCCTCTTCATTGATCTCCAGAGATAACATACAGTCTTCTAATTAAGAATAATATGGATCAACAACACAGTAATCATCAGTGCCCTTTTACTGAAGTTAATCTGTGGAGACTAGTGTTTTGTCCAGGCAAAACAAAACATCAGTCTTTATCTAATAAGCAGGAAAACATGCAGGTTATGATTAATAACACTTAAAGCTGGGGTAGGCAGAAATCTGCAAAAGACTAAAACAACACCACCAAAAAGCCAGAATCTGAAAATACATCCTCCTCCTGCACCCCCTTTCCTCTCTGTGACCCTCCAGCTAGATTACCATATGCATATGCAAACACATCTACAGTGTTTCTTATACACTGATTTATTTAATCGTTTTTTATTTGGAGTTGCTCACAGCTCATGCACTCAGCCCCTCTTTGCCCGCTTTGACCAGCTAGCACCCTACGGTCACAAAAGCAGGCAGAAGCTTTGGGAGACGGACCACAGTCTCCCAGCAGTGTGTGTGGTAGCTCTAATCCAGCCAGCGCAACCCCAACATCTGGTCAGTTGACAACAGATGCTGGTTGTCATGCAGTGACAGGTCTAACCTGTGTAAAGGCAGCAACAGACAGTTAGCTGATCCAGCAGGGTGAGGGCTGTCTGGTCCCCAGGACCTAGGGTTTGCACTGACTAGAGTTGGGGTGTGGCCTCTGACTGGGGGTCAATCACCAGACCTGCTGAGTGCTCTCCCCTGATGAGGTGGTCTGTAGCGGGTGGGCGGTTAGGGAGAGAACACGCTGTGATTTGAAGGTCTCACTAACGTGAGCTACATAAACGTGAACTTGAATCAGCAGCTGGGAGCCTTTGGCTCCGGTTAGCAGAAGGCTTAACTATTGGCAACATCTTCTCTCCATCTGTGAAATGTTTTGCCGATATTAACACGTGTTTTATTTTGTTTATTCTCAGACTCCTGTTCAGGAGTCTCCCTTTGATAAATCTGTCTTTCTTCAGCTATAAATGACTCTTCTTAAATCAATCAGTCATGCCATGTTACCTTAAATTTGTCTAGAAAACTTTGCTGTTCTTCATGGAGGCATGTGAGAAGAACAAACACTTTGATTTACTGATGACTAGGAGACCACGTTTAACAAGAGCAAAACTCAAAACGTTTGGTTACATTGTAACCTTGGTTCTATGAGTGAGGAGATTACCCCCCCACCCGGTAGTCATATCATAACTATGGGAATTATCCCCATCTGGGGTAATGGACATGGGAAATGAATCTTTAAGACACGTCACTTTACGTGGCCCACATGCACCAGGATATAAAAACCTCTCCTTGTGTATGCACCCACTAATTTACATTGACTGGAACGGGTACAGAGCAGCCTTGAGCCTGGGGAGATAATCTCCTCACTCAGAGAACCCAGGTTACAATGTAACCAAATGTTTGCTATCGAATCGAGATTATCTCCCCACCCAGTAGTTATATCGTAACTAAGGGAACCCTTTAAGACACACTGTGTGGGGCCCCAGGAGACAGAGCAGATGCAGGTTCACAGGTATTCCCCCCCCCCGGTTTTTGAAAGACACGTACCCACCACCAGGTGCACCTTCAATGGTCAGTGACACCACCAGACACTGTGTACCATAAGCATGGCTAACCCCACCAGACGCAGAGGTTGGGTGCAAGAAAGAACACTCAGTTGAGCAGCCCACTGCCAGACCACTGACAATATGACATCACCCAGGTGGGCATGTGCACAGTTTGTAAATGGATGTTTTCATATAGATTTGCATTTGTTAAACATGGTCCCAAATTAACCAATAAATCAATATGTTTGCTGTTTTCTGTGGTGGTATGCCAGAAAAACAGTATTTTCTTCATGAATTCAAAGTGACACGGCATGACTAATTGATTTATGAATGGTCATTTTGTGGGTGAAGTATTCCCTTAAGCCAAAACGTTGTGTTTTTTGTGCATAAACCTAACCACACATAAACCACAGCACTGTCACAACAATATCTATAAATAATATATTTCAACATATCTGCTACATATGAAATGTACAGCTGTAACATATCTGTGGTTTACAGAAGCGCAGTATGCCAATATTTATTCTGCCGATCGGGTTGCAAACACACTTCGGCCTACCCACTAGCCATTACACACCAATATTATGGCACCAAATTTCTGTTTAGATATTTGATTTAATGTTAATAAGGACTCAGGCCCATGGTGTCTATAGAATGGAAAGAAAAATCTTGTATGACTCAAAGTTTGTGAAAAACTAAAGAAGTCTAAAGTGTCATCCTCTCTGAGGACACAGTTATCATCTCACAGTGCATAATGACTCCAGACAGAAGGACAGAAGGAGTCTTTCTAATGAACCCAGTTTGAGATTTCATCATCTGAGAATGCAGGTTAATGACCCTGCTTGTAACAAATAAACTTCTTACTGTTTAAACCTTAGTCTAATTAATCTCACCTGCATCTATTAGCAGGATGTGCAGACTCCCATTTGGTGAGAAATGGATGTGAGACTGGGGCCCCTGAGCACTGCCAGCTTTTCCCCAAGAGCCCCTATACTGAAATAACAAGTTAAGTTTCACCAGTCTACACAGTAACACATTATTTGATTTTTGTATATATTGCACAATGAGGTGATCAATAAAAGATTTAAGCTGATTGTCGTGTCATGACAGTAGACTCACATGGTGATACACCTGTTTCATATAAATCTTTGTCTCCCATATTTAACCATGACTAATAGAAATAACACACTGACTGGGAGCTGGCTTGGCTGAACTTAGTTTGATAAACACATTTCTGATGAGAAACAAGCAGCACACTGACTTAAAATCTCTGCCAGTACCTCCAGTAAACACAATAATGAGACCGTCTGTTTAATCACACAGTTTATTTGTGATATAACTGTGAAATACAATATAATAAAGTGTTTCAAATAGGATTGTGACAGGTAACACATGCAGAAAGAGCCAGAACAACCAACTATACAAATTTCATACATTTCCATTCCAATGTAAACAAGTACATTTATGTCTACATAAGTCAGCAGTATTTTATTGACTTGCTGAATTTGGTGGGTGTTTACGCAATGGCAGAATATCAAAGAAAGATAAATATTAAGAAAAACATATTGAACAGTACGGAATAAATAATATGATACTGCAAATGTGTGGAAACAGCAGACAAAATAGTCGCTTCTGTCTGTGCTCCATAGTGAGGGATAAGTAAAATAGGCCGTGTCACAATACACACATAGACACACAGTAAGACTGTTTCCTGAGAATGTGAAAACTCTCCACAGATTTCTTTACGGTAGAAAGAAAAGTTGTCAAGAACTTTTCCTCATTTTGTGGACCAGTGCCAGGGCTCTGATTTTGATCTCCTTAGTTTTCAGAGAATATACAATAGGATTGATGCAGGGTGGGAGACAAGAGGCCAGCGACAGGCTCAGCACACGCTGGTCTGGGTCAATTGCTCGCACATAAAGCCCTAAGAAGAAAATGATGGTTAAAGGAAAGTAAAATACAGCAACAAGGATTAGGTGCTCAATGCAAGTGGCGAGAGCTTTGATCCGACTGCTTACTGATTTCATCCTGAACACAGTGACCAGGATGCTGACATAAGACAGAATAACACAACTAAAGGGGGCCATCAGATTAAACATACCAGAATGTGCACTTGAGGACCACTGCAGTGTGTTATCATTACAGGCGAGTCTAAACACAGGTGCATAGTCACAGAAATAGCTGAACACTCTGACAGAATTGCAAAAAGACAGTCGGGTCATGATGGCCGTGCCGTATGCTAATAGTCCTACAGAGTAAACCCAAGTCAGGCCTATAATACAAGACATGATCTGCGAGGTGTTGAGTAAGTTCTGACGCAGAGGGAAACATATTGCAATCAGTCTGTCATAGGCAAGTACAGTGAGTGCATATGACTCCAAAGTCACAAATGTGTAGTAGAGAAACATTTGTAACAGACACAGATTGTATGGAACAAAGTTGTCCTTGAAGAGGAATGTCTTAATCATGCTGGGAATCGTGCTTGTGTTTCCAATATCAATTACTGCAAGGTTGACAACAGCCAGAAATTTTGGAGTGTGTAAGCAGTGATCACAGGCAATTATATAGATCAATAAAGTATTGAACACTAATGTAACTGCATAGACAAATGCTAGAAAGATTATGTAGTAACTGAGGTAGGGAAATGTCTCAAATGCAATGATATAGAAGCCTGGAGGATGAATGATGATAGAGTCATTTGAAACAGTCCTGAGAGAAGACATAGTCAAACACAACAGGCTGTGTGCTGGAGGACGATGTCCAGTCCACAGTGTTTGAAAGTCCTCTGATCTGAAAGAGAGAAAAAAATACATCCTATTACTTTCCTCTTCAGTCACAAAATTCAAACAGACTTATATACACTTGTGCATTTGACACTGAAACCATATTTGTTTACCCTGATTGATGAATATAACACGGAACAGAATACAGTGTGCTGTTGGCTCACCTGTTCTGTTGATGATCATTTTACACAATGTGACTCCACATGATGCTGACTCAGATGGTAGTCACTGAATGTCAGCATGTCTGACCTGTGCACAGTGGAAATTATACCCTCTTCATTGATCTCCAGAGATAACATACAGTCTTCTAATTAAGAATAATATGGATCAACAACACAGTAATCATCAGTGCCCTTTTACTGAAGTTAATCTGTGGAGACTAGTGTTTTGTCCAGGCAAAACAAGACATCAGTCTTTATCTAATAAGCAGGAAAACATGCAGGTTATGATTAATAACACTTAAAGCTGGGGTAGGCAGAAATCTGCAAAAGACTAAAACAACACCACCAAAAAGCCAGAATCTGAAAATACATCCTCCTCCTGCACCCCCTTTCCTCTCTGTGACCCTCCAGCTAGATTACCATATGCATATGCAAACACATCTACAGTGTTTCTTATACACTGATTTATTTAATCGTTTTTTATTTGGAGTTGCTCACAGCTCATGCACTCAGCCCCTCTTTGCCCCGCTTTGACCAGCTAGCACCCTACGGTCACAAAAGCAGGCAGAAGCTTTGGGAGACGGACCTTCAGTCAGTGTGTGTGGTAGCTCTAATCCAGCCAGCGCAACCCCAACATCTGGTGTCAGTTGACAACAGATGCTGGTTGTCATGCAGTGACAGGTCTAACCTGTGTAAAGGCAGCAACAGACAGTTAGCTGATCCAGCAGGGTGTGAGGGCTGTCTGGTCCCCAGGACCTAGGGTTTGCACTGACTAGAGTTGGGGTGTGGCCTCTGACTGGGGGTCAATCACCAGACCTGCTGAGTGCTCTCCTCCTGATGAGGTGGTCTGTAGCGGTGGGCGGTTAGGGAGAGAACACGCTGTGATTTGAAGGTCTCACTAACGTGAGCTACATAAACGTGAACTTGAATCAGCAGCTGGGAGCCTTTGGCTCCGGTTAGCAGAAGGCTTAACTATTGGCAACATCTTCTCTCCATCTGTGAAATGTTTTGCCGATATTAACACGTGTTTTATTTTGTTTATTCTCAGACTCCTGTTCAGGAGTCTCCCTTTGATAAATCTGTCTTTCTTCAGCTATAAATGACTCTTCTTAAATCAATCAGTCATGCCATGTTACCTTAAATTTGTCTAGAAAACTTTGCTGTTCTTCATGGAGGCATGTGAGAAGAACAAACACTTTGATTTACTGATGACTAGGAGACCACGTTTAACAAGAGCAAAACTCAAAACGTTTGGTTACATTGTAACCTTGGTTCTATGAGTGAGGAGATTACCCCCCCACCCGGTAGTCATATCATAACTATGGGAATTATCCCCATCTGGGGTAATGGACATGGGAAATGAATCTTTAAGACACGTCACTTTACGTGGCCCACATGCACCAGGATATAAAAACCTCTCCTTGTGTATGCACCCACTAATTTACATTGACTGGAACGGGTACAGAGCAGCCTTGAGCCTGGGGAGATAATCTCCTCACTCAGAGAACCCAGGTTACAATGTAACCAAATGTTTGCTATCGAATCGAGATTATCTCCCCACCCAGTAGTTATATCGTAACTAAGGGAACCCTTTAAGACACACTGTGTGGGGCCCCAGGAGACAGAGCAGATGCAGGTTCACAGGTATTCCCCCCCCCGGTTTTGAAAGACACGTACCCACCACCAGGTGCACCTTCAATGGTCAGTGACACCACCAGACACTGTGTACCATAAGCATGGCTAACCCCACCAGACGCAGAGGTTGGGTGCAAGAAAGAACACTCAGTTGAGCAGCCCACTGCCAGACCACTGACAATATGACATCACCCAGGTGGGCATGTGCACAGTTTGTAAATGGATGTTTTCATATAGATTTGCATTTGTTAAACATGGTCCCAAATTAACCAATAAATCAATATGTTTGCTGTTTTCTGTGGTGGTATGCCAGAAAAACAGTATTTTCTTCATGAATTCAAAGTGACACGGCATGACTAATTGATTTATGAATGGTCATTTTGTGGGTGAAGTATTCCCTTAAGCCAAAACGTTGTGTTTTTTGTGCATAAACCTAACCACACATAAACCACAGCACTGTCACAACAATATCTATAAATAATATTTCAACATATCTGCTACATATGAAATGTACAGATGTAACATATCTGTGGTTTACAGAAGCGCAGTATGCCAATATTTATTCTGCCGATCGGGTTGCAAACACACTTCGGCCTACCCACTAGCCATTACACACCAATATTATGGCACCAAATTTCTGTTTAGATATTTGATTTAATGTTAATAAGGACTCAGGCCCATGGTGTCTATAGAATGGAAAGAAAAATCTTGTATGACTCAAAGTTTGTGAAAAACTAAAGAAGTCTAAAGTGTCATCCTCTCTGAGGACACAGTTATCATCTCACAGTGCATAATGACTCCAGACAGAAGGACAGAAGGAGTCTTTCTAATGAACCCAGTTTGAGATTTCATCATCTGAGAATGCAGGTTAATGACCCTGCTTGTAACAAATAAACTTCTTTCTGTTTAAACCTTAGTCTAATTAATCTCACCTGCATCTATTAGCAGGACGTGCAGACTCCCATTTGGTGAGAAATGGATGTGAGACTGGGGCCCCTGAGCACTGCCAGCTTTCCCCCAAGAGCCCCTATACTGAAATAACAAGTTAAGTTTCACCAGTCTACACAGTAACACATTATTTGATTTTTGTATATACTGCACAATGAGGTGATCAACAAATGATCAAAGCTAACTGTCGTGTCACAACAGTAGACTCACATGCTGATACACCTGTTTCTTTTTTTTTTTTTTTATTTTATTTTTATCAGAGAGAAACATACAAAGTCATATCAGCGCCATTACACTCATACAGAGCAAAACAAAAACATGTATTTGGACAATAGTATTAACATATTAACCAAGCTATTATTCCCCCTTTCATTTTACAATGTTTTAAATAAGAACATTTGAACAAAAGAAGTCACATTTACTCATTTTTCCATCAAGATTATTAGACTGGTACTTCAAGCCTTGTAATAAAGGTACTTAAAGCAGTTCAGGTCTTCGTGGTCTTATATCTGATCCACTTGGACCACCAACTCTTAAATTTCTCCGAATGCAGTTTTAGAGCAAATGTCAGTCTCTCCATGATGTAGATTTGGTGAACAGTCCCTTGCCAGTCTTCCAGTGTCGGTGCGTTGGGTTGTAGCCATTTCCTTGTTATAGCTTTCTTTGCTCCAATCAATAATATCTTCATTAAATATTTGTCCGCTATTGATTGGATATGTAATGCCGTGGTACAAAAGTACATTGAGCTGACATCAAATTGTATAGTCATTTGAAACATATACTCCAGACAATCAAGAATGTCATGCCAAAAAGATGAAAGTTTCGGACAATCCCAAAATAAATGATAATGGTTGGCCACATCTGAACCACACATCCTCCAACAATTTGTTCCACTACCCTGGTGTCTCTTCTGAGCAGGTGTTATAAAAAATCTCACTATGTTTTTCCATCCGAACTCTCGCCAGCTATGTGAAGATGTGGTTTTCCATTGTAATGTACAAATGTTTTCCCATTCATCCCCAGATATGACCAAATTTCCCTCCCTTTCCCATCTACATTTAATATGCAAGCTGTTGGAATTGAGGCGTCTTGGAAACCTTTGTATAATCTAGATATTAATTTCTTTCCACATCCAGACTTATAAATTGAAACAAAAACCTTCAGGATGTCACTTCTCTGGTCCTCTGTCAAAATTGTACTTAATCGATTCCTTACTTGGAGGTATCTGAAAAAATCCTGCCTCTCTAAACCATATTCCCTTTTGAGATCGTCAAAACTTTTCACAGACCCATTGTGTATAAAGCAAATAAGCCGTAAGGCCCCTTTCTGACCACATTTTAAATCTATCGTCTGTCTTATTTGGAATAAAATCCGTGTCATAAGCACACCAACGTAATATTTTTCCTGCACCCTTTAAATTGTATTTCCTAACAACCTTGTGCCAGGTTCTGAGTGTTACTTTTATCCAGGGGTTATCCTTAGTTGCAAGACTGTCTACACATTTTTTGTCTGCCATTGCTGCCTGTAAGGGTGGATCCACAGAGTCTCCCTCTTCTATTTCCTTCCACCTGGCTCTAAACTGCGAGTCACAGAGATACCCCAGGTTTCTTATCTGAGCCGCACAGTAGTAATCTTTTAAATTCGGCAGCGCCAATCCTCCCTTGTTTTTTGGTAATTGCATTACTTTAAATTTTACCCTTGGTTTTTTACCCATCCAGATATATCGAGAAATTAATTTCTGCCATTCAATAAACTGTCGATCACTTATTTCAATTGGTAGTGATAGGAAAAGATACAACAGGCGGGTAAAATCACCATTTTGACTGATTCAATCCTTGAAGTTAGACTGAGAAAAGGTAAGTGATTCCATCTGGAGATATCTGACTTAATTTTAAGGTTAAGAGGAATATAATTGGCTTCAAATTTTTGTAATATCTTGGGTAAGATTAATTCCCAGATACTTCATTGATTTTTTGTTACAACTCAGGCTATTTATTTACCAAATCATCTGGCAGATCAAAATTAAGAGTCATAACTTGAGTTTTCTTAATATTTATCTTATAGCCTGATAATTTGCCAAACACATCCAGAGACGACATTAAAGTTGTCAGGGATGTTGATGGTTGGGATAAAAATATTAACACGTCATCCGCAAATAAGGATATTTTATGTTCCTGTCCTGCTATATTTATACCTTTAATTTGCTCGTTTTGCCTAATATATTGACTGAGAGGTTCTATAAAAAGGGCAAAAAGAAGTGGCGAACAGGGGCAACCCTGTCTACAGGAACGCTCCAAAACAAAAGAATTTGAGAGGCTGCCATTTATTTTTATTCTTGCTGTTGGATTATTATATATAGCTTTGAAAGCTTCTATCAGAGTGTAGTGAAAACCAAATTTATCCATAACCCTTACAGAAAAGTCCATCTTACTGAATCAAACGCTTCTGCATCCAATCCTATTAACATAGCTTGTGTCTTGTTTTGCTGGATATGCCACATAATATGTAGCGTCCTCCTCAAACTGTCTTGGGTCTGTCTCTCATGGATAAATCCAGTCTGGTCAAAATGAATGAGAGATGGCAAAAGTTTTTCAATTCTTAGCTAATATTGACATATAAATTTTATAATCTAGATTTAACACTGAGATGGGTCGATATTGTTTACAATCTAATGAATCTTTGCCTTCCTTTGGTATAACCGAGATTATAGCTTGCTTCCATGAGGGGGGGATCTCTCCCTTTTTGAGTGCTCCGTTACATATCTGGCACAGTTTTGGAATCAACTGATCCTTGAAAGACTTATACCATTCGGCTGTGAAGCCGTCCGAACCTGGGCTCTTATGTGGTTTAAGTCTTGATATTGCTGCCTTGACTTCTATTTCAGTGATATCCGCAATCAACACCTTATTTTGTTCTTGTGTAATTATGGGAAGATTTAGGGATTCGAGAAAATTCTTCATCTCGTCTTCATTATCCAATTTTGGTTGTGAATATAACTCCCTATAATAATTTTCAAAACTTTGTTGAATTTGTTCTGATCTATGCTGTATTTTCTTAGTCTCGGGGGCATCTTATCTTATTGATGTGGCGTCTGCTTGTTGTTTCCTCAATTTATATGATAACAATTTCATTGCCTTGCTACCTGCCTCATAGTATCCCTGTTTAAGAAATACCAGTTTCTTTTAATCTCTTCTGTGGTTATGTCATCTATCTCGTTTTGCAGTTGTTTAATTTTAATTGATACTTCTTTGGTCCCTGGTTTAGCTTGATGTTCTTTTTGTAATTCTTTGAGTTTGGTGTATAGAGAATTGAGCCTCTCCCGTCTACGTTTTTTTAGTGATGAGGAAATAGAGATTACTTTCCCCCTCAGGACTGCCTTAAATGCATCCCACACCATAGGAGGAGACACTTCTCCATTGTTGTTTTCTTTAAAATAGGTATCTATTGCCTTTTCTAACTCTTCTTTTACCTGGGGGTTATTCAATATACTTGAGTTCAATTTCCATAGTGTAGACTTTAGGTTATTACCAATATCAACTGTCATTAATATTGCATGATCAGACACATCAATTGTTCCAATATCACATGACTGAATTCTCAATCGTTCTCTCTTAAATGCAAAGAAATAGTCAATCCTTGAATAAGTAGATTGAGGTGCAGAGAAGTAAGTGTAGTCACGGGCTGTTGGATTAAACTCTCTCCAAACGTCTACTATGCCTATTTCCTTCATTACTGAGTTTATTTTATTAATCATGGATTTGTTATGTCCTAAATTGGAGGTGGAAGATTCCATTTTGGATAATCTAATATTCATATCTCCTCCACATATAAGCACACCCTGAGCTTCCGCAGACATCATGTCAAATATTTTTTTATAAAAGGTCCAATCACTCCCAGAGGAGCATATATGCTAAACAAAGTTACCATCAGCCCTTCGATCCTTCCCGTTATCATTACATATCGGCCCTCCTTGTCTTTATTCTCTGAAATGTGTTCATATTGGATTTGATTTGAAATAAGGATGGCAGACCCTCTTCTATGTCCTGATTTATAGGATGAATAAAATACATGTTTGAAGCCTCCTCGTCTCAGTTTTGCATGTTCAGTTTCAGATAGATGCGTTTCCTGAAGGAATGCTACCTGAGCACCCTCCCTTCTCAGTTTTGACAGAATCTTGCCTCTCTTAATAGATTAAGTAATCCATTTACATTTAAGGAGACCACTTTCAACATATTACTTGCCAGTACCATTACTAAGATTTGTTTTCCAGTTTTTTAGATGGAGTTTGTGTGACATCTCTATTTCTGCTTTGAACTGCAGCAAACACATGAACAGAACAACAACCAATGAGGTTTTGAACTCTTATAAACTGAGAACATTCGTTAGGGTTTCCAAAGGTGGGGTTAAAAGAAAAACCCTGTGTGAGGTGTTTAAGTGCGGCCCTGGAGAGGGAAAGCCTCTCTTCTGCAAGAGGGCCCTCATTTGTAATGGATTCAGCCAAAATCTCATCCACAGGTGTGCCCCCGACATATCAATCACCCTAGATTAGGCTCTTTGAAAACTGAATGTAGTAACAAAAAAAAAAAAAAAAAAGGGAAGCCTTGCACAGAGAGTATGCCCCAGAAAAATAAACAAAAAATAAAAATATTATTAATAACCTTTACGCTCTCCCACTTATATATTTCACTTTGATGTAATAATTAGGCTACGTGTGTTACATGGTTACATGAAAAAAAAAAAAAAAAAAAAAAAAGAAACAAAAAATTCTATCTCTTAAAGTTACTGCTTTTAAACATTCTTTCTGGCAGTGGGGGTGTTTTCTTAGCATCATCATTCAGAGTCTTTTACACTCCTTCATTAGACAACACAGAAGTGAGGAGTGAGTTTCTGCTTCTCAGAGATAGCCGAACAATGTCCGAGTTTAAATCAAAAACGTCCAAATCTAATCAAACTCCTTTAAACAATACTTGCGTGATCATTTCTACTCGGCCGCATCTTGACCTCTCTCTCCGGGTCCCAGGTGAATCTCTGGAGCTTGTCTTTGACCGTCTGTCCTCGGCGTGCGTGTGTCTGTGTACGTTCCCGTCTGCCGCTCACCGACCATGACAGCTTCCGGATCCGCTCCAGCAGCGTCTCGGGTGGTCTCAGGACTGTGACCGGTAGCCCCTTCTCTGCCATCTCCTTCGTTGCTTCCTCGGCGTGTTGTAGGTGCGCGTCCCTTCCGCGTAAAAAACTCGAAGTCTGGCCGGGAAGGGTGTCTGAAAGCGGATCCCTTTTTCCTTCAGCACCCTCTTAGCTTCCATGTACTGTTGCCTTTTCTTCATCACACTCGGTGCATAGTCATTGTCCAGATTAATTTGTTATTTTTCCACATGAAGCCCTTTTTCTGCCACGCTGTTCGTAGGATTTTCTCTTTTGTCTTATAACTCAGAAACTTAATAATTATGGATCTCGGAGGTGCTCCTTCTCTTGGCACGGGTCCAAGTGCCCGGTGTGCACGTTCAATATGAAGATCCACGTCTTCAGTCAGAGACAAGCCATGTTTTAGCAGTTTTCCGACAAACTCTATCATTGATGAGGACTCGTTCTCTGACCCCTCCAGGACGGAATAAACTCTGATATTATTTCGTCTGGATCTTCCCTCCTGGTTGTCCTGTCTTTCTTCCAGGTGTGCTTGTAGCTTTATTAGCTCCTCCGTCACTTCTTCTAGTGACTGCATTCTCTCCTCCGTGTTTGAAACACGGTCTTCTACTTCGTCAAGTCTCTTTTTGGTTTTGCCGATCTCCTCTTGATTTCCTGGAGTTGTTGCTTATTGTCTTGTCGGAAATCTTTTATCTCAGCGAGAATGGTTTTCATGTTAGCCTCCATATTAGCTTCGTCTTCCTCTCCGCTATCGTTAGCCGAGCTAGCTTGAGACGACTCCGGACTCTGTTTTCCGTGTGTTTCGGTATTCTGTGCAAGTTTCCCAGCTCTGGTTTCCCTTTGCCTGTCTCGCAATGGAGTCTTGCCCTTAACCATACTTTTCCGTCAGTTTTAAATCGAGTTCGTCAAGTTAATGGGCACTTAAATCTTAGTAGTCGGGGGAGACTCTCTCTTAAGCTGCCATCTTAGCCGCCGCTAAACCGGAAAACCACTGATACACCTGTTTCATATAAATCTTTGTCTCCCAAATTCAACCATGACTAATAGAAATAACACACTGAGTGGGAGCTGGCTTGGCTGAACTTAGTTTGATAAACACATTTCTGATGAGAAACAAGCAGCACATTGACTTAAAAGCTTTGCCAGTACCTCCAATAAACACAATAATGAGACTGTCTGTTTAATCAGACAGTTTATTCGTGATTTAACTGTGAAATACAATATAATGAAGTGTTTCAAATAGGATTGTGACAGGTAACACATGCAGAAAGAGCCAGAACAACCAACTATACAAATATCATACATTTACATTCCAATGTAAACAAGTACATTTATGTCTACATAAGTCAGCAGTATTTTATTGACTTAATGTGGGTGTTTACACAATGGCAGAATATCAAAGAAAGATAAATATTAAGAAAAATATATTGAACAATATGGAATAAATAATATGATACTGCAAATGTGTGGAAACAGCAGACAAAACAGTCGCTTCTGTCTGTGCTCCACAGTGAGGGATAAGTAAAATAGGCAATTTTTTGTCACAACACACAGACACAGTCAGGCTGTTTCCTGAGAATGTTAAAACCCTCCACAGATTGCTTTACTGAGGAAAGAAAAGTTGTTAAGAACTTTTTCTCATTTTGTGGACCAGTGCCAGGGCTCTGTTTTTGATCTCCTTAGTTTTCAGAGAATATACAATAGGATTGATGCAGGGTGGGAGACAAGAGGCCAGCGACAGGCTCAGCACACGCTGGTCTGGGTCAATAGCTCGCACATAAAGCCCTAAGAAGAAAATGGTGATTATAGGAATGTAAAATACAGCAACAAGGATTAGGTGCTCAATGCAAGTGGCGAGAGCTTTGATCCGACTGCTTACTGATTTCATCCTGAACACAGTGACCAGGATGCTGACATAAGACAGAATAATAAAACTAAAGGGGGCCATCAGATTAAACATGCTAGAATGTGCACCTACTGCCCACTGCAGTGTGTTATCATTACAGGCGAGTCTAAACACAGGTGCATAGTCACAGAAATAGCTGAACACTCTGACAGAATTGCAAAAAGACAGTCGGGTTATGATTGCCGTGCAGTATGCTACTAGTCCCACACAGTAAATCCAAGTCAGGCCTATAATACAAGACATGATCTGCGAGGTGTTGAGTAAGTTCTGACGCAGAGGGAAACATATTGCAATCAGTCTGTCATAGGCAAGTACAGCGAGTGCATATGACTCCAGTGTCCCAAAAGTGTAGTAGACAAATATTTGTAACAGACACAGATTGTATGGAACAAAGTTGTCCTTGAAGAGGAATGTCTTAATCATGCTGGGAATCGTGCTTGTGTTTAGGCCAATATCAATTACTGCAAGGTTGACAACAGCCAGAAATTTTGGAGTGTGTAAGCAGTGATCACAGGCAATTATATAGATCAATAAAGTATTGAACACTAATGTAACTGCATAGACAAATGCTAGAAAGATTATGTAGTAACTGAGGTAGGGAAATGTCTCAAATGCAATGATATAGAAGCCTGGAGGATGAATGATACAGAGTCATTTGAAACAGTCCTGAGAGAAGACATAGTCAAACAACAACAGGCTGTGTGCTGGAGGACGATGTCCGTCCACAGTGTTTGAAAGTCCTCTGATCTGAAAGAGAGAAAAAAATACATCCTATTACTTTCCTCTTCAGTCACAAAATTCAAACAGACATATATACACTTGTGCATTTGACACTGAAACCATATTTGTTTACCCTGATTGATGAATATAACACAGGACAGAATACAGTGTGCTGTTGGCTCACCTGTTCTGTTGATGATCGTTTTACACAATGTGACTCCACATGATGCTGACTCAGATGGTAGTCACTGAATGTCAGCATGTCTGACCTGTGCACAGTGGAAATTATACCCTCTTCATTGATCTCCAGAGATAACATACAGTCTTCTAATTAAGAATAATATGGATCAACAACACAGTAATCATCAGTGCCCTTTTACTGAAGTTAATCTGTGGAGACTAGTGTTTTGTCTTCAAGGAGCAGGCAAAACAAAACATTAGTCTTTATCTAATGAGCAGGAAAACATGCAGTTTATGATTAATAACACTTAAAGCTGGGGTAGGCAGAAATCTGCAAAAGATTAAAACAACAACAACAAATAAAAAGCGCCCTCCTTGTCCCACTTTGACAAGCTAGCACCCGACGGTCACACTGCCTCACTCCCACTGCTGTGGACTTCTTCCCCTGTAGAAAAGCAGGCAGCACCTTTAGGAGATGGACCTTCAGTCAGCGTCCGTAGTAGCTCTAATCCAGCCAGTGCAACCCCCCATCCCATGTGTTTTATTTTGTTTATTGTCAGACTTCTTTTCAGACTCTCTGTTCAGCTACAAATGACTCTTCTTAAATCAATCAGTCATGCCATGTTACCTTAAATTTGTCTAGGAAACTTTGCTGTTCACATTCCATGGAGGCATGTGAGAAGAACAAACACTTTGATTTATTGACAAAGAGGAGACCACGTTTAACAACAAAAAAACTCAGAACGTTTGGTTACATTGTAACTTTAGTTCTATGAGTGACATTGTGTGTGACATTCCGGGGACATTCACATGGACGCGCACAGCTAAAACCAGCATAGCTAAGACCAGGCGTAAGCCCTGTTGGTGCAACTGGCCTAAGTCCACTCCTTAAGACTGGTCTTAACAAAGACCGTCTTAGGAGTTACGACCAGGCTTAGTTAAGACCAGTTGGTGCAACCGGCCCCGGATGTGTAGTGCAAGCTTCTGCGCACCCTTCAGGAACTGAGAGATGAGGCTGCAGTCACCATCTGCAAGCCTATCATCTCCTGTATGAGCTGTCTTGATAGCTGCCACCATGGCTCACCTTGAGCAGCCCCTGCAGGCACCAGAGCACCTCTGTGGCTGCACATGTCAGTGCATCAGTCTGGTTAGTTGTGCACCATGAGGATTCTGGCTTTGAAGAGAGTATAGACATGTTTTACTTTCAGTTTCATGTTAAATAGTAAGGTTTTTGTGAAAATGAATGTGTTTGGGAAGTACTCAGCATACGACTGGATAAATGAGACTTGGATCATACTGCATGATTTGTGTGACAGTTTGTAAATGGATGTTTTCATATAGATTTGCATTTGTTAAACATGGTCCCAAATTAACCAATAAATCAATATGTTTGCTGTTTTCTGTGGTGGTATGCCAGAAAAACAGTGTTTTCTTCATGAATTCAAAGTGACACGGCATGACTAATTGATTTATGAATGGTCATTTTGTGGGTGAAATATTCCCTCAAGCCAAAACGTTGTGTTTTTGGTGCATAAACCTAACCACACATAAACCACAGCACTGTCACAACAATATCTATAAATAATATATTTCAACATATCTGCTACATAGGCGGCACGGAGGTGTGGTGGTTAGCACCGTCGCCTCACAGCAAGAGGGTTGCCGTTTCGATCCCGGGTGTGGGAGCCCTTCTGTGTGGAGTTTGCATGTTCTCCTCGTGTCAGCGTGGGTTCTCTCCGGGTACTCCGGCTTCCTCCCACAGTCCAAAGACATGCAATTTGGGGACTAGGTTAATTGATAACTCTAAGTTGTCCATAGGTGTGAATGTGAGTGTGAATGGTTGTCTCTCTATGTGTCAGCCCTGCGATAGTCTTGCGACCTGTCCAGGGTGTACCCTGCCTCTCGCCCGATGTCAGCTGGGATAGGCTCCAGCCCCCCCCACGACCCTCACGAGGATGGAGCGGTTAGAAGATGAATGAATGAATCTGCTACATATGAAATGTACAGCTGTAACATATCTGTGGTTTACAGAAGCACAGTATGCCAATATTTATTCTGCCGATCGGGTTGCAAACACACTTCCGCCTACCCACTAGCCATTATGCACCAATATTATGGCACCAAATTTCTGTTTAGATATTTGATTTAATGTTAATAAAGACTCCATGGTGTATATAGAATGGAAAGAAAAATCTTGTATGACTCAAAGTTTGTGAAAAACTAAAGAAGTCTAAAGTGTCATCCTCTCTGAGGACACAGTTATCATCTCACAGTGCATAATGACTCCAGACAGAAGGACAGAAGGAGTCTTTCTAATGAACCCAGTTTGAGATTTCATCATCTGAGAATGCAGGTTAATGACCCTGCTTGTAACAAATAAACTTCTTACTGTTTAAACCTTAGCCTAATTAATCTCATCTGCATCTATTAGCAGGACGTGCAGACTCCCATTTGGTGAGAAATGGATGTGAGATTGGGGCCCCTGAGCACTGCCAGCTTTCCCCCAAGAGCCCCTATACTGAAATAACAAGTTAAGTTTCACCAGTCTACACAGTAACACATTATTTGATTTTTGTATATATTGCACAGTGAGGTGATCAATAAATGATCAAAGCTAACTGTCGTGTCATGACAGTAGACTCACATGCTGATACACCTGTTTCATATAAATCTTTGTCTCCCAAATTCAACCATGACTAATAGAAATAACACACTGACTGGGAGCTGGCTTGGCTGAACTTAGTTTGATAAACACATTTCTGATGAGAAACAAGCAGCACACTGACTTAAAACTCTGCCAGTACCTCCAGTAAACACAATAATGAGACTGTCTGTTTAATCAGACAGTTTATTCGTGATTTAACTGTGAAATACAATATAATGAAGGGTTTCAAATAGGATTGTGTCAGGTAACACATGCAGAAAGAGCCAGAACAACCAACTATACAAATCTCATATATTTACATTCCAATGTAAACAAGTACATTTATGTCTACATAAGTCAGCAGCATTTTATTGACTTGCTGAATTTGGTGGGTGTTTACACAATGGCAGAATATCAAAGAAAGATAAATATTAAGAAAAACATATTGAACAATATGGAACAAATAATATGATACTGCAAATGTGTGGAAACAGCAGAGAAAACAGTCGCTTCTGTCTGTGCTCCACAGTGAGGGATAAGTAAAATAGGCTGTGTCACAATACACACACACACACACACACACACACACACACACACACATATACACAGTCAGACTGTTTCCTGAGAATGTTAAAACCCTCCACAGATTGCTTTACGGTGGAAAGAAAAGTTGTCAAGAACTTTTTCTCATTTTGTGGACCAGTGCCAGGGCTCTGTTTTTGATCTCCTTAGTTTTCAGAGAATATACAATAGGATTGATGCAGGGTGGGAGACAAGAGGCCAGCGACAGGCTCAGCACACGCTGGTCTGGGTCAATTGCTCGCACATAAAGCCCTAAGAAGAAAATGGTGATTATAGGAATGTAAAATACAGCAACAAGGATTAGGTGCTCAATGCAAGTGGCGAGAGCTTTGATCCGACTGCTTACTGATTTCATCCTGAACACAGTGACCAGGATGCTGACATAAGACAGAATAATAAAACTAAAGGGGGCCATCAGATTAAACATACCAGAATGTGCACCTACTGCCCACTGCAGTGTGTTATCATTACAGGCGAGTCTAAACACAGGTGCATAGTCACAGAAATAGCTGAACACTCTGACAGAATTGCAAAAAGACAGTCGGGTCATGATGGCCGTGCCGTATGCTACTAGTCCCACACAGTAAATCCAAGTCAGGCCTATAATACAAGACATGATCTGCGAGGTGTTGAGTAAGTTCTGACGCAGAGGGAAACATATTGCAATCAGTCTGTCATAGGCAAGTATAGTGAGTGCATATGACTCCAAAGTCACAAATGTGTAGTAGAGAAACATTTGTAACAGACACAGATTGTATGGAACAAAGTTGTCCTTGAAGAGGAATGTCTTAATCATGCTGGGAATCGTGGTTGTGTTTAGGCCGATATCAATTACTGCAAGGTTGACAACAGCCAGAAATTTTGGAGTGTGTAAGCAGTGATCACAGGCAATTATAGATCAATAAAGTATTGAACACTAATGTAACTGCATAGACAAATGCTAGAAAGATTATGTAGTAACTGAGGTAGGGAAATGTCTCAAATGCAATGATATAGAAGCCTGGAGGACGAATGATGACAGAGTCATTTGAAACAGTCCTGAGAGAAGACATAGTCAAACACAACAGGCTGTGTGCTGGAGGACGATGTCCGGTCCACAGTGTTTGAAAGTCCTCTGATTGAAAGAGAGAACAAAAAAACATCCTATTACTTTCCTCTTCAGTCACAAAATTCAAACAGACTTATATACACTTGTGCATTTGACAGTGAAACCATATTTGTTTACCCTGATTGATGAATATAACACGGGACAGAATACAGTGTGCTGTTGGCTCACCTGTTCTGTTGATGATCGTTTCACACAATGTGACTCCACATGATGCTGACTCAGATGGTAGTCACTGAATGTCAGCATGTCTGACCTGTGCACAGTGGAAATTATACCCTCTTCATTGATCTCCAGAGATAACATACAGTCTTCTAATTAAGAATAATATGGATCAACAACACAGTAATCATCAGTGCCCTTTTACTGAAGTTAATCTGTGGAGACTAGTGTTTTGTCCAGGCAAAACAAAACCTTAGTCTTGATCTAATAAGCAGGAAAACATGCAGGTTATGATTAATAACACTTAAAGCTGGGGTAGGCAGAAATCTGGAAAAGACTAAAACAACACCAAAAAGGCAGAATCTGAAAATACACCCTCCTCCTGCACCCCTTTCCTCTCTGTGACCCTCCAGCTAGATTACCATATGCATATGCAAACACATCTACAGTGTGTCTAAAACACTGATTTATTTAATCCTATTTTATTTGGAGTTGCTCACAGCTCATGCACTCAGCCCCTCTTTGCCCCGCTTTGACCAGCTAGCACCCTACGGTCACAAAAGCAGGCAGAAGCTTTGGGAGACGGACCTTCAGTCAGCGTGTGTGGTACCTCTAATCCAGCCAGCGCAACCCCAACATCTGGTGTCAAGATGCAGTGACAGGTCTAACCTGTGTAACGGCAGCAACAGACAGTTAGCTGATCCAGCAGGGTGTGAGGGCTGTCTGGTCCCCAGGACCTAGGGTTTGCACTGACTAGAGTTGGGGTGTGGCCTCTGACTGGGGGTCAATCACCAGATCTGCTGAGTGCTCTCCTCCTGATGAGGTGGTCTGTAGCGGTGGGTGGTTAGGGAGAGAACACGCTGTGATTTGAAGGTCTCACTAACGTGAGCTACATAAACATGAACTTGAAGCAGCAGCAGCTACAGAGCAGCCTTGAGCCTGGGGAGATAATCTCCTCAATCAGAGAACCCAAGTTACAATGTAACCCAATGTTGGCTATCGAATCGAGATTATCTTTCCACCAAGTAGTTATATCATAACTAAGGGAACCCTTTAATACACACCGTGAGGGGCCCCAGGAGACAGAGCAGATGCAGGTTCACAAGTGCCTGCAAGAGATGTTTTTGAAAGAGACGTACCCACCACCAGGTGCATTAACAACAGAAAATACCCAATAAGTGTGTGTATGAAAAAAGCACCAATGAACTGTAAGGAGGTTCCAGCAGCCACATTCAAGCAGTAATATCTGCCAAATGTGGATGGACTTGACCAGCACGTGCAAAGACCTCTGAGAGGGTGGCACTACACCACAAGGCCCACGAGGTAGCTACACCTCGTGATGAGCATGCATACCCACTAGTACTGGTATGCCTGCCCCTCTGTATGCCTGCTGAATTGTGTCCATGACCCAGAGAGACAGCCTCGCCTTCGATACTGACTGGCCCTGGCACTGGGCCTTAAAGCAGACACAGAGTTGGTCTGTCCTTCTGAAGACTGCAGTGCGCCGGACATAGACCTTCTGGGCTCGAACAGGACAGAGATTTTAGTCTTCTTGACCCTCGCCACCCTCCTTAGGGCAGCTGTAGGGTCACAGCTCCACCAAGTGATTCAAATGAAAGTGTCCGATTACTTTTGGCAGGAATGTCGAGTTTGGGCGCAACATGACACCAGCGTCATCCGGCAGGAACCAGCAACAGCTCTCATCCACTGACAGAGCATGTAGTTCCCCAACTCTTTTGGCTGACGTCACTGCCAAGAGACAAGCCACTTGAAGTGACAGCCACTTCATGCTGACTGACTCCAGAGGTTCAAAAGGCTCCCGCTGCAGGGCAGCCAGCACCTGACCAAGGTCCCACGTTGGAATGGCTGGCCTCCTGGTGTGCAGTGCAAGCTTCTGTGCACCCTTCAGGAACTGAGAGATGAGGCTGCAGTCACCATCTGCAAGCCTATCATCTCGTGTATGAGCTGTCTTGATAGCTGCCACCATGGTTCACCTTGAGCAGCCCCTGCAGGCACCAGAGCACCTCTGTGGCTGCACATGTCAGTGCATCAGTCTGGTTAGTTGTGCACCATGAGGATTCTGCCTTTGAAGAGAGTATAGACATGTTTTACTTTCAGTTTCATGTTAAATAGTAAGGTTTTTGTGAAAATGAATGTGTTTGGGAAGTACTGAGCATACGACTGGATAAATGAGACTTGGATCATACTGCATGATTTGTGTGACAGTTTGTAAATGGATGTTTTCATATAGATTTGCATTTGTTAAACATGGTCCCAAATTAACGAATAAATCAATATGTTTGCTGTTTTCTGTGGAGGTATGCCAGAAAAATAGTGTTTTCTTCATGAATTCAAAGTGACACGGCATGACTAATTGATTTATGAATTGTCATTTTGTGGGTGAAGTATTCCCTCAAGCCAAAACGTTGTGTTTTTTGTGCATAAACCTAACCACACATAAACCACAGCACTGTCACAACAATATCTATAAATAATATATTTCAACATATCTGCTACATATGAAATGTACAGATGTAACATATCTGTGGTTTACAGAAGCGCAGTATGCCAATATTTATTCTGCCGATCGGGTTGCAAACACACTTCAGCCTACCCACTAGCCATTACACACCAATATAATGGCACCAAATTTCTGTTTAGATATTTGATTTAATGTTAATAAAGACTCCATGGTGTCTATAGAATGGAAAGAAAAATCTTGTATGACTCAAAGTTTGTGAAAAACTAAAGAAGTCTAAAGCGTCATCCTCTCTGAGGACACAGTTATCATCTCACAGTGCATAATGACTCCAGACAGAAGGACAGAAGGAGTCTTTCTAATGAACCCAGTTTGAGATTTTAGTGAGAAATGGATGTGAGATTGGGGCCCCTGAGCACTGCCAGCTTTCCCCCAAGAGCCCCTATACTGAAATAACAAGTTAAATTTCACCAGTCTACACAGTAACACATTATTTGATTTTTGTATATATTGCACAGTGAGGTGATCAACAAATGATCAAAGTTGATTGTCGTGTCACAACAGTAGACTCACATGGTGATACATGTTTCATATAAATCTTTGTCTCCCATATTAACCATGACTAATAGAAATAACACACTGACTGGGAGCTGGCTTGGCTGAACTTAGTTTGATAAACACATTTCTGATGAGAAACAAGCAGCACACTGACTTTAAAGCTTTGCCAGTACCTCCAGTAAACACAATAATGAGACTGTCTGTTTAATCAGACAGTTTATTAGTGATATAACTGTGAAATACAGTTTAATGAAAGGTTTCAAATAGGATTGTGTCAGGTAACACATGCAGAAAGAGCCAGAACAACCAACTATACAAATATCATACATTTACATTCCAATGTAAACAAGTACATTTCTGTCTACATAAGTCAGCAGTATTTTATTGACTTGCTGAATTTGGTGGGTGTTTACGCAATGGCAGAATATCAAAGAAAGATAAATATTAAGAAAAACATATTGAACAACACGGAATAATTAATATGATACTGCAAATGTGTGGAAACAGCAGAGAAAACAGTCGCTTCTGTCTGTGCTCCACAGTGAGGGATAAGTAAAATAGGCTGTGTCACAATACACACACACACACACACACACACACACACACACACACACACAGTAAGACTGTTTCCTGAGAATGTTAAAATCCTCCACAGATTGCTTTACGGTAGAAAGAAAAGTTGTCAAAAACTTTTTCTCATTTTGTCGACCAGTGCCAGGGCTCTGTTTTTGATCTCCTTAGTTTTCAGAGAATATACAATAGGATTGATGCAGGGTGGGAGACAAGAGGCCAGCGACAGGCTCAGCACACGCTGGTCTGGGTCAATAGCTCGCACATAAAGCCCTAAGAAGAAAATGATGGTTAAAGGAAAGTAAAATACAGCAACAAGGATTAGGTGCTCTATGCAAGTGGCGAGAGCTTTGATCCGACTGCTTACTGATTTCATCCTGAACACAGTGACCAGGATGCTGACATAAGACAGAATAACACAACTAAAGGGGGCCATCAGATTAAACATACCAGAATGTGCACCTACTGCCCACTGCAGTGTGTTATCATTACAGGCGAGTCTAAACACAGGTGCATAGTCACAGAAATAGCTGAACACTCTGACAGAATTGCAAAAAGACAGTCGGGTCATGATGGCTGTGCCGTATGCTACTAGTCCCACACAGTAAATCCAAGTCAGGCCTATAATACAAGACATGATCTGCAAGGTGTTGAGTAAGTTCTGACGCAGAGGGAAACATATTGCAATCATTCTGTCATAGGCAAGTATAGTGAGTGCACATGACTCCAAACTCACAAATGTGTAGTAGAGACACATTTGTAACAGACACAGATTGTATGGAACAAAGTTGTCCTTGAAGAGGAATGTCTTAATCATGCTGGGAATCGTGATTGTGTTTAGGCCGATATCAATTACTGCAAGGTTGACAACAGCCAGAAATTTTGGAGTGTGTAAGCAGTAATCACAGGCAATTATATAGATCAAAAAAGTATTGAACACTAATGTAACCGCATAGACAAATGCTAGAAAGATTATGTAGTAACTGATGTAGGGAAATGTCTCAAATGCAATGATATAGAAGCCTGGAGGATGAATGATGACAGAGTCATTTGAAACAGTCCTGAGAGAAGACATAGTCAAACACAACAGGCTGTGTGCTGGAGGACGATGTCCAGTCCACAGTGTTTGAAAGTCCTCTGATCTGAAAGAGAGAAAAAAATACATCCTATTACTTTCCTCTTCAGTGACAAAATTCAAACAGACATATATACACTTGTGCATTTGGCAATGAAACATTATTTGTTTACCCTGATTGATGAATATAACACGGGACAGAATACAGTGTGCTGTTGGCTCACCTGTTCTGTTGATGATCGTTTTACACAATGTGACTCCACATGATGCTGACTCAGATGGTAGTCACTGAATGTCAGCATGTCTGGCCTGTGCACAGTGGAAATTATACCCTCTTCATTGATCTCCAGAGATAACATACAGTCTTCTAATTAAGAATAATATGGATCAACAACACAGTAATCATCAGTGCCCTTTTACTGAAATTAATCTGTGGAGACTAGTGTTTTGTCTTCAAGGAACAGGCAAGACAAAACATCAGTGTTTATCTAATGAGCAGGAAAACATGCAGGTTATGATTAATAACACTTAAAGCTGGGGTAGGCAGAAATCTGCAAAAGACTAAAACAACACAAAAAAGGCAGAATCTGAAAATACACCCTCCTCCTGCACCCCCTTTCCTTTCTGTGACCCTCCAACCAGATTACCATATGCATATGCAAACACATCTACAGTGTGTCTTATATGTTGATTTATTTAATCCTTTTTTATTTGGAGTTGCACACAGCTCATGCACTCAGCCCTTCTTTGCCCCGCTTTGACCAGCTAGCACCCTACGGTCACAAAAGCAGGCAGAAGCTTTGGGAGACGGACCTTCAGTCAGCGTGTGTGGTAGCTCTAATCCAGCCAGCGCAACCCCAACATCTGGTGTCACAGCGGGCTGATGGCAAGATGCAGTGACAGGTCTAACCTGTGTAACGGCAGCAACAGACAGTTAGCTGATCCAGCAGGGTGTGAGGGCTGTCTGGTCCCCAGGACCTAGGGTTTGCACTGACTAGAGTTGGGGTGTGGCCTCTGACTGGGGGTCAATCACCAGATCTGCTGAGTGCTCTCCTCCTGATGAGGTGGTCTGTAGCGGTGGGCGGTTAGGGAGAGAACACGCTGTGATTTGAGGGTCTCACTAACGTGAGCTACATAAACGTGAACTTGAAGCAGCAGCTGGGAGCCTTTGGCTCCGGTTAGCAGAAGGCTTAACTATTGGCAACATCTTTTCTCCATCTGTGAAATGTTTTGCAGATGTTAACACATGTTACAATGCAATTGAAAGTTCGCTATCGAATTGAGATTATCTCCCCACCCAGTAGTTATATCATAACTAAGGGAACCCTTTAAGACATACCATGAGGGGCCCCAGGAGACAGATTCGCAAGTGCCCCCCCGGTTTTTGAAAGAGACGTACCCACCACCAGGTGCATTAACAACAGAAAATACCCAATAAGTGCGTGTAAGAAAAAACACCAATGAGCTATAAACAAATATATATGGGGTGCTATTTGTAAAGTGGCCCACACTGAAAATAACGTCAACATTTTGCCACATTTAGCTTCAAACAGTGTTTAAAATGTGTTTGTTTGTTTTTTAACCACATTTACAGCAATATTTGTTAACTTAGAAATATATTAAATAGTTAAATCTAAATATTAAATGTGGCACCGAAATGTTAAATATTAAGTCTAAATCTAAATCTAAATATTAAATCTAAATGCTAAATCTAAATGTTGAATCTAAATCTAAATATTAAATCTAAATGCTAAATCGAAATCAAAATGTTATCTAAATATTTAAATCTATATATATTTAACTGGAGTAGTTTCATGTCGTATCCGACGATGGAAGGCTTTTCACAGATGACGTCCTGCTGTTAGCTTTGCTGCTGCTGCAGCCGCTGATGTTTTCTAGACATTGTGATTTCCCAAAACTGAATAAATATCAGACATCGCAACACAAAACTGCTTTGCTAGCTCAATCATGTTGTAACTAAGACATCAGCTGGAAAAAAATATCTTTTTTCGTGGACCGTTTAAGAGTTAATGAGTCATTACAACACCGCTAACGGTTAGCCCCGCTAATCTACAATAACCATGTTATTAATTTCAAAACGTGCACACAGAAATCGTAATGTTTGGTCAATCATTGTGATTATAGACTTTATAAACACCAGATTAGTCTAAACGGTGATATAGTGACGCGAAAAATGTGAGATATATATGTAGCTAAACTCTGCTGGTTTTCTACTCGGAAGTATTTGTTAACAACAAGGCGATTCCCTCCGAAGGGACATTAGCAACTCAAAGTACACGTCAAATAAAATTTCTCCAAGCATGTTTTTTTGTTATTTTAGGTAGTTATTATCACGCTAATGTATGTTCAAGTGTTCATTTCCCCCGATAAGTTGGTTTTAATTCGTTATTTGATTCTATAAACACAGTCTGACCATCTCAAGCTTTAATTTTTGTACTTCCGGTGACCGGCGGTGTGAATTTGCATATTAGCTAAATATTTAGTTTCACCCAGAACATTTAGATTTAACATTAACATTTAGATTTAGATTAAGCATTTAGATTTAACATTTAGATTTAGATTTAATATTTAGATTTAACATTTAACATTTAGGTGCCACATTTAATATTTAGATTTAACTATTTAATATATTTCTAAGTTAACAAATATTGCTGTAAATGTGGGAAAAGGTGACGTTAAAAAATTCACAACACTTTTTTAAACATTGTTTGAAGCTAAATGTGGCAAAATGTTGATGTTATTTTCAGCATGAGCCACTTTACAAACGGCACCCCATAAATATACAACAATCTTGCACCTTCAATGGTCAGTGACACCACCAGACACTGTGTACCATAAGCATGGCTAACCCCACCAGACGCAGGGGTTGGGTGCAAGAAAGAACACTCAGTTGGCTAGCCTGCTGCCAGGCCACTGACAATGATATATGACATCACCCTGGCTGGGCCAAGGCGTATCCCCAGCTCAGGGTCATGGGATTACATGGCCTACTGTGTGGTGGCCCCCAGCACACGCTCCCCAAAGGAGGTTCCAGCAGCTACATTAAAGCAGTAATATTTGGCAAATGTGGATAGACTTGACCACAGAGCAGGTGCACAGACCTCTGAGAGGGTGGCACCACACCACAAGGCCCACGAGGTAGCTACACCTTGTGTTGAGCATGCATACCCACTAGTACTGGTATGCCTGCCCCTCTGTATGCCTGCTGAATTGTGTCCATGACCCGGTGAGACAGCCTCGCCTTCGACACTGGCTGGCCCTGGCATTGGGCCTTAAAGCAGACAAAGAGTTGGTCTGTCCTTCTGAAGACTGCAGTGCACCGGACATAGACCTTCAGGGCTCTAACAGGACAGAGATTTGAGTCTTCTTGACCCTCACCACCCTCCTTAGGGCGGCTCCTGCCTGGTGCCCGGTGTATTATAGCAGGTCCTCCCGCAGACTAGGCCTAAGTCAGCCTAACTCGGTGCTGGTACAGGTCAAGCCTGAGCCAGCCCTAACTGCTAAAGCTTTATCAAAGAGTCTTAAGTCTAGTCTTAAATGTGGTGATGGTGTCTGCCTCCCGGGCCGTAACAGGAAGATGATTCCACAGGAGAGGAGCCTGATAGCTGAAGGCTCTGGCTCCTGATCTACTTTTGGAGACTTTAGGGACCACAAGTAACCCTGCGTTCTCAGAGCGCAGAGTTCTGGTGGGATAATATGGCACTATGAGCTCTCTAAGATATGACGGAGCTTGACCATTTAGAGCTTTATAAGTTAACAGTAGGATTTTAAATTCAATTCTGGATTTTACAGGGATCTAGTGCAGAGAAGCTAAAACAGGAGAAATATGATGTTGTTTCTTAGTTCCTGTTAGTACATGTGCTGCTGCATTCTGAATTAGCTGGAGAGTTTTTTAAGGTCTTACTAGAGCTACCTGATAATAGAGAGTAACAGTAATCCAGCCTTGAAGTAACAAAGGCGTGGACCAATTTTTCTGCATCTTTTCGGGTCAGGATAGGCCTAATTTTCGCAATATTACTTAGATGAAAAAATGCAGTCCGTGAGGTTTGTTTTAAATGAGAATTAAAGGACAAATCTTGATCAAATGCTTCTCTGAGGTTTCCTACGGTAGTGCTAGAGGCCAGAGCAATGCCATCTAGAGAAACTATGTCATCAAATAAAGTCTCTGAGTTGTTTGGGGCCAAGAACAATAACTCCAGTTTTGTCTGAATTTAACATCAGGAAATTGGTGCTCATCCAGGTTTTTATGTCTTTAAGGCATTTATGAAGTTTAGTTAATTGATTACTTTCTTCTGGCTTCATAGATAAATGCAACTGTGTATCATCCGCATAACAATGGAAACTTACGGAGTGATTTCTAATGATGTTACCTAAAGGAAGCATATAGAATAAATAGGATTGGTCTGAGCACAGAACCTTGCGGACCTCCAAAACAAACTTTAGTACGTAAGGATGATTCATTATGAACGTGAACAAACTGAAAACAATCAGATAAATAAGATTTAAACCAGCTTAGTGCAAAACCTTTTAGGCCAATTAAGTGTTCCAGGCTCTGTAGCAGAATTTGATGGTCAACAGTGTCAAACGCCGCACTAAGATCTAATAAAACAAATACAGAGACAAGTCCTTTGTCTGAAGCAATCAGAAGGTCATTTGTAATTTTAACTGGTGCTGTCTCAGTGCTATGATGCACTCTAAATCCTGACTGTAATTCCTCAAATAAATTATTATCATGGAGAAAATCACACAGCTGGTCTGCAACTACTTTCTCAAGGATCTTTGACATAAACAGAAGATTAGATATTGGTCTGTAGTTGGCTAACACCTCTGGATCCAGGGTGGGCTTTTTTAGTAGAGGTTTAATTACAGCTACCTTAAAAGACTGTGGTACATAGCCTGTTAATAAGGATATATTGATCATATCTAATATATGGGTGTTAACTAAAGTAAGACCTCCTTAAATAGCCTAGTTGGGATGGGGTCAAAGAGACACATTGATGATTTAGATGAAGAAATGAAGCATGCAGACTTACATCTGTTGTGTCCAACCGAGGCTACGCTATATAGCCATATAGAGAAAGGCTTTCATGTCGCCGTTGGGTTCAAATAAAAATGCGGATCCTTTTTTTTTTCTTAAAGATATTTTTTGGGGCATTTTTGCCTTTATTTGAGAGAGGGGGGATGACATGCAGCAAAGGGCCACAGGCTGGATTCGAACCTGGGCCGCTGCGGCAACAGCCTTGAACATGGGGCACCTGCTTTAAGCACTAAGCCACAGATGTCCCAAATATGCAGATCTTCAAAGGGGTGTTTTATGAACTAGGGACAGTTTTATAAATGGTAAAAAGTTCCGCACAGCTGCTCTAAATAGTAAGGTTTTTGCAAAAATGAATGTGCTTGGGAAATACTCAGCATACTACTGGATAAATGAGACTTGGATCATACTGCACGATTTGTGTGACAGTTTGTAAATGGATGTCTTCATATAGATTTGCATTTGTTAAACATGGTCCCAAATTAACCAGTAAGTCAATATGTTTGCTGTTTTCTGTGGAGGTATGCCAGAAAAACAGTATTTTCTTCATGAATTCAAAGTGACACGGCATGACTAATTGATTTATGAATGGTCATTTTGCGGGTGAAGTATTCCCTCAAGCCAAAACGTGTTTTTGTGCATAAACCTAACCACACATAAACCACAGCACTGTCACAACAATATCTATAAATAATATATTTCAAAATATCTGCTACATATGAAATGTACAGATGTAACATATCTGTGGTTTACAGAAGCGCAGTATGCCAATATTTATTCTGCCGATCGGGTTGCAAACGCACTTCGGCCTACCCACTAGCCATTACACACCAATATTATGGCACCAAATTTCTGTTTAGATATTTGATTTAATGTTAATAAGGACTCAGGCCCATGGTGTCTATAGAATGGAAAGAAAAATCTTGTATGACTCAAAGTTTGTGAAAAACTAAAGAAGTCTAAAGTACCATCCTCTCTGAGGACACAGTTATCATCTCACAGTGCATAATGACTCCAGACAGAAGGACAGAAGGAGTCTTTCTAATGAACCCAGTTTGAGATTTCATCATCTGAGAATGCAGGTTAATGACCCTGCTTGTAACAAATAAACTTCTTACTGTTTAAACCTTAGCCTAATTAATCTCACCTGCATCTATTAGCAGGAAGTGTAGACTCCCATTTGGTGAGAAATGGATGTGAGACTGGGGCCCCTGAGCACTGCCAGCTTTCCCCCAAGAGCCCCTATACTGAAATAACAAGTTAAGTTTCACCAGTCTACACAGTAACACATTATTTGATTTTTGTATATATTGCACAATGAGGTGATCAACAAATGATCAAAGCTGATTGTTGTGTCATGACAGTAGACTCTCATGCTGATACACCTGTTTCATATAAATCTTTGTCTCCCAAATTCAACCATGACTAATAGAAATAACACACTGACTGGGAGCTGGCTTGGCTGAACTTAGTTTGATAAACACATTTCTGATGAGAAACAAGCAGCACATTGACTTAAAAGCTTTGCCAGTACCTCCAATAAACACAATAATGAGACTGTCTGTTTAATCAGACAGTTTATTAGTGATATAACTGTGAAATACAATATAATGAAGTGTGTCAAATAGGATTGTGTCAGGTAACACATGCAAAAAGAGCCGGAGCAACTAACTATACAAATCTCATACATTTACATTTCAGTGTAAACAAGTACATTTCTGTCTACATAAGTCAGCAGTATTTTATTGACTTGTTGAATTTGGTGGGTGTTTATGCAATGGAAGAATATCAAAGAAAGATAAATATTAAGAAAATCATATTGAACAGTACGGAATAAATAATATGATACTGCAAATGTGTGGAAACAGCAGAGAAAACAGTCGCTTCTGTCTCTGCTCCACAGTGAGGGATAAGTAAAATAGGCCGTGTCACAATACACACATAGACACACACACACACACACACACACACACACACACACACACACACACACACACACACAGTAAGACTGTTTCCTGAGAATGTTAAAACCCTCCACAGATTGCTTTAGGTTATAAAGAAAAGTTGTCAAGAACTTTTCCTCATTTTGTGGACCAGTGCCAGGGCTCTGTTTTTGATCTCCTTAGTTTTCAGAGAATATACAATAGGATTGATGCAGGGTGGGAGACAAGAGGCCAGCGACAGGCTCAGCACACGCTGGTCTGGGTCAATAGCTCGCACATAAAGCCCTAAGAAGAAAATGATGGTTAAAGGAAAGTAAAATACAGCAACAAGGATTAGGTGCTCAATGCAAGTGGCGAGAGCTTTGATCCGACTGCTTACTGATTTCATCCTGAACACAGTGACCAGGATGCTGACATAAGACAGAATAACAAAACTAAAGGGGGCCATTAGATTAAACATACTAGAATGTGCACCTACTGACCACTGCATTGTGTTATCATTACAGGCGAGTCTAAACACAGGTGCATAGTCACAGAAATAGCTGAACACTCTGACAGAATTGCAAAAAGACAGTCGGGTTATGATGGCTGTGCAGTATGCTAATAGTCCCAGACAGTAAATCCAAGTCAGGCCTATAATACAAGACATGATCTGCGAGGTGTTGAGTAAGTTCTGACGCAGAGGGAAACATATTGCAATCAGTCTGTCATAGGCAAGTATAGCGAGTGCATATGACTCCAAAGTTGCAAATGTGTAGTAGACAAACATTTGTGACAAACACAGATTGTATGGAACAAAGTTGTCCCTTGAAGAGGAATGTCTTAATCATGCTGGGAATCGTGCTTGTGTTTAGGCCAATATCAATTACTGCAAGGTTGACAACAGCCAGAAATTTTTGGAGTGTGTAAGCAGTGATCACAGGCAATTATATAGATCAATAAAGTATTGAACACTAATGTAACCGCATAGACAAATGCTAGAAAGATTATGTAGTAACTGAGGTAGGGAAATGTCTCAAATGCAATGATATAGAAGCCTGGAGGACGAATGATGACAGAGTCATTTGAAACAGTCCTGAGAGAAGACATAGTCAAACACAACAGGCTGTGTGCTGGAGGACGATGTCCAGTCCACAGTGTTTGAAAGTCCTCTGATCTGAAAGAGAGAAAAAAATACATCCTATTACTTTCCTCTTCAGTCACAAAATTCAAACAGACATATATATACACTTGTGCATTTGACACTGAAACCATATTTGTTTACCCTGATTGATGAATATAACACGGAACAGAATACAGTGTGCTGTTGGCTCACCTGTTCTGTTGATGATCGTTTTACACAATGTGACTCCACATGATGCTGACTCAGATGGTAGTCACTGAATGTCACCATGTCTGACCTGTGCACAGTGGAAATTATACCCTCTTCATTGATCTCCAGAGATAACATACAGTCTTCTAATTAAGAATAATTTGGATCAAAATACAGTAATGAGAAGCGCCTTCTACTGAAAGTAATCTGTGGAGACTAGTGTTTTGTCTTCAAGGAGCAGTCAAAACAAAACATCAGTCTTTATCTAATGAGCAGGAAAACATGCAGGTTATGATTAATAACTAGGGATGTTCGATATTTGCTTTTTTACCGATATCCGATATACCGATATTGTCCAACTCTTAATTTCCGATACCGATATCAACTGATACCGATATATGCGGGGTCCCCCCTCTCAGAAAAAAATAAATAAAAGAAAACTAAATCATTTTAGGTAACTAACTTTACACATATTACAAACAAACAAAGATATCTCAAAAACTATACACCACATCTCTCATATTTTGACATTTTGAGTAAGAGGAGAAGTAGCTGAAGAGTTTGATATATAATATGTGCATGCTGTGTAAAAGTTGTTTCATTAAAAAATTAAAAACCGATACCGATAATTTCCAATATTACATTTTAATGCCAATATCGGCCGATAATATCGGTAGGCCGATAATATCGGACATCTCTATTAATAACACTTAAAGCTGGGGTAGGCAGAAATCTGGAAAAGACTAAAATAACACCACAAAAAAGACAGAATCTGAAAATACACCCTCCTCTTCCTGCTTCCCTCTCTGTGACCCTCCAGCTAGATTACCATATGCACATGCAAACACATCTACAATGTTTCTTATACATTGATTTATTTAATCCTTTTTTATTTGCAGTTGCACACAGCTCATGCACTCAGCCCCTCCTTGCCCCGCTTGGACCACAAATGAGACAAGAATTCAGTGTAATGTTAAATAGTAAAGTTTTTGTGAAAATGAATGTGCTTGGGAATTATTCAGCATACGACAGGATAAATGAGACTTGGATCATACCGCACAAGTTGTGGGACAATTTCAAAATGGATGTTTTAATATAGATTTGCTTGTGTGAAACGTTGTCCCCAGTTAACCAATATATCAATGTTTGCCATTTCCCATGGAAGCATGAGAGAAAAACAATGTTTTCTTCATAAATTCAAAGTATCATGGTTATTTTGTAGGTGATGAAGTATTCCTTTCAGCCATAAACCTAACCACACATTAACCACAGCACTGTCACAACCTTAAATTGAAACACAAAGTTTCAACATATCTGCAACATACAAAATGCACAGATGTAACGTAAATGGGTTTACAGAAGCGCACCAGGTCAACATTTATTCTGGCGATCGGGTTGCAAACACACTTTGGCCTAACCACTAGCCATTACACACCAATATTATGGAACCAAATTTCTGTTGAGGAATTTGATTTGATTTTAATAAGGACTCAGGCCCATGGTGTTGTGGAAAAAAATCTTTATATGACTTCAGACAGAAGGACAGAAGGAGTCTTTCTAATGAACCCAGTTTGAGATTTCATCATCTGAGAATGCAGGTTAATGACCCTGCTTGCAACAAATAAACTTCTTACTGTTTAAACCTTAGTCTAATTAATCTCACCTGCATCTATTAGCAGGACGTGCAGACTCCCATTTGGTGAGAAATGGATGTGAGATTGGGGCCCCTGAGCACTGCCAGCTTTCCCCCAAGAGCCCCTATACTGAAATAACAAGTTAAGTTTCACCAGTCTACACAGTAACACATTATTTGATTTTCTAGAGGCTCCATTAAATGTTTGAAGACTATAGATTGCACAGCGAGGTGATTAACAAATGATCAAAGCTGACTGTCGTGTCACAACAGTAGACTCAGATGCTGATACACCTATTTTATATAAATCTTTGTCTCTCATATTCAACCATGACTAATAACAATACAGCACTAATTTACTGACTATACACTGTTTAATAATGTGGGACTCAGAGACACATTCATGAATCATTAAAAAAAACAAAACATGCACTGTATAAACTCTGAGTGTATGAAGTGACTTCATAACAAAGTGTTACACTGACAATGAATCGAATTTCCTGAGGGGGCTCTTATCACCAAACAGGACACGGTGACCCCGGACAAAAGGATTCTCTCCTGCCTCTCTTTGACTCCTGGGAGCTCTGCTAATGAGCCTTATTTGTGATGTCATTACCAAAGGATGCTGGTTAATGACCCTGCCTGTAACAAACAAACCTTTTACTGTTAAGCCTAATTAATCTCATCTGCATCCATTAGAAGGTTTTGCACTCTTGCAATTAAAACTGGAGTGTAATGGGAGCGGGTGTACGCTGATGTTAATGAGTCATTAGTGTTCTTGAGAAGCTCAAGTATAAACCTTCTAATTGTCTAATAGTCACCTTTTCTCAGAAGGGCCCCTGTACACCACGGACGATCTTTCTGGAGTCGCCTCTTTAAGTGTGATAAAGCTGCCATTAAACCTGAGATTGTGTTTGGTTACTTGCTGCGTTGGTATTGGATGCAAACGATGTACTGCATCATAGGGAATGTTATTCACTGGAGAATGGGCTGAAAGCTCAAAGATGTCTCGAAGTCAGTTTTGTGCAGCAGCAAATTCAAAATGCTTCAGAAATGTTGCTATAAAACAGCAATATGGAATAAGAATGGGCACCAGTGCCGAGGTACCAACTATTCAGTGTGACTTGAAGGAGCCACCCAAGATGTTTGTTTAGTTTAGTTTAATTAACTTCGGTCATTTTCAACTTATCAAATTCAAATGTAGTAGACAGACAATACATAATCATTAAGTACATGTTTTTTTAGCATACAAAAACAAAAGGTAAACCAAAAAAAAAGAAGAAAGAGAACAAAACAAATCAGGACAGAAAAGGTGTCGGCTGAAGCCTTAGCTTATTACACCCACCCTTTCAACATTCATTGCTGTTATCAGCTCCTGTTATACAGAGCAATAAGAAACTGACAGAAACTAAGTGCATTATATGGGGGAGTTGCTATGTTTGTGAGGGCTAATAATTACGAATGAACCAATCGCCCTTTTTTTCTCCCAGTACACATTGTGATACCTCAGTTCAGAGTATCTGCCGACACAGAGAGCCATTCTGACACCAGTGCTCTCTTTTCTCCCAATTAGAATTTGTCTACCGCATTGTGTGGTGCTCATCAGGATAGTTTTGATGTAGGGTAACATGAGACAGTGGCCTTTGTGACTGGATGAATAATTGTAGAAACTGCAACGATTGGTCGATTAGATGATTAAAAGGAAAGTAATTGGCACCATTTTGACAGTCAAATAATCATTTAAGTAATTTTTTGAAGCAAAAGGCCAAACATTTTCTGCTTTTATGCTTCTTAAATATGATTGATGCCTTTCTTTGTCAAACAAGATAATAAACTTGGGACTGTCGGTCGAATAAAACAAACCATTTGAATATGTCACCTTGGGTTCCAGGAAATTACACAGGGCATGTTTCACTTTTTTCACAAAATGATTAATCAGTTAATTGAGAAAATAATGTGCAGTTTAATTGATAAAGTATCACATCGTTATGCACGGTGGTTAGCATTGTCGCCTCACAGCAAAAGGGTTCCTATTTCAAACCTGGGGTGGGGGAGCCCCTCTGTGACCCTGTGGGTTTTCTGTGGGTACTCTGGCATCCTCCCACAATCCAAAGACATGCAGGTTAGGTTAACAGGTGACTCTAAATTGGCTGTAGATGTGAATGTGAGGGTGAATGGTTGTCTGTCTCTACATGTGATAGTCTGGCGACCTGTCCAGAGTGTACCCTGCCTCTCGCCCGTTGTCAGCTGGAATAGGCTCCAGTACACCTGTGACCCCAAACAGGATGAGCGGTTAAGAAAAATGAATGAATGAAAAATGAAATAATCTAATCGTTATTTGCAGCCTTAGTGGAAACATAGTTATTTAATGACATGACCAGAGCAACTGTATTTTTCAAACACAGTGTCAAATAGAAACACATGTATAATTCAACACTGTTACCTCGCCCCTTCCACCTGTTTGTCTTCTCTTCACTACTAGCCATGTCCTTGTGTTGTCATACGGTCTTTCTTGCATGTGTTGTCTGGAGAAAAAAAACAAAGCAACTGTATTTTATGTAGATTGGATACAACTGGCCGGTACCTGACCTGGTCAATAATGTGTTTACAACTAAGTCTCCATACTTGGAGCTTGTGAGTCCAACAGTTTCGTAAAGTCTCAAAACTTTTGTCCAAGTTTATCACAAGGGCCCAACAGTCTGGGTTCTGACAGACCATCGTGAAAAGTGGGGTGAGTGTCAAAGCATTAAGGAGACTTTGCAGGAAATGTAAGTGATAAGATCCGGCCAAGTTCAGCATGATCCATGGAAACACAGCAGATAAGGTTGTATTGTGCAGTGCAGCATACAAACTGCAAAGATTTACTATCAGAAGCAAAGTCAGAAAAACACAATATAAAGTTGGACGCTATGAGGAAGGACTGTTTACTCAATGCTTAAACAGGCTTTTTTTTATCATAATAAACTGTCACAGTAATTACGAGGGTTTAAAGAAAGTGTGATTGTTTGCTTGTTTGCAGGTTTGTTTCAGATTCTCCTCATGATTTAGTATCTCTTCAAAACATTTGCATTCCCTCTTTCCCTTCCATTTTTAATAAATGAGGGAAGAGATTAATTAGGCAAACGGTTCGACAGTAGAGGGTTTGTTTGTTTACAGGCAAGGTCGTTAAGCACTGTTCCCCAGAGATGCCCTCACTACTGGGACTCATTAGAGAGGCTCTTAGAGGCACGAGCCTTTTGTCTTGGGTCATCATGTCCTTTTTGATAATAAAATGAATGTAAGTTGTAAATTCCAAGGGGAATCTCATGAAAGTGTCAGACTGCCAGACAAGACTAAATGTAGGTACATCTAAAATAAAGGCAATAAATAATGATGTTATTAATGTCTCCTACTTCCCTGCTTTGCAACTGTATTGTATTTTCAATTTAATCGTGTTTGAATAGCACGCTGACCTTGGCTTACCTGGAAGGCAATAAACCCATGACAAACTTTGTCTTGATGATTTACACCAGGAGTGAACTTATGAGCCTCAGCTGAGCTTTGATTTATGTAGGTTATTGGGTAAAAATAGATGTCTTGACTATGAGCCTCCTGATAAGACATGACCGAGAGCCACTCTTTGAATTGATATGGGCAGAGAGGAGGGCTTCATCACTGGATTTAGAGTTTCAGGACCATGGATAGCATCTAATAAAGCAGGTTTCCTCGGCCATGATGACAGGAGGTGTTCAAAAAGAAAAAGTCATGTATAATAAAAATGTTTTATCCCAAATTTGAAATAAAAGTTTTACATGCGAGTAAGATTTTAACAAACTTCGCTAACTGTTAACTAGCAGTGCTGATGATTTATGGCTGCACCTAAACCGCCTGATCTACATTTCTTTAATCTTGACGTTGATTTATGACTCTTTTCACTCCAAGGTAATGGATATAAAATGAGCACTTGTGTTCTCACTACAGAGAGCCTCTGTGAAATTCATGTGTGAAACTTAAAATATAATTACCTTTCTCCGGGGACATGACAGCCATCACAGATGCCTCTCAGCTGTGTGAGCCCCACCGCACTCTTTACCTTCCAATCTCCACCAGCTCTCCTCTAAAATTATCACTTGTGTTACTTATTCTTTGCTTCTTTGCTTTATAAAAACACTATCCCAGAGCAGTGTTTGACTAATGTAATTGTTTTCTTGTTTTAGACCTAAGAAACGAAAGGACACAATGTTTTTGACTAACAATTTACAAAAAACAAGTCCTTTAAATCCAACAATGCCACCAAAGGCCTCACAGAAGGAGGTATATGAAAGGGATAACAGTATAGATGAGGTGGAGAAATCTCTGATGGTTGACAAACATTTCACAGTAGATACTTACATGTCACCCAACCCTAGTCAAATGCAATTACTATATCATATATCCACTATACCTAGAAACCCAAAGACATGGGCTGACCTCAGTAAAATTATTTAATCAGCTTGAATGTTGCAGTAAAGTTTAGTAGTACAAAGAAGAGACTTGTTCTTCAGCTTAACAACTACCACCTAAAACTTAACCTCTATCACCCCAAGTGAGTTATAGTATATCTTACTATATAATGATGAAAACTCTGTGTGTGTGTGTGTGTGTGTGTGTGTGTGTGTGTGTGTGTGTGTGTGTGTGTGTGTCTGTTCCACATTTCTCTCCTCAGTGACTTGGTCAATCCATGTGAAATTTGGCACAGTGGTAGAGGGTCATGGGAGGATGCGAATGAAGCAATATTACACCAGTTGGCCAAAGGGGGGCGCTATAGCAACCGATTGAACTTGCAAACTTTGAATGGGCATATCTCATGCCCCGTATGTCAGAGACATGAAACTTTGCACAGAGATGCCTCTCCTCATGAGGAACAAATTTGTCTCAAGAACCCATAACTTGTGGTTATATAGATTTTACACCATTTTGAATTTTTTGAAAAACACTTCAAATCGATCTCTAACTAGAGAGTTTAACCAATCTGCATGAAACTCAGTGAACATAATCTAGGGACCAATATCTAAAGTTCCCTCCTGGCAAAAGTTGGAAAACTTACTAAAACTGAGCTTCTATAAGACAATGAATATTGCGGAGGGCGTGGCTCATCACATAAAGGTGTAGAACATCTCAAGGGTTTCACCCATCACCACACAACTTTGTAGGCATATGACCACACATAATCTGAGGGGACTCCTCCATTATTGACCCCATCAAACAAAATGGGGGCGCTAGAGAGCTAATTTCTTATCTAGGCCTAACCGCCATATCGATATTTACTAAACTTGGTAGATATGTAGAACAGGACACCTCAAGGTGACTGAGGTGAGAAATTTAACTGTAATTGGCAACTTGGTGGCGCTATAACAACAGAAAAATGCTTAAAAATGGTTAAAATGCGACCGATCGCTGTGGCTCCCCCTGTGGCCGAATATTGTTGTTTTTTTCTAATCTTTGGTATGACTAAGTCATGGTATGGTATGCTGTACTCAATGCGTATGGACTAATATATTTGTATTTTTACCCCACACTCATGACACTTTACGACACAACTTGACCGAAAAAGCATGATGGAAATATATATATCTATCAGTCCCTGATGCTGCCTTTATCACCGGATAGGTGCCTCAGAAAACACAATACTCTCCTGTATGTTTAACTCCTCAAACTCTATAATGAGACTATTTCTGAGTCATCATCAGAGCTTGTTGGTTAATGATATTGTCTGAAAAAATGTAAAAAAAAACTCTTTTGCTGTTTTGACTCCAGCCCAATTAATTTCATTTGCCACTATCACAAAGCACCGAACTCCCAATTAAACCTCCCTATTAAAATGTTTTCTCAAATCATGGGTACTGTTTCTGTCGAGCCTTGGCAGCAGATATGTTTATCTTTGTATGTAACAGTATTTAGTGCAGTTGTAAGTTAATGCAAGGTAACTATTGTTTTATCAGCCTTGATATGACGATCCTCATACCTCTGTTTCTGTCGAGAAAACTAGTTCCTCAGTAATTTTGAATATTTAGTCAAATATTTTGTGCAGCATAGAGTATAACTGCTTCTGTAATTATTTACTTCCACAAGTATTGGACCCGTCAGTGTCCCCTGAGTGTCTGCAGACACTGAGATCTTTTTGAGTGACCTTCATTAACATACACAAGAACACAGTTGTTTTCATGAGCAGCATGATATCACAGACTTCACTTCTTGAGCTTTCTTGATGCAGCATGTCAGGGGAAAAGCATGTCCCAGGAATCTGTTCGTTTCAGTTAATTTCAGTTTTTTTGTTTATTTATTTTATTTAGACATAAAACATGCAACAACTTACACTATCACCTTAAAGCAGGCATGTCCAAAGTCTGGCCCGCAGACCAATTTTAATTATACCAGTTTGATGCAATTTGATGCATTTGATGCAAGAATCAGTTGCCCCCCCAGGTATTTTCACATTATTTTATCTGGCCCCCATTCAAAAAAGTTTGGACACCCCTGCTTTAAAGGGAGAATAGTTGGTTGTGGACGTCTTCCAATATGTAAAATATAAAAATCACTTTGTCTTGGTCCTGGTTAGCAGTGCTATTTGCTATGAAAGTGCAATGTCAGCACTACTTTTTTTTTTTTTATGATAACTTCAGTTAGACTTCTTTTAACAAACTTGTTTTAACAAATAAATACAAATTTTAAAAAGCATACATGATTTTTCTTAATGAAAAATACTATTACTCTGTCATTAAAATGGCATTACATTTTGTAATAAGCACATTTTGACTTGTTTGGGACTTAACACTCAAAGTTGTAGGACTTGAGACTTGAAACTTTCTTGTGACTTGTTCCAACCTCTGATTACAGGCAGTTTTAAAACAAGGATAAGTGAACAGATTGTGAAGCAGGCAGTGCATTGTATGACGTCAGATGTGGAAATTTAAACACATGCTTTGCTGGGTTGCATTGTAGCCAAATGGCCACACAGGGGCAGTAGTTGGCAGATTTTAATGCCAAAGGCCAGTAACAGTGTAAAAAGTTAGTGTGCACTCTGATGCACATTGAATGACACAATAAGGTTGTGCTCTTCTGAACAAGGTGAACTGCAGCTAACAGAATAGCATGTCAGAGCTGATGACATTGTCAGATGCTGTCAGGGGTTGTTGTGTGTGTGTGGTAAAAGCATGAAACAGGATTTCACAGGACTTTGTTTCAAACATAAATATATAGTAAATAGGTGAGGAGAAGAGTGGTGAGAGTAAAGTAATGGTTGCATATTCAAAATCAGGTTGTGTTTGTTGGGTCGAGACTGTGCTGAGTGTAAAGAGCTCTCAGGATGCTCAGAAAGTGACGGACAGGTTGTCAGAGCAGATGCTGTTTTCTCTGAGGTAACGGGCCAGAGTTATGACCGCTCAGAGTATCAGCAGCGTCTCTCCAGCGAAGGACAGCATGAAATATTCAAACTGCTGAGTCTGCTTTTTTTTTCACAGCCATTTGAATGAGAAGCAGCCCATCGCATGCTCCTACTGCTCAAACGGGCTCGCTGGCAGCTAATTAGCAGAGCTACAGTAGATGGTGGTGTGATGGATGGGAATGGGATTTAATGAGCACTAAACATCTAGTAATTAGGCTGAATAATTGTCATAAGGCATTTTAATGCTTTATTATCTTTTTTTTAGAGTTGCTGCGGTGATTAAAAGATAACGTATTGAAATACATTTTTGTGTAACTGTAATTAAAGCCACAGTGGTGTGCTTTTGTCAGATGTGCCACAGAAAATGAGGCGATGATTTACAATCTAAGTGGGAAATGTAGAGCTGTTTGTTTGGTATATATCTTATTCTGTTTAGAGACACATACATATGAATGATGTGTGTTCTCATTGCAGAATGCGGATTTTTCTTAGTGTTTGTTCTGTCACTACTGGTTCCAACATATCATGCAGGTTTCAAACTATTCTGTTAAATTTGCTGCTAAGCATGGGTTAATGAGTTCATAATAACTGTACACCCTACACATCTAATCATCATTCAAATATTAGAGTGATTTCTGGTTATATTCCCTGCTCGTCCTTGAGAGGACAGCACAGCCAATAAAAGCTTAATTGGTACCTCTGAGCAGTGAGGCAGCTGCTGATTATTCAGTATTCAGTACCGTTGACACAAACTTAAAAAACACTGCTGTGAATTTAGTTTTTTTTATTAATAAAAACACAGTGCCATCAGGTCATAAGCAAGATTTAGAGCAAGCATTAGAGAGGCAGCCATGACTGGCCTCAGTTGGATTTTTTTATACATTTATTTTTATTTTTTATTTTTTTGCATTTTAAGAAATGATATAAGTTAGTAATATCAGAGTTACTGATCACGAAAAAAAACAAAGAAAAGAAAAAAATGTTTTAAAAAAAGAAACACTCAAATCAAGACACAGATAAAAAGGGAAACGAATGAAGAAAAATAAATAAATAAAATAACTGGATCCATAAATATCAGTGAATAATAAATAATATTGTAGTAGGCTAACTGATATATTCAAGTCAGACGATACATTTCACCAATATGACAACAGGTACCATAAAAACTATGGCAGCATGTGGGTGTGTGTACACATGCCTATATTCACACACACATTCTTGTGTATACTCATGTACAAAGAGAAAGAAATCATTACACCCAACATCATATTATCATAGTTATCACATCTCACAGGAGGGTGAGGTATTGTATTTATACCTCTCTCATTTTTTCCATCTGTCTTCTAAGATGTGAACTTGATTTCTAATGCCTATGGTAATTTTTTTCCATCTCACATAAACCATTTACAAGAGCCTACAATTGATAGTTAATAATGTTATCATCTTTAAACCTGTTTCTTGTATTTCTTGTTCTTGATCTCTTCTGGTATTTTTCTGAATAGTAGCAGTGATGGATTTTTTTTTTTTAGAGAATTATCAAAAAGATTAACATACACATTCATGCACATTTCTTCCAAGTCAGCTGGGGATACCTTTTATTTTTTAGCTCTCATTTTGATAACTGCCACGGTGCCTGGGTTATGTCTTGTGCATCAGCGTCACCTTTTCAATCATTCCATTAACCCAGGATGTGATGGATATTCTTGTTAAATGACTTATCAAATCCAAATTGAGCACCTGTGCCCTCGCTGGGAGGAACTTGATTGAAATTAACGTGTGAAATCAGAAGAATTAATGTTTGTCCTGCAGTGAGGGATCAAGGTCAGAGCTCTCTTTCTCTGTATCTGTCTCATAAGCTCATTCTACGCATTGGCTATCTCTGCTGGGAAATCGACAGGCGAGTCAGCGGGTTTAATTAGTGTATAGATCAGAGACAAATGCACGGTTTGTTAAGACAGAGTCTGTTCTCCTGGTCAAAGGCCGATCGACCAGTCGAATGTGTTTATCTACAGTAAAGGATGAATCAAAACCCAGGGCAGGGCTGCAGTCGTCCTCTTTAAAACCTGATCAAGTCCTGATCAAAACCCACATGACCTCTGAGCTTAGAGGCCAGGCAGCTCACAGTATCACAATTTAGTGTGATATTGGTTCCCATGGTTTGTAATTACACTGCACTGTGATTACACTTTGATTGCCTCTGTTGGACTTCCCTAATGATCCAGTCTTACTGTGTGTGAGTGCTGGATGTATGAAGTAGGTCAACAGAATAATATGATGACATGCCAAATGTATACTATTCCCAGAGGATGAATTTATCCTCAAACAGGACATGGTGACCCCAAACAAAAGGATTCACTCTTTCCTCTTTGACTCCTGGGAATCTTTTTAATGAGCTCCATTTATGATGGCATTACCACTGAATGCTGATTAATGACCTCGCCTGTAACAAACAAACAAACAAACAAACCTTTTACCGTTCGAATTTTAGCTTAATTAATCTCACATGAACCTGTTGGGAGTCCCAAGCCTGCGCTCTAACATTTTAAACTGGAAGGGAATTTGTGTGGATGCACACCAGTAATGAGCCATTAACAATGGTTTTGAAATCTTACATTTAAATATGATATTTGTGGAATGATGAAACCTTCTTAGACACACATGCAGAGCTCAGGTTGTTTCAGCGATGGTTTAAAAAGCCCTTGTTGACTTCTTCTCGACTCTTCATCTCGGGAGAATCCCCATCACATCTTAAATTCACAACCTCTGCAATCTGAAGTCTAATCTCAAGCAGACTCCTTTAAAATCAACCCCTCAAGGACTGAGGGAGTGTGCGAACAATGATAGCCATTAGAGGAGCACATTTACCCAGAATGCATTGTGATCTTTCATTATTTACACCTATCAATCGATACACAAGTGTAGATAAGGCTGGGTATAGTTTGAAATTTCTCAATTTAATATGAAAGTCTCAGGACCAGTGCCAACACAGTTAATATGCCTTCATGGCTGGAGGCATTTTGTTTTCGGGTTGTCCATCTGTCCCATTCTCATGAGTGTAATATCTCAAGAGGGCCTTAAGGGAATTTCTTCAAATTTGACACAATCATCCACTCGGACTCAGTGATGAGCTGATTAGAATTTGTTGGACAAAGGTCACTGTGACTTCACAAAACATAACCCGAATTATGACAAAACTTCACACAAATGTCAAATAGGATAAAATAATGAAGTGATGTCATTTTATATCTGAAAGGTCAAAGGTCATCTTCACTGTGACATCATAATATTTTGTGGCTATTTTCAACATCATATCTCAGGAACAGGAGACATTTGGTGGGATACCGAATTGGTGACACTGATCTTGGGCGCCCAAGTTAAACCTGTGCTGATAGCAGCAGCATAAGTTACAACAGGCCCCAGTGCACGCTATTATGACCGGCCCTAGTGCATACTAGTTGCTATTCACGTGCTTTAACTACCTACTGTACAATCGTATCGTCACATTATCAAATGGAGACTTGACATATTACCCAGAAATCATCATTGCATATATGATATTAAAAGGAAAATATGGAATTATTAAATAATTGAAAAGTTTTTATAGCTTATTTATAGTTTATGTAGAATAACCATATATTTATAACAAATTTTGTTATTGATTGCTACTGACTATTTTACAAAAAAATAAAATAAAAATAAATAAAACCACGATGGGGACGGGTTTGCCTTTTCAAAGGCATGTAGCCTAGCAAATAGCACTATTAGTTACTACTAGTATTTCTTTAAACATGGGCATATATCCGAGGTGGTTATCTGAATTACTCTCAAGGCCCTGTTTTCTCACTCTCTCTATGGGCACCAGTACAACCTGCCTGTACTGTCTATATCTACGCCTCGGGCTGATTGTATAGCTTTTCTGTGGTGGCTACATATGAGTCTGAACAGACATGGATGTAAACTGCAACTACGATTTGATTCATTTACAGAGGCATACAACCATGAGGTGGTAATTCTATTTTTTGATACCTTACATTGAGCATTTTTTTGCTAATGAACAAAATATCAATAAAATAAATAAAATAAAATAATTTAAATTTAATTGTAAAACAAAAAATTGGTTCAAGAACCTTGTCTGAATAAAATACAGTCTAGGATGAGCAAAGTTGGTATTTAAATAAGGAATTGTTTAATCAAAGTGGGGTTCAGAATCTGTCCAGATATTCAATGTCAGCTTTTGTTACTAAAGAGTTTTCAGTATAGTTTTTTTGATGCCAACTGTGGCTCAGAGGTAGAGCGGGTCGTCCACCAATAGAAAGATCAGCGGTTTGATCCCGGGCTCCTCCAGTCTGCGTGTCGAAGTATCCTTGAGCAAGATAGCAAGAACCCCAAACTGCTCCCGATGGCTGTGTGAGTATGTTAAAACTGAGTACCAGGTGGCACCTTGTATGGTAGCCTCTGCCACCAATATATGAATGTGTGTGTGAATGGGTGAATGTGACTCGTAGTGTAAAAAGTGTGTTGAGTGGATGGATGACTAGGAAAGCTCTGTAAAAAATGCAGGTCCATTTACCATTTAACCAGACTCATATCAGCTTATTGCAGATTATATCAGTATTGATGTGTGTAACAGCAGACAGGTAACAAGAAACTGTAGTATAGAAATACCAAACTAGGTTCGAGGTAACAGTCACTATTATGTGGTATGCCCATGAGAGGGCAGTGACAAGTATTTTGGCACAGTGATTTAAAAAATGAAGAGGAATTAATGGATCCAAATCAGGGTTGTTTGTTTGTGTAAAATAAAAAACATTATTGGCCAATATATTCTTATCAGTATTGATATCAGTATAAAAAACGTGGCTATACTAAAGACACATTTCTCTCAGTGCCCAAAAAGCCTTTCACTGAAACACTGTGTCCTTACATATGAAAGTAACCCATCTGCAAAAATATTTCTTACTTTTGAAACTGGTTTTAATCATTCTCAATGATGAAGTGATCAAGGGAAGGTCGCTCTGTGAGTGCTCCGTACTGTTCCAGAGGAGAAGTAGAAAGCAGTGTCAGACAAGTCTTTGAACACCACGAGGTGACCCCCTTTTTTCATTCATAGCAGCCACAGAACAGCTGCTGTCTCCTTCACTGTGTGAACATTTCTGACAACACTGAATCATAACTGCAGTAATGTTCTGAATGCTGACAGTGTGTTAAAGATTTTTGTATAAATGTGAAACGGTGAACTTTGAGATGGAAGAGAAACTTCTGCTTTTGGTGTGAGACTGTAATAGCAGAGAAGATAGAGGAAATAGAAAAATCACATTTGGTTCACTTTGCTCCACACAGGCGAGGACATTATTACACAGTGTTCGGCCAGTCGAGCAGTGATTTCAAACTTTTCTCAGCTCATGCTATGTAAAGTTTCACAGATAAAACTGTACTCTGGAACATTAACTGTCTTCTGCTATTGCACCTTAAACATTTTACTTCAGCTGTATTTAACCAGACCGATTTGACCCTCAACCTCCTCCTGCCCATAGCCACAATTCTGCTTCTCCTCTCCAACGATACCAAACCCCTTCCCTTATCTTCACAAGGCAGCCCAGGCACATCCAGCGATCAATAAGCAGTAATCACCAGACTGCAAACTGGCAGACTCTTTTCCATATGTCACATCATGAACTTCTCACATTCAGCTAGCGATGCGTACTATTCAATCAGTGGTTGATGGGCTGTGAGACATCACGGTGAAAGTGTTCTCATGGAGGAGAGATGGAGGCCATTTAAAACGCAGCCTGAAGTTCAGATGCTCAGACATGATTGAATTCTCTGATAGCAGCAGCTGTTCTACAAAAAAGATAATATTTGCACATTCATTTTAGAAATCTCTCCTGGTTTGCATTTGGGCTTTGGCCCCCCCAGACATTCACATATAGAGCAAGACGATGAGTCATCGCTCTGCATAAGGCGAGGACATTTGGTGCCTGGGCTAAAGAACTCTAATGAATCTTTTCTCTACTCCCCCTTTTTCTTTATCTGTCTCTTTCTGTTCTTCCTTTTTGCTGGGCTCAGCTTAAACCCTGTCCCTGCGTCCTTTACAAAGTCACTCAACTGGATAAAGTCATTTACCTGGATGAAGGGGAGCGAGAGAGGGGAATTGACAGACGGAGGGAGGGTGGGCCATGTAGCGCAGAGAGGAAATCTTTAACAAACACTGTATTTGTAAGGAGAATGTCGCGAAATGGGAGAGGAACAAAGATACAGAGCAGTGACAAGTGGAGTGCACGGAGAGTGCAGAGTTGAAGCCTGAATACTTTGAAAAGACAAATTCAGTCCTGTCTTTTAAACCAACAACAGAACACTGTGTGTTTCTACCTCTGTATTTGTGTCTCAGAATCCCAAAAGACAGAAAAAAGCTGATGGTTGAAGAGACAAATACCGCACAGGGGAAAGAGAGAGAAGACAGCAGCAAACAAACAAAGTAGAGATTATGAAATATCAGTTACATACAATGGTTTCCATTTAATTCAGCATGTGGCATAAAATTTAAGCGACATTGGGCCTCATGCAGCAAGATTCACTCTAATTTCTCTTATATTTTCTCCTAATTCTTTCTGTTAAGTGAAAAAATAAGAGATGTCAGCTCCAGATGCAACAAATGTTCTTAACCATCCAAATCTGCTCTAACCCAGACATGCTCAATTATGAATCCAACTTGATCATAAGTTTCCTATTAGTGTGGGTAATTAAACACCCTTAAACACTATAAAAAAGCAGGGCTGTGTTCAGCCCTGAGAACATGTAGCAAAATGTTTACTCAAACAGAAACAGTGGTGCTGTTGAACATTGTTGTGTTACACAGGCGCATTGCCTTTTAATACGGCGGGGTCCCATTCAGTCCCATTCAGAGGGGCTTTGTTGGCATGGGAAACATTTGTTTAATCGCCAAAGGAAGTGTGAAATAAAAACAAAAATTGTATGGACAACAACTAAGGATCGACCTGACTTTGGTCTATATACTGTGCATGTCGTTACTGATTGGGTAACACCTCTAATACACCCACCAAACCAGAGAAAACATACCTCAAAGCCTGTTGCACACTGTGTCACATAGTTTTAAGGAAACATGATGGGCAACTGGAAAACTGAAGCAAAACAGTGCAAAAAGCTTTAGATTGAATGTGCCCCAGGTGTGGTGCTATGTGCAAAGCCACATGCCCAAGAATTGGAGAGGTGCCACCAAAAAAAAGTCTGAGAAGAAAAGAAAAATAACCTCTGCAGGAGTGAAATTGATGTACTGTTCAATAAATTTGAACAAAGTAAATGTGATTTTCCAGAGTGCCAGTACTAAAATCAATCAAAAAAAACCCCAGCAATGACAAAACAGTTGTTGTGTCAGCAGCAGTGCTGGAGGTAGAGATCCTTTACTTAGGTAAAAGTACACATACCATACTGTAAAAAAACAACAACAAAAACTTTGTTACCAGTGTAAGTCCTGCACTGAAAATGTTACTTAAGTTTAAGTATGTCATTACAGTCAGGATTAAAAGTATTAAAAGTAAAAGTTATCATCCAGAAAATTTTAAATAAATGCACAAAATCAAAATAATTGAAAGAAAAATCTGGATAAACATTTATCAAAATAGTTGCCAATTAATTTTCTTATAAACAGACTTATTGTTTCAGCTGCACCTGTATATCTTCATAAGGTTCATGTGCAAAAATATCAATTTGTAAAGTAACTAGTGATTAAACCTGTAGTGATCAGTGCAGGTGGCATGAGATTAAAATACACAAGTAAAGTAAAAGTACCTCATATTTGTACTTTAGTGCAGTACTTGACTAAATGTACCTAATTACATTCCACTACTGGTCAGCAAAGGGACACACAGTAACTGAATTTACAGTAACTGGGATCAATGGACCAGGTATAGTGGCATTTCTTTAGCCCTCAAATTTAATGATCCATCACTTTAAAACATGATCATTTAAATTTGATTACATGATATACATTCTTAAGATTTCCTTAAGGGCTGTTATAACAGGACGTTTTTTACTTTTCTTAGTGAGAATACTCTCCATCCACTCATAAACTTTTCCTTACTGTACCTGGATTTTGTCCCAAGTTCACTTATACCTCATTATCTCTGGATGATCAAATGTCACTTCAGTCTCACTCAGCAAATTATCAGATGATAAAAAAGTTTTGTTCAATAATGTGTCACTACATGGAGAACATGTGACCCTGGCCTTTTTCAGATGAACCCAAACCTCTTCAGAGTTTCTCTTCTAGCATTTATTCAACCGCTAAAATGTATTTCTGTTCTTAAAATTACATTTAAAGACATTTTGGGCCTTAAAATGGTGTAGATGTAAGAAGTGTTTTCAAACATAACAATTTATTGACACATATAGACACTGATTATTTGCAGTATCAATCCAGTATCCATTCTTATCAGCATCACCTGTACTGTGTGTTTAGTGTTTTGTGTCATTTATAACATATTAAAACACCTTCCTGAAAAGTTTTTCCAAATAATTCAGAAACATACATCAAGTGAACGATGTCAAAATGAGTCAACGTACTTTAATCCTTAAACGCTGCCTTCCTGATGATTACGCCTGTCTTGTCAGCCTCCATATACAACATGACAGTGTATGGTACACTGTCATGTCAGCTGACATAACAAGTGACAGTGTCTCACATTATGATGTCATCATTATGTAAAGGGGGCTCCCAACACTGCTGACACAGGGAAATATTCAAGAGTGGATACACTGGAAGTGAAAACGATCAACACCAGCAAAAATACATCTATCTATCTATCTATCTATCTATCTATCTATCTATCTATCTATCATTAGAGGCGTTACATAAGAAGAAAGGCAGAATATGACTTGTTTATGGAACAAATAATCTTAACCAAAGTCCCTGATGGTTTCACAAAATATGTTGTTTTCGCTTTCATCTATTTTTTGCCTAAAGTGCATCTGCTGGAATTTACACACAACTCATCACTTAAATGAACATGCTCACACACGCACACACGTTCCTACTCGTCTGCTGTTTTCCACCTTTAATGTCTGACCCATGCTTTCAAAACCCCTGTGATCGTAACCTCTAGTTAAGAGGGTTGATGAGCTCTGGGCTGCGGTAGAGAAACTGACTTCACAGGTCGATTGTGATTCTCCACGGTTTATTCGTCACAGTGCTGATGAGATTACCACAGCCATGCCTTTTCTGTTATATCTCTCTTTGCAGACTCCTGCCAGCCTTGGAGTTTTGGATGCTTTAAAAAGAAACAGATGAGATAGCCGAGACCTTTTCTGGTGCTGACGATGTGACATCTTTCTGTGGTTTAGAGGTATTTCTTTCACACGAAGCAGATGCATTCACTCACACCTGCTTCTGGCAAATTCACAAAAACTTTTTTTAACAAAACAGGGGAAACACTTCCTGCGTTTAATGTCTGGAGCCGTGCTGCATGAGGTCGACATTTCCTGACAGTGATGGTAAAATGAACTGACGTAAAGAACACTGCTAACTCGCCATTTTTATTTGACCTTTTATTAAAGTTTTGGTGGGTTTTCTATGCCTACAACAATCACATGCATGGTTAGACTCTGTCGCCTCTTCTGCCCCTTCACTGATAAACTGGCCCAGTGTTAGATGATACACGTGTTGTTTTGAGAGATCAAAGGCTGTTTGGAAAGAAAGGCTGGTAACTTATCCCATGTTCTTGATGATGAAACATGACAGTTTACTCCAGCATCGCCTGCTTGCATGAAAATGGCACTCACTAGCTTCCTCGCCTCCTCTCACCTGCCCTAGTCTCCTTTCTCTCTCACCCAATATGCACTCCCTCAGCAGATTAGAAACATGAATACCTTGTTGTCCCTGCAGGGTGTCCTGAATGTAGGCCATTAGTTTGCAACAACTTGCAAGGCTGCAGTTTTCAGTGATACATTGATTCAGCACTTCCTCTCAAATCAAGAATCCTATATAACTTTACTGTATATTTGTCACTTGGTTAATAAGATAAATAATACTAAGTTAGTCTGACAAGCTGCTGTAGGCTGCGTAACATGATGCATGAAAAGCATTCCTCTCTGGAGGATGTACAGTATGTACAGTAGTGCTTCGAAGTTTGAGTATTCAGTTGTACAAAATGAACACTTTACAGTCTCTCATAGTCATTATACTGTGTTTGGCTCTGTGCATATCCCAGAGTGAGGGGGATACACATGCAGTTCATTGGCCAGCTGCTGAAAATGATGAAACTGGTTGTAAAAACTATTGATTCTGATTGCAACAGGACACTGCCGGGGAGTCTCCCCGAGTCTGTTTGCCCTCACAGCACTGGCCTGGTGTTTTTAAACAGCCACGTTGGCGAGTCTCGGGTCTGAGTCCTGCTCGTAGCGGTAATGATAGACCTCCATCTGGTCTCGGCACGCCTCTCTGATGTTGTTGAGCCACCGTTTGATGCCTCCCCGGTTGAGATACAGCACCATTAGAAACACCACCCCGATCAGAGCCAAGACTATACCGAGGAACACGTATGACACCGCCTCAAGGTTCTCATTCACACAATCCACGTCCTCCTGCCGGAGCTTCTCCACAGGAACCCCCCTCTTGGCCTCCGGCTCGTTGCACAGAAGACGCCCTGCATCCGGGCACTGGGATGAATTCTTCAACCAGTAGTAAAACGCCTCCAACTCACAGTTGCACCGAAACGGGTTTAAAGACAAGTAGACGCGTATGCGCCTTTCCTGGTACAAAATGGTCACATCATCTCCCCCTATGCTCTCTATTGAGTTATTTATCAGCACCAGCGCGTGGAGATTATACATATCTAATCTCATCAAGGGGATTGACTTCAGCATGTTTCCCGCCAACTCCAGTCTGTGGAGGTTGCGCAAAGTTTGTGTGCTGAGCGCATTTGAGAGCTGCCCCGTGGCCGAAGGCAGGATGGAGTAATTTAGGTAAAGAGAGCGCAGCTCCGGTAACCCGTGGAAAGCCCTAGCGGAGATAGACTCCAGCTGGTTGTGGCTCAGATCCAGCAAATGCAGCCGGGGGAGTCCCAGGAAGGCGTACGGTTCAATAACCTGTATCCCGTTATAGGACAGCGAGAGTGTCGTCATTTCCAACTCCGTGCCGTTGCTCATGAACGCACCACGCTGTAAAGTTGAAATGTTTCTCCCCTTGAGTATCAAGGTGGACGTCCACTCCGGTATGTCTCCAGGTAACTCGGTGTCGTCCCCATCACGGCAGGTGACTGTCCCCGAGTCTCTGGCACAGATGCAGGAGGACGGGCAGGCATCATCCGTCCTGACAGGGGAAAACAACAAACACGCCAATGCTGCGTAATACAAACACCACTGGTTCCAAATAGAGAAGATGCACTTTGGATTGTCGGCACTGTAAAATATCCACATGTTCTCCCTCATTTTAGTCTCAAAGCAGGTCTGAGCCGATGTGTCTCGCAAAGAAGGTGACCGACTACAGTCCTCTCAGGCATGTAAAGTCGAATCAGTCCGGCATCGGGTACTTTACTGAACCATCAGAATAGAAAAAACGCTCCTTCCTCAGTCATCTCGGCGCTCTGTGTCTCTGTCTGCAGGGAAGAGGACTTTAGTTTGGGATATTTACGCATCGGGAACGGCGGACAAAAGCCGAATGTGGCTGCATGGAGAGCTTCTGATCAGCGCTCCCTTGGTGGTATTTTTGACGCCTGTCACAGAGAGAGAGAGAGAGAGGGAGGGAGGGATGCACGCGAGACCAGTACTCCCAACTCATCTGAATGTGTGCTTATTATTTCGTAAATAGGTTTAGCAATATAGTTCATCTAATTAAAAGATATATGGAAGTTACTGTAGTAAAATGTTTTCAGTGTTCACATAATTTTGCATGATAATGTTGCACATAATGTTGCTCTCTTGAGTTACTGTGACGTCATTCATTCAAACTGGAAAAAAACACCCTACCCAGTTCTTCCCAGTTAAAACAACTGAGCTCATTTATCATGACTTAGATGGTTTCAGGATAATTAAACTCATTTCCTTTCCGCATCATGTCTTTGTCATTACAGTCTCAGTTTATGGCATCTGATGTTTGTTGCAAATCAGTGGCTGTAATTATGAGCCTGTTTAATGGGGGGCCTTGGTCAGTTCTTTCCGATTGATCCATTTTCCAAAGAAAGAAAATTGGCTTTCGGATGGTTGGTCACGCTCCCCACGTCTACAGCATAAAGTTGGCAAACAAATCAATAAGCCTGAATACATAAGCCGCTTCCAACTCTGAGATCTGCATGGGTAAGTGGTGTTGGACTGACGTGGGACTGATGTGTCATGTTGTGAGTGAAACCTGGAGGTAATCAGGATGAAGGACTCTAATTAGGCAAAAAGGTGTCTTGAAGTTTTGATATGAGGACATCACAGCACAGTACATCACTGAAATGCTTCATCTTTTATTGTAGATGGAAATAGTGAAAACATTTTGCCTGTTTCTCAACTAACCAGCATAATAAAGGACACATAAATAAGCCAGAAGCAAAGACAATCTATTTATTTAATTAAGTATTTCAGCGAGCAATAGAAAGTCTGTTCATTGTAGGACAGAGAGTTAGAGGTTCAGCTCCAGTGCTTGTAGGTGTTTGTGTTCAAAAGGACACATTGGAGGAGACGTAGCTAACAAATGGAAAGATGAAAGGAAGCAAAGAGGAAAAGAGAAGTGTTACTTTCTTCTTTTCAACCGACAACAAATAAAACATGAGCTGAGGAAGAAGAAGAAATACAGAGGGAGACAGGAGAGAAGGGAGGTTCAGCACCACGGATAGCTCCAAGTGTCAGAGCAGTGCAGTTAGTTCTGAGTACACAATGAAAGGAAGAGAGGGAGAGAAATAAAGAAGTGGAGGAGGACAATGTGGTTAAGACAAAACAGAGAGACACAGGGCCTTGGAAAGCACAGAGGAGTAAGGCACTACTGGAAATAGACAATTAAGGAAGGAAAGAAAGAAAGAAAGAAAGGCCAAATGCTGCTGAACAGCATCCATCCCTCTCTGTCACACGTGGTCCCGTTTATAAAAGACATCAGACACAAAAATAACTTTCAGGATGACCTGACCACAGTGGCCTATTAACAGACCGAGTTCAAATCAAACCATTTGGGGTTCATTTAATTGGAGCAGATGCAGAGCAACAGTAAAACGTCGTTAGTCACTGAACATGCCTGATGACATCACGGTCACAATGAGCACAACTATTGGACTGTTCTTCTGCCTCTCATTCTGTGTGTGTGTTTGCTGAGTGAATGAGAGCACACACCTAGACAAAGAGCATCAGACCGTGTGTGTGTGTTCTCTCCTGATAAAGCAAAAGGTGTATCTGTGATCTGTCTTGAATTTGAGTGCCAGCCTTTTCGGTTTTCTAAAAGGAAAATGTCTGGTGCGTTTTACGTTAAATCTCATGATCCTGCTTGGTAAATCTCACACACACGACTCTAAATTTCCTAATTTATTCCCCCGTTAAACAGTTTGTTGATAGATTGTATTAGGAAGAGTTTTTGTACCATACATCATTATAACGACTTATTGGGGGATGTCTTTTTATTTTTCATTTCCTTAATGAGATTTTTGGCCTGTCATTTGTCTTTTAGGACAATATGTGAAGTCTGGGATGTCTGACTTTGTACCATGTAGTTAAAAAATGTATAAAAAGGGAACACGTACAGTGTAAAATAGAAACAGGTTAATTTAGTAAGAAAATGTTGTTTATTTCATTGATTTCGACCTCCAGCACTCTCCAGCTATATGCTTGTCTCACTGGTCTGCAAGTGCGTGAATGCTCCAAACATTACATCCATTTGTGTTTGTCTAACATTTCTATCTAAAACCATGATCGTTAGTTAAATGCTGCAACAGCCTCCACTCTTCTGGCTTCGGGCTGTCCTTTTTTTCGGTACCTAGCTGTAGGGATTTGTGCCTGTTAAGCCACAGCAGCACCAGGGGGGCGAAGGGAACTGATGTTTGGCAATAACCTCTTCAGGTCTCAATTCATCCTGAAGGTGTTGGATGAGATTTAAAACAAGTTCTTCCACACCAAACTGGGTTTGTGCATTTTCATGTTGAGACATGAACAAACTGCTCAGAGCACACTGTTGTCTAAAATATCAGTGTATGCCATGACATTCCTCTTCAGTGGAACTAAGGATCACAAACCATGCATGAAGCAAAGCTGCAGACCAAAAGTATGCACAATTATGTGAACAAAATTATCGGCAACAGTTCATAATAACCATCATAAATAAATAGTCAGTTGAAATAGATGCTTTAGTTCATAGTTAATTTACTGTTAACTAACCATGACATGATATTTTATAACATTTACTCATTACTATTAATGTTTAAAGATGCTTAAAAAGTATTCATCAACCATTCAACAAGAAATTATAATCATCATAAATGATAGCTAAAGTTTTTATAAGATTATTTTTTGCCTTTTTTTTTGGATTATCAAGTATTACTGGAACATCCACACACTTTTGGTACCACAGTGAATATAGAGTGAGTATAGGTGAGTGCAGAATCACAACTGACTCAGTGATTTATATTATAAAAGAATAGGAACAGATATGAGATTGATATTGATTTTCTAATCTACAGTAACTCTCAGCAAGACAGCAAATAAGCATATTACTCAAAATGACAAACTATTGCCTCAGAGGACAATAGGAACCAGAGAAGACATTTAGTGTTTGTATTTAACAAGGCCCATGGCACTGGGCAGTGTTAAGCTGATTGCAGTTCGCTGCTCAAGAGCACTAAATCTGGAATGGACGGACAAAAACGTCTATGGCGGGGATGTAAATATAGACACGGTGAGAGGGAGAGATAGAGAAACTGAGACAGAGGCAACAGAGCAGAAAGAGATAGAGGATGATGGAGAATGTGGTTACTGCTGGTGCTCCTGATAAGCACAGAGGGCCGTATTAACGTCAGGTTGTTTTGCCTATTACGGCATATGGGATAGTATTTCTTCCTCCAAACAAACAAACAAGGACATCTGCTCAGTCCTCCTCGTCTCCTCTCAGGACCTCTCCGCCTGCTCCACAAGTGTCTGCTGTATCTGCTGGTGCAGAGAGCTGATTTAGTGGTGGCTGCTGTTGCTGAGATATTGTTATGGTGCCCTCCTCGTGGCCTTCAACTTGACACTGAACCTTGTAATTGATTTACTCAAGACTGCCCATCCCTATCTCCTGACTACAGTCCGTGTATGTGCCTGTGTGTCTGTGTGTGTGTGTAAACTTGTGGGTGAGTGACCAGTTGCCAGTGACCTTTGCAGTTGTTTTCCTCATATCCTCAGGTGCATCATTATTCCTCTCAGTGTAGAGCATTATATGTCCACTGCAAATTCCAGTCTCACATTTTGATTTCCTCCTTCGTCCATCCTGCGTCACTCGTCATTCATTAACCTTGTTTTTAACGGCCAACCTGATCTGCCCTCGTTCTCCCTCCAGCTGGTACATGACTGGCACATACAGGACTTCCTCATAATTAAATACGAGCCAGTGTGACCCAAGAAAAGGACGAGAGCATACAGAGCAGTATGTAAAGGCTGCAGAGTCTTCAAGGCTTGAGGGTGTCACAATGCACAAAATAGTTGGTACAGTAGCTTTGATCTCACCACTGACATGACTCAGCACTTTATGCACCATATCTCCTTCGTGCATTGTGTGTTATTACACAGAAAGAATACTGTGCTCCCAGTTGTTGGCCTCACACAGTGGTCGGCAGTGGTCTTCGGCCTGCAGGCATCTCACTTAGGTGTCACGCCATCCACCATACCCTCCACCTCCAGGTGACAAAGTCAGCTTACATACTACGTCACTTTATAATCATTGATATTTGTTTGAACTAACATATGTGGTTTGCAAAAATGTACAGTGCCGACATTTTCTTCTGGTGTGTGTTAAAGATCCAACATTAGAAAACACTGTTGCCTAAAAATGATGTAGCACCTTTATTGACAGAGCTTACATGTATATGTGTTGACCCTTGCCAAAGGGTGTTTGAGTGCCCATTTAAATTTTTGGCCAATCCTCTTAGCTAGAGCTGCTGACAGCAAACATGGTTTATGGAGCACTGGGATCTGTGCTGAACGAAGTTAAACAATGTGGCAATTTGGGATTCCATACTTTGCTGTGTTTGGGGTTATAGAGCGATTTGATCTCTCCTGGGTGTCCATAGGTTTACTCCAGTTTTGGCCATAAGTGGAGATATGGGATGGGAACCTCCAAACATGAGGCATAAATGTCAAAAGCTTCAGCGGTGAAACAGACTTGTGAGTATGTCAGATCAGAGACTCGCTAAAGAAATATTTAATTGGGACACCTGCCACTGTCATCCCTGGGCTAACTTGTCATTTATTCTGTGATATCCAGGAGATTCAAAGTGAAATGTTTTGCATCTTTAGAGAAAAATGGTCTGTTGACATATGGCTCAAACCAAAACTGCAAACTTACTGTCTTATAAAGAACAGCTACAGTGTCGAAACTATGTTGAGGCATAATCTAAAGAAAAGGCAAAGATCCCTGTGTGCACAGTTGCACTCAGGAACGTTACCACTAGCTTTAGAGACTGCAGGGTTTAACGCCACCCTGGAGGGGGACAGACTTTGTTTGCTGTGGAATTTAGATGAAGCTGAGAATGAGGTTCATTTCTTGTTATACTGTCCTGTAGATGAAGACATAAGGAGTGCACTTTTTAGTCAGACAGCCTCTATGTATGTTGATTTCTTTTGGTTGGATGATCATTAAAGATTTGAGTTGTTTCAGAAGGGGCTACAGTACTGTCTATCGAAGAAATGAGCATGGACACAATATTATGAAGAACTGTGCTAATAACTCTCAGGGTGAGCAGTCTTGATTGTGACAGTATTAAAGACATATAAGGCATTTTTGTCCTTTTCCTACCTCTCCCACGCTCATGTGGCATTCAAAAACCCACTTTGAAATGGTGACCTTTAGAAACAGATTGGTCTCTTTAACTGCGATGTCAAGCGGCTCCCTCCCTCCCACAGTCTTGCAGTATTACATCTTCAGCAGATTTTGCCCTTCTTCTTACCTTTGACGGATTAGCAGTGTTCATTTAAGTTTTTGCATGAAAAGATTTAAAGCTGAGGACTACTTTTAAAAAAGTGAAAATGTCTTTCCTTCTCTGTAGAGACTTAACTGTGAAAGTGACTCCAGGAGCTGTGTATGTGCAGGATCATTACTGGCTAGAGGCATACACACTTATACTGCTGCTGACCGTTAGATGGGTGCCAGGGGACGTGCTGTGGTACACCAGGGTGCTCATGGCTAACAGTTTTCATCTCAGATCCTTCCTTAATCTTTCTCCTTGCACTGTGTGTGTGTGTGTGCGTGTGTTTGATAGTGTGGGGTGAGAAGTTGAAGGACTCTGTAGCAGTAACTGTGAATAATGCGGTTTACACACACACACATACAGGGTCAGATACAATCTATCTGACCCAACATAAAACTCTTCAGAGAGGAGTGTGCTGTGCTCATAGGAAGGTGGAGATCAGGGATCATCTATCTCCCCCCCAGACAAACTGCTGCAACATACCTCAGAGTTGAAAAGACCAATAAAAACAGTAACACCTCACTCTTTCTACCTCTGTCTCCCTGCCATCCCAAGTGCAGTGTGTGCCTCTATTTGTCTGGTCCGCCTGCCTCTCAATCTGTCTATCTGCAGCCCTGCTCCTTAAACAGTACTCCACCACTGGATGAATAAGAGATGAGGGGATGAGGGAGGAGAGGATGGAGGTGAGGGAGAAGTGAAGAAGTGCAGTGCAGTGCAGTCCAGGCAGAGCCCTGTGGAGATGAGGGTGTAAATGGATCTTGAGGAGCCGGTGTCACCTGTCCCGGGACCATTAATTAGTCATTTAGACTTGTAATGGAGTGAGCTGTAGCCAGACAGACACAACCTGCCAAACAAAGCCAAGTCACTCAATCAGACGAGGTAGCCGTGGCTGTTGATCACTCTGTGTGAGTGGAAAACTATAGAGTCATCAGAGGAATCACTGAGTCCATGTCATAACATTACATTACGTTACATTACATATGATTCAAGCGGAGGATATTCTCTTTGTTGGGTCCTGATATTTTCCAGGACACATAAAGGATCATACAAAGGATCATTTATATCATATGAATAATGAAGATAATTGTAATGAAATTTTATTTGGATAGTTTTTTTTTCCAGTGGGATTAAAGGAAATACAAAAACCAGATATAGTATGCTATAAAAACAACAGCAGTAAAAGACTGTTTTACAGATAGGACACAAAAACATTAGACTTGGGAACTCTAAAAATATATTAAAAAACAATTAGTAGTCAAACAAAGTTGGCACATAAAATAAAAAACTAAGAAAGATTTAAAAGGGTATTATAAATAAATAAACCAAACCTGGTGGCAACATAACAGAGCTGTATAGGCTATATACTGTATAGTCCGTAACTTTTTCTTGGTCAGATTTTTTTTTTTAAATATTATCAGAGGTGGGACAAAATCATTGATTTGCAAGTTACAAGTGGGTCTCAAGTCTTTGCTTTCAAATTCCAAGTCAAGTTTTTTTTTGTCAAGTCTGTTAGGAACGTCCTTAGCACCGCTTAGCTGTTTAGCTAACCTTAGCTGAGTATTAGCTCGCTATGTTCATATTTGCTTCTTTGTTCAACCTCAGATGTCAAAAGAAATTGGAAGTTGTGTCTTTGTCTGTGTTTTTCTTGGTAGCTTTTGTACTTTAACAAAAAAAAAGAAAAAGGGTATAATTTTTTACCAACTGGTGCTCAGCAATGTAATGTGTCGACTTGCTGGGAATTAATTGCGTTAACATTAGCTGATTCAGGAAATGAGAGGAACTGAATTGATTTGTGTAAGTATTTTTACATAATTTACTTTTTAATCCAGTAGCTGTGGCTCAGACGCAGGTCCCCGGCTCCTCCAGTTTGCATGTTGAAGTATCCTTGAGCAGGATACTAAATCCAAATTGCTCCCACTGGCTGTTCCATCAGTGTGTGAGTGTGTTAAAAACTAAGTAGCAGGTGGCACCTCGTATTGTAGCCTCTGCCACCAGTGTATGAATGTGTGTGTGTGAATGGGTGAATGTGACTTGTAGTGTTCAAAGCACTTTATAGGCGCTACACAAGTGCAGGTCCATTTACCAGTCTTTGGGGGAAGGTATAAAGTATTTTCAAGTCACAAGGCTCAAGTCCAAGTGAAGTCATGAGTCATTATAAGTTGAGCTGCAAGTCTTTTTGATTATGTCAAGTCAAGCCTAAAGTCATCAAATTTGTGACACAAATCTAACCCGAGTCCAAGTCATGTGACTCCAGTCTACACCTCTGCAATATAGAATTATGAATTTAAATAGTATAATAATAGATGCAATATAATATTCCATTAACAATCCTTTCTGCCTGCATATACTGAAAAGTTAATATCCCATTTCAAGGTTGCAGATGAAGGATGTTTTTGAACTTTATAGTCACAGTCATGCATAAATTCATAATTTTTCACATCAGTATCGTGACTGGGGGTTTATCTACAGTGGTGACTCATTGTCCTCAAACTCTTAAGATCTGGAGTCTGACTGTTACATGATCTGGAAATCAATAGTTCAGGTAGGTGGTGAAGATCACATTCACATATTTTCCTCTCTAAAGAAATATGACACTCTTTATATTCATTACGTTTGCAGGTAATTTAACTTCAGCAAGAGTATCACATAGAGCTTTTGAACACTGAACAGTTTTTTTTTTAATTGGATACTTGTAAGTTGAAGAACATTGATTTTGTCGTGATCATAACACTCAGTTATGAATTACGCGTATGAGTCACACAGTTGTACCACTCTACAACTGCTACTGTGTTTATTCAGCTTGTTTATTGAGCCAAAAAGTAAACCTTTAGGATGTGAGGACTTGAATATGAATAAATATAATCAGGGAATCGGGGTGATATGAGGTGATACGCATGTTTATGTATATTTTTAACCTCCTAAATTCCCCACAGCTTTACATAGTTAGTATTACACAATAATGACTCCTCCAGTAGTCAGATGGCTCAGTTTACGTCTCCTCCCGCTCCATAATAACATTAAGTTTCTAACGATCATGTAACAAACAAATGATATGGATACTTGGCTCGCAATGTCTCTATTTAGATTGAATTACAAAATGGTTGATATCTGATGTGCAGGTGACCGCTGTTTGTCCTTCTGGCTGGCACTGACCGACGATACTGAGGGCCCCATGGCAGTTAAGACACTCCTGCTGAAGGGTGAAGTGTATCAGTGACACCTTGGAAAGTGAACCAACTGCCTGAGTCAGGGCAAGACAGTGGCCTGCCGCCAGTCCTGTTAGAAGGGGTTAATCAGTTTCAGTGGTAGGCGATCCTGTTTCAGTACCACTACACGGATATAATGTTTTGGAAAAAGGAGAATCGCTTCCATTTGTCTATTAGATAATTGCTCTATAAATACTGTACTGTGGGTTTTCTTTCTTTCTTTGGGACAAAATGTGGCCAGTCACTTGTCGGCATTTATCATGGCAGTTCCATATATTCAAAGATAAGCTTTGTTTCTGGTCACATTTTATTTAGATGAAATAATACGATGCTTCTGACCACATGGCCACAGGGTGTCAGTAAAAACTGTCTGTTTGTTAAGTATACAGACTGGGGTCAGGATTAACACTGGTCAGGGGCAGGGTGAGGATTAGGATTGGTTTAAATCAGGAGTTAGAGTTTCCAGAGTACATAGAGGTCATCAGATAATCAGTGTGTTCTCACTTTGATACCTAAATGTTAAATACTAGCACTAGGTTATCCGAATATAGTAAAATATATTAAATAAAATGGACAAGACAAGGACTTACAGTAGACATTTTTAGAGTGGAGTCACACATGTAGATTTCCATGTTGACTGTGGCCCTACCTAGCCCAACATCACTCCCTCAACATCTTTCAATAAACCTTGGTGCTGTCAGGCTGTCCCCAAAGGGGCAAAGTAAGGAACAATATTTATGTTTGGCAGGGCCAGGCAATCAGAGTAGTACCCTCCATCCATCAGCAACTAGACTGCTCATCACTCTATCCACAGTCAGGGTGAACTTTGCAGGGCAAACTGCCGCTGTTCTGCTCTGCATCCAGGGCAGCAGGACACTGAGGAGATGGACGGCCAGCGACCAGAGTCTAGTGCTCTCACCTCTCTTTTATTTAATAATTAATGTATTTGTAGCCGCTGAGCGATGTGCGATGTGAGATCTCCAGGACTGTGTGGTCAGAGGAGATTGTTAGCAAAAGCTGGAAGCCACATAAGTAGATTTACTCAAGTTCTCTTTATTTATTAATATTTTTAGAACATTTCCACTTTTGTTTTACTCCAACTTTATACTTCTACTCCACTACGTTTATTTGACAGCTGTAGTTACTGGTTGCTTTGCATTAAAAAAACACAAAATACGCCTATAATATATAAGAAGTGTCTGGTTGTACCTTGTCATCTTTGCAATTCCACCAAACTGACATTTCGTCTTTACACAATTAAGTAGGTTTTATTTACAAACAGAGTTCAACCCCAAATCGAAAATGTATATTTGCCCTCTTACCTGTAGTGCTATTCATCAGTCTAGATCAGGGCTATTCAATTACAAATTCAGTTGGGCCAGATTTTAAAACCAAGAAATTTAGCTGGGCCAGACTTTTTCAGTGGCCGGTAAGCAGCAGTTAATGACAAATTTTAAACCAACACAAATTAATGTCATGAAAAATAAAACAATGTTTATTCACTGCTTCCCCTTTTAAATTTGGTCACATCTGACACAAGCATATCAAAAAGTGTCTAAAAAACAAAAGAGCTGTAATTCAACAGAACCCGAGGTAGCAGCAGTACATTTTTTTTCCACTTTTCAACGTAAACTTTACGTTTTCACAACAACACGCTGCATTCTGGGTTGAGTGTTGCTAGGCTACGGCAGAGTGTTGCATTCACGGTCTGAACTACTGTAGGAATTTCTGTAGAAATATCTGTAGGCTCGCTGAGCACATTTTTCCCGGTTTTTCTCGGCTTTTCTCGGCTTTCCTCGGCTTTTCTGGTTGGGCCACTGGCTGGGCCACTCAAGGATTGCTTCTGGGCCGCATGTGGCCCGCGGGCCGCCATTTGAATAGCCCTGGTCTAGATTGTTTTGGTGTAAGTCGCCAAGTATTGGAGATATCGACCACAGAGATGTCTGCCTTCTCTCAAATGTAACTGAACTAGATGGCACTCGGCTTGTGGTGCTCAAGAGGCCACAAAAATATATTTGGAAAGTAAATCATGACCTGGTCATTCAAGCTAATCCACAGACCTTGTTGTGAGCAGTGTCATGTTTTTTTCACAATTTTCTTTCTACTGAACTACACCTACTGTATCACCACTCAGAAGGAAGCGTGCATCTACTCATGGATGAGAGACTTGGGCTCTTGGTGTCCTCCAGGGCGGAGCTGTAATGTTAGCTAGCTCAGTGGTGCTGACTGATAAAAGCCGTAAGAGTTGAATAATCCAGCATTTCACACACACACACACACAAATAGATTAGCCTCCTGAGACACGTACTTTTGTTTGTTAGGCACTTTTAATTTCTCCTAGGTAATTGGGATCAGTACAACCAGATAAGTATAAAAAACTAAACACTGTCAACGATAATTAAGTCCCTAAGTCCTCAAACGAGACAATAATACAGTCCTCGTGTCTTCAAATGAGTACCCTCTAATTAACAGTGTCTGCAAAACTAATGACATCCCTTGTTACTTGCTTGTTATTGCCTCTAAAATTGGTCAAATGTGTTACCAGATCAAACTGCATACAATATTAGTCATAAATAAACAGGTTTCAAACATAAATTATGATCAGGTTTTGGACCTTGTTCACTTTTGTGTCGGTGTCGGCTGCAGACTGATTAGTGTATTGTGCTTTTACTACCACCAGATGGCACAAAAAAGTGTCCACGAACGAGGACAGCAGGTCTAATCAAGTATAAGAATGAAGTATAAGGGTCAAGTAAACCCAAAATGTCATGTCCTAATATGAGGACGCAGGGTCTCAGGAGGTTAGAGAAAAGTCCAGGGTATGAACACAAAGGGTGACCTATCCCCTGGTTTGGAACCACTGGACTTAACTGTAGTTAAAACTGGCTCCAGCTCGACTAGACCACTTACCGCCAGGAGGACCAGCAAGTATTACCCCTGCTGGCGTGTCCTTGAACACGACACCAAATGCCTACCTGCTCTGCAGCTGATCCCGCACTCTTTTGTAAAAGGAGAAAGTGTAATTTCCTTACAGGGAGCAATAAAGAATCACATCTCATTACAGCGAGGGATAACTGATGAAGGAGAAGCATGAGCAGTCTTTGGGGAAAATGTCTACATCATCCATCCACTTTTCACCACAGTGCTTAAAATACTCGCACCATTATGTCTGAGAACAGAGCGGGACATTTGCAGAGAAAAGGAGGCATGGATAGATGGACAAGGAGGAGGAAGAGATAATCTTTCATTTATTATGGTGGAGCTTATTAAAAAGGGGAGGTCATTATTTTTATCTGGAAAGTAGAAAGAGAGGGGCCTATTCTTAGCTTTTACCCCTGTGGCTGGTCCACAAGATAGATCTACAGTTTTATGTGAGCCTGTTTTAGAACCCCGTGCCCGACTCTGCCAAACTTCTGCTTCATCAAAATATCTCCTTCTCATATTATCATTGGTTTGTCAGGCGAATATACTTTTATGGCAGTTATGAAAAAAGGAAGAGTTGCAGTTCTTCAGTTAACATATTTAGTGCCCCAGGCGGCAGAGGGGAATGCTGATGCCACAGAATATAAACTAAGTAAATAAATAAATTTCCCAAGGGCGGCTTTCTCCTCAATATTTTTTATTTGCTCTTTTTCTCCCTCTCTTTTTCTTTTTAGAGGTTTGAAGTGTGTCACCTGGGTTATTGTTTCCTGGAGTGGGAGGAATAATGTCAGCAATATTTAGCTTTCATATCTGAGAACATCATAACAAGAGAGCAGATGCTAGTCGGGGGAGCGGAGGAAGCATTCCTCTGGAGAATTTGTCAACTTCTCCTCTCATTGTGCAGGGTAACATGATGACAGTGAAACTATAAAACTGCACTCATGTAAATACGAGCTTATTCAGTGGAAAGGATTTGAATGACAAGAACCTTAACGTATCCTCATATAACGGTCCATATGCTATGCTACAAACTATCGATTATGTACTTACACATTACGTACTTAGAGGGGAATTGATGTTTTTTTCAACGATCTGCTTTTGTCTAAATGAGTGAAAAGATGTTCAGTATTTGACATTTCTCCAGTACGAAGCTGCCTGCAGCCCGTGAGTGGGCACTATATTAAATAATAGGGCACTCAGACAGCGTCAAATAACATTAAAATACGTCCACTAGAAGTGCATTTTTTTCACACACATAGGCTCTGATTGTTAGTATAATAATCCGACAACATAACGGAAAGGAGAAATGAACGTCTGTGTTTACCTTTAGCCAGATTTGGACATGTTCCTCTGCCTGTTGCTGCTCCCTCTCTCTCCTCGTCTGCTCTTCAGTTTCAATGAGCTCTGCGTGTATGTCCGTGCACTCCGTGTTCAAATAAATACGGTCGGGCGGTCGTCAAATTCAAATGGCTCATTCAGATCCATTTGGTCAAAAACGGGTAAAAATTCAGCCATGCCTACTCCAAACAGAGTAACTCCTTGCGTTTGTAAGGTGACTCCACCGGTAACTTCCTGCATAAACTCAAATCAAGCGAGACGTGAGATTTCAGAGCCAGACTTTCACTCTCTGAGTGAGTGTTTTGACTTGCCACAACAAACATGTCTGAATTTTTAGTTAAGGTACTGATGTTAGGTTTAGGCAAGTAAAGTTACTTTTATAAGGTTTAGGAAAAGAAACATGATGATGACGTACCTTAATATAACTCTGTTTTCTTGGTTTCACATGGTTCCTAACACCAGTCTCCTGGGGGAAAGTTCTGTGCTTTGTGACCCATCCACCACCCCAGCCTGCTTCTTTACAGTGACTACTTTCTTTTTTACTCCCTTCAGGAGTCAAATGATTGCAGCCTTCCTGATAACATGGCTTACACATGAATTACTGGCTCATAATTGGTTATATACAAATTGTGGTGCATTACATTTTGTACCTATGCGTACATGCATGAAAACACTCTGAGCTGATGATCAGATGACGTTAAAACTTAACTTCCAAAAGACAACAGCTACGCTAGCAGCTCTACGAGGCTGCAAGGTGTTGCTTTCAAGGTTCAGTGTTCAAGGTTCAGTTTATTGTCATTCATACATGTTAAAAAACACGAGGGAACAAAATTAATCACTTAGGTCCAGCAGTGTACAGAATGATTAACATTTAAGCGACCAGATAGATAATAAATACAAAAAAAACAAAAAAAAACAAGCAGCATGGCAAAGTGCATCAAAAGTTGCACGTAGTCGCAGCAGTACAAAGTGCAGAAGACAGACTTTAAGTTAGAGTATTCATATGCCTCACAGCCTCTGGGAAGAAGCTGCACTTTAGCCTAGTTGTTGGTGCTTTGAGGCTGCGCAGCCCTCTGCCTGAGGGGAAGGGGGTGAACTTTCCTGTGCTGGGTGGGTGGGGTCCTTCATGATACATGACGCTCTGCTTCTGCACCTGTTGACATAAATGTCCTCCAAGGAAGGGAGGCTGCTGTTGGTTATTTTCTTTCTTAGCATACATGAACCTTTACAAGCTCACAGTAAGAATGCTAACGTGCTGATGCAAAACAAGTGTGATCTATCATGATCACCGTCTTTTTGCATCTTAGCATGCTAACATTTGCTGATGAGCATTACACACAAAATACAACTGAGCCTGGATGTTATTAGTTTTGCAGGAATTTGGTCATAAACCAAAGTTTCGGAAAACTGGAATTTTTGACCTGATGGTGGCGTTATCTGAAAAGTTGAAGGATCCTCAAAGGTATTACAAGTCACCCTGAGGGGAACATGGGGAATGTGTTTACCAAGTTTCATGCCAATCCATCCGATAGATGTCAAGACATTTCACTTAAATCTACAGATGTCTAATGTTAGCACTACAGGGATTTATCTTCTGTGGACCCTGAATACTTGCACAGAATTTTATCACAAACCATCCGTCAGTTGTTAGGGGTGCTTTCAGACCTGTTCTCTTTGGTTTGATTCAATTGAATTCAAGTTTGTTTGCCCCCTAAGTGCTGTTTTTTTGGGTAGGTATGAACGCAGCAATAGCACTTGGTTGCACACCAAAACACCCGGACTCAGACCTTTTTGAAGAGGTGGTCTCAAACTCTGGTGTGGTTCGTTTGTGGTGAGAACATGTTCTGACCTCAATCCAAACCAACTGCAGTCACAGTATATATTGTTTGGATTAAATATGAGCATGTTACAGTCCTGGAGGATTATTAATGTGCACCTCCTCCTGTACTGCCTTAATATGCACATTCAGCACATCCAATGCATCAAAACATTGTTTTCTAGTTGGAGCCGCGCCTCGTTGTCAAACTGTATGGTTTGACTAAAATAAACAATGCGCTAAAATCAACCTGCGTAGTTGTCCCTCCATTGTGACATTAGAAAGTGTCACATTTATCTTGCAAGTGTTCTCTCTTCTTCAACGTTTTATTTACTTCCTGGATTTTTCCCGCATGGAAATTCTGACCAGTCAAGAGCAGCTTTCTCATGCAAAGGCTTTTTTGCTGGACCACTTGTAAATGCTGCTGTGAGAACACGAACCAACCCTTGGAAATTATGCAACTTTGTAACAAAATTACTCTCTGAATCAGACCAAAGCAAGACAACTCTAGGTCTGGAAGCACCCTAAGATTATTTCACTTGGGACCAAAGTCACTGACTGACAAACCAATCCCAGAGCTGTGAGCCTCCCGTGTCTAAAAATGCATAACATTCATGTGCCATTCAAACTATAACCTTGTATGGTTCGGGCTGCTTAGTCATAGGTGTGTGTGTGACTGTGTTCCAGCAAGGTGAACAGACTGTTTAAGGAGAATGATTGCCTATGGGTCTGTCGGTCCAGCCGACCCTCACCTTGTCCTGTAATGTACACGCCTCTCATGCACACATGCCAAATTTAGCAAGCCCTTCTCTCTGCAGCTGAAATTACACCAGCCCTCAAACACATAGATCCTGATTCTCATTTAACCCACAAGCCCCCCCCCCCTCTCTTTCTTTCTTTCTTTCTTTCTTTCTAATAATGAATTGGATGTTGAAGTTGTACCCTGAAAAAACTAATGAATGTTTCTATTTTTGCAAAACAAGAACAATTAAGGTCTTCCCAAACTGTGGGAAGATGGATGGGGAATTTATTTTTACATGAACACCAGCCACATTACCATCGTCTGCATCATGTATCAGATGTCCTCCATCGTGGAAAGACGGCCTGAAACATGGAGCATCGAGGAGACTCGACTAAAGGAACAAATCCACTTTAAGGCAGATGCAGACATCGGAGAGCTTGAGGGAGTCCGAGGAAGTGATGGGCTCATGTAACTGTCAGGATGGCAGGAAGGCAAGAGGAGATATTTTGTCTCATGAAGGTGAACATGAGACCCTCCAAAGGGGTCTTCATGTGAGAATTTAGTGCAGGTTAATTGATAAGTGGTGAAAGGGAGGTCAATGGGATTGTTCCTGTTTAAGTTAATAACACGAAATTATGATCACAAACAGGAAACTACAAACTATTAAAGTTGTTTTTAGCAGTTTTAGTAGAGGGTTGTGTTTCTGAGCTTCATCTTTGTGCTCTAGTCACATGATTTTTAAATATTTGGCATCTGCTCTTCTATCGGTCAGAGAAACTGACAGTCATGCCTGTGAAACACAAACCAATCAGCAAGCAAAGGGACACTCAGTTTTCTACATGTGGATCAGTTCAGTGGTCATGATGTTTTTCACATTTTAACAAGATATTTTCATGTTACAATAAGATGTATTGCAATATACAAACTTATTATAACAAGTGATACTGATCCATTTTTGTTTTTGTTTTTATGGCATGGCAGTAATACATCAGGGTTATTATGGCTTTAAAGTTTTGCTGGAAAACCTGTTAGAAACTGGGAGCACTGGGTTTGAAAGATATTGGTGTTTACCTGGCAAGTAGTTTCTAATAGATTAAAAAAAAGAACAATGAGTTGCATTGTGGGAATTGTAGGATTCAGAGTTGATGTCTCAACAGCTATTGGATGGATTGAGTTAAAATTTAGTGCAGACTTTCATGGTCCCCGGAGGATGAATCCTTCTAGCTGTGGAGGGGGCTCAATTGTGGTAATTTTTGAATCGCTGGGAGCATGTAAACCAAAAATAAATTGGTTTGGAAGTGCGAACTATGACAACATCAGTGGCTGTGTCTTAATCTCCAGACTGAAAAGAGAGGATGGAGTTTTGCATGTGATCATCCTCATTGTCTCCTCACCATCAGCTGGTCCTTGTTTTTGTATAGAAACAGATTTGTGTAATAACAGAACAAAAGCTTGCACACCTCACCTGCATCCAGACATCAACACAGCAGTTTATCAACTCCTGGGACCAGTGTTCCTTGCCTTTGGCCACTGAGCTGTTTGTTGAGCTGGTGCCTGCTGCTTTTTGTTTCTGGTGAAATTCATAGAATAGTGATGCAGCTGTGCTGAACCCATGGCTAAACCCCACTTTGCCCACGCTGACTAGTAAATAGTTGGTACCTTAGGGAAACCTGGAGGGGTTCTCTGCCTTTTATATTTGCTCCACTTCTGCTTTATGGCTGGTCAGGGAGCTTAGTATGTCTTTTTGTTTGGCTATGTAGTTCAAGTGAATTTTAATTTGCTGGTGGTTTTGTTTATTATTTTGGCCTTGACCGTGACACCTTATTTGCTTCCTGTGTTGAATTTTTAGTCGAGTTTATCTGTTTATAATTTCTCTGCAAACAAAAGTTTTGGATGGTTATTGGTTGCTTCCTGTGTCTCTCTGGACGTTGAGTAAAGGTCATAAGAAAGGGTTAAGAGTGAACATATTGCGACAACTGTTGGATGGATTGTCATCCAATTTGGCTTCATGGTGTTTGTTAACTTTGGTGATTCCACACTTTCCATCTAGTGCTCTTATTGCAGCAAGTCATTCTGTTTATTGGTGTGGTTTTCTTTACAGTGAGCCTCATGAAGCCACAGGACACTCCAAGTATGGTTTAAATCTGTCTCTTGCGAGTTACAATGCCAAATTTGTCTTTTTTAATTTTTTTTATTTATTTATTTTTAAATTTTGCACTTGTAATTCAGGTTACTCTTATTATAGTTATTATTAATTACATTTCTAAGGATACAAAATAGTAATTCCATATACCATTTCTTATTATAAATCAAAAACAGTTAGGATATTCATTTTAAAGATATCTGTCATTAGGAGTTTGTTTTCAGGTCAGAAAGCAGCTGGAGCTGATTCTGATGACTGCATCATAGGAGCTGCTGGTAAATGTGTGTCAGGTGAGGACTTCACAGTCAGTATGTTGTTCTTGTCTTTCACGTTACTGTTACAGCCACACCTCCAGACTGAAGGTCAGAGTTCATTGTTATGGTTACCAGCTGTGTGTATAATTCATGCTGGGTTGGTCGTAATGTTGATGACCAGCGGCTTACAGGAGATGAGATGAGTCAGGCCAACTCAGCTGTTAGTAACTCTGTCGGTCTGTGTTACAGTTATTGACGCAGGCCTTGTTACAGAATACACACGCGACAGCTTTTTGTTTGCGGTCTGGCCAATTTTGATTGCATTATGTATAGCAAGACATCTGATAAGCCCAAGATCACAGCCACTGGAAATGGCCTCAAATGGCACTGGACAGTCGAATAAGGAACCTGCGATCTGATACTGCAGCAGCAAGCAGCAGGCTTACCCACGCTGGCTGTGTTGCTCTTTTTCTTGTGCTCCTCTTTCCTCCCCACTTCACAACATTTAGTTTGCTAGTGTTTTTCCTTTTGAACATGAGCTCACATTTTCTCCCTGAGCTCCTGTCTGATGTTGAAGCTTACAGAAAAGGAAGCAAACAAACAAACAAGCCAGAAAACATGAACATGCAGTTTGTATGATTCTCGTGAAAAGACAAATACAACAGCTGGAACCTGAGCTGACTAATGATGTACAATGAAAAAAGTGGCATTTTTCATCAATGTCTGTATAGAGGAATATCATCGGATTTTAACATTCAAATACTGTAGCTTTATCATCTCCAGGATTACTATGACAACTATCACTAGCTCTACATCAGTGGATGTTGAGCTACATTAGTGAGCACCTATTGTGTGCTGCATCTCTTTATGTCATTGTAAGCAACGTTATCTCTGGTTCTACATTTGCAGATTTTAAGCTGCATCAGTGACTCTCCCATTATCTGAAATGTCATGTTACCATTATGCCGATATACGGTAGCTCATTAGAGGACAAACCGTGCAAAAAAGGGGACGTGCTCAGGATTTTCTAAGAGGGATTTGAGCAGAGTGGAATGACTGTACCGGGTTCATTTGAATTTAAAATGTAATTGTTTGCAGAGTGACTACATACTGTACATCAGCATGATTCAGTCAGACAATTCTCTGATTTAGACAAAGAGAAAGATTTTATTATAGTTTAGCATCCTGATGTCTTGTATAGCAGTGTCTTGCAAAAAACATACCTGGACATGGACTGGTTTAACACATAAAAAATAATTTCACATTTATTCAAGCCAGCTAGTTTTGACGTCTACTGTACAGTAAAATGTACAAAAATAAAGATGCAATATTAATTGTAGTCCACCTAAATTAAACATAATATTGGTTCATAGAAAATTGATCTTGAACAGTTGTTAAGATACTGATTGTCTGTTAGATTATATACACTCACCAGCCAATTTACCACCACTGGTGACTGTGGAGGCCATTGGAGTGCAGTGAACTCGTCATGTTCAAGAAACCAGTTTGAGATGATTTGATCTTTGTGACGTGGTGCGTTATCCTGCTGGAAGTAGCCATCAGAAGATGGTACACTGTGGTCATACAGGGATGGACACGGTCAGCAACAATACTCAGGTAGGCTGTGGTGTTTAAACCATGCTCAGTGAAGGGGCCCAGAGTGTGCCAAGAAAATCTCCCCCACACCATTACACCACCACCAGCAGCCTGAACCGTTGATACAAGGCAGGATGGATCCATGCTTTCATGTTGTTTACACCACAGTCTGACCCTACCATCTGAATGTGGCAGCAGAAATCCAGACTCATCAGACCAGGCAATGTTTTTTCAGTCTTCTATTGTCCAGTTTTGGTGAGCCTGTGTGAACTGTAGCCTCAGTTTGCTGTTGGTAGCTGACAGCAGTGGCACCTGGTGTGGTCTTCTGCTGCTGTAGCCCATCTGCTTCAAGGTTGGACGTGTTGTTGGTTCAGAGATGGTCTTCTGCAGACCTTGGTTGTAACCAGTGGTTATTTGAGTTATTGTTGCCTTTCTATCATCTTGAACCAGTCTGGCCATTCTCCTCTGACGTCTGGCATCAACAAGGCATTTTCACCCAGAGAACTGCTGCTCACTGGATATTTTCTCTTTCCCGGACCATCCTCTGTAAACTCTAGAGATGGTTGTGTGTGAAAATCCCAGTAGATCAGCAGATTCTGAAATACTCAGACCAGCCCATCTGGCACCAACAACCATGCCACATTCAAAGTCACTTAAATCACCTTTCTTTTCCATTCTGATGCTCGGTTTGAACTTCAGCAGACATTGAGTTGCTGCTAGGTGATTGGCTGATTAGCTATTTGTGGTAACAAGCAGCTGAACAGGTTGGTTGATTAATCGCTGAAAAGAAAATTAATTGACAGCTGTTTTGATAATTAATTAACTCTTTAAGAAATTTAAAATAAAAGTCAAACATTTGATGGTTCCAGGTTCTCAAATGTGTTTTACATTATAGTAAATTGAATATTTTGGGGGGTTGAGCGGTTAGTCACACAAAACAAGACATTGACGGCATTGTGGGTTCTACAGTAGGATATTGTGATGGAGCATGATTCACTGTTTTTTGAGACTAAACCATAAATCAAGAATATAATAAGCCGATTAATATACGATGAAAATAACTGTTAATTGCAACCCTAATCTCAGTTTCTTCTGAATGTTTTAGGTTTAACAAAGAATGACATAGCCAAGCCCCACTGGAATAATCCCTGTGATATTGTGTAATTCTTAGTCCCAGCAGTTCATGAATGGCTTTACTTTTTTTGGCCCTGAACCTGCGGCGATCTCGTCACCACAGTATTTAGCAGTAACCCGTCCCGTGGAGCCTCTGGAGTTCATACACGACTCCTCAGCTGATTTCACCAGCTGCCTCTCCCTCAAGTTTTTTTTGTCTTGACCTTGACTTTCTGTAAGTACATGCTTACGTCTGTCAGATTGGCTGCCCTCCAGATACTGCTGATGTCTAACTGGCAGATGCCTCAGGAGTTCCAGCTGTGATCGAGATTTTATTGTCTCTGCTCTACAGGAGCTTTCACTCATCTCTGAAAACCAATGAACCTCTAATCTACAGCAGAGCTCCCTGTGTTCTAACTACTTATTTATGTGCTGTTTATTTGGCACATTAGCATTCGTTTCTCATCCACCACCAGTTACACAGAAGGTTACAAATTGATTGCAAGTTGAGAGAAGAAAAACAACTTTATAAACTTTAACATAATGTGGCTGGCTCTTAAAGACTTTTAAATTAAATGTATAAACGTCTTAGAGGGTATTAAGTGGGCGTTTTAGGTTCAAGAGCCAGAGCTACATCTTGCTTTCCAGCCATCGAAGCATGAAATTGAATTTGTCCGTGGATAACTGCTGCCACCTAAAGGTCAGAGGGCTACCCATACGTGTATGTAGCTGAGGGTATTTGCAGATTTTATAAATAGATTAACTTGTTTCAGTGTAAACCATCACTGTTTTTCAGACTGGCTTCAAACAAGAAGTCCACAATCATGAAAAATACATTTACCTCAGATTTGTTTAGAGAAGTACATGTAACCTGGAAGTACCTGGTGGATAAGTTGTCTCACGCTGCATGACTACCACTGAAGCATGAAATTGAAATTATTGATGGATACATTTTGACACCAAGAGGTCAGACAGCCACAATGAACTGCATGTATACCTGAGGCCGTTTTGGTAGCGGAGCAGGCCTGCTTCTAAAACATTATAATTATATACTGTATAACAGTATAAGGTACTTGTATTTATAATACATACGACAGCACACAAGGCATACAATCAAAAACTTTCAGTTTTTAATCACTTTAATTACAAAAATGTAATTATATTGTTAAGATTTTCGCTTGCATGTGTACGACTATCCTCGCAGACAGTCCTCCATAGCTTGCAGCTCCTGTAATTCATAACAGTGAGGGCCACAGTGAAGGCAGAGGAGCTGTCTGACCTTGGGGATGACAGAGAGGGCCGGGCCTCTGGCACCACTGAGAGAGGGAGAGAAGAGAGACACAGAGCTGTTATTTCTACTATTAATGTCAGTCAAATATATAAAATACTAGGACACATTTACCATCAAACATTCAAAACGACACGCCCTGAAAATCTTCCCCCGCTGTCTGTACAACTCACTCACCCATTGAAGTGCAGCTGAGATAATTTGAAGAGTTGTCGACCCAATTCGATGCTGTTTTCTCCGTACTGGGAGCCGATAGCTGCGGCACTTTTCTCCAAACAGGAGGCTGCATTGATCCAGTCACCTACAGGACCAGCAGAGAAGAAGCAAAGCATTAAGAGGACTGCAGTGGTCATAACTAAGAGCTAAAGGTCATCATGATTCATCTGACAATCCACAGAGTCTGACAGTTCTGTTACTGGCTTCTTGGCTTTGACGACATACCAAACGTAAACATGATTTAAGAATAGGAGCTGATTAGCACAGCAACATGTAGCCGATCACCACTGTGTTTGTTCAGTAGCTGCTACTACTCTTATTTTCAAGTCTGCTACAGTACCAAGGTTTGGGTTAAGTGCGGGGTGGTTATTTCTGACTTAAAAATAAACCTTCCAAAGCCACACTGCGGCTCGGGCAGATACTATTTACATTTTCTCATGTCTGCTAAAAGTCACACAAAGTTACAACTTAGTTTTATAATTATATTTAAAGTTTGCAAAGATGTTGCTTGATACAGTTTGTGTTACACTGTGTTCCTGTTACTGAAAAACAAAACAAAACATTGCTATCACCAATGTGGTACATTGGTATGAAAAGTGAATCAGTTCTTCCTCAACCTTTTAGTAGTTTTGTCCGCTGTTTGTGAAAGCGCTCTGTTGAAGTATGTTAAGCCTAATAAAATACCAGTTGAGAGGCCTGTTGGATTTAGTGGTATGTATTGGCAGAAATGGTATATAATATTCATAACAGTGTTTTAATTTGTTTATAATCACCTGAAAATAAGATATGTGTGTTCGTTACCTTACAATAAGCCATTTCTGTTTAACATACAGAGTGGGTCCTCCTCCACGGAGTCCAACATGTTATTCTACAGTGGCCCTGAACAGACAAATAAAACACTGGCTCTAGACTGGGTCGTTCGCATAGCCGCGAAAGTTGTCCTACACACTTGGCACACGGGAAACGTTTAAGTTCTGCAACCTCTTGCTAGATGCTATTAAATCCAACACACTAGACCTCTGAAGCGTAGTAAAATTTTATATAAATAACTTTGTCATATTTGCTGAAACTTTCACTTTATCCTGACAGTAGTGCACGAGATTGATAATCTGTGTAAAATGTCACATTCCTCTGCCTCCACTTTGGGCTTCTAATAGCATTTGCAAGAATCCACCACATCTGAACAAAAACAACCAATCAGAGCAGAGGAGTCTCTTAGTTTTTGTTCGACTATATCCAACATGGCCGCTGGGTCACAAACTTTCTCATTTCACACAGCTAAACATTACACTAAAATATGTTCCTGAACACACTTGATGTGAGAGACAGGCAATGCAGTAACAGAATCTTGATTCATATTTGATCAATGCTGCCGAGTTTGGCAGTTTGACTGCAGTTCACGAGCAGCGACTGACATGATTGACAGCTGCGTTAGAGGCTCCTCGGCTCTGATTTTTTTCAGGCACTGTGGATCCTTGCTAATGCCATTAGGAGCACTAGGAGTAGTTTGTTAAGATATAGTGACAGTTTCAGCAAAAATGGCTTATTAAATTAAGTTTTATGCAAGTTAGCAACTGTGGCTTTCATGGTAAAAGTGCACCCTTACCACATGAAACAGTAGGGGTGTATGAACCACAAAGCTCATATGCAAATCCTCATGCATTATTAGTCTCACCCATTGTAGCATATGCTCTGGCTGTGGCATCTGCCAGCTCCCCTTGTAAAGGGTGTGTTTCTGCAAGGATCAGTTCAGACTGGCTCTGGGTCCTTCTCAACAGTCTGAGAGCCTCATCTGAGGGAGCAGAAGAATAATATGGAGATGTAACAAAGACCTTCTGAATAAATTACAGTGATACATTACTGTATCTGCATTTTAATGTAGGTTTTCGCAACCACCTGGCCTCTCTCTTTCCATGAAGTCCACAGCCTTCTCCAGGTTGACCCTGATCTCCTGCAGCTTGTGGCTCACTTCAGATAAAGACATGCGACAGCCACAGGATGAACATATGAATTCTTTTCCTCTGTTATCGCTGCTTTTCTGAAAATCACACAAATAATTAAGATGGAACAGTTGTAAGATAAATCTCTAAAGAGGAATTTATTAATAAGTAATAAAATTACTAATGCATTTTTGTATTAAAAATCGCCTACTTTAAGAGATCCTTTGCACTTGGAACACAGAAGTCCAGACTGTGGACTGCCTCCAACACCCAACCACTGCTGTCTGCCCTCTGAACCCTCCGCCTCCTCCTGCAGCTGCTGAACAGTGCAGGCCTCACACTGACACATGAAATAGTACTGTTCCTGCAGGACACGCTGGCGTTGTTGGGTGGCCATTCTACTGCTGTGAGGACCTAAGGGAGGGGGGATTGTGGTTGATAACAGCACAAGTTCTAAATTACAAGGAGGAAAGTAGCAGAATTACACTGCGAACTGGAAACAATGAGACACTGATGCCAATGGAGAGTGCTGTAAATGCTGCATCAGGATTGGCTGACAGACAAAATGAAACACACTCCATTAACGAGACAAAGTTAAACATTTTCTTACCATAGCAGTGCAGGATGTCTTGTCCGGGAGTGATAACTTTGGCTGCTCGGACAGTCACAGTGACTCCACGGGCTGTGTGTCTGCTCTCAGCCAAACTCTCACTCAAGTCTGCAGACAGATCTGAACCAGGAGGATCAGCACCAGCTCCAGTTCTGAACACCAGACTGGTGTTGGGACAGCAGGAATGATTCAGAAGACTGAGAGTTGGGAATATTGCTGTAGCAATGCGGATCTCCCTACTGGACTGCACTGGTGAGTTTGCTGCTCCTGTGAGATGCAAGACCAGAAAGTAAAGATAATTTTGCAACAAAAGCATACATTCTTCTAAAGTGGATTGAACTGAAGTTTAAGCATGGATACAACTACAGCAGAGCTAAATCAATTAGTCAATCACCAGAAAATGTACTGACAGTTTAGATGAACACTAGAATAAAATGCTCCAATTCACTCATCCTAATGTCTCAAATGTCTCAATTTTCTATGATAATAAACTGAATACATCTGAAATTCAGACACTCAAGACTAAATGAGGGAACTAATTGCTTTCATGTTTCTAACTTTGAGACAAAGTCATGATTTTCTATTGTGATAAAACTCAGTTTAAGGCAAACACTTATGAGTCACCTGTATCTTGCAGCATGATGATTGCCTGGGCGTTACACCTCAGCTGCAATAAGTGCCTCAGAACTGCACTTCCCAGCAGCCACAGCTCCGAGCTCCAACCTGCTGTACCTCCCTCCTCATCTGGTGATTGGCTGTTTGCCCTTAAGGGTCTACTAAGGTCCAAAGATGCAGGTGAAGGTCCTGCCTTGCTGAGCTTTTGGTAGAGAGTTGCTATGGTAACCGCACACAGGAAACGCACACTGAGGCTGTGGCGATTCAGGTGGTGCTGTAAGTGAAACACGCTCGAGTAAGAGTCACCGTGGTATGAAGCAAAAGGATCGGGCTGATTTGAATGACGTGGACGGGAATCACTGGAGTCTCTGTTGAGACAGCTCAGCTCTGGCTGCGTGTGCTCGTCTCTGTTTGGATCCCTGGCCATTTGGATGTTTTTTAAACCCGCCTTTAGCGCTACCCTCAGGGCGAGCTGTGACATCACACCCATCACCATCAGATCTGCTGCCAGTGGACACTCCCAGCGGTGATGTTCCTCCCAGGCATCTCGCTGACAGGAGGTTGAACAGTATCGGCTGTAGCTACACCTCTCACATGGCACAGGGCACAGTGTTTCAGTCAAACACCTGTGACAGCGCCTGTGCTCCACTCCAAGCAACACTCCCTTTTCTACGTCCTGCCTTCCTCCCTTCCCTTTGACCTCCTCCATCCCTGGTATAAGCACACAGCTGTATGGCCTTTCATGAAGGATCACCTCCCCGGCTGCTATTCTCTCTGCACCCACAAGGTGTCGACCTTTCTCCGGGCTGAAGCCAACAGCAGCTTGAGGACAAATCCCAAATGTGAGAGGTTCTACAGATGCCCTTTTTACTTCGTCTGGGTCTTTACAATTCTTTGAGGCAGGACTGTGATGATCCTCTTTTGCATTTTGACCTATAGAGAGGTGCTTGAGGCACTGTGAGCGACGGTCCTCTAGTTTATGCAAAAGATGAGAGGGATAGCCACTCTTTAGAGCTTTGTCAATGTCATCAAGGGATTCCTGAGGGGAAATACAAAGAAACACAGGAGTGTGAGCCACTAAAAAAATAGAGAGTATGAGAAAAACACAAAGATGACTGACATTTTAATATGTCATCAGTTTAAGTCAGCACTTTAGCTTCAAGACAAGAAAAATGAAGAAATAAGAAAGGGTTAGGGCTAAAAAGAAAGGAGAAAGGAATGATAAAGCCATTTCTGTGGGACATTCACTGAGAAGTAGCCATCGTGGCATGTGACAGGAGCTTCATCACTGATCCATTAAAACTTCAAAAGGCCACTGAATAGATGATTATCCTGCACACTTCAGATTTTATCTGCAGAGTCGTTCAGCCCTACACAAGTACAATCAAAGACACATAAAAGAATGTAATATGTCCGACTTGCTTCATTAGAGTCCAAGAAATTAAACAGTGAAACAAGGCTGAACCAATCAGCCAATCATGAGGCTGACAGTCTTCAATAAAATGAGGCATTATAGAAAATGAGTCCTTGACATCTACAATATCTCTCAATGATATTTCATCGGCTCCTGTAAAACGTTGCTGCAGTGAAAACAGGCTAAATGATAGTGACACATAGTGTATGTCCTGTCCTGTGGGGGAACAGCAGCTTCCTGACCACAATATCTGCAGACAGACCAGGGTCAGAGCTAAATGCTCGTCTTCCAATCATATAAACAGCATGTTAAGCATATGCGGATACTGTTTACATAGAATTACACATAATTAAACATAATAATTTTCCTCCTGCAAACGTCCTGCAGTGAAGTGCTTTCCAATTCAATCACACAATGATGAGGCAATCTGTTAGGTGCCTACAGGCTCACTTTCAGACAACAAATAAGAAGCAGATCTGGTATAAACAGGTTTTTATGATACCACATGTCCGACACCAGCTCACGATTTAGTTGTTGAAGATGGTGCCATCTCACCTGGTAGTGCTGCAGATGGTAGAGTGCAGCAGAGCGGTTGGCATAACACAGAGACAGCTGCTCTGAACTTAGAGGAGCAAAGCACATACCCTGTCAATGGGAGACAGAGAAGCTGGATGTTAATGTGTATTAATTAGGACTTTAAGGCATACTGCTACAGAAATCCAGATGTGTTTTACCAACTGTTCTGAGAATATGAACAGTTACTTTAAAACCAGTTTGCACTGATATTATTGTCATATTTTTTTTACATTACATTATAGCTTCAGCCATAAGATAAAGGAATAGAGTGGTGTCCTTTTTCATAAACACTTCACCTGTGAATAGTGCAAAGCAGCTGCAGTGTAGTCTCTGGTCTTGAAGCTAGAGTTGCCCCTCTCCCTGCATTTGGCTGCTTGCTCTGTATCCTTGTGTACAGAGTATCCTGCAGAGATGGACTGCAGCAAGTCCAGGTCATCTTGGCTGTAAATTACAAAAAGACAAATTACAGAGAAACCTTCTCTATGACCAGCAACTGAAATAGTGTTTAAATGTTCCCCAAAAGAAGCTGAGGTTTATTATTTATATTCCTAAACCAGTTCTGGAAACTTGTGTTCATTTTAGCCAAGTATGCGGAAGTGGGTTTAAGTGAAAACAAGATGGCTGATCAAAAAGGTGTGCTTTAAATACTCAATGGACCTTTATTTAGATTATAAAGTGGTCTCAGGCTGATCAGATGCTGCACCCACGAGCACCAAACAAAAGTACGCTAAGCTAGCTACTCACGATGTCAGAGATAGGGCACATTTGAAAACATCATCGACTTCAAGCAGGGATGTAAACTTGTCCTGTAGTTCGGGGTCGAGTCCAGTCCATTTCTGGGCAACATGATCCTGCCACTGGACGCACGGAAGATCCATCATGAACTACAAATAAACCACATGGCAACTGAGGGACAGTTTAGGGTTTGTTTTGGTGTCATGCCTGCTCGCTGCAGAGAACAAGCTAGCGTGGGTGAAAGGAGAGTTTCCGAGTAGAACCTTCAAAATAAAAGCCGCATCGTTTAAACACATTGCTGTTCAATTAAAATCCATCTCCAGATTTAAGATTTGAGAAAGGTTACCTTTCATTGTTGTATTGCACGAGCCTTACAACAAAACTGTTCCTTCAGGCCGTAAAAATGTGCTTATTTGGAGGGTGAATTTAAAATTTTCATAGGGTAGCGACTAAGTTAAGCTCACATTCCTGGGAATGTGCATCCTACTTGTTAAAACATATCCAGAATGTTTCGTTCATGCATCGTTAAACGTTACGTTACGTTCTTAAAGTTAACTTTCATCAGTTCATCACGTCTGCCCTGACAATTTCCACAATATCCTGATGTATATACTTTATTTTGAAGTCACACCTTTCCCAAATCCGGTGTTTTTGCCGAATGTTACTAAAATATTGCTTGTTTCGTTTCTCTCGCGATAACTTCCGCGCCTTTACTTTGGCAGTATATATAAGCTAAAGTCTGCTGGATTTGAGAGACACTTTAAACGGAGGCCATGAGCTTACAACTGACACAAGGGGCAGTTGAAGTAAGTGAGAATATCGATATAAGCGAATTGCTGTGTTTTTTCCTCTCTTGCCTCGATGTCTCGTCGCTTGTATTTAGCGACGTAGCTCTGCTAGCTGCAGCTGTTAGCACTGTCAGCTAATGAGGTTTGGTGCGTTGTCACAGCTGACGCTACAGAACCATAAACACACCACACACCACAAAGTTTAAACCCTGCTGTTGTTTGAAGCCTAATAGTAAGTATATTTGATAATGTGGGGGGATAAATGTAGGCTTTTTTATCATCTATTAAAAACGCAGAACACTGTATTAGTTATGTGGGTTGACTGAAATCTTTTCATACCAATTCCTCCCACTGTCCCACACACATGGGGTCCAAATGAAAACAACAGAGCGGTCTGGTTATGATCATAATGTTTACCTGCTAGGGGCGGCACCAAATAATTGCCACCTCATTAACTTCCAGTCAGTGTTGGTCTGTAACTTTGCATTAGTGGCATGTTAATGTGATGGGACAGGATGGGGTCAGGCAGGGGATACTAACAAGTCCATCTGTGTTATTGTCTAGGCCCTGTTCAGAGGTGAAGAGGTGGACAATCCTGTGCTGCAGGTGCTGGTAAGTAAATTTAGGATTCCCCTTTCACCAACCAATACAGCTATACTGTATTTAAATGTTCCCATCTATTAATCAAAGTACGAAAGTTATAAATTAAGTTATCTAGAAACAATGTGCCCCTACTTCTACCAGTGCAAAGCCCTACAGCCAAGAGATGAGACTCACTGAGCTGATCCTGATTATTTCTCACAAACCAGTTCAGTGTTGTGCCCCAGAATCAGAGTCAAAAATGCACACAAAGATAAATGCAATCTTTTGTGGCCCCAAAACGACAGTACACTGAGGCAACTGATGTGACCACAGTGAGTGACGAAACACATGTTAACAACAAGGTACCGAATGCTCACAATGTGACCATAGAAGAAAATGTGGCTACCAAAAGTGGAGTGCAAACAGCGTGGATGAACTTCTGTAGAGACACAGCTGCACTTCCGCACACAGTGGCCAAAACTGAAATCTGCCTGAAGGAGTTCCTCCTGAAATTTCAAACCCACACCCACAGTTTGAAGGTGGTTTCAATAATGAAACACTAAAGATGTCCCTCCCTGCATATCCTGTCTTTCTCTGGGCTTTTGCTCTTAAATAGATAAAATGTAAAATAAAAAAAAATATAAGATGATTGTACAAAGAACATTAGTATTGCTATTGTTAATATTACCTTTATCATTGTCCTGTGTACATGGGGTGGTTTGATTAATTAGCATGATGGACCTTAGACTTTAAACCTGGTGTTGGTTTGCTAATAAAATCCTTCCTTCCCTCTGTGTCTGTCAGAACATGCGTCAGATCATAAATGGCAATGCACCTCCCAGGTACCGGCTCATGATGAGTGATGGTCAGCACACTCTGTCTTGTGAGTATCTTGGAGTAGCCAGAAAACTGTGGGTTCAGTCTGACAAAGATGACTGACAAATATGTTAAAAAAAGTATTTCACCACTGGAAAGATGGTCTTTTCATAAAATGAAGCTGTCTATGCAGTAGAAAGACACAAATACTCTTGAAATCGGTGCCACGTGACCAGAGAAAACAGAGAAATAGGACTGTGGCATTTGCTTTTACTCAAGAAGTAGAATACTTACAACCACCAGAATGCATAGCTCCCTACCGGACCAATAAATACTCCCAATTGTTGGTGACGTAATGTGAACTTGTCTGTTTGACACAATGGCAGCCAGCCAGTAATAAACAAGCTTGTGTATAAGTTAAACTGTAAGCTAAAACATCTGTCTGAAAACATTTAAAGCAAAAAATAGGCAACACTGTAACAGAATCTTGGTTTATACTTGATCATGGCTCCTTAGTTTGACTGTTTGGTCTCAGTTTTTTCAGCCCCCAGTTTCACTCTGCAGAAAACAGGAAAGTGTCCACTTCCTGTTCATTCGTGTGTGCTATTACAGCTAAACAAGGCACTGAAATATGTTTCTGAGGACATTTTTGGCAAGAAATAGGCAACACAGTAAAAGAGTCTTAGTTTATGTGACATGAGCACCGCCCAGTCTTACTGTTTGGTTAGTCTTTAGTCTGAGTTTGAACAAGAGATAGGGAGGTGGGTGTGTCTGTCCAGTCTGTAATCTGAGCAACAGCCCGTGAGCTAGTGAAACTTTCCGCCCAGCAAGCAGGGAGATCTGGGTGCTGCCAGTAAGATGGAGGGAAGTTCACCACAGTTCATTTACGCATGCTACCCACATTGTTATGATACAAAGCCGATTGAAAATTGGCAAAGTATCCCAATTAATCCAACAAGGGTAATATTATAAATTACAAACTACAAAAATAGTGTTCACCAACTTTGCACCTCAGAACTTAACTAAATAGCAGCGATAGATAAATCTGTTGACTTTTTTTTAGATGTACATGAATATATTTGTATGTGTTTGTGTGTGCAGCCTTCCTGCTGGCCACACAGTTAAACAATCTCCCGGAAGAGAACCTCCTGGTACCTAACTGTCTGTGCATGATAAAGAAAACCATCACCAACACGCTGTCAGATGGCAGGTACGTGTTTTCATTTGCGTGTCCTTCCTTCCTTCCCCCTTCTCTCTGTTTGTTTGCTGCATGTAATCCCCTTATTTTAAATTTCCCTCAGGCATGTGGTGGTTGTGTTGGACATGGAGATATTGCAGTCGGCCGAGGAAACTGGAGGGAAGATTGGAAATCCCACTCCATATAATTCAGATGGTACGCTTATTTTAAAATGCACATACATGAAGTTATGAACCATAATAAACAGCTTCTGCAAGTCCCTCATGGCGTTTGTTCAACTTGCAGGTAAGACGTCATCGTCACAGAAGCTGGACTCGGGTACCTCTGTCTCAACATCCCCTCCGTCTGCTGCAGTACCTGGACCCTCCTATGCAAACACCAGCAGTGAGTGTCATATCAAAGATTTTCTATATGATTTCATGCTTCTGTGTGTATAATTATCTTGTCCTCTCAGGCGTTACACATAAATGCTGTAACAACTCTCACAATTATCAGTGTCGTTTTATTTCTGGTACTTCCGTCCTAGCAGTTTTTCCCACCAGAATCTCTGCAACATGCTTGTGTGTTGATCCTTGTTTATCCGTCAATTACATAGCAGAAATAGCTTATCGCGCTGCTGACTTCTCATGCTCAGCAGCAGTAACTAAAGACAAATGTGATTAGCGTGAGCAGTTTCATACTTGGCAGCAAAGGAGAGGTAAATTCTGAGCATATTCTAGTTTTCTCAACTAGAGCACAAATAGCAGGAAGTCTCCACTTTTTTATGAGAATATTCCACAGCCAGCAAATTGGATGAATGAAACTTATCTGTCAAGCACACACTTATTAATTACTACACTGACATGCAAGATATAGCAGGAATACACAACAGAAGAATGCTTGCTTTCCATGTATGCGAGAGCAGCATGAGGCTGATGCGGATTAAATATAACGCGAGAAGATGCAGAGTTTGGTGTAGCTATCAGAGTTTTGTGTTTTTAAGCCAGCTGCAGAAATGGAGTATTGACAGTGGAAGCAAAAATATATGTGTATGCATTCCCAAGCCACTGCATGCAAAGCAGAGACGTCTAAATAAATCATTTTTAAACACAACAAAACAATACACCCAGAGGCCCTCGAGCCCTCTGTTCATGGATATTACATGTCATATGGATTGATACTGCTCATTTGCTGTGCAGATTGGAGTAATTAAATATGTCACTTATATAAACAAGTTCTAATTTCCTCATTTAGCAGTGTTAAAGTATTGAGCGTTCAGGCTTTGCTCAACCTGAATGCAGTCGTGTTGAATAGGAGTCACGGAGGGTGTTCTTTATTCTGCAGTCATGCAGAAGAGCTCTTGAGATGTGGTGCTTATAGAGGCTCAAACTATATTTGTGGTTAATAATATGAAGTCAAGGAAGTAAGTAGAGATCATTTTAAGGAATAACTAATCCATCATCATTCTGGGCTTATTGCCTCTCAGTTAAATGACAAATTATTGTGTCTGTATTGTGAACAACTCCCTGCTTCTCTGGCTTCATTCTTCCAGGCAAGGCAGCTTTATTTGTATAGCACATTTCACACACTAGTGCTTTACAGAGCAATAAAATATGGAACATAATAAAGGATACAGATTTATTCTAAAAGAATAAAGAGAAGACAAATATATAAATTAAAAATAGCATAGGTGCAGACAAGGTGCAGTTTTACATCTCAACATAATAGTAATAATTCAGCAGTCATTATCAGGTGTATTACACTGTGGCAAGAACTGAATGGCAGCTTCAGCATTACAGAACATTTTAGGAGTTAGATTGTTGTTAGTTTTGGCCTAGTTATTTTAGAGAGTATCTGAATAATTTGAGAAGCTCTCACCAACAGAGGGAGCCATGTACCCTTTGAGGAAATGGTGCTGATGAATGATTTGCAGTCCTCTCACTGTCTTCTCTCCTCAGTACTGTTGTTCTGCGGCCATAATTTGGGACCAACAGAGTCTTTGTTGTTCAGTTTTTCAATCTCATTTACCATACCACTCTTAAACCAGCACTATGGACTGAAAGTAAGTCCTGGTTTTCAGTCCTTTTGATATTCATAGGACTTCTGTGTTCAAAGGCTGTATTCTGAGCATGAGTTAAGAACCAGATGAAACGGGATCACGAGGCACAGCGTGGTTTTCAACCAGCTGAAGGTAGCCTCAGCAGATGCCAAATTAATAGAAGACTGCGGCTCCTTTGGCTCAAGCCCCTGTTTTCATAGTATGCACTTTTATCATATTTACTGCTCAGCTAACAGAGCAGGAACTATCTTGTCGCCCAGTGGCCACTGCGGCAGGTGGAGTCCATAATTTACACCTTTCACTGTTTTACCACCAACCAGTTTTTTATGGCAGACTAGGACCTCCAAATGATGGTTGGTTTTCTGCCAAAATGGCTGGTGCCATGTATCATGCCTAAAGTAGCCTGTGTTTTATTGGCTCGTCTTTTATTAGCTTAGTCTTTGTTTCACTCACTTGTTTTATACCACCAACTGCTCTCAGCGTCGACATTGATTTTGTTATGTGGCAGAAACATACCCAATAGTCCTCCTCAGTGGAGGATGTAGGCATGTGGGTGGATAATGAGTGCTTGGTATATATTGTGTGTTTGTGCCTGTGTAGGTGTGTGTGTGTGTGTGTGTGTGTGTGTGTGTGTTGTGACTGAGGGAGCTTGTGTGGGCTGATGGCTCCTCCAGTTCATGGCTTCATGAATATTGTGTTGTGGACTGAATCCCCTTGTAGCGATATACAGACGAGAGGGAGAGAGGAGAGTCAACTAATTTGACTCAGCAAAGATAAGACTCTGCATTAAGTAGTTCATCAGACTCCTTCCTTGTTATATCCTTTGAATCATTTTACCTCAGAGATCTGGCCAGATAGAGAAAACCTGCTGCCCTATTTAATTGTTCTGTTGATAAACTGATCCTGCATCCCTCTTTAGAGCCAACAACAAACCTCGTGCATAACATCTCGGAGTGTTTTCTCTCACTGAATGTGTGTGATTACTTCTCAGTGTTTTCGTAAATTGCATTTTCAAAAGGTCGATAAATTTGTGTGCATTCACGTGATTATTAAATGCAACAAATTAAGTGTTTCCGATGAGCTGTGGGCGATGTAATGACTGAGTAGGCTGCTGTTTTATTAGAGGGTCTGGGTTTAAGCTGCTGTGAAGACTTTATAGTCCTTCAGCAACACAGAGACTCTTGCTCGTATCACAGCTCCTCCCAGCAGGGATGCAAGAGAGAGCTTAGACGCGAGGAAGAGATGCAAAGACGGAGGAATTGTATTTACCATACAGGACATCCACGCTCACTTTAGGGTCAATTTTAAGAGACGGCTACTACTTAGGATGCAGAGCATCTCAACTGCCTGATGCCTGCTGCAATAGCAATTACGGATCTATTACTGCGTCAGAGCATGATAGAAATGACACAGATATAATGTTTTTATACTGAAACAATAGAATGAGAGATTTGAGAATGAGGCTGCAGGTACAGTACGTCTGTTCCATTCAGGCTCAGGCTGGATATTACAGGACTAATAATAACTGCATCAGTGCAGCTCGTTAAGAAAACATTTTTCCTGAATGAGCCAAGATACACTTGGAGCAGAAAAAAAGAAAAGTAAAGTGTTTGGCTGATGAAGGAAATTCAGTTTTTATGATTAATTTGTGATTCAGATTAAACACGCATCTAAGAATTTTAAATTCCTGGATCAACACAAAAAATGTTAAAGCTGCTGTTGGTGCTATTTGTTCTGCAGTATTGCAGTCATGCTATAATATAGTAATATTACAGTATTGCAGTTTCTTAAACAGTCAGTTTGTGCGTTCCTTTACTTTTCCATCAGATAAGCTGACCAATCACTGATTTTGATTAAAACAGTGTTTCTGTCCAGCAAGACACTTTCTCATAGATGCACCTGTGGTTCCTCACCCCTTGTCCTCTCCGAGACATATCATCCTTGATGATGGCAGACCTTGATCAATTTCCAGGTCACAGGCCAGAGGACGGAGGGGCGAGGACAGGAGAAAGTGTAATTAGCTGAATGGAAAGCACCCTATCAGCTCCAGGCGTCCTGCTCTGTGCTGTAGTGAAGCCTGACCTCTGACATCCTTGGAGTGGGAGGATGTGGTCAGAGAATATTCTTACCTCTGGTGTCAGCATAGCTTGAAGGAATAATTTTGAATGTCTTTAGCATCTGTTAATGTTTTGAGCACGCCTTGTAAGCTCTGCCAGTCACAAGCGACTCTCAATTAGAAAGCGTTAAAATTTTCAACATAATTTTAATATTCTGAACTGTAAAAAAAAAAAAAAAAAGAGAAGAAAACTAGTCCTCGGCAAGCATTAGGTGTAGAGCCAAAGGTCATGACACAGTAGTCACTGACAGTTCTGTGTTCCCATTTAAATATTCATCAGTAGCAACCCTTGAAATAGACTACCTTCAAACTGCTTCGCAGATGATATTTAAATTCCAAAAAGAGATCTGCACTCGCTGAAGTGCAGTTAAAAAAAAAATTCATTATTCATCACTAACCATTCTCTGCAGGTTCCCTTTGTCCTCACAACTCTTTCCCTCTTCTCCTCTCTCTCATAAACACACACACACACACACACACACACACACACACACACACACACACACTCGCACAGTTTTTTTCACACTTGCTTCCCTATTCACTTTCTCTATTTATTTCCTTTTTCTTGTCTATATATTTCTCATTTTCTCTCTTCCCATAGTATCCTCACCAACCAGGCACTCTTCACAAACGGGCTGTTGAATACGTTGGTGGCATACATATTAGGACTCTGTACTGATCTTAATCACAAAAAATGAGGATCCTTGACAAACCTCTATGCCCCTCTCTTTGCTCTTTTCGTCACCCATCCACACCTATCATCTCTTCTCTTCTTTCACTACCAGCTTCTTCCCTCTGAACACTCCATCCGGATTGCGTGTGTATGAATATTGATGTTAATTACCCCTCGTCTGAAAATGGCTGTTCAATCTGTGATTTCCCAAAGGAATTTGCTCATCACACACACACACACACACACACACACACACACACACAATTGTGCACACGCGCAAAGGAAGGTATCACAGAGGTGAGTATTTGTTGTGCTCCGGAACAGGAGCTTATATCAGGGGAGTGGTCTCGGTGGAATTGGATCTTTTTATCCCTGACAATTCTTCCCTCAAATGCTGTTCCTCAATATGGCTCATCATTCATGCCAAAATGAGGCATTGCGTAAAATATATTGTGACGACAGCTGAGTATTTAGTCTGAATCACTGCTGATGGGGCTGATGCAACTTTTTACTGTGGGAGGTGAGAATAGCACCTTGTGGTTCTGTGGGCCGGCCCGAACTGCTCAAGTTTTCTGGCATTGTCATTTGTAAAAGAAATCTAAAAGCTGATCAGTTGTTTTTGAAACAGAGGGAACTTACTGTCAACTTTTTCAGTTGTCGTTGTGTTGCTTTAGGTCTGTGCTGAGTGAGAGCACCAGTAATTCAGTATAAAAAAACCCACATCTCACTATGTAATAGAACAAATCAGCTTGATTGATTAGACAATAGGTTAATTATTACACAACATGATTAATTATGAGGGGTCTGTGAGAAATAACCTAAGGCTTCCTCAACCTTTCATGCCAGTATTTATCTACTGCCTGTTTAAAATGATGATTACCTTTTAGAATAAGTGTGACACTCTCTAAACTCTGTCGTCCACTCCAACTAAATATAAAACAGTCACACTTCATTAATATGGTTAAGACTAGTATTTACAAATGTGTGTTTTTGACTGATATTCTGATAACTAATCCTAATTATTCTTTGTCCTGTGACTGAAAGGCGTAAGTACAGTAATTATGACATTAATTATTGATTGGCAGTCTTACTCTCGAAGAAAAACACTGTTTCATTCATTGGCACAAACTGATGTTAACAGGGAAATGAGTAACTCTACGGGGAGATCTGTGGGGGGAGTTTTAATGTTCTCCAGCACTTTATCATTTTGGCAGCTGCTCACATGATCAGATAACAGTACTACCACTAATGTTTTATAATTGCTGGAAGTTTTTTTTTAAGTGTTTAATTAAGTTTGTACTGCCTGATGGCAAACTGGTAGGTGCTCCACCGGTTACTCATCAGTACCAGCAAATGAATTCGTCTACCTCAACTAGTGTTCTTAATAAGTTTTTTCAACTTCCCTTATGTACTTATGTCTCACAGTGTTTCGAACTTTTATACAGTCAATAAAGAACAGTATATAAATGCTGCTTTTGACATATTTGTAACTAAATAAACACAATTTATCCATATGTTAATTTAAAAGGGAACTCCACAGATTTTACACAGTTTGTTTATAGAGGAGTGTTAGTGAATATGTGGGAAAAGTTGTTGCTTGAGACGGAGCTGCATGAAATCTGATAAAAGTGAGTCACTTGAGTCGACGTCTGACAGTGCCAAAGACTACAAGTTTCAAAATTAAAAAAATATATATATCTGCAGTCATGAAGGTAGGATGAAGTTGCCCGCTCTTTGTCTGTGCTTAAAGCTAGCAGCTTGAGGCTACATTAGCTGTTACTAGCAAAACCAAAGTCTGAAGGCCTTTGCACACTGAGTTAATTGTTTTTTTTCTCAGATCACTTATTTAATCCGTCATCTGACAAAAATCGTTACGCACAGAGACCTTGCGCCCTGAGTATGATGTGTTTTATTGCTCTATTAATTGCGAAAATTCACAATATGTAACAAAATGAAAAGACACGTTTCCTCCTTTGCCTCTCTCCACTGGAGTTACCTCTCTGGCTGTCACCACTCCCTCCCTGTCTCACATTAGGCACCACAGCTGCATGATGGGGTGGAGCTGTCCTCCTTCTCTATCTCCACATTCTGTGTGCGGTCTACATCCTCCTCCTCCTCCTCGTCATCATCATTATCATCATCATCATCCACCTGAATATTACTATCTGACCTGATGAAAGTGACCTATATGAGTTGTGAAATGATTCTGTGCGAGGTGTTCCTCCTTCTTGTCACAACTGTGTCCCACTGCCACATTTTCCTCACTGATTCTTGGTCAAACGTCTCTAAAGGCTTCTGACGGATGCAAAAACGCAGAAAATTGAACGTGTTTTGAAAAGTTTAATGATGGACGAACGTTTCAGAGTCAGTGTGCAAATATGATTGATACAAGGTTAGGTCATATTTATTTTTAGACATGCAACAATTTCAGATGAAAAAAATGGACCCTGTGCAAAGTCCTTGTGATTGAACTTTCGACAGTTGAGTTGCATTTTGGGTAATGCAGGTGCCCACGGATGGATTACTAAACGGGCCTTACTCATATTTACACATACTGACCAGCAGGAAAGTCCAAATTGCCATTATATACCACTATAAGAGATACAAATGACTATGAAGAGATGCAAAACAGTTGCAAAAAGAGACAAAGAAACTCACAAAGACTACTAGTCTAGTCACAAGATGACATAAAGTGACTATAAAGAGAAAAAGACACAAAATGATTACAAAAAGACAAAACCACAAGAGATAAGACACAAAACAACAACAGAAAGAGGCTAAACAACTATACAGGCCGTGTTTCTTGCTCCTATGTAAGAGAGGTGGTGGGGCCTTTTGCATGTCTTAGCCCATCGTCTCATAATCTGCCTATGTATGTAGTCGCCAAGTTTTGACAAGAAAGAGCAATGTGCGAAATGAAAAAGGCAGTATTTCTGTTTCTGCTGCATCAGTTTCTACACTTTTTCTGACAGTAGAGCCTGTGGATTATTCTTCTAATTGTTTAATTTTCTGATAAATTAGAAACAATTGCATGAATGATTGAGTGCAGTACTAACAATTTGGTACTCTGACCTCTTCTCACAAAAAAGGATACTGCTATAACTATACTAACACATGTGGTTTCATTGTAACACTGCAGGGCACAATCATTTCATTACCGATTATTCTGTTAATGTTTTAATGATTTATTTTTGAGCAAATTGTTGTGGAAATGTCAGAAAACATTGAAAAATGCGTTTCACAATTCTCCAGAGCTTAAGGCAGTGTCTTCACAGTGCTTATTTTGCTTGACAAATCGTCCAAAAGCCAGAGATTTCATTTATGAATTTAGACTGAAGTGATACAGTGAAATAAATCAGTAAATGGACTAATATTTCTCCTATACTCCTATACAGTAAGTATCTCACTTTGTTTTCTTGCAGCCTTCTCTCCTCCCCAAGGCCGGGGAAGAGGTTTTGTGGGAAAGTCGCCCATGAAGGCTTCACCGATGAACGTTTCACCCATGAAAGCTTCACCCATGAAGGCTTCACCAATGACTGTTTCACCTATGAAAGCGTCGCCCCCAAAGTTTTCACCTATGAAGGCTTCACCAATGAATGTTTCACCTATGAAAGCGTCGCCCCCAAAGTTTTCACCTATGAAGGCTTCACCAATGAATGTTTCACCCATGAAAGGTACACCCACAAAGTTTTCACCCATGAAGGCTAGTACCAGCACTCCCCCAGGCCCTTCAACAAAAGTGACTCCTATTGCAAACCTCAACCCCTACATAAGCAAGTAAGTTTAAGTCTGTTACTCTGTTTCTTCATGTGCCTGCTTTCACATACATGTATGGAAACTGTAAAAACATAACTTAGATTCTGTAGTAGATAGATATAAAACACAGCATCTGACTTAAATGTGTTTCCTGCTAAATTCCAAGCAAATGCTGTTTTACCCCCTCTGCTCGTTCATCAGCTAAACTATTTCCTCTCACGCTGTGACTCTGCTTCCCTGTTTGCTGCCATTTCTGAGTAGCACTTTGGGGCATGTTTGGAAGTGTGTGTATATGTGCTTGTGCATGCATTCAGTACTTTTAAATCAATGCCCGTGTGTGTGTATGTGTGTGTGTGTGTGTGTGTGTGTGTGTGTGTGTGTGTGTGTGTGCGGGTTTGTCCGTGTGCATGTTAGTCAGCCCATCTGCATGGAAATGAAATGAAATGACCGATCTTGCCTCAGAAACGGACACTTTAACGGCAGGTACTGCTGGGTCTTTATGGTCTGCTGCTGAGGTTTTGATTCTGTTATTTGGCCTGGTGGGGATTTGGCCAGCCTCGTTTTTTTTTCCCCCCTTCATTCCCTCTCACAATTTCTTTACCCCCTCCAGGGTTCAATTTTACTGCAGTTTTTTTTCCCTCTCGCTTCTTATCGTTTCATTTGGCTTAAGTCTCTGTCTCTGACCTTAAAGTTGGCCACAAAAAGACAAGTGCACGGTACAGCAAGATGTAGTTGTCCAGATTGGAGTGAAGGTACCCTGTCAACTCTCTCCCCATGTATGGGCTCTGATAACGTGGCCCTGTTTGAAATTGCAAGCTGTAAAGATAACTGTGCCTCTAGGTGTTGTAATAAACTGATGACTGTTCTAACTTTGAAGTTGGGGAGTACCTACAGTGAGTAAAACAGATGACTTCAGCAGCTGTGGTTCTTGTACGTATGTTTGCGTGAAATGGAAAGTGCGGCTGTGTGTGACACAAAGTGTTACATACAGTAGATTATATAGGGATGCTGCTGTGTATGTTCACATGGTCTTTCATGGGCGTTTGCATGGCTGTCTCATCCCATTCTGCTGGTGTTAAGTAATAGCATCTAGAGCAGACTATAATTGGCTTTTGGCTGCCATAAACCTTGGTGTAGCAGTCTTATCCATACTGAGCAGGGAATGGGGTTCACTCTGGGCCAGCAGCTGCTCTCATGATAGGGGATTTAATTGCAGGCAAAGTTATGGTATGAATATCCTCCACTGCACAATTATCAACGCAGTCAAAAAGCTCACTGCTGCATAAACTGCCGAGCTTGGCTGGCTGTTGTTAAAAACAGAACAAGAAGCACATTTTAAATGCATCCAGGAGTTGGCAGATGTACAACACCTAGTTCACTCTTTGAAAAGAAAGTTGCTGGATGTTTTTTTTGTCTTTCATGGAACTTTAAAAAGACTGAAAAGACACTCATCCAATTTCCTTGGGAATTGTTCTTTTGCGCAGTTGTGTTTCACGTTGGTGACTGATGTGAGCTGAGTTGGGATGCTCATTAACAAAAAAGGGAAGCTTTTCTAAAGTGTCTCTGCAGCATTCTTTTCTGTTTGTGCTGACCTTTACACTGTAACTCTTTTAGTTAAGTTGCACATAACTGTTTTGGTCAAAACTTTTGTGTAATTACTTTTTTAACAAAGGGTTTATGTTAAGTGTTCTGTGTGTATTCACATTAAAGAAACTGGTTGATGGAAAGAAAATGAAAACATGCTTGAAGACATTCAAGTAAAACATTTGCAAAGTTTAGATTTAGGTCAGTGGGTTATTTATGTCAGCAAATTAGTACTCTAATATTTTAAGGTCAATTTTAATGAAGTGTTTTTTAAAGTTTAAAGCATTGGGATGTTTTCCTCCAAATCAAATGTGCAGTCAAAGGTCCAGTGTGTAGGATTTAGGGGCATCTGTTGGCAGAAATGGTATAAAATATTCAGAACTGTATTTTCAATATTGAATAATCACCTGAAAATACGAATGGTTGTCTTTACATTTCCTTAGAAAGAGCCATTTATATCCACATATGGAGTGGGTCCTCTTCCATTAAATCCACCATAATATTCTCCAGTTGCCCAGAACAGACAAATCAAACACTGGCTCCAGATAGGGCCATTTGTGTTTTCACCTCAACCACCATAGCTCTCCTTCGTGCTAAGAACACAGGATAAGTTTCAGTTTTGTAAACTTACCACTAAATGCCACTAAAGCCCTGTTTCCACCAAACACATTTGGTACCTTTGGAATCAAAAGTAACCATTCAGACATGGTACCAAGACCCTAGTGTTTCCACTGCAAGTAGTAAATGTGGGCGGGGTTGTTGTCACTCACTGCTCCGTCCAGCACTCACTGTATTTCCTCATTACCGGTGACACAGATGGAAGTCTACACCTCATTTATCATCTAGAAATAGGCAAGCTCGGGGGTTTATTGTTGCCAGTGCCCACAGGAACGACGCTCTGTGATGTTTTTTTTTTTTTGTAAGGATTAGAATACATGCTGCTCACATAACTCGGTCCAAATTAATATATATTTTGTAATGCATCCACTCAAGATCATTACTAAAAATGTATGTCATATGAAACTAATGGAATGGTCAGAGTTGTCAAATTGAAATTTAAGGTGTGTTGATTGATTCACGTCGTCAACTCATACATTTAGAGTTACATTACAGTAAACGTTCCACCTTAAAAGTCGCCAGCAGTCGGCCCAGTGAATTAAGTTATTTTTTCTCCAACTCCAGCTGCTGCATGAGGCAGTAAAACATCCTTTCATTTTATAGTATAGTCTACTAATAAAACTTTTCACAGTATGAACAGTGGTTACATAAGCCTCATACCAGCCACAACTCGGCCCTGAGCGGAGTGACCGTCCGCTGTTGTACAATCAACAGACTGTAGTGTTCACAGCTCACCTTTTAGTACCAGATCTGGTGCCATTCAAAACCTTTCACAGTGGAAATGAAACTGAACTGAACTGAACTGAAGTGTACCATACTGCTCTGGAAATGGAAATGGGGCTTCAATCCTACCCGCTGGACCTTTTTAGTTTTTTTTGTTTTGTTTTTTAAACATATACTTTGTAAGTACTGATTCCTTATCACAAGTGCCTACTCTGTGTTTATCCCTAGGTGGACTATCAAAGCCCGAGTCACCAACAAGTCCAGTATCCGCAACTGGAGTAACTCTAGAGGAGAGGGCAAGCTCTTCTCTTTTGAGATAGTGGACGAGAGTGTGAGTAGAGGAGTCGAGAGGCCTGAATATCTGCATGTCAAACATATGTCACACATGGCTGTTTTTTGGTCTTATCCGTGAGACGAATTGCTGTTTAATGGAAATGTGCTGGTCAACAGGGAGAAATCAGGATCACAGCCTTCAACAACGAAGTGGACAAGTTTTTCTCTCTAGTGGAGCAAGGCAAGGTGAGCAGATCCCACTTTCCCATATCTGTCCTCACTTGACGTGATAAGAGCTTCTCAGAAACTTGACTCAGAAATTTTGACTTTTGCACATATTTCACATCAACAGCAGCTTTGGATGCTGCAAGAATATGTTTGTACTCACATTGTTTCAAATGGAGCTTCTAGACGTTGAAGCCGATTCATTTTTTCGATGAAACTGACAACAGAAAGACAAAATCTAAAGGCAATAAAAAAAAATCACCAACTAGTTGCAGAGTAAGCTTCAGCCTCAGCTTTCCATTTTGTATGCACATAACACCTCAAACAAATGTATCATAGGTAAAATAGTGCCTAATAAACCCCTCTGCAAAATCCTCTCATGCCTGCAGGAGTTCCAGCCAATGAATGAGCCGGAGGCAAGTATTAGAGGATTTTGTAGAAGGGATTTATGAAGTCTTATTTCACTGAAATATATATGTTTGAGACATATTGAGAATTTGGGTGGATATATGAAGCAGCGTATATGCTTTTGAGAACAGTGTGAGAGAACTTGTCAAATTTGATGTGTTAATATAGTTTTGCTGTTATCTTAAAGGTAAACTATGCAGTATTCACTCTTGTTTGGAGTTTCACCTCGCTGTATTTATGTTTTTGTGGTGCTGTGTCTCTTGGATGCCTGCTGCTTATGGTCTGGCAACTGGCTGCTGCCCTGACCCCACCTAAGATCTGTGGGGGTACAAGTCCGTAAACGTCCTGAGAATAGAAAATAAGAAAATACAGGCAGAGGGCAGCGCCTCTGCAGAAAATACTCCCCTACACACTGCTAGTTGGTCATAAGTGATGATTGAGAGGGATTACTTCTGTGTGAGTCTGCATTGTTTTTCAGAAAAATCCTGCATAGTATATCTTTAAAGTTATCTTCACTGTGTCAGAAATGGCTCCCAGTCTTACAGGCTGTGTTCTCCATGGAGGATTCGCTTTAAAGTTTACTGCCATAAGTAATTGATACAGAGATTATCATTTTTATGGTTCACTGTAATCACTTCTCCTCTACATACTGGGAGAGAAGCAATTACTAGTAGCAACTACACTCAAAGAAATGGGAAGAAAAAACATCCACAGTCATTGTTCTGTACTACAATGCAAGTTTGAAAGTTTGATCAAAGTGGATGTAAGGGTTCAGTAATTTGCCTACTGAAGTACTGTAGGTATCTTCATCCTGGTAGTCTCATGCAAGTTTTCAGGGTTTCTGCAGGTTTTTAAAAGGCATTGAAATCACAAAAATAAAGTCTTAAGTGGTATTAAAATGTCTTAAATCAGTCTTTCAAAAGTCTTTAAAATACTGAGACACTGGAAATAGAATTTATGATTTTTTTTTTCTGACATTTCATTGCAAAATCAATCTCAAAATAAACTGCAACATCTTTTTTTTTTTTTTTTTTTTAAAATGACTTATCCAGTTGCCTCACATTGAAGTCATGCAGATCAGGATGGTGGAACCAACAACATCAATATATATTTTGTTTCCAGCTGGAATGCTCAGAGCAGAGGTTCCACTGTCTGATAGCTAGTTATTCTTCTCTGGACGACGTGAGGAAGTGCAAATTCAACAAAAAATTGGCCATTTAACCAAGATTTTGTGGCATTGCTGAAACTGGTACAATGCAATGCTCATGAGGCTCAGTGTATTTTATGCATGAGGTTTTTCAAACTTGGCATGAGGGGAATCAAGGCAGTTAAATCCTGTATGCAGAGTGAGAGACACAATCACCAAGAAAACAAACACCAGGTATTTCCCAGTTCTATTCTACCCACGTCTCTGCCACATCTCCACCCCCATCACCGATACCAGCGCCAGGGTTAGCAGCAGCAAATCTCTGAACAACATTCAGGTGAACGCCTACACAGAAAGCAGAGGTACTGTGTTTTCTAAACATGGTGACAAAACACCAATCATACAAGTCAAATGATGGAGTAGGAGACCTTTTCCTCGCAATGTTCCCGGACTCTGAAATTGGATGAAAGTCATGTTTTACGTTACAGTAAACAGTTTGGCAAAATTGTCCCCAACTCCTGAGTAATTGAGGTTGGTTCAAGTTTTTTTCTTTCTGTAGTTTTTGTTATTGTAGAATTGGTCTTGGTCATTTAGGGTGGAATTGAAAAAGTTTAAAAAGTAGTAAATCCAATTTGCCTGAAGTTTTAGGAACCCTGGTTTAATGCCAGTGTTGTTCCTGGCATTAAATACCAGGATGTATCCCTCAAGTGTGACTCAGTGTGGAGGCATTGTCCGAGGAAACACAGAGAATTTTATTCTAAAAAGACTGTAAATTTAGAATATATTCACTCTTTTTTGGGTAGCTTTGAAGCTTTATATTAACTTTGGCTTAGATTTACAACACAGTTTTTTACAGAACAAGGACACTGGATTTTGTCACCCCTCAACGTGTAGTCACAGCACAATGGGATCTCTTCAAAGCAGGTCTCGAGAGGAGGAATGATTACAGCAACCATTAACTCTCGGAATATGCTTCAGCATATGCATTTTCCAAACCTATCTTTAGGGTATTACAACATTTATCATGTAGAGTAAAACCAGATTTGAATTCAGTCAAACGCTACTACATATGAATCTTTTTGCTGTACCAGTTGGTCTGAAAGAATCTTGGAGGTAGCATTCGTTAATAGGATCATCTTTCATCCAGAGGGTCCGGATTCAAGACCTTGTGTCAGCAACCATCTGCTCTACTGTCCTTTAGTGAGAATGCCCACCAGCTTCAGCTGCTGTTACATAACTGGCAGTGATGCTGGCCTCCGACCTTGCTGGAGGCCTTCGAATCAAACTGAATTTTACCCAAGAATTAAAGCTTATACAGTAGGATCCTTAAAATGATTTTGAATGTGAGGAACAAGTCATATTCAAGAATTTAACAATGCTGCCTCTCAAGTGAAACTTGTCAGTTCAGTTTTGCTATATGGAAAGTCAAGCACTCAGTATATATTGCATTCAAGTCCTTAAACCAATAAACACTTGCCTTATACCAGGCAGAACTGTCAACTTGTTATACTATGTTTCTATCTTTGGTCTGACATGGCATCCCATCTATCTGATCTGTGGGGGAGGGGGATTTAATTTTCCCTATCCAATCACTTGAGACCAATGTATTGTCCTGAATCTAACATCATTATACGTCCATACTGATGCATAGCCATGACAACATACCTGATTTACTGGGGTTCTAAGAGTGAAGCAGAGCTAAGTGAAGACAAACTACGATGTTGGGTGATATTGAAAAAACATGTCAATACAGAACAGCCTTGATAGCAGCAGCTCTCTTGTCCATAGTAGCAGTCCCAACTGTTGTTATTAGTACTTACTGGTTTGAGCACACAGCTTGAAAACATCTTGATAATAACGTTAGTCCCGCTGTTTGCAAGGGTTGTTTTTATTTTAACCGAGAAATCACTGTTTCACGTCACAATTCCAGACAAATCTGTCAACTCAAGCCAACTCAAACTCCATGGAATAGGCGGATTCAAAGGTCTGGACTCAGCCAAATAAAAACACCACCAAGTTATACAAAGTACATTTCAGGTGGGGTATACAGATGCATAATTATAGATGGTCAACAGTTTTTCCTGGAAAGTGAGAGTTAGCACCAGTCTCAGGCTGTTGTTTATGCAAGTGAAAAACCATGTGTTGTTTGTGCTTAAATGGGTGGTGCAAGGTCCGAACACCCACACCATGCCCTTTGCATGTTCCTGCATACCTATGCAATTGCAGACAGGTAGAACACATGTTAAAGCTCTTGCTCAACTCGGCCTGGCCCACAGAGCTTAATAACTCAATTAACCCTGGCCATCATTTTGCTCGTCACACTGGCTCAGGTATCAGCCACTGGCAGTGACTCCCAACACAGCCCCAGATCCAATTTGTGCCCTCTGCCCCCCAAAGATAAATAAAGGAATGAATCTGTCTTCCATTCGTGATCTGAGTATTGACAGAACAGTGAGTGGGTGTGAGTGGCTCTGAGCGGCCAGAATGCTTATCACATTAGTTTTTCATGTTCCTATCAGTGTGTGGGGTAAATCAGAGAGAGAGGGAGGAAGGAAAGTAAAGAGAATAAGTCACAGAGACAAACTCAGAGGCAGAGAGAGAGGGAATATTGGAGTGTTGGGAGAGTAAATGAAGAAGTGTGCCTCGCATATTGAGTTTAAATTGTGCTGTTTAGCAGACTCGCTCTCAGCTGCTACTAATTTTCTGGTGAATTAGAGAAGTGATGGGCCTGATATGACACCACATCTTAGTTGGACCTGAAGGTTTTTCCTTTTTTATTGAGAGCTTTTGGTGGAACAGAAGCTGTATTGTATTAATAATTTCCTTTGCAGGATCAATAAAGTGGTCGCTCAATCTGATCGGTCATAGTTGCTTTAAATTCACAGGAAATAACCAGTCTGATTAGGTCTAATTTTATAATGCCAGCTCACCTTGCTCACCTACTCTCCGCAGGTGTACTACATCACTAAGGGTACGCTGAAGGCGGCCAACAAACAGTACACCACACTGAAGAATGACTATGAGATGACCCTACAAGCTCATTCATCCATCGTGCCATGTGATGACACCGAGGATGTCCCCACGGTGCACTGTGACTTTGTGCCCATCGCAGAGCTGGAGAACAGAGACAAGGATGCCATCCTTGGTAAGAGAAGAGTTTCATCAGTAAGACTTTATCTGTAAATTCCTATGATTTTAGTCCATAAAGGAACAATTTAACAGTGAGAGAGCTTTATGCTAGGTCCACATCACCTAACTTTACCTGTGTATGACCGCTACCTGCTGAACTGCTGCAACTTGTGTGTGGTGTTCACACAGACAGCACTGCTGCCTGCCAGTCGCGTCGCTCTACATTGACTTTGTCTTTGATAATGACAATCAGCGTTTTAGAATAAATGCCTTTTGTAAACAAATAATGGGAGGGCTTTTACACCAGAGGGCTTTTAATTTGAAACCAAAACAAGTGCTGTGTTAAAAATAAGTATTTATATTTTTTGGATAGTGAGAGTGGCCTACAGCAAAAAAATAACAAAAATGCACATAACATCCAAATGGATTCACAGACTTGTACAAGATTTTATAGAAAGATTGTTCATGAGCCAAAGGACATGCCATGTAACTTATGAACCAGTTGTAGTAGGGAGGCCTCACTGGGCTCGTGATAAGTGTTTGTGTAAATGCATGCACGTGTGGATGCATGCATGTACATGGCTGCAGCTAATGCAAATTCATGCTGGTTACATATCTGTGAGATATTCTACAGAAAGAGACATTGTAACTGTGGTGAAAGGTGTACTCTTGATGGTATGACGTCAGTGTGACTATCAACAGAACTGGTCCAATCACACGGAAAAAAATAGGCAACACTCTGAATCTCTAGATGAGCTGCTACTTATCCAGGCAGTGTGACCCGGGCGTAAGTGCTATGGCTCAAGTTTTTTTTTAGCCTCACAAGGCCAGACTACATCTCACAAGCGCATTTTTTGTAATCAAGGCTTCAAAACATTGCTAATCAACTGATTAAGATAGGTATGTGTCACACTCAATCAGCAATCTGTGGTGAGGGCTCAGATGATAACATGACTCACTCCCTCAACACTTTGTGAACAACTACAGAAACAAGGTGTTAAAAATAGAAAATTAAGTGTGATTCAGCAACTCTGTGGTCTGGGTTTTTTTTTTTTTTTTGCTAGAAATTCATTCAGATATTGATTTTTGTGGATAGTTGAGGAGAGATTTGACCACATTCCTGAATGGCTGCCATCTAGTACATCTATTTTGAAAAATCCGAAGCAAAAACAGCCCAGAGATGGTGCGTCAGTCCAGTCAGGTGAAGAAAAGGATGTGATAAAGAGAACTGTCGATAATCTTTTGTACTACAGCTGACTTGGACCCATGTCCCTGGAAAGAAAAGCCTTGCCAGAACACATTGGGCCTCATACAAGAACATTTTCATATTTTTAGCTTAAACCTCTTTTACTTTGTTCAATGACGTTTGCTTGAATGAATGTTCCAAGTCGGATCCACCAAACTCTCTCAATTGAACAAACTTGTTATGAATTGCTTATTTCAGCCTGATGAATGCCACCTGGTTGTGAGAACACACATATATGTGAGATTTTTTGCATTTACATCATCAACACCCCTCAGTTTGCCTTATAAGGCTGCCTGTTATGTTAGTTTGTTGTTAATTTTCATTCACAAATATGTTACCATAGAGTAAAACAAAGAATTTCACAAAGTGGACCTTCAGGTCCTGATATCAGAAATCAGCAGATGATGAAGTCGAGCAGTGTCAGCAGTGGTGTTAGAGGACCCGCAACTGTTAGAAAATATTAATTAGTTCAGCTGTCAGCGATCTGTCATCAGAGCAGTGCAGCACCGTGACAGAAATGCAGAGCGACTGGTTTGAGATGAAGGTAAATGCTAAAAAAAAAAAGTCTTTCTGTAGCAAAGTGGTCCTTGACGTACAGTCATGGAAAAAAATATTAGACCACCCTTGTTGTCTTCAATTTCTTGTTCATTCTAATATCTGGTACCACTAAACGTATAATACAATGAACACAACAAAAAATGCAGCTGGTCACATAATACTTTATGTCCTATTTGACATTCTTAAGCTTAATTGATTCCCAGGGTATATAAGAGGCCATTTCATGTCACAAGCAGCACTGCACATGCAAAGGCCTAGAGTGGTTTCCTGCTTACATTCAAGCCGTAGCACAACTCAGAAGTTGTCAGCTCTCACATAATGCCTAAAACAAAAGAATTATGTGAAGCCACAAAGGCAGCCATCTTGGCACTGCTGGAAATTGGCATGAGTGAGAGACAGGTAGCGAAAAAACTGAAGATCTCCAAGACAGCCGTTCATTACAACAAAAAAAAAACAAGCTGAACATGGCACTACCAAATTGCTACCTGGCCGTGGCAGGAAACGTCTTTCTACCCACGAGATGACCGTGCACTCATCCGTTCCTGTGTCAGGAATCGTCGTCAGACCTCCAGGGACCTTAAAATGAGTGGCACTGTCGAGAAATGTGACTTGTTCGGCAAGGACAGTTCGAAACCGACTTGTTGAAGCTGGTTTGAAGTCACACAGAGCACGCAAGAAGCCCTTCATCAATGAAAGGCAGAGGAAGGCCCGGTTACTCTTTGCTCGAGACACAAGGATTGGACTGTTGATGATTGGGCTAAGGTTCTCTTCAGTGATGAATCCAATTTTGAATTGATGCCCACTCCAGCCAACTTACTGGTTAGGAGGAAGCCTGGAGAAGCTTACAACCCAGACTGTCTTGCCCCTACAGTAAAACATGGGGGTGGATCAGTCATGATCTGGGGTTTCAGTCTGAGTGGAACAGGGCAAATGCAATTGTGTGAAGGCCGAATGAACCAGGTCATGTACAGGACTACCCTTGAAAACAGTCTTCTTTCATCAGCTGGAAAACTCTTTCCTGCCTCGAATGACTGGATTTTCCAACAAGACAATGCCCCTTGCCACACGGCAAGGTCAGTTAAAGCCTGGATGGAGAACCACAACATTCGCACCATGCCTTGGCCTGCTCAATCACCAGATCTTAATCCAATTGAAAACCTGTGGAAAATCATCAAACTCAAAATGGAGAACCACAAGCCCAAAAACAAAGAAAATTTGTTTGAATTTGTCCAACAGGAATGGGCTGCTGTGACAGCAGAACAATGTCAGAAGCTGGTGGAGAGCATGCCAAGACGCATGGCTGCAGTCATCAAAAACAATGGTTATGCAATCAAGTATTAACTCTTGTGTGTATCATGTGTTTAAAGCAAACAGAAAAGAAAACATGGAATGCTTAAAAGTAGTGTTTTTGGCGGTACAATGCCATAGCTATTGATGTAAGAATTTAAGTAATTTTGGTTATTATCAAGAAAACCATGGAAAATGAATAGTTCTTAGTTCTTAAATTAAACTCTCATGAGCTATTTTTGTTGTTATCATTATAATTGTCCAAACAAATGTACCTTTAGTTGAGCCAGGCATTAAAATTAACAAGAAATTGAAGAAAACAAGGGTGGTCTAATAATTTTTTCCATGACTGTATATGAAAGGTGGTCATGGAGATATTAGACGAGATAATTTGGTAGTCTACACTACATTGTTGTTTGCAACAAATTAATGTAGTCTGCCTACAAAAAGACCCCGAACCAGCTGTCAGAGTGAGTATTGAAATGTACAGATTTATGTGCCGAAATATATCTTTAAAAGATTTTTAAAAATTTCGCAGTGAATTTGCAGCCATGGTTTGTATTAAACTCGTCATGTTAAATTCAATATCGTGGTTAAACTTCAAACTTATTCAGATGGCTGTTTTTCCCCCGTGGAGACAGTCAGACCATCTGTACATGACTCATATGCAGTGTTGGGGAGTATCTAGTAACGTTTAACAGAGTTATGTAATAAAATTACTTTGGTGATTTCAAGAAGAGTATATTTCTTTTTGATAAAAATGCTTATATGTAGATATTCATGCTTTGCATATTTTTACATATCAGGAATGACTTCTTTTAGCATATTTGGCTACGTGGGTCTCAAGAATCAATGGTTTATGCTATGTATGAATGAATCTGAATGAATGCGTCTAATATGAGGCCAACTGAGTAACCAAAAAGTGGACTTGTGAGGCTACGACATGTTAGTTTCCACCAGTAATAGAACATGTGGGTTATCAGCTGGATCATCTCTCAAACTGCTCAACCCAGATAATTACAAGTTGTAGATATAGATGAAAAAATTGAGCTAATAGACAGACATGTGCCAATCAGTTACGTACCAGGTGTCCTGAAATAATACATTATGACGGGGTCAGAGGAGAGGTTAATTCAGGCATACTGTAAAGAGGAGAGATAAAAAGAGGATAATGCTCATCGCACTGTTTTTATGGAGGTTAGTTGCAGTGCCTGCCCTCTGTGTCTGAGAGCAATGTCTTATCTCTGTGACAGGTAAATTGGATGGTCCACGTTAAGATTGGGGTTGAAATTAGTGATTTAATAGTGCGCTTTAGGCAGTCTGCTCAATATTATTAGTAAAATGATGCACAGGTTTGACAGTTATGTTTCTGTAACTTTTAAAAGCTGCTCCTAGTCTGTATGCAAGGTGAAGGGTGAGGACATGACATTGCATGTTAAAGTTTTGACCCCTTCAGTTGTTTGTATTACTTATAAAGAAGGATGGGCATTATTTGAAAGTTTTCAATACTAGTGTTGATTCATAACCTGACTTTCAGAACCAATATTTTTTTTTAAGTAACTTCCTTTTTAGTGATACAAAAATGCTTTTCACCAAACCCTTTGTTTCATTCAACATCAGAGGCTAAAACAGGAAGCCATTCAAGAACTTTAACTCCAACAAAATACATAAAAACTTTGATTTTTCCTTCACATTAAAAGATTATGGCATCTAGGGTGCTGTCTTAGAAGTTTGTGCCAAATGTCATTTCTTGTTTTTTTACCCCTGGCCCTTATTTTTAAGTGCCTTTTTTCCTGCTGGAACAGAATTACAAGGGGTGATGGCTGAAATCTTTCCCTATTAAATGGGACAAGCCTTAAAGACCATCATACGTCTATCATCATCTCATTGATGCTGTTTATGTAAACAGATGCAATTATGGCAATAATGGTATTATCACAATGACATTTCCCATTTATCTGATGGAAATAGAAAAGCATAGATGCTCACGATTAGTTCACATTTTAAATTTTACACTATCAATCGATCAAAAAAACAAAACAAAAAAAAGAACACTGCTTCATTACAGGGCCAAAGCTTATGCTGGCAGCCTGTGCTGCCAATATTAGCTGATGCCAACATCAGTGGCAGTCTGCACTGATACTAAAGGATCGGTAACAAGTACAGCAACTTGCTTGCTGGTCTTTAGTTAAATTTGGGGTGTCACTTGCCATCAAAGGGGAAGAATGTGACATGGAAAGACAAAATGTCAAAATGCAGTGCTGTCATGCACAAACCAACAACATCAGTGAAATGTTAGCTAGTTAGCTGGTCAGCACACTACTGCACTAGTGATTTTTTGTTGTGGTTGTTATAAAGAAAAGGACCATGATACAGTGAAACAATATTAAACTAAGATAATATGATGGTTATCATAATTTTTAAATCTTTGATAATGAAGAAAATACTTCTGTAGGTTTCTTTTGCTGCTTGTGTGGCCATCTTGCCGATAATTTCTCATAACACTAGGTTTGAAATGTGTCTCTGCAAAAGCTCCGTATGGAGGACATTGTTGCACTTACACTCACCCTACCGCTTCATGCAAATAACAAACAACACCGTACCCTTAGAAGTAAATGCACAACACAGAGGTTTAAGGGCTAAGTAGTGGGGGCAAGGGATGTTTTGGGATAGAGCCTTGTTGTTGTCGTTTCACTCACAATGTTAAAACTGAGTGCATATATAGGTCTGGCTCTATGAGACTAGTTTCACGTAGCAACTGAGTTTTGTAAAAGATGGCACGCAGGGTGCATGTTACTGTCTAAAAGAAGAAGCCAATGATAGGCTTAAACCCACAGTCAGCACACTGTGAGCCAAACTATACGAGAGTTAAAAGGTGCGTAAGGAGCGTAGTCATGGGCAGCCCACCTGACATCTCTCCACTTAGTGCATGTATAGGTCCAGTTTGTGCGTGTGTGTTCGGACCTGTGTGTAATTCACAACAGAGAGAAAAATTTAATTTCCCCTCAGGGATTAATAAAGTATATAAAATTAAAAAAAAAATTAAATTAAAACAAAAATAAAGGGCAATTTTGTGTGCCTTTCTCACAACACCCATCAGCACAGGTGCATGTGATCTATTTCTACTTGTGATCACACACCCAGCTGTGATTTTGCATTGCACAATAATGCAGTGTACTGCATAGTGTTAGTAGAGCATACAGCAACTGCTTAACTACAGCACAAGAAGGGCTATTCATTATTTGAAGTGTTGGACACTCCATATAAGACAAGAAATTGATGGTCATAAAGAAGTGGTAACAACATTCTGTGAGTGGAAGATTCATGTAGATTTACATTCAGAGCAGTAATATTGCATGATTACATTAGTGTATACTATGAGCAATGCAAGCCAGCACAGCAACACACTAAAGAGTTTAGAGATGCACTGAGTGGTTTACCTGGAGGAGGGTGTTTGTGTTGGTTGCAGAGGGGCAGCGTTACATGTCCTGTGTGTCATCTGTTGTCTCTCCATTCTCTCTCTATCCACTACCGCTCTCCTTGCTCCTTTGTTAAATAGGGGATTATAACATGGTAATGAGAACTGTCAGCCTGTTCCTGCGGTGATAATGGAGTTCAGAGGTGGATGACATCGTCTCAATCATAATGGAATTAAGACGGGCTGAAAGAGCACAGACAGAGAGCAAGAGAGGAACGGGAGAGGAGGAGGAGGGAGAGAGAGAGTTTAGAGAAATTTAGCAGACAGGAGGATGAAGCTCAGAGAATGACTGGTTTGAAAAATCTATATTATAATTCTGTCCAGTCGTTTTATTAAACGCATGGGCACTCGTTCTAACACCATGAGATGATGGGCAGAAAAGGAGCCAACTTAAATATGATCATTATAATGCCATTTGAAGGTGCCCTGTGTGGTTCTTGACCACTGGGAGTGCTGTGGAGCAATGTTTTTAAAGTGGTTTTTGCTTTGCTTGTACCTTGCTCAAGAACAACTGCAATTTGTTAAAAAAAATATTTAAATAAATACCTTATTGCCCCAGAGGCAGTGCACCGCAGCAGAGCAAACTTGTCCATGTTTTTAGATTTCACATTAAAATAAATCAATCAGATCAATGAGTCCTGTTGTTTAAACCATCCAGTTAAAAGATTCAGTACCAGTAATTACAGCTTATACGCTTCAAAACCCTGCATAACTAACTGCATTATCATTTGGAAAAACTCAATACACACAAAGTGAAGCTGGCAACAACCAGAGATGAAGTCTGTGTAGAAGGTAAAAAACAGATTTGCCCCGCCTTCGTGACACGTTGCATCTGTGCCCCATATATTTCTGCTGGAAGATTACGGTCTTGAAAATAGGAACATTAACAATGCAACTTTTGAAAAACAGTTTGCAAATGTATTATTATTATTAAGGAAATGTATCCAGCACATTTGTCAAGTCCCAAAGATATACACAATGCATTCTGGTAAATTACACTAAATGCAAAGACGACTGTGTTTGTTTACAAGAAAACTCCAGAGGGCACCAAGTTATTTATCAAGTAAAAATGACAAACCTCAGCTGCTTTCAGCTTCTTAAATGCTGCTTTTCTCTTATTTTGCATGAATGACAATGTGTTGTTAGATTCTTTTATGAGGAAAAACAGAGGGACGTTTAAGTCATTGCCATTTGTCGTTGTTTTTTTATGCTCCTGTGCCAGCGATAGCCTGAGTGTTTGAGGGTTGTCCATCAGTCCGTCTCATTCTTGTGAACACAATATTTCACCTCAAGGGAATTTATATACATTTAGCACAAACGTTCACTTGAACTCAGCGAATCACTAATCAGATTTTGGCAGTCAAAGGTCATGTCACTGTGACCTTGCCTCTGTCTCATTCTCTTGAATGCGGTATCTCCAAAATACCTTCAGGTAATTTTTTTGAAATTTAACACAAACGTCCACCTGGACTGAAGAATAAACTAATTACAATTTGGTGGGTCAAGGTCAGTGTGACCTCACAAAACAGTTTTTTGGCCATAACTCAAGAATTCATTTATGAATTATGAATTAATTATGACAAAACTTAACAGAAATGTCTGACAGGATAAAATAATGACGTAATGGGACAAAGGTCAAATTCATCGTGACATTAAGTTCTGCAAAAACACTTTTCTGGTCTACTAAATATCTCAGGAACAAAAGGGGAGACATTTGGTCAGATACTGAACTGGTGACACTAATCTTGGGTGCCCACCTTGAAACTGGGCTGACTGTGTGGATCTTCTGTGCTACCAGGGGAAAGACGTGTGTGAAGCAGCCATGTTTTCACAGACATGAATATAAACTGTAGAGAAACCGGTGCTCAGAGGCATACAGCCGCGGGGCAGAAATTCTCATTACATTTAATAAACTAAAAGTTTAATCGTTGAATTAAAATTGTACACAGTCTGTGTATGTAACCCTATATCATAGCAGTAAAATGTATTTATCCTGTTTTGTTTTTTTTACACAATTTCTTGATTTAATGTTTTGCTTCCTTGTTTTCTGTAACCTTGTGATAGCAATATTTCTTGTCCATAAGCACCTCCTAAATTAATTTGACTTGTTCTGATTTAGTTTTTAATATTAGTCACGGCAGGCCCGACTTTGCACCTTGTTTGAGCTGTGCAGCGACTGCTCTTCAGTGCAATAATCCTGAATGAAGTTTTTAGGCCTTGAGCATGACAGCAAACATGAATGAGAAATGAGTGTGTTTGTTGTGATTTGGAGTGTGGGCCTGGGTGTTAGCCAGCCTGTTATGACATTTTATGCTCTTCTAAATAATACATCCATGCATTTATGTCAGTCTGCTCTGACTTGGCAATATCAGAGGGCTGTCAGCTCTCCACTGTGTCGAGTCTTCACAGATGTGATACCACTTTATATTATGTAGAATATATCCAGTGGACATTTTTACACTTTACACAATGTGGAGACATTTCAAAAGGCTCTCTTCACATACCGCACTATTCCTCTTTCCTACCTCAATGTGAGCATATTTGTGTACCTGTATTTATGAGCTATCTATAGATGGAGAACTAAAATAACTCTCTGTGCTTGTAGATGTGATTGGAGTGTGTAAGAGTGCAGAGGATGTATCCCGTATCACCACTAAGACCAGCAGAGAAGTCTCCAAGAGGGCCCTCAACTTAATAGACACAACTGGCAAAGTGGTGACAGTCACACTGTGGGGAGAGGAGGTAATAACTATAATCTCTCTCCCTCTCTTCTCCTCTTTCTCTCTTCTTGCTCTCTGTCTGTATCCACGGATGGATTTGTGATTTAACATAAAAACATGTTGAGCAGACTGTAATTAATCTTGTGTTTATGAAGGTGCCCATCCGTCTATGTGTGTAACATGTGTCTGTGTGTGCTCTTGCATACAGAGCTGTTTGATTGGGTTTCTGGGCTGTAAAATTTGGATCGGTCAAATCATTCTTGTGACCTTCAGGAGTGTTTTGGACCAGAGTCCCTGGTTTGAGACGGAAGGCTAAATAACTCTCCAATGTGCATGAAATGGCACTATTCTTCTCTAAGCTCATTCAATCTGCAAGAGCTAATCCCTCCTCTTTGCCAAAATCCAAAAATGACTTTCAAATTAACTTGTAGGTTGTCCAATTATAAAAGCAAACTACACCACATATTACTTTCTGGCTGCAGAAACAGACTGAACATATGAGAGACAATAACACGACTGCTTTTGCCATCTCTTGTTCTCTATCATTGTCTCCTCAATTACTGTCTTTGACACAGTTTGTTCTCTCTCCAGGCGGAGAAGTTTGACGGCTCTGGGCAGCCTGTGGTGGCCATCAAAGGAGCTCGCTTGTCTGATTTCGGGGGCGTCTCTCTCTCTGCGTTGTTCAGTTCAACAGTCATGGTCAACCCAGACTTACCAGAGGCTTTCAGTCTGCGGGCCTGGTGAGTCACACTGGTGTGCACACATACACTGGCGCGCACATGTGCACTCAAACACATACAAAATTGTGCACACATGCTGGCATGTACAGTGCACAGGGACATCCAGTCACTTTGTCACAAGCATCGCACGACACGTTATGTGTTGAATAAATCACCCTATAAATAGAGAAATTGTACCCTCTTGTTGCTGTTATGAATATAAATATAATATAACCTAAACACAGGGCATGCTCACACACACATACACACACACAAACAAACCTAAGCAGAGCCCTGATGATCACGTGCCAGGAGACTGGTGTCATGTGCCTCATCAGTCCCAGCGGGACTCTAGACAGGATGTAGACAGGAATGGAATGGATGGAGGGAATAACAACAAAAGCAGAGCACGTTTATTTCTGGATTCCAGCTCTGAACTGTTACTGTACATGCACAGAAAGATGGGGACACGGTGAGCTGCATCAAACTGGATTCTTAATAGCAGTTCCTGTGGAGGGATTTTAAATAATGACTCATTCACTCATTAACGCTGTTCCCAAGTCTGGCCACCGCTGAAATATAAATGTGTTTTTTATTTTCTCTTTTTTTCCTCCTCTGTGTGTGTGTGTGTGTGTGTGTGTGTGTGTGTGTGTACATATCAATGCTTCAGTGTGTATGTGATTGCTTGAGTTACACTGAAAGCTATTCTTAGGCAGAAAACTGCATCAAACAGTGCACTCATTGCTTCAAAGTGCGAATACAGTAAATAAAAGTTTGGGTTTGTTGGTACCTGTGGGCATTATTCTGCTCACTCCTTCTGTCAGTAATGTCTAGTTTGTGGATTTGACTAACTGCTCCATGAACAAAAGCCATTTGTGTGTGTGTGTGTGTGTGTGTGTGTGTGTGTGTGTGTGTGTGTGTGTGTGTGTGTGTGTGTGTGTGTGTGTGTGTTGCATTTGTAATAACAGATACTTGTGTGTTTGTGTCTGTTAGAGAGAAAGGAGGCTCCATTGCTCCAGCTTTAATCTTGGTCTTATTAGTCTCTGGTCAATACACATCGCATCCTGACATTCAAAGGGCTAAATAACTAAAGAAAAAACAGCACTCCTCCTCCCTTTCATTCCTCCTTCCATTCTTCTCTAATCCCTGACTTTTCCCCCTCATCTCTGCTGCTGTTTGGTCCTCTCTCCTGTTTACACGCTGACAGCGGTGAAGGAATCACAATGAATGTTATTCAAGGAGCAGACTGAGTGTTTTCCACTCCTTTTTAACATGAAGATCTACAAAGACAAAGAGTATCTGTCTGACTCTAGTTCCTGTGGCGATGTGGTGCTTTGTGGGATTGTTTTGACCAGACTTGCTTGCATAATTGAAGGAAACTGATGAATTTGGATGATGCCTTGATTAGACTGCTCTGCTTGGCTAGAATACAGAGCAGGAGTCACGCTGCTGCATTAAGATTTTAAAGGGAATATTAAAAAGGTAGATAAATGAATAGATGGAGTGGGTACACAAAACGAAAAGACAGGCAAGGTTTGTTTTTCTTTTTGCCTCAGCAAAGGAACAGTGTGTATGGACAAACATTTTTGCAAATATGAAAAGCTGATTGAAGTATGAATGTATTTGTTTGTGATAGACAGCCGTGTGTCAGATGAAATAGATTGCAGGATACAGATGCAGTGGCTGTAAATCAGTTAGGGGATTAAGGGAGTAATTCAGTCATGGCTGAAGGCGGTTTCTATAGATAATAGCAGATACAGTGTAGTGTCTCCTTCACAGGAAAAAAATCAAAGGCTGTTAATGTAACACACCGTATACATGTAAACAAACACACACAAGCTCACTCGCTTTCACGCCCTCTTTTTTCACATACAGATAGATACTCTCTGCGACGGTGGGATGGTGTATCTTCTGTTGTTTAATTACCTCGCGTTCTCTAACACGCTCTGTTTGTATTTTTTTATTGGAAAACAAACCCTCCTTTTTTTTTCCTCTCTACATTCTAAATAATGCATTTCAAATGTATGTGTGTTTGTTTTGGGTTTACAGGGGTGTTTATCCATACATTTATTTGTACCTATGTGCTGTGTGTTTTAATGTCCACGCTGTAGGTACGACCAGGGAGGTTTTGCGCTCGCCAGCCAATCCCTGACAGAGACGAGGTCGGTGGGCAGCGGAGCAAAGACAAATTGGAAGACACTGAGCGACATTAAGAATGAAAACATGGGACATGGAGAAAAGGTGCAGTGCATACACACACACATAAACCCTCTGACCAGAATTTAAACACACTGTCACAGACAGAAAAGTGACAATTTAAAGGGTTGGGTCACCCAAGTGAGTGTGTGTATCCATCTGTGTGCAGCTAATCTTGGAAACTACTGGACCAGTCAACCTAATAATTTGTGTACATGTCTATGACTGCATGCTCTAAGATTTCTTGGTTTTGCTGTGGTTCAGAATCACTGAAAATCTTGTTTCATTTACTGTTGTATTCCGTCATTGACTGCTGACTCCTCACCTGTCAGAGATAACCTTGGCTAAAAACAACAAGCCATACGTAGTCTGTTGCAGACCACATTTTGGCATTCGTCGTGGCTCAAAAACTGGAATCTACACAAGATCGTCATCATTTTTTAAGCATCTGCAAATTAAATCCATACCTGAGATAAATAAATCACCATTTACCCTGGCCGCCATCTTGATTATAAGGAAGCCGTGAGAGCCAATATTACTGGGAGCAGCTGCGCCATGCACTGGCTGCGACCAGGTTTTGTTCAGTCATTCGCACAGCATCATACCACACCAGGAGTGCAGAGCGCTTTACCTGCCTGATTTTGTAGACTTTTGGATTTTGTTAATTTGGTCATTTTTCCTCATATTTGTGCTTCTACACTGAGTGAGTGAGAAGACTAAGTAGTTTAATTGTTACTTTGTTAATCAGTTTAGTCGTGTTTATAGTTATTTCCTACTTTGAAGTCCAGTTGTGAAAAATATGGGTCAAACATCTATGGCAGTGTTTTACCTACTAAAAATACATTTATCCTCATATCATATTTTCTGAAATGAGCTACGGTGCATCTGCTAGAATTTCTGGAATTACAAGAATTGTCTAGAGTGGCCGTGATCAGCTCAGGCACCTGGAACACGGCAGCCTGATGGAGATTTGCACTCTACTGAGTGCACTTTTCTAATTTAGTCTGTAAAATACCAGAAAAACTTTTTTTTTTTTTGAATACCTGTAACGGTTTTTATTCAAGCTCAGCGTGTTACTTTCAGATATCTAATTTTTCCCTACAAACTGTCCAACACCAAAAGATATTCAGTTTGCAAATAATTGGATATAACAAGAGAATGTTTGGAACTTTTGCTTCAAAAATAATTGCAGATTAATTTAATCAACTAATCCATCCAGCTCCCCAATGAAATTATGACTAAACCTGTCCTTAATCCAGATGTAGTTTTTATTTATAAAGGTGGAATGCACACTTTGTTTGTTCTTTATTAAAACACTCTGAAAGAACTTTAAAATAATAATAAAGACGACTAAGAGGAAGGAATTGCAGGCAATGAAGATGTAAAGTAAGGTCTTTATTTCACTGAAGAAGTTGCATTTACAGTATTTTTGTTTCATTGGCTTTGGCTGTAGATTCAGGCCCCTGCTTGATTCAGTGTAGTCCACAATAAAGGACCAGAATGTACCATAATGAAAGCCATAAACAACTGCAATACTTAAATTCAACTTGTTTTTTATTTGGCTGTGTAACTTTAGTTTTAGTTTTAAATTATTGTACTCTTTTGCAATTGAGTCTCAGAACTGGGGATCTACAGCAGATCAGGTGGAAATGAATCCATGTGGTGTGTAACGGCAGAAAGTAAATATAGTTATTTGTGTTGCAGTTTTAGTTGGATCTCTAAGCCGGTTCTTTCTGAAAACTTTGGCTGGAAGCAGATTGATATGTGAGTCAGAAAATCCCTCTCTCAGTCGGGCAGCTGGCTGCTGTTTGAAGACGAATGAAAGAAGCCTCTGCAGATGACGTAACATGAGCATAGCTACAGTACCACAGAGTTTGATAGCAGAAAATCTTTCAACGTTGTAAGACAAGCGCAGTAAACACAGGGTTTTGGTGTCAGTCCCTGAGAATCAAATCACTGTTTTGCACCAAAGTTTTGCAGTCACACAGGGACAAATCCATCATGTTGATGGACTTAGACGTCAAGAGCGCAACTCTAGCATTTTCGTGGCATATTTCACTTACTTGCTCCTACTATGGCTGATGCTTTCTATAGCTGCACATATGGTTTAACCCACAGCTGAATTCAACTTGATGCCTTTTGGAAAAATGTAGGAAATCGCAAAGTAGAAAGTGACATAAGGTGCGCTGAAAACAATCACTGCTACTAAACATTACAGGGTCATAGCACATAACAGTTAAATGGTTTTTGGCCTCTTATTTAAGACTATCAGAGAAGATTTTCTGTGAACAGACATGGATTTAGTCAGTCTCATTTGAATTTAAGCGTTTAACCAAACACAAATCCACAGTCAGTCTTCCATTCATTGTAAATAGAGCAGCTCTAGGCTGTGCCTTTCTATGACTTCATGGATTAGAGTCATGGTTCTCTTGTTTTAGCTGTGGGAGGGAGATAGTGATGCTCACATATTAGCAGTGTTAGTTGAACTGCCTTATGCCGTTGGAGGAGCATGTGAGAACTCTCAAATTGAACCTTGTGCCATTTTAAGAAGTGTCATCGCACAGAATTATGCCATGCTTTCGACTAAAAGCAGAGTGAATGTAAGTGGTATGTGCCACTCATAAACTTTCTATCTAATTAATTAGGTTTATCGCCGACTAGTCTCCCTCATCCCTCGCGTTTAATTAGAAGCCACTTACGGGCAGCTTCAAGATCAATGTCGTTTCTAATGAAAATTTCTAATTATGTGTTGGAGTTTGAGGAAGCCTATAGGGCATAACATTACCAGAAGGGAAGTAGTGCGGACGGAGAACGTGGGAGAATGAGAGACAGAAAGAAAATCCAGGCACTTAAACTTCATGTCACTGACAGTCCTGCGTTGAAGGATGGAAAGGAACAAGGCCACAGGAAAAAAGAAGTCAACTAAGAGACTCCAGACTGAGAGAGAGAAGTGACAGGGGTTATTTAGAAAAGTAGGAACAGTTAACTGGGAAAAGAAAAGAAAAAGCTGAGAATGTATAAATAATTTAAGCTCTGATTTTTTCCCCCCTCTCTTTCTTTTACCTTTCCTTTTTCTCTTTGTCTTGTCCTCTTTTCTCTCTCTGCCCTGTGTACCCCCAACCGTTTCTGTAATTGAACGGCTTTAAGGAGGTTGTCTATCACCCACTCTGTGGCTGCAGCTTCAGTAATAATAATGAAATCCAAATCATTAGCTTATACTTTGAAGGAATCTAATTTGTCATTCTACCTGTTTGCCTCTATGAATGTGTGTGACTGTGACTCTGTTTGTGCGTGTGTGTGTACAAGCCATTTCTAATTAATGTAGCAATGTTTGTGTGTGTGTGTGTGTGTTGGGGTTTTGGGACAAGCATTAAAGTTGGCATGTGCAGCCACGTCAATTATGTGGAGTAGATTTTCACTTGGTTGCCCTTCCACATACAAATTTTAATTGCATTTAGGTGCCAGAAGGTGACACAGGGATTTGGTGTGATAAGAATGAAAACTATTTTCAGACTGTAAGGTGTGTGTGTGTTTATATGTGAGTGTGTATGAATCTTTAGGTAAGTCTGCACGCATATTTTTGTGTTTGTATGTCTCTGAGCATTCTGTGTGTGTGTGTGTGTGTGTGTGTGTGTGCGTGCGCGCACAGCGTTAGTCATGTTGCTCTTCCAGGTTCTCCTCAGTGTGCTTAAGGTTAAGACTTTGCCCCAAGGCTTCTGTGTAGACACTGGAATACAGAGGGAGATGGAAAAAACACAGAGTAGAAGAAGAAGGGCAGTGATGATGACAAATGCAGGGGGGTTTATTTAGAGTGGTCGAGTTGTGAGGGAAGCGCTGTGGTCCAGATCCTGCTGACCTCTATCCTCACATTCTCTGTAGCATCTGCCAACATCACGAGCCTTCAACAATCCCCCAAAGAAATCGTCCTGTTCTCTTCTTCCTGCCACGTCCACCCTCCTACCACCTTCCCCACCCATCGCCTTCCCACCTCTTCAGCCTTCCAGCGCTCCAATCTGCCCAAGTCTGCAAAATGTGATGAGGCAGGCATGCAGGCGGAAACATGGGAGTGAAGTGTTGAGGGGGAGAGCGTCGTTGCTAACGGGAGAAATTCTCCTAATTAAAAAAAAAACCTTCTTACTAAGTGTTTCGGAGGGGTTCTTGCTGTGTGGCATGGGTACTGGGTAGATGGATGGGTGGACAGATTATGACGATGTGAGTCAGTGTTAGCTGGCGGGGAGAAAGTGTCAGAGAGCTCTAAGTCTGACTGACAGTATCTGTGGAGGTCATGGGGACACAGGACAACATCAACCATCTCACAAGGGATGCAGAGAACACAATGGCCTTTTCACATTCACTGCTCTTACTGAACACTTTACAGAAAGTGTGGGTTGTATAACGGAGGCAGCATTGCCCAGGCGGTGTGTGTGAATTTGGCCAGCGTCCTAGAGAGAGTCTTTGATAGACTCATTTAGGCCAACATTAGTAATGAGTCTGGCCCAGCTCTTGCTTGTAGTTGTTGTTTAGAATGCATTTTAAAGCATTTCATTTTAAATGCTGGCTGTAATTCCAACATCTTGTTCAAGGCCTGCTCTCCTGGTGGAAGAAATACCCTCTGGTGAAGCTAGGAAAAAAGATTTTTCTGAGGTTTCTTCCACGTGCATGTATATCATATTTATCGCTTTGTGCCTTTTTATATCAGTGTGTGTGTTTGCATGCAGGCATGTACACGTGCCTCTTCCAACGAGACACAGTTCATCTGGTGTGTGCATTATTTATATTTATATTTATATTTATGGAAATCGAATGCTGTGCTTCTCCACAGGATGAGAGAATAGCCTTTTTTCCCCTAGAATTAGCATTTCTTTCCTTTTTAGCTGTTGATTTTACACAGTGTGAGTTCTGCCGCTTTAGGTGCTAATATCTGTTTAAATTACAGCAACATCGCTGCATTTTAATTTGATTCTGTTTGACTGTGTACACTTTAATTTAAATTCATAACTGAAAGAAGTTTAGCCCATTGTATCCGTATTGCTAATGTGTAAGTTTTGGTCTTTGCACATAACCCAGCATGTTAGGCATGTGTGTGTTGGTGTGCTGGTGCGCTGGTGTGTGTGTACAGTAGCACCATTTGTGTATTAGAGAGGGAGAGAGAGAGAGATTCGTCTCATCCTGCATCTATTATGCATAGAACTCTCAAACTCCCTCTGCTCTCTTTTTAAACTGTTCCAAGATTGTTTGGAAGTCAAATAGAGATGTGTAAACAGCGTGCATCTACCAGCTGGACTGACTTGTTGGCAACAGTTTTACTGATGATGCCAAGTTTGATCTGAGTTTATTTTTATTTTATTTAATGTTTCTCTTTTCACCCTAAGCCGCTTATTTATTCGCATTATTTAAACTGTTGAAGGATGTCCTGCCTGCACTAGAAAGAGCACTTTTGCTCCTCATTTCTAATATTTTTTTTCACACTTAAGTTTGATTGGCTTTTTGTTTCATGGCATTTGCTGTGTGCTGAAATGTTGTGATTTAAAAATACCAAATAATGATTATACAAGAAAATACCAAAAGAATATGCATACCATTTAGTGGAAAACAGAGCATCCACTCTAAGGTTTGATGAGTGAATGTTTCTAGTTTAATGGGATTGATATTACAGCAGTGATGCAGGCGCTGCGCCGGACTATCGTGCTGAATAGGGAAATGAGTTGGAAGGCGAAGCTTTCAATTTACTGGTCAATCTACATCCCAACCCTCACCTATGGTCAGGAGCTCTGGGTATTGACCGAAAGAATCAGATCGTGGATACAAACGGCTGAAATGGCTTTTCTCCGTGGGGTGGCTGGGCTCAGCTTTAGAGATAGGTTAAGGAGCTCAGACATCTGTAGGCAGCTCGGAGTAGAGCTGCTGCTCCTTCACATTGAAAGGGGTCAGTATAGATGGTTCGGGCATCTGATCATGATGCCTCCTGGGCAGCTCCCATTTGATGTGTTCTGGGCACGTTCCACTGGTAGGAGGCCCCGCGGCAGACCCAGAACACACTGGAGGGATTATATATCACATCTGGTCTGGGAACACCTTGGGGTCCCCCAGGAGGAGCTCACAAGTGTTGCTGGGGAGAGGGATGTCTGGGGTGCTTTGCTTGGCCTGCTGCCCCTGCGACTTTGCCCCGGATAAACAAATGAAAATGGATGGATGATATCACAGCGTAAATGTGAATCATATCTGCGCACTTTCTGTACTGATGGTAGCATTATCTTGACATGATGGTCATGAATGAATGCCCTGTACAGTTACCATGCACGTCATGCATCACCTCATGATGACAACACAGTCTGGTTGGAACTGGAATTTGTCTGACCATACAAAGCTTTTCAGTTATCAGCAGTGTTTTTGCTGATGTTTCTTCGCCCACTACAAATGTGTTTTAGTTCATGGTGGGCAGGAAAGCCACTCTCGGAGCTCATCAGCTGTTCTACCCCAACAGAAAAGAATTTAAAGCCTTGCATGTTCTAAAATTGGTCACCGCACCCAACCATTGTTTTGTGATTTTGACTCTTGCACTGTGGACGAGTGATTACTCATTGTGTTCTTATGGCCCGAGCCACCTGGCGTCTTGTTCATTTACCAGGATGCAGCCACCTACATAACAAACACTTTGATGGCGTGTCTTGTTCTGGTCACTTCAATTTACAGCTTTTGAAGATTAGCTTTTGAAAAGCGTTAGCGACTGTTTTTGCATTGCTCATACCTATTGTCACTGAAATCACACCTGTTGTTTATCCTGTCAGTATACTGACATGTGCAAATAGAAAGAGTGGATCCGCTTCTTCTGGAGGTTTTCTAGTTTTAATTACACAGCCTCAAAATGAGATAAAGCTGGTACCACCACCAGAACCTACCGACTCTTAATTTATTAATATAGGAAAACAAGTTTTAAAAACATGCCATATTCTAAGCAGATGCTGTGAAAAGTGACAGATTGTTTCAGTGTGAACAATAAAGAGGCTCTGTCTTCATAAATTTACTATGAACAATTCTTAAGCTAGGAGGTCCATAATTATCTGTTGCAATTGCATGAGTGGAATAATCACACATGCGGTGTAATTTACAACATATAATTCACATGGCTGCACACACACACACACACACACACACACACACACACACACACACACACACACACACACACACACACACACACACACAGAGCCTGAAATATGAAGCTGTTTTATGTCTGTACAGTGAAGTTGACTTGAATTCCTGATGCAGTTTATTTTTTCCCATCGACAGTGCAACTGAAAATATCTTGGTAACACAGTTTTACTCAAGTCTTAGACTCCAAGAAAATAATCAGATGGGTATGGCAATAAAATTTTAATGAATCAAGGCAACTATAAGGCAGTCACAAAGGCGGCTACAGTTAACTTCATGTTTTTAACATCTGCCAGCAGTACAAGCAACCACCAACACAGTCCGTCCAGCCGTCCTATCCTTGTAAACGTGGCATCTCAAGAACCCCTTATGTCTACTGAGAGTCAACAATGAGTTTTTAGTGGTCAAAGATCAAGATCACTGTGACCTTGCCTGTCTCATTCTCGTTTACATAATATCACAAGAATACCTTGATGCAATTTCTTCAAATTTGGCACAAACTTGGACCCAGCAATGAAATGATTAGATTTTGGTGGTTGAAGGTCAAAGGTCAAGATCAGTATGACCCAACAAAATATGTTTTCGTCCATAACTCATTCTTATGCTATTATTTATTTTGCTAATTATGGCAAAACTTTGCACAAATGTCTCATGATGAAATAATGAAGTGATGATATTTTATAAAGGTCAAAGGTCAGTTTCACTGCTTAAACCACTTTTCTGGCTGTTGTTCAGTGTCATATCTCAGGAACAGGAGGGGAAACATTTGGTCAGACACTGAATTAGTGACACTAATCTTGGTTACCCACCTTGAATCTGTGTTGATTGTACAGATCTTATCTGCTGATGGGGTGAAATATGTGTGTGAGGTATCTGTGTTTTCACAGACATGGATGTAGCTGTAAGAGAAACATGACTAGTGTGCAGAGGCATACAGCCATGGGGTGATAATTCTAGGTTTTTTTAGACTTCTACAGTCTTAGTAATGGGAAATAATAACAGAAGAGAATGTTTTAGAAAGATATTTGACATGTATTATGCACCTTGCTCAACATACAACCCCCATAGCAAGTAACTGTACCTAAACAAAATATCAATGGCAGATCAAGAGAAAGCACACATACACACCCACATATCAGGAGAAGTGTGACGTGTTTTACTTGGGGTGCATTTATAGGCTAAATAAAACATGGATTCAGATCATTTTAAGTAATAAACAATTTGTTAGATGAGAAAACTATGAACGATTTTAGATTTGAAATATTAATTAAATATGAAACCCTTGTTTTAGATTACTGAATTAGATGATACCTTTACCCTTCCTATACCATCACTTCCTTCCTGCAGGCAGTTTTCCTGTATCAATCTGCCACATTTTAGTGCTTTTAGGACCAATGTTAATTAGCTGTTGAATAGTATATATACTGCTGAATCAGCTGTACAGAAGCAGCATGTACTGCCACATTATGGCATTTTCACTGTTGCTGTTACAGCTGTTAAATGTCACAAAGTGATACATTTATAGCATTGCTCTTGAAACATGTCTTGTCAGGATTTCGTTAAGGTGGCATGTAATTTGACGAGACAGCCACCGTTCTCTGCAGGAGCATCCTGGTGCCACTAAGGGTAGAATAAAATGTACAAATTGCAGCACAAACATTCCCTATAAGTAAATGATAGCATTTAAGGCTTGTTTGCTTTGGTGGATTTTTCCAGTGTGTACCTTGATTTGCAGGTTAGATTTCTCCTCAGCATAATATTGTGTAACAGGGCAGCACCTGCAAATTAACTGTAGCCACTTAGACGTTCAAATTGCAGCAGTTTGATGTGATTTGGTAGTTGTTTTTTTTTTTTATTGATCTCACAGTTCTAACCCTATAATTGGATTTCTTCTTGTCCCATTTTCGTTCTCTGTGCTCAGGCGGATTATTTCAGCTGCATAGCGACAGTGCTGTACACTCGTAAGGAGAATTGTCTATACCAGGCCTGTCCAACTGCAGACTGCTACAAGAAGGTCATCGACCAGCAGAACGGACTGTATCGCTGTGAGAAGTGTGACCGAGAATTCCCCAACTTTAAATACAGACTCCTGCTTTCTGTAAGTTTAAACAGTCCACATCGCTGGTGCTCGTTTGTCTCACTGACTTTGAGGAACATTGTAGCTTCTGCATTCACACATGCACACAGTCAAACGTACACACATGAATAATCTCTCACCCCTTCATCATCTCTGTCTGTCTGACTCTCAGGCCAACTTGGCGGACTTCGGGGATAACCAGTGGGTGACATGCTTCCAGGAGACAGCTGAGGTCCTCTTAGGTCACAATGCAGACACACTGGGACTGCTCAGAGAAACAGTGAGACACACACACACTCACACACACACACACACACACACACACACACACACACAGATATGCTTCCTTAAATTTGTTTGTTTTACATCTGTTAAGAAAACTCCTTCTAGTTTCTAGTATCTAGGCGCTCTAACTTTAACACGCTACTTCCTGTAAACCTCTGGCCTTGACTTTGTCTTTACATTGTTTCGTGTGTGTGTGTGTGTGTGTGTGTGTGTGTGTGTGTTCCTAAAGGACGAGGCTGCATTCGATGAAGTCTTTCAGAAAACCAACTTCACAACTCACATCTTTCGAAACAGGGTCAAGCTGGAGACGTACAACGTAAGTAGCCATAAACTGGAGCACAATAGAATTTGATACAATGCAATGCAATTTAGTTTCCCAGGAATAAAAGAGCAGAATGTAATGACGTACAATGCCGCTCATCATTGTCCTGCAAGCTGTGAAAAATTTTCCAGTGATCTCTGCCTTGCAGGAATACTCGACCCTGATTGGTTAGTGCACGTCTGTCACAAACAGCTGTCTTATCACTGTTCTGAATACACCAGCAGCACACTAATAATGGTCCTGGGAAAATGGGCTTTCAAAATAACCAGGATTGCAAACAAATGTCATTGTTGTAAAAACAGTAAATGGACTCATTTAGGGTCAATTTCACAATCAGACAAAAAAAGTTGGACGAGCTACAGCATATAGACCTCAGCTGTGCGTGTGCGTCTGTGTCTCTTTGTTTGTTAAAGCAGTGTCTTTCAAATGACAGCTTCCACATTTCAGTTATGAAATTGTCATTGGAAATTGCAGCACTTAGTGTTTATCGACCGCAAAGGTTCTGATTTTGGCAGACAAAAGTAGACCTTCCTCTGTCAAGTTTCTGGTGATGAATAAAGGATGATGGATACAACATGATGAGGGGGCAAAGCTTGAAGTGTTTACAGATTTAGTACAGTGAAAACTGTTTATAATGATCATGGTTAAGGCCCAGACACACTTAACCAACAACAAAGAGCTAGTGACAACACAGGGTCCCAGCCAAAAAGTTGCACTTGAACACACCACAGAGACTACAGTCAACGACCAACTAACACTTACATTCTGCACCTGCATGAGAGGAAATAACAAAAAGGGAATCTGGAAGACTGACAGGATGGATTTAATATGCTAGTTAGCTAGTTAGCACATTAACGACCCAACCTGATGTCGAAAGAACAAAGAAAATGTGTAACACTAATAATTGCAAACCTAATCAGAGAGCATCAGAGAGCTTACAGTGATCAACCATCTACATGGTTCGAAGAGCTTGGGACAGAATGTTCTCATTCAGAAGCTGCTTATAGTAATCAAGCACTCCCCTTTTAGTGTTAATTTTGAATATTTTCATATCTAACAACACATGGAAAAACAAATTAAACTATGCTTATTCTATTTTTTTCTACTTTCCTTCCTTGGTACTTTGTCTTGCAATAACCTGCTTCCAGCTGCCTGAGGCTGGCGCTGCATGCACATTGCAGTCATAACGGAGGAAAGAAAGTCATAACTATAAGTGTTTTCCTCTGTATTTTGATGGTACTAAGTATTTACTGATCTGCAGCAGCCTTTAGAATGAGTCAGTAGCAGACAGAAGTGGAAGGGATGCTTTCCAAATGGTGAATACAATAAAGGTGTACAAGGAGCTTGCATGATTAAAAACTTGACGATGAATACTGCAAGTCAGCACTGATTGTTTGTATGTGAAGCATCCCCTGGTGATAAAATGTGATACATCGAGGTGTGTTGTTTTAATTAATAGGCTGCATGCCATCCGTGAATTTCTAACAACCAGACTTGCCGTCAGTTATCTTTGGTTGAACTGCAGTCCCAAGCATGTAGAGCCTCAAAACAAGATGTGCAAAACTCAACATAATCACAACACACTGTCAGTCACACAACATGAATCCAAAATCATTTCAATTAGTATCACAGTGACAAGGGACTTGTTATGTAGCCAGTGCACTTTGGATAACGGAAAACAAATACAGCTGTGGATTCATTTCTCTTAATTAGGCGCTAATTAGCATTTAGCTATTGTCTGTCTAAGCCTAATTAGCTTAATTATTCAGAGGCTAATTTGCTACTAGGGGCACATACCGAGAGGCTGAGTGGAATGATTGAGATGTAGGATGAGCTCTGAATGGTCTGTGTCCTGACCTCAAAAAGACCTACGAAAAAACGCTATGCAAAGTTCATAAACTGTTTTCCATAGTCTGAGAAATAATGAAACCTTTTTGATGAGGAGTTACACAAAGTCTGGGGAAAGTATTGTACATACAGAGGCACCTCTTCTCTGTGTCATGTATCATAATGGTGATATTTGTTGCAATGAAGAGGAAAACTTCACTTACATGTCTGTTTACAGTAAATGTCAGCACACCACTGCTGCTCACCATGAACAACAAAAAGCCTGAAACCCCACTTGGAGATGCTGGAGGCTGCAATTTTTATCAAAGCCCACAGAACAGAAGTGTTGATCAGAGCAAACAACATACTGATGATTGTGAATTTATTATAGCCAGTAGTGAAGCTCAACATACAGATTGACCTCAGGGCTGAATTATAGGTAGAGTCATGGGGTACGAGTGCGAATGCTCTCTGTAAGTCATCCCCTGAGAAATAGCCACAGCGAAGTTTCGTGGCAATCTGGATTTGAAATGCAAAACAGACAGACAGACAGACACACATTGCAATCCAGATGGAAAAAAAGAAATATGTTAACGGTGTTATCTTGGCTGTTTCAAGTAATCTCCCGTACAATTGAGCTGCTTTCTCACATTCAAAGTGACTTGAGTGCTCACTGTGATAGAAATGCACAATGCATCTCCTAAACTAAGGACAAAAGGAGGGTGTTAAATGAGGGGCAGTTTTACATGCAATTGAATGCACTTAATGTCTGCACTCATCTGTGTCATGCTCTTTACATCTGTTTCTGCACTATGTATGTATTTGCACAGCAGGGGTAAGACCACGTAGTGGCAGCCTTTATGTCCAAGACCAATTTCCTTAGTGACAAATAAAGTAATTTTGCAATTTTTACACATCCTACATCAAATCAGTTTGACATGACAGCCCATAAAAAATGGCACTTTTCATCAAAGTCTGTATTTAGTGGTGCATGCCTGCATTTTAAGCAGGGAGAGACAGATGTGTTAGTTTAGTCAAGTTTAACACTAGACCCACTCTAATCCACAGCTGTAATAGTACAAATATGTGTGGATTGGGGTAAAGTTGCCATTTACTGTCAAAATTATTAAAAAGTTAGCCTGCTTTTACTAATATGTATCAGTTACTTTACAAAATCCACATTAGCCACTATTCAACTCAGTACTATTAATAAAAAACAGTTGTGAATAACACCAGGAGCAAATACCAAGAGCTGAGTTTAATTTAAAATGGAGGACAATGAGGGTAAAGCAACATGACCCATACCACCATACCAAACAGTATGCCAGAATAAGATTTAGTATGTCCCAATACATAGTACGTCAAATGCAGTATGCCAGAAATACAATGATGTTCTATTCAATCCAGTCCGATTTTGCAGTATGCAAGTCAGTATGCTTTTCTGGCTGTTCTGACCTACAGTCCTCTGCACAGCAGAAGATACATCACATCAGCTGAGCCACAAACAGATGTCAGTTTGACATCTCATTCACAGCTGTTTGACATCTGATTGACAGCTGTCAGAAGTTGCAATGACAAATGACAGCGTATTCAGTTAACTGATGACCAGTCTGATAGTAATAATAGGAATATTAATTGATGAAGTGAACAAAATAACCATTAATATTACGAACAACAATAGGACATAACTAATGCAGTTGTAATTTCACCGTTGCAAATATAATGTTAGAATCTACAATCTGTGCAGTTAAAGGGATAGTGCACCCAGAAATGAAAATTCAGCCATTATCTACTCACCCATATGCCGAGGGAGGCTCAGGTGAAGTTTTAGAGTCCTCACATCCCTTGCGGAGATCCCAGGGGAGAGGGGGTAGCAGCACGACTCCACCTTATGCAGGCTGACGGTGCCCCAGATTAAAACGTCCAAAAAAACCCCTACATAATTGAAACCACAAAATATCTCCATACTGCTCATCCATAGTGATCCAAGTGTCCTGAAGCCCCGACATAAAAAGGTGTTGGAAAAATGTCATTTAAACTCTGTTTTTTGCCTCATTGTAGCCTGTAGCCCTAACTGACTTAAATGCACTTATTGTGTAGTACGTAAATGCTTAAAGGTGTGTGTGCTGTGCTTATATTTATGATAAAACCCAGATATTGGTGTGATTATGTGCTAGGCTGAGGAGAACTGAAAGCAGCAGTTTGTCTTTGCGTCAGCAGCGCTGAGAAGAATACGTCTTGAAGTACTGGGGGAGAGAATTTGAAAAGTTGCTTGTTTACACTTTAAACAGTGATAAATGGAAATACAGCCATAAATTCATTTAGAAAAATCTTACCTGGTAATCACACATCTGAGGTTAGGAGGAGAGGTGAGGAAAACAGCATAAAATTACTGAGTAGGTGTTGATGACATTTTTCGTAATTGATGTCAAGACCAGCAGCACAATTAACACAAACAGATACAGAATCACACCTTCAAGTTTCCTGCACCCTTTAATTGTCTTATTTTGTAGTGCTGTGGCAAAGGATGAGAACCCAGCTTGAACAATATAAAACTAATAACTTTATTAAGCCACAAAGTAGAGATAATGAGGTGTGAGCAGATGCATATTCTCCACAAGGCTTATCAATGTATTCCGATTTTATTTTCAGTGGGTGTTAGTCAAAGTTTACTGTTCTTGTTTCAAAGCTTCTGATTTCAAAAGCGAGCATGGAGCGGAGAGAGTCTGTGATTCACTTGTTCAGCGCGTCTTTCTACCTCAGCCTCAGTTCTCTCCCGTAGACTTTTGAGTACAACACAAGACAAAAAAGATCAGACATCGACAACTGTGTTTCCATAAAAATAGAACAATAATAATGAAATGTCAGAGCTTAACAAGATTAATGAAGTTACAAAATTTGTGCTTTGTCATTTTTCATAACAAGGACAGGCAGCCAAAAAAAACTGAGCTTGGGATCATATTTAAAAAGTTGCTGCTTGTTCTCTTGCATATAAACTCAAGTTTGAATTATTTCAGGGCAGAGCAGAGATGATAAACTACCAATTTTCAGACTTAATCAGCACAATGCACCCAAATCCCCCAAAGTTTCTCTGCCATCAGTTATAAATATTAAACCATGTAAGTCTAATTGTTACACTGTTGGTGATTCCAGTGCTGTTGCTTCCTCGCTTATTTTTCAGACTTAATTTAGCATTTTTTAAAAACTTTATTATCTGGAGGTGTTGGACTGCACTATGGCAGATTTGATAAAGTTAAAGTTATAAACATTTTCATATAAATGGTTTCCTCCTCTGTTACTGATATTGTGATGCAAGAGATGAGACTACATTTATCACCAGAATGACTTTTTATGTTACAAGAATAATTTTAAAGAGTTATGAAACAGATAAAAAAAAAATTTAATACAAGTAGGTGTAAAAAGCTGTATACATCACACAGGCCAGCCATTAGGAAATATGAGCAGGGGGATAAGAGAAAATTCAAATCAAACATTAATTAAAGAAATTACTGCAAGGTAATTTGCAAGATCAAATCATGAGTGAAGAAATAGACCTAGTGTTTTTTCTTCATTTATTGATTCAATCTTGAGGATACTTTAATCATATATTGGTTAAATTGTGTGCTTAACTGAAATAGTGTAAAGAGTATATGGGTGTCGACTCTTGTTCTCTTGCATATAATCCAGTCAAACCCAATGTATGCAATTCCAAGACTGTTCAGAGACCACAGTATACAAACATATTTAAATCCACCATTTTGAAAAATGGCAGTGTTCCTTTTCCCTTGCCAACATTTATCTTAAATTTGGAGCATTATTTGACCCCATTTCTGACAAGATAGCTTAAGGTCCTGAAGTTTAATTTGATGCCTGTGTCTTGACTGTAGCTTTAAAACTGAGCCCTATACAGCAGGTTTTATGTGCTAACATTAGTCTGCCTCACTTCTCACCATCAGCTCTGCCTCTCATACCTGCTGCTTCTTGACTTTCCATTGCCTCTCTATTCCTTCCATTGTCTCCTTCTCCATACCTTGGCTTCTCCTTTAGTGGTCCCTGATTTTTGGTGAGACATTCTGACTTTGCTAATCAGGCTACAGTCCACCTCACATGTAAACAACGCTTGTGATTTCTGCGCATCACGCACCTGACCCCTCTGTCAGATGGACTGAACCATTTCACAGCACCTGCAGGGGCTTGGGAGCATCAGATGGCGTGTTGAAATGTGTTGTAATGATAAAAAAATACATTTATTTATCATGTAAATACAAATAACTCGTCAGTAAGTAAATTGTTTTACTTGATCCGATTTAAAGGTCAACCATAGAGCCTTTCATAGGCCCTCTCCCTTTAACCTTGGGTGGGGGTCATAATACTACATTTACATGATTTACAAATAAATATGAGAGGAAATGAATGTGCATAATATAAATGCAATTATGATTATAGTGGTGTAATTGTAAATAAAATGATATGAAATATATGTCAGTGTTATACAGTACGTCATATACAGTTTATATAGGATATACGATCTGTCTGTCTAACTGGAAGGCAAGTTGTTCCAATTAGTCACACGTCATGGCGGGATGGAAAGCCGACTGTTTAAATATAGAGATAATGATGCATATTTTCAGACAGGCTCTGGAAGACATTCATCGTGTTTCACTCGGTTGTTCAAAGAAAAAAACAGAAAACTAAAGGAAGAAGTTCAGCTCCCTGCGTACTTGTCTCACCTCAGCACACCTGGTCAGCCCTGCGTGAAGTGGACCTGACTGTCACACTGTCGCTTTTTGGAAATTGCAGAAATTGTCGGAAGCAGCCACCCCTCAATTCCGACATCAGAAAGGTCTGCGGGGACACATCCAACGAGTACTTCTCTTGAAGCTTGCTGGCCATGCACCAGTATTGTAGTCCATGTGAGTCCAGAGCTTAGGAGGTCGGAAAGTTGGTACATCGGGTGTTAAACACCAGGTGTGACTCCTATAAATAACCGTCTGCCACACTGGAGGCAACTGTTTTATATGTTTAGGCAACAGCACCATTGTTCTGTTTAGAAAGAATACTCACACCCCAGCCAAGTGATGTCTGAAAGCACTCACTACAGTCCCTACAGCAGTGACAGCAAATTACCAGTAATGTTGCCAGAAATAATAATAATAATAATAATAATAATAATAATAATAATAATAATAATAAGAGGATGCATTTCAAAGACTCACAAACGTACAGAAAATGCAATAAAATATTTAAACATACTTCCATCTTAACTGTCTGTCAAGTTTGATGAAGGTGGAGCCCCGCAGAGGCAGGATGGTGAGCAGTGATTCAGACACTTGTGCGGCAGACTTCAGTGTAGCAGAGGCCCAACTCATCTCATCGTGGAGTTAATGGAATTCAGATGAAGATCAGATTTGGCCTGCATGATTGGATTTACTGAGCACAGACGAGTGCATTTTCCACATAAACATCTAATTTGCATTTGTTTAATAGACCATCTAAGATTATAGATGCACTCTGAATTTGGGAAAATGTATTTGATTTCAAACCAATAACTCCAGTAGATGCAACAGATTGAATCCCAGTCTTGGTGAGCTTTTCAGTCCACTCCAGGCTGTATGGTTGTTGGTCTTTAGATCTATAACAGTAATGTATGTAGAGGCATAAGTAGCACTTGTGTGTGAGTGCATCTGTCCGTATGAAGTGAATGAATTGATTTTGTCTAAGTGAATACATTAGTGTCAGAGGGGACCTGTTTTTTCCCCGCTTATGTTAACAGACAGGCCATTGAGAGCCACACACACACTTAACACACTCACTTTACATCATTAACAAACCACACTCTTGGCAGCCCTTGTCAACATCACATTCTGGTCTTCTCGCCGTCCTTGTGCATGTGGAAAAGGTTTGAGAAGCCTCTAATATGGGTGAAGGTGAACACCCCCTGTCTAGATAATGCACAGAAATATTCCAAGAAGCTGCCGTTCAAAGCCCTATGAATATGATCATTTACATAATTGGTTCTGTTACATCCCTCTTTAACTCATATCTGACAGTGAGCACTTATGACAGAGTGGGTGAGCAAATTAACAAAAACATTAACAATGCAGTAGCCTCTCAGAAAACTTTTGATGAGCTCATTGTGTTTGGTTTTTATTGAGACCGAAATTAATTCATTTTGACAGAAGGTAGTTGTGGTGCTGCTAAGAAAATAGGGCTGCTGTATTGTCATCAGAGCCATTTGTGTATTTTATCTACCATTTGTAATGACACATTTAGTGGTGTCACTGACTTAAAAATTCAAAGATCAACAGAAAATAAATAGCCACATTAGCAGCTATTTAAGGCCGTGCTTAGCAGTGCTTTCAGCTACAAGCTAACACCAGCATGCCAACAGACTCACAGTTACAATACTAATGGCTGAAATACATGGAGCACGGACGTGATGCATCACGAGGAGGGGGTTGCATTGCCTCTGGTACAAGAAGGTATTCATTCAAATCAGTAAAATCCTTTTTAAACAGATTGAACTGTTTATTTTTTTTGTAGTTTTTACATGTTGGAAGGCTGCGGAGACATGCATAGAGAAAAAAACAGCAGGCCAACCACATAAAAGTAGAGAAGAGTCGCGCAGGCAAGCATGGCTATCGTGCTCTTGTCCTATGTATTTAGGTCGTTACATGCTGACGTTTAACAGGTTGAAGGTATGCCATTTTCAGCAACTTAGTTTGTGTTAGCAAGATAACACTTGACTATTAGCACTAGTGTTGCACAGTATACCGGTACTAAAATAGTACCACCGTACTAGAGTATTCCAAACGGCACTATACTGCATTTGGAAAATATCGGTACTTTGAAATTGATTCAATTCGTTAATTTAGTTAATTTATTTTACTCATTTATGCACAAAAACACCTTTCTTGTTCCTACTGGAGCACAGATTGCACAAGTGGTGTGTATGACAACACCTGTATCAACATTCGCAGCTGGCGCACGTGAAAAAAGAAAAGAGAAAATCTGCCTCGCAAAGGGAGACAACACGACTTGGTGAAACATTTGAGCAACCAAACCGTGATGTCCATACCAAGGCACTTTCGAACCACGATTTTTTTTTTTGAACCGTTACACCCCTACTATTTATTTTTCTAAAGGTTTGTAGCCAAAAGGACTTTTCCTTAGGAAAAGTACCGAAAAGTATCGAAATTCATATTGGTATGGGTACCGAAACAAAGATTTTGGTACCATGACAACACTAATTAGCACTCAGTTTCTATCAACAGATACCTGCACATGTATGCAGAATTTGTCGGCAACAGGATGAGATTTTTGTTGTAGTTTTTGTTGAATTAGCCGAAATGCAATCTCTGAACATATCAGCTATTGTCTCATGTTTGCTTTTTTTAATTATTTATGTGTATTTAGATGCAGATATCTTTGTACAGGGATGGCCGACACACAAAAGAGGAAATCTTTGACCAGTTATCCACTAGCTACACCCTAATCCCCCAGACGTTTGTTGTCATCAGACTGGAAGCTGATGGGCTCAAATGTTGATAAGCACTAAACACCAAGTACAGCTGAGGCTTGTGGCATTTGCTCTATAAAGTGTTGACTTGCTGATGGCCCTAGATGAAAAATTAAGGGATTGCCAAAGCCAGTAGGATTTGTCCTCTGAGGACCATGAATATTAATACTGTGCAGCATTTTTATAGAAGCTGATCCAGTAGATGTTGAGCTCGTTTATTCTGGACCAAAGCTGACCGTAGAGCTGCTGTATTAGCATGTCTAGAAGATAATGTTTGTAAATTTGATATAATTCTCACTGGTTTATTGTATTTTACACGTCTCGAAATATTAAAACTAAAAATCTGTGGAGATCACCAATTTCATTTATTTTTATTGTACAGCACAGTATCTCATTAAACCTCTGTAAGGTAGTAAGGGCTGCATGTGTGAGGGTGTGTGTCTCTACGTCTTGTCAGTCTTCCAGCATCCAGAAGTCATGTCGTTTTAATTCTTCAGGGAAGAGCCCCACCTCACCCCACCATCTGAAATTGAGTGAGCGAGTAAGGGTGTAATGTTAGGCCACTGAGTAATTGTTTTCTCCAGATGTGATAGGAATTATTAGTCTGCGCACATTAAATTAACGAGCCCTCTTCCTCACAGAGCCTCATTCTTTGGAGGAACATTATTTTTAAATAAGATGTCACCTTTTGTCAAGTGGAACCTTTGTCTCCGTGGCCCCCCGTATTGTCTCATTTCCCTGCTATCCTCAGGTAGATGCAAATTGAAAATACTAATAGAGGTGTTGAACCACATATGAGATAATGGGCAAATGTTATATCGTTGATGCTAGTTATGCCGACTGAATCGCTAATTGATTAATATGTTGTCTCGGGATTAATCCTCTGTATAGTGAGATTATAATGGAAATGAGCTTTGGCATTATGTCTTCATGAGAACCCACCACATTGTTAGATGATGTGTAATGTGAAAATATCTCGCTGATAGAGGCTGTTATCAGAATTTAAGACTGAATGACAACGAATTGTAAGACTTTATCTTTCCCATTGTAAATCTATGTGCTTATGTGATTGTCTATCTCCAAGTGGCATTATATTTCTGCTTTTTAGCCTTACAATTCAAACAGTAATGTGTAATTAGTCAAATTAAATTACATTTATTGCTGTTTGTCTTGTTAATAAAAGATAAACATCCTGCTTTGTTGATTTTTAGGAGCTAAACATTCCACCTTTTCACGCTCTGTTTCCCCTTATGTTGCATACACGGTTCCTGACTTGGAGATTGACTTGAACCTAGAGATAAAACAATACAAAAATGTCACATCTTGACTATATTGACCAAAATTATCACAATTATCAGTATTATTGCAAAGATGTCTTTAAAAAAGTACTGATACACACACTGAAATCGTTCCTCAAGCTTTACTTTATATTGATGATTGAGCAGCCTGTCTGTAAAATGCTTGCTTTAGTGTCTCTGTCACCGTAGATGACAACAAGAGACCAGTAGCATCACTGGGTTTGCCTGCTGCACGCCCACTCTGTTAATGATAAGGCTGAAAATTCACCTGAGTGCTGTCACTGCCTTCTGCCAGGTTTTCCTTGACGCAAAGCCTGGTAATCAGACACTGTTTTAATGATCATTAAAATTTGAAATGGTAAAAGTAACCAATGGGAATTTCATCCTAGTTATATCACAAAACCTGTACTACTTGGACTCAAGTCAGGCCAGGTCCAAATTTTCAAATATTCAGTCCTTGTAGTTCTGTTGTATTGCTGCAAGTCTTGGATCTGTATTTGTAATATTCTAGTTCAGTGCCCAACTGGTCCAGCCACAGGGTCCAGATTTCTCCTCAGTCAGTAGTTCAAGATCCATTCAGTTTAATATATTCAGCGTCATACTTGCGTTCTGCTGTTCCTTATTCACTCACTCTACAGCAGGAAACAGCACATCAAAATAAAAGCTCTGTGCTGGAAGTTCACTGTACTTAAAAATAAAGTGTGTTTTTACAAAGTTGGCATGTTTGCAAGTCACTTGCGGGCCATTCAGAATGGACCCGCGACCCACTTTTGGACCGCGACCCACTAGTTTGGAACCTCTGATCTAGTTAAACATGTATATCAAAATCAAAGTAACACCAGTGGCATCAGGTGGTGAGATTGCAAAACTGAAATTTCTCCTGCGTGGTAGCTGACCTAAAACCGTGAATGGCCCCATCCAGAGCCAGTGTTTGATTTGTCCATTCAGGGCTACTGTGGAAACATGGTGAACTCAGTGGAAGACAAGCCCCTCTGTATGTAGATATAAACAGGTCATTCTAAGGTGTCCAAAAAACAAAATTCTTATTTTCATCTGACTATAAACAAATGAAAACATAGTTGTGAATATGACACTATCACTCTCAATAGATGCCCCTGAATCCTTCACACTGGACCTTTAATTATGCAGTTATGCCTGAGCTAACGCTTGCTGGTGTTCGTAGTAATGTAACACAAAAATAGTAACCATCAGAGGAAGTGCTAGAAAGATACAAATTGGTTCAAAGAGATGTTAAAACAGTCTTACCAGCAGAGCTGAAGTTAGCCTGTACAGTAAATCTACTTCATTTACAGCCTTTTGCACAGATCTTACATTACACAGCCTTCTCATCCCTGCTACATCAAGAAATGTCTCTCTGTCAGGTGTTGCTGCACTTAACTCAAGATTTTCCCTCCCTCCTCAGGATGAGAGTCGAGTGAAGGTAACCGTAATGGAAGTCCAGCCAGTCGACCACCGGGAATACAGCAGGAGACTCCTCAGTAACATCCACAAATTGGCCGGCTGAACTTTGTCCCAGTCATTCAAACAGCTGCCTGCCGATTTAACACGTCTTCCACTGGTCTCTGACTGGTGTCCGACTTTTTCCCCCAGCGAGATAACAGCATATCTGACTGAGGCAGCAGAGGGCTGGCCAGTGATTCATCTCATTAAATGGCAGCCAAACAAAGACTGATATTTAGTTGTTCACTTCCTTCAACAGGCCGTTTGTGAGACAGCGGAAATGTGATGGGAGTGACTTTTACCTTTTTAATTTAATGACATTTTAGCAAATCGTTTTGACTGATTACACATAACACTATTTCAGACTCGCTAATTGTGTTTAACATATGATACATGTGAAGATCACGGCGTTTTCTCTTTTTATATTAAATGATTCATCTCTTCAGTTTCAAATCTGTGGTGGTGATGTTCAGTGTTAGTTGAGTAAGACATAGATGAGTCAGATTTTATATAATTTTCATTGTTTCGTTTTAAAGATGAAGGCATGGTAAATGTGTGTGGGAGAGTCACGTGTTGGCATTTGTTTTAACTCTCTTTTACTGACAGTGTCTACTGCTTGTTAAGATTATTCTGAAGTGTTTGTTTTGCTTCTGAGCTTCAAAAAATGTCAAAAAAGGAAAGATTGATTAAAAGGATGTCAAGATAAAAACAGTGTTTGTCTTAATCACTGTTACCCCGTCACTCACTGTTGAGAAGTCTTGAAAAGCATTGTGTTTAGTTTCCTCAAATCGTACTTACCCACATGTCACATCTTTTGTATTTAACGTGTAGAAATAGAAAAGGAGACATTGCGGTTTAAAAGCAGGCAGCCCTACAATCTGCAGGGATTTACTGACCACCCAGCGGTTTATTTATCCTCGGTGGCTGCACACGAACAAGTCAAGAACACACAACGTAAAGCGTTACTGCCCAACACAGCCAAGAAACTAAAAGTATTATTGTTGCCACACTGCCTTCAGTGGCTTCAATCCTTTTTTGTGAAGGTTCAGTCAGCACCATCAGGCCTGTAGCAAACACTGTCACTGCTGCCAGCTACGTAACTCACCCTCACGTAACGGACAGTGTTCATTTTGAGACAAAACCCAGTCTGGCTCACAGGATGTAGACTGTGGGCACAGGTCAGAGATGAATACAGAGAGGTGGATGCAGCGTTGGAGATGGGGCCTTGTTTAGAAAGTTACTCAGGGGCGCATGAAGCCAAAAAGTTTGATTACCTGGATCTTTTGCGTCCACTGGCCCCTACAGCGTGCCTCCTAACGGCTCGGCCTCGAGCTTGCTTACATGAATGACAGCAGGAAAATAACTCTGGATTCATCTATTTGTGAATTTTACAACTTTTCGGACAAAAGTATTTAAACACAGGGCGCCCAGTAGTTCACTGTGTAAAGCAGGCGCCCCATGAACAAAGGCAGTGTCCCTGCCACGGCGGCTGCAGGCTGCAGGCTCAACTCCAGCCTGCAGCCCTTTGCTGCATGTCATCTCTCTCTGCACACTTCAAACTGTCCTGTCATTAAAGGCAAAAAAAGCCAGAAAAATAATCCAAAATAATAATAATAATGGCTATTTAAGTGTTGCTACTGTGAAGTTGATGTATGTAAAAATTAAATAAAAAATCATCCACCTATAAACGGACATCTCTTACACAATGTAGGTCTATGGGGAGAAATCTTTTTGGCCCTAATAACTTTACATGACAGACTTGGAGGTTGTAATTCAACTGTTTGGCCACTATGTCAAATTGGCATCATAGCCTCGGACTGTTCCTGCTGGGCGTGGCATAAGGCTGTCATTGGCCACCTGCTATTTTCAAAATCCCTGTCACTACTTCAAACTAGTCTCAGGTAGCCAGACCTATCTCCACACTTCGTTTTAGCACTATACCTGCAACAACAGCCTCTAAGATAGCAACCTAAATGCTAAAAAATCTTAATATTTTATATAGCAGGTCTTTTCTTGCGGGGTTTTAGCCATTTTCGTGCCGTGCCTCGCCTTCCCACATGTAAATGTTCCACCAATATAAGTTTCCTCGCCAACACTATGGGCCCAGTACCACCCAAGATGATTTTGATTGCTTTAAAGATATGAAAGACAAACCAGAGTGTGGAATTTTGGGTTCAGCCAGACCTTGCTCCAGCCCTGGCACATGTCTGGCTATGCAAGAGTAGAAAAAACCCAAATGACCTTAATGAATTCATCATTTTTCTGCAGCTCATCCTCATCCAGGTTGCAGTAATAAATTTATGCTGAAAAGAAGTAATATGCTAACTGACAATCCTGGGCCATATTGTCCCCACTGATTTTCCATTCTACTTTAATACTTTAACCAGTATAGCTAGTAAATGGAAATTAAACTGCATTCGATGTGGCATTAATTAATAAGTCATAAAAAGGTTTCAGTTTAAAACAACCTTGTTTAAAAGGTATACTATGCAGGAGTTTAAGGTCAGACATTTTTATTTACAGTCTGCGCTACTACCTGATTGCCACCGTTTTGTAAAGTCCCGACCTCACATGCATACTGTTACTGGCAGCAGGCTAAACGCCAAGAGACGTCCCAAACACAGCAAAATAATCAGAAAATAGAGGCAGAGGGCAGGGTCGCTGCAGATAAATACACTGCCACATACTCCTGCTGGGTCATGAGTAATGACAGAGAGGGATTACTTCTGTATGAGTCTTGGTTTTGGGGGAAAATCTTGCTTAGTATGCCTTTAAGAATCACACACATTTCACTGAAACATCAGCACCGTGCATAGCTGTCCTACACTGAACTGGGACCTCACTTTCAAATTCAATATGTTAACCTTTGAAACCACTCTCTGTTCAGTGTTAGTATCCATTCAGACACTAGAAAGCAGGCACAGTGCATCAGTGGTGTGCCTCTCTACTAAGGTGTGGCTCAAGGGCATGACACTGATTTATGTTGGCAGCAAGCCGCCTGCTCCCCTCACTCTGAGCACCATCAGTACCATCTCCTGCCTGCTGCCTGCCACGCTGTGTGTGGAGGTTTGGGAGATTAAACACGCACACACTGATCTTTTCATCCCAGTGTCACCTTTCCCTTAACTTTTTCCATTATCTCTGTATTGTTTTTTTTTTTTTTGTTTGTTTTGTTTTGTTCAGTGTTCTGAGGCTGAATTTGTCTCTAATCATTGGTGGCCTAACGTGTGCTAATACAGGCTGCACTTTAAAGCCAAAGTGAAATGAAAGTATTTATGTGAATGATTAAAGGGAGATTTTGATTCATGAGTCACTGATGAACATACGGAAAAGGTCCCACACAATCTGAACCAATAACAGTTCACATGACACCAACTTTTGTAGGTTTGCTTCACTCTGAAACGTTGCCAGGACGTTTTTTTAATTTGCTGGCATAAGCAGGTGCAGCGAGTGTAGCTCTGTGTTCTGTTCAGCAAATCTAAAGCGGAGTCCCTGAGATCAGAAAGTCATTTCCAACTTAAAGCCTGGCTAGTGATTGAGACTTAAGATGGAGACACGTCAGTCTGCAGCCCCGCGGCATTATGGGACAGAGGAGGACACTGTGAAGAGATTAAGAGAAATACATTTTTTTGTATTACCCTTAGAGAACTTTATCTGAATGTGACGTGCTAAGCAGTAGTGAACTGAATTGCTGGTAAGGTTGTCGTATCTTCTTTCGGGGAATGTGGGACCTTCAGCCTGGTGAATATGCAGTTTGTCTCTATCTGCAAAATGTGTGTGAGGCTACAAGGACAGCCAATGGAAATGAGCTGTGGTTATCACAGAGGTCGTAGCCCTGATCACAGTCTATCTGACCGCACTCTTATCTTAGAACACACTGTAGTTCAGTCAAGCCCTCGTGTGTGTGTGTGTGTGTGTGTGTGTGTGTGTGTGTGTGTGTGTGTGTGTGTGTGTGTGTGTGTTTGAGAGTGAGTGAAATAGACCAACATTCCAGAGAACCAGTCCATGCAACACTTACATAGTGTTACACTACGACCTGGAACAAAAATGTTCACTGGAGACACAAAAGATGCTGCACCAGTACAGATCACCGTCCCCTCGTCTACACAGACCCTTAGTGGTTGAACTGATATGAGATCGCTACAACAGCTCAGTGCACCTTGAGCACAACTGTATGTGTTAAAATAACAAGATGATTTTCTGTGGCACTTTAATAAAACAGGGAGAACAATGACAAATTACACTGTAGCTTCAGCTGCATTATCACAGGACAGACACTCTCGAGGCGGCTTCCACAGACTTCCTGACATAGAATGCAGAACATCTGGCAGGAACGGGGCGATTAGAATTCAATCCTAGATGCATTTACTCATGTTTTTTTGTAATATTTACACTTCTGGCCACTTTATTAGGTACACCTGTTCAACTTCTCCTTAATGCAAATACCTCATCAGCCAATAGTCCAGTAACATCCTATCAAATAATGATGTTTACACTACTCAATGCATTCATGTAAGACTACTAATCACCTCACTGCCACTGTAGGATTAATGGCAGCATATTTAGACATGTCATTTTAACATTTTTAATCAATATTTCAGGGGTAGCATATTTTGATAGTCCAATAACATCCTATCAAATAATGCTCCCACTACTCAATGCATTCATGTAAGACTACTAATCACCTTTAACTAGCCTTGCTAGATCTGCCATCTGCAGTAGCCTGAGTGGCAGTTGTCGCGAGGTTAGTGTCGACAGCGGGTCTGGACAAGTGGTTATTTTAGATTTCCTGTACACCAGGGGCGGGTTTTGCTATGGGCAATGTGGGCGACCGCCCAGGGCGCAATCTATGTGAGGGCGCTCGTCCAAAAAAAAAAAACAAACAACACAAAACTCGCCAGTTTTCTAGACTACCGCTCATTTCCACATCAAGTTAGTGGAGTGGGCGCTGGGGCCCCTATTATCATGTTTCAACCAGCAGCAGAAAGGAACAGCTAATCCTGGAGGTTGTGGGTTGAACAGGGATCACAGAGAGGAATAACGTTATGGCGGAGGCTCATAGTGCTCTGCGGCGCACGATAACGGTTTACCGGCGACACAGAAGACCAACTCCAGGTCCAGTAATTTCCTCTTTCGTTGGTGTCATGACTGCCCAGTAGTACCTGGACAACCGAGCCGTGGCGTCACACAGGTATGTGGCGTGTCAGAGGAGAAACGAGCTGTTCACATTTCTCTCTTGTGGCAGGTACGGTCCACAAACCTCACCACACTTTAGGGACTGTTCTTTACTTATGAAGGGACTGTTCTTTACTTATGGAGGTACTTGTCAGGGGAGGAAGGTGGCTGGTTGATTTTTATTCTATTTTTTTTATTTCAATCCCCCCTATGTTAATCACTTATTGATGCTGTTTTTGAAGTATGAATAAGTCAATAAGTAATCTTGCGGTGGGCGCCGAAAAATTTCCCTTATTTTCAAATCCAAAACTTGACAGGTATGCATTAAAATCATGAAGAAGCATGCTCATCAGGAAAGAAAAGGGCTACTGCACAAAAAAATAAAATATAACATGTGAATGCTTTCCAGTAATCAGACCTGGGACTGGAGTTTGGGACAACTGGAGCATGTGCAGTTGATGTGCTTAATATGCATTTAGTCCGCTGGGTCATAGATTTTGGGCTGCATCTTTGTCTTTGTGGATCCTTGCAGACATGGGCGGATGAAGACATTTACATCACACAGACCAAAGCAGATGCGAGCACAGAAAGTGTGAGGTGAGCTTAAGTGTGAATGAAGAGTGTTGAGAGGTTTTAATTATACCTACTGAGAACAAATGATCTAATATATCCCTGTGTAATGTATCATAGTTATTTCCTGAGAAAAATCTGCATCTTTATGAATGCATAGCGCACCAGGTTCCTAAAAAGCAGTATTAGATAAGCTATAAATATCTACATCATGGAGGCTCTACAAGCTATAATGGCCTATTTAGCTGTGTGATCATTATGTTTGTGTTAATCTAACGCAGCACTAGTTGATTCACATGGCAATTAATTCTTTGTATTGCTGAAAAAGAAAAATACTGGATAACAAAGCTCATACACAGGACATTAATAGTGATTGTGCAGTTCTCATTCACTGCAAAAGACCTGGATTTTAAATGGCAATAAGTGTCCATGTAATGATCCCCCTCATGTGTTTTAATAACATATTTTGCCTCAGCTAACTACTTACACATGAATCTAAAGCAATCATCATTAAGAGAAATTATTCCTCAGGTCCTCCCACCCCCACACCACTGTTACTCTGGTGTCATAGTAATGAGGGTTACTTCAGGAGACTCTTCAATGAAGGTTGGCACCTGCAGCAGAGGTGTGCTGCAGGTCCATGGCTGCAAGGACATGTAATTAATACAGTAAACAAATGCTGAAAAATAAGAAAAACATTTAATTCAGTCATGATACCGTTTATACTTACCGGCAACAACCAACTGGCCTCTTGAGGGAACAAGATGTTGTATTTACTGCTGGAAAGATGAAAGATGATCTTTTCATGAAACTAGGCTGTCTATCCAATACACAGACACACAAACTGGCCCAATAACTACTCCCACTGCTGGATGATGTAGTGTGAGCTTGTCTGTTTTGAAACAAGATGGCAGCCGGCTGGTAACAAACGATTAAGAATTACAGAAGCTAATACATCTTTACGACAATATTTGAGGTGAGTAAAAATAGGCAACGCAGCAACAGAATCATGGTTCATATTTAACAGCACTGCTTATATTTAATGTTTGATCTCAGTTTTTTTAGCCTCTGTTTTAACAATAGAGCCTTTAGGGCCGACGTCATGATGATGTCATTTTATTAGCTGGATGCAAAACATGACTCTCCACCACAGGGCTGTAGGCTACATAGCAGTCTTAAAATGTCGCTTGTGTTATTGGGAGCAAGAATAGATGGTCATGGCTCAGAACTTAAATTTTGTCACATAGCAGCTCCTGCCTGTTAATAAAAACAAAGACAGCTATGGTTAAATGTGATAAGACGAAAGGACTGGACAGAGGCAATTATCAAAAATGCTCAGATTTGCAGCGCACACTTCATATCAGGTTAGGGAAAAAGTATTTCCTGTTGTAGGGATGAATAACATTATGTGTATTAAGGGTTATCATGTCCACCTCATCAGAAACTTTTTAGCTAACATTAGCTTCGATAGCAAAACAAATCGCAGGAAACTGTTCAAGTGAGATTGGCATAGTAATCAGCCACAAAGCCGGCCATCCCACCTTCAGCAATCCAAACAACAATGTGGAACAATGTGGCGCCCACTTCCTGTAAACAAATTCTCATATCACTGGCAAACAGGGCACTAAAATGTGTTGCTGGTGACATTTTAGGTGAAAAATAGAAAATACAGTAACAAAGTCTTTATTTATATTCCATCAGTACTGCTTGGTCGTACTGTTTTATCTAAGTTTGATTTGCGTTTGAGAGGGACAGAGAGGGGCAGGTGTCTGTCTGTATCCACCTCTGTACCCTTTGTGTCTGGTGGCAGGCATACACAAATGCAGAAGTACAATCTGTAGTTCCAGCAACAGCCCGAGAGCCACCAAATACACTGGATGAGCAGGGAGATCTGGGTGCTGGTAATATGAAGGGAACTTTACCGTAATTCATTTACACTTACGAGCCACATTGTTATGATTCAAAGCTGGTTAAAAGCAAAGTATTCCTTTAAATTTTGGCTGGAGAGCTGAACAATGAGCTGAAGCTTTCTGTGAAGCTCTATAAAGTCGAGAACTGCAAATTAAGGTGATAATTCTTTGTAGTTTCATCATTATGAGCAGCACCTTCTAATATTGTTTGATCCACTGTTCTTTAAAAGCGTGGATTATAGCTGCATTAGAAAGACAAAACAAACACTCTAAAGTGCACTTACAAAGCACAGAAATAACAAGGGGGAATAGCAAAAAAAGGTTTCTGCTAAATCAAAGTTAATAATCAATACGTTTGGGTTTTCAAGTCTAGACTAGAAAGGCTGTGGAGTCTATGGTGAGAACCTAAAGGCTATGGTTGGAAAGTATCACAACGAAAGCAAAAAAGTAAATGAGGTTGAGGCGATTGTTTCTTTGTCTGCATCCAAGGAACGGGTGCAAACTTCAAACATCACACGCTCGGCCCTTTCAGCGGGCTCATCGTCTCTTTCTATTTTGTTTTCATATCTGAAAAGACTCAAACAAATATGTGAACATAAAAGTGCTCCAGGGGGTCAGATTCAAGTTTGTGGGGGGAAAAAAACTGAACTCAGTCAGCACACAGCATCCCATCAACTATCTACATGTTGTGCTTTGATGTGCATAACTTAAAAATTCTTGTTTAATCCACAACATGCATCCACTGGTGGGAGGGAGAAATTGTGTTTTCCCCAAAGCTCGGTGAGGACTCTGCTCGTCGGCCTGCCAACTTCATCTTTGCTGGTCTTAACAGAGTATTTTGATAGACAGTTTGACTGCCTGTTTCTGCCCAAGGATTTCACAGTGTTATCAAGGACACCTCACTCTATCAGGAGTATTTATAGGCTGTTTTCTGCGTGTGACTGAACGTGTGATCTCTGTTAAAAAGGCTTCCAGAGACGGCGGCACAGGTATTCTGCAGGATCTTTCATGGTACATGTTCATTGCAAGGTGGTACCAGATTCCTCTCTTGTAGGAAGCCGTTCTTTTCTTTCATGCCTCCTTCCTCTTTTTACATAAATTACCCAATCCCCCCTTCAACGCCCCGCTCATTCCATTATTCTCATCCGTCTTTCCCTGTCCACCTACAGTATCTGTTGTTTTTTTCACACACTGTTTCCACTGGCATCATCATCATTTCTCTCTGAGCTCCTCATCGATTTCTTTCTCCACTCTGCGCTGCTTCTCATCTTCTCTTGTCTTTGTTTTCCATCCTACCCACCACCAGTTAAATAAACCTTCCCTATTGCCCTTTCTCTCTCTTTCTCTCTCCATCACGAGCAGATTTGGCCTGAGGGCATTTATGTATGTTTTTTTCTGCTCCACTTGGAGAGCCAGAGGCCATGCCAACACCAAGGCCAGTGTGCACTGAGCACGCCATGTGCCTGTACTTATGCATGATAACACCTCGGAGATGGGAAGATTTTTGAACTGCCAGTGCCAGCCAGTTTATAAAGCTGTGAACGACATGAATGGAGGCACATGATAGATCGTAACTTAAATGGTGAATTTATTGGATGCAGTCATGACACATTATGTTTAAGGTGCCCATTAGCAGTCGAGATAACTGATGGATTCAACTGACACTGGCATGTTTGTTTGGATGCATACCTGTAAACGGATAATTAAGTAAAAGAACACTTCCAGGAAAGCTCTGAGTGGTGTCAGAGGGAGCTGAAGCATTACATTAACTGTCACAATGGCAGTGTTTTTATAATGACACCATTTGACACAACAGGCATTATTATGCATATGTAAATACATAATAGGCTGGATATTTACCACAGATATGATACCATTAGGCTGCACTTGGTAAAGACATATTTTAAGACGTAAAATGCTCTGACTTGAATAATAAGTTGTTGTCACAAAAATTCTTCTGCGCATCATTGAGTGGAGGGCATGGGTGGATTATGACACAATGGGCCCCTGGGCAAAAGTATACAAAGGGCCCCACCGTCTCTCCTACACAGGAGCAAGATACACAGACTTTGTGATCTCTCTGTTGTTGTGCATCTGTTTTTGGTTTTATGCCTCTTTGTGGTCTTTTTAATGTCTACTTGTGGTTGTTTTGTGTCTCTTTGAGGTCATTTTGGGTGAGAGGCGGGAGAGACACTGGGTGAGAGGCGGGGTACACCTTGGACAGGTCACCAGACTATCACAGGGCTGACACATAGAGACAGACAACTGTTCACACTCACGGACAATTTAGAGTCACCAATTAACCTGCGTGTCTTTGGATTGTTGGAGGAAGCTGGAGCACCCTGAGAAAACCCATGCTGACTCAGGGAGAACATGCAAACTCCACACAGCGTTTAACGTTGCATTGTTTAATTTAAATGTACACACTCTAGCATTGTGTAGTTACACAGGCAAATTGTTTGATATTAATTATCTGTTTCTTTGTCTTTGAGTTCGCGTGGTTGTTTGTGGAGGTCCCTTCCTGGTGGAGCAAAAGGTGTGGCTGAGGACTGAGGACTCTTAAATCCTGGAGCCCACTCATTGGACCAAACCATGTGCTGCCACGTCATTTGGTTTTGTCAGCTTTGTTTTGTGTTGAGTTGTAGTTGCGGTCCATTTTGGTTACCCCTCATGTATTTGGTTTGGCCAAGCCACTATATATGCTCCCTCGTGTGTCATTTTGACAGGTCAGTTTGTTCAGTTAACACCTTGTTTGGCCATTATATTTAGTACAGTTATGTTATGTTGAACTCTTTTATAGGCCCAGCTACTCATTTCCTAGTTTGTAATTTTTCATGCATTTCATTTGGCTACATAAAAACCCACAATTTTGTCAACAACTCTTGTATCCTTGTCTCACTGCTTGGTCCCTAACAGAGGTTTTGTTTTTGCTTTGTAGTCATTTTGTGTCTCTTTGTGGTTGTTTTGCCCATTTTTGTAGATATTTATGTGTCTATTTGCTGTTATATTGAATCTGTGTGTCTTTGTGTGTCTTTTTGTGGTTACTCTGAGTCTCTTCCTGGTCAGTATGTGTTAATATAATTGGCATTTTGCAGGTGAAGGCTTAGGGGCCCCCTGACACTTTGTGCCCCTAGGCCTGTGTCCAGTAGGACCGTTCTGTAATCCATCCATGGTGGAGAGGGATTCTAAAAATGCACATTGATTAAAATATCTGCTTTTTTTCAGGAGGGTGGTGATTTAGGATGCTTATCTCTCAAATGCAATCCAGACAGCTTCTCACATCTTATTTAAAAAAAAAACCATACGTACATAAAAGTGTAAGGTGGTGCTTTTTGAGAGACTGAACAACAGAGCATCAGCAAATGCCCAAAAACAATTATATTCAAGTCAGACGACCCTCTAGGGGCCGTGGTGTGTATTGTGAGGTTACTAAAGACAATCCTCAGTGGCGGGTGGTTGGGGTAGATCAACAAATGGCTCTGTTGGTTTCCTGCTTCCAGCTGACCATTGTAACAAAGATCCCCTTCCCTTTACGAAGTCCTAATTTTAACCTAAAGCACAGTGTTTTTCTAAACCTAACCAAACTGCCTCTGTGGCTACAGCTAACCAAAACTCAACATCAGACATGATTTTGTCCTGTCGATAGTAGCATCAGCCAGAAAACATCTCTATGTTCCTGAAGGTCATGGACCAACAACAAATTGTGTTGTTTAATCTAAAGGACGTCTTGTGCTGTTTACCGAGACAATCCCCCACACTGACACATTTAGCCCATTTAGCGGTACAATAATTTCTTTCTCACTCAGCTAATTGCCCAAATCATGCAATGTATTGGTGCATACAGTATATTATAGAGTGTGTATAGAACTGAATTGGGACAGAGTGGAGACTTCTTCCTTTCTGGTTAATGATTTCCCAGAATGCCTTCCAGCGCCCCTCAGAGATAGGATGAGAACTTGTTGCACTTATGATGTCAGTGAAGGGAGCAATGGCATTATCAAGAGAGCAGGAGAACCATAAATTTAAAAGAAAGAGAATGAGAAAAATGTGTGAATAGAGGGCATTACTCAAAACACTATTGTGGTTGCAGTCGACGAACAAATTGGTGTCTCTGGGCTCTGTTCTAAAGAATCAGTGGCGCAGAGTGCCGCACTCACTCTGTGGCAGCTGACTTTTGGATATTTCATTGCTGCGGGCGCTACAGGGCGTAAGGCACAATTGAAGTTGAAAACAGGGTGTGATTATAAGAAATATATTATCAGAATGTGGTAGGGGCCCGTGTCAGTCATCATCAATCAAATTAGCTTTTTTCCCTTTCTTTTCCAAAGGATTGGTCTCTGCTTTGTGGAGCTCAGTCTCTGATACAGAGAACAGTTGGACGTGGATTCACTTGAAAAGCATCTCTCAAGAGGAAACTCGTGTCCTTGTGTGGGAGGTGCAGCATTGCCGTGAGTGAGCATGTGGCACCTTAAATTAAATTAGCTCAGATAATACATTAATACACTGTTGTAGGACATCCATTATCCAGTGCAGGAAGCAGTTTGATGATATTTTCGGCAAACGGAACCAATGGCAAAAAAAACACCCCACAACAAAATCTGTTTTTATTTTGAAGGGCAGCATCAACCAGCCAGGATGATCATTATGAACAGTCCATGTTTAAAGTTGCACTGTGACAGATGGATGTCAGAGAGAGTATAGATTGCAGTATGTTGGATGGCAGTTATTTACATCACAGCCACACAAGCCTTCAGTGAGAATGACACATCCTCCCCCTGTTTTAGGAGTTTTATCATGTCATATTAAGCAGCATATGATCTGCTACAGTCTGGGAAATTTTTGGGACTGGTTCCATTCCCCTCTCTAACTTAATTAGCACAGAGCAGTTTGGTTTTGGAGAGAGTTACGTCCTCAAGCGAGGGAGTTCAAGTATCTCAGGGTCTTGTTCACGAGTGAGGGTAGAATAAAGCAGGAAATGGATCGGCCGTTTGGTGCGGCTTCTGTAGCGCCAGACCATCCTGGTGAAGAGGCAGCTGAGCCAGAGGGCGAAGCTTTCGATTTACTGATCCATGTACATCCCGACCTTCATCTATGTTCATGACCTCTGTGTAATGACCGTAAGAATGAGATCGCAAATACAAGCAGCCAAAGGAGCTCAGACATCCAGAGGGAGCTCGGAGTAGAGACGCTGCTCCTTCGAGTCGAAAGGGGTCAGGTGAGGTGGTTCAGGCATCTGATCAGGATGCCTCCTGGGTGCCTCCCGTTAGCGGTTTTCTGGGCACATCCCACTGGTAGGAGGCCCCGGGGCAGACCCAGAACACTCTGGAGGGATTACATGTCTCGTCTGGCCTGGGAACGCCTTGGGGTCCCCCAGGAGGAGCTGGAAAGTGTTGCTGGGGAGAGAGACGACTAGGGTGCTCTTATGAAAATGAATGGATGAAGTTTGGATAATAACCATCTCATCTTTAAGATACATCAATGAAAGACTTAATCAATCAATCAATCAATCAATCAATCAATCAATCCAACAAACAAACTTTATTTGTGTAGCACTTTCCATACAGGTTAATGCAGTTCAAATTCCTTGACAGAAAAATGAAAAGCCAATAATGAGACAGAAAAGTGTAGATCATAAAAACAACTAAGACCAAAAAAGACATGAAACATGAAATATTATGAAAATATAATAAAATAGCGAATAGAGAAATAGTAATGAAACGTAGTGAAATAAAAACTAAAGTAAAGAAAGGGATAAAAAGACAAAACAAGAATAGAAAATGACAAAAACAGACAATAAATGTATTTGAAAGCGATAATAATAATAATCATAATAATAATCATATAGTTAAGAACAGAGAATAAATAGATATGTGAATATAATAACTTATAACTAAACAATGTCTTTAAACTAATCTGGATCAAAAGCCTGGCTGAATAAGTGGTTTCTAAGTTTACATTCACACTTCCAGCTGCCCTCAGATCTTCAGACAGACTGTTCCAACGGCTCAGAGCATAATAGCTAAAAGCTGCTTCACCAAAGGTTTTATTCCTGTACTTTGGAACAACTAACAGACTCATTGTGCCAGAGGACCTGAGGGGCCGCACCGTTTCAAACACTCAAATCAATACAGAAACTGACAGGCAACCAATGTAAGGACTTTTTAACAGGTGTAATGTGTTCTCTTCTTCTGGTCCTGGTCAGCACTCAGGCTGCAGAGCTCTGAATCAGCTGTAGCTGACAGATAGGAGAGCATTACAGTGGTACAGCCTGCTCAATGTGCATTAGTCTCTCTGTGTCACAGCAAATTGCTCAACTATCTGGAAAAATGTGCATGTTTTTTCAATGTCAATCTTTTGAGTTCAGGTCTGAAATAATAAAAATATCCACCAAAACTGCTCAACATGGCTGTTGGCTGTGGTCAGTACTGTGCTCTGTTGCACCTATGACCACGTGTGAGTATAGTTTTACATCAATGCAACAACTTGTGAAGTTAAACTACACTATTTCAGTGAAAACAAGATTTTCACCTGCTTATAAGTTGGTCTTACAATTTGCAGACAAGCGAGAAATTAAAGGAAAAACGAATAAATGACTGAAGAAACAATAAAAGCTGTTTTTCCATACAAGGCATGAGGGTTGCTGAACAGTTTGGCTCTACACCACCATCAGCGAAACACCAAATGTAGGGATGTCTTTTGGGAGGTTGGTATTCATTCCTCCAGTAGACTGTAAAGACCAGGGGCCGTACTCACAAACATCCTAAAAATACCCTCAGAGAGCTCCTAACTTAGCTTAAAAAATGCTAACAAGGAGTCGCAGCTTAGAGCTACTCCGAAAAACTCGGAGTGAGAAAGGGACAGAAACTTTTACCTTAGTGAGGAGGTGTGATTTAATTTGTGTTTGGTATGAATGTAGATTGCAAAACAAATTAAAACCAGCACTTGAACAAAGAGCACTGTGATAAGAACCACCCAAAATGACAGCAAACATTGCTGGGAAAAATGTTTTTACATGCACTTTGAGTTAGATTGGCCCATCTGCTAACATGCAGGGGGTGCGCTTTATGACCTGTAGGCCTACTGCAGCCAGCCACCAGGGGGCGATCTAGATGTTTACGAGCTGTCATGTCATCTATCTTTTTTAAACAGTCTATGTGCACGACACGTTCTTTGAACACACTGGTTGTCCTTTATGTGAGCCTGCAAGGTGTGGACACCCACTGGAAATGAAATGAACTGCATCACAATATGAGACTGTCAAAGAGTGTTGTCACTGTTGGTGTGATCGCTCTGCTGATGAAAGATTGAGACAGACACAAGTCATCACTGCTGCACTGTTGCATTTTTCCGGTTGCCAAGTATCTTATTGTCTTGATCTCTTTATTTCTGACGTTATGTCGTTATTGCATCGGGTGAGAGATGTGAGCGCATCTCTAACAAGATCGACCATAAACATTATCCCTGCACCATCTGATCTGTCACATTTCATTCACTCGCTGTCATCCTGGAGAATATTTCTCTTACCTCTGTGTTTTTCCACCATTTTCTCCTCTGCTTAAGAAACTCTTAAGCCTAACATTTTCCACCCAAGGTACTCTCTTAAGGGCCAAGATGCTTTGTGAATAATTGTTATCTTTACCAGGACTTGGTCTTAACTTTAAGGGGAAATTGTAAGAAAACATCATAAATTTAAGAACTTAGAACTTTGTCACTAAGAGTAATTCTTTGCTCTGGGAAGCTTTGTGAAAATGGGCCCTAAAAATAAATGCAATAGTGCATTAATGCTGTTCTAGTGTCTGTATGTTGCTTTTATTTTTGTCCCTTAATCCATCTGTACATTCATGCACAGGTTACTAAGTAAAGCACAGAACAAACCTGCATGCTGTTTCACAATGTACATCTGGTGTGTGGCAGGTTGGTGACATAAGGACAAACACCTGTACGACATGGCCTCCAACTTGCACTGCCTCTCATCATTACTGTGTGCCACGACCATTAATTTACTTCTCCCTGCTGCTGAACCAGTCAAGTTCCCACTTATTGGACAAAAATATCAGTATGTGGAAAAACAACTTGAGTACAGCTGAGCGAAATGTCACTTTACCAGCACAAAATGCACACAGCATTTTCTTTGATGGATGTGTCCTTCTGTAATTATTGAACTGAGGAAACTTTTAGCTGCCTTTAAAACATTGATGTGATGCCATGTCAATACAAGTGTATAGATGTGAGAGGGAAGGTAACAGCAAGTCTAGCATTAGGACCCAGGGGAGGGGTGGACTCTATAAAAAGGGCGGGGAGCTCACCTGGGCCTTTCTTCCTGAACTGAGACACACCTGATGGAGAGCAGCTGAGGCCAGTCTTTGTTTGGTCTTTGATTTGGTAGGTTCACCTTTATCAAACATGTTATAACTAACTTTAATATAATGTAAACGTGGTTCTTTATGAATACAGATTCCAGTCATCTGCATGTCTCCAGCTGGGTGAGGGGATTGTGTTCCTGTCTGGTAAGGTAATCTATCTTACTTGCTTTCACATCAGTTAAATTTACTTTTTACTTTACATTTTCTAAACTGTTTCCTGTTAAGATTCCTTTTGATAATTAATGTGCTTTGCTTCAGTTGTATTTTTCGTTTGAGATTTTTCTGATGTGTTAAAAGGGGGGGATAAGTGGTGGAGCAGCCATCTTGGATAAGTGTTTTGGTGTGTGGTTTGAGTCACTTTGTGAGCAGGTAACTGAGTGTTGAAGAGACATTTTGATTTTGATTTTGTGTGTACTGATATAATTTGCCTACATTTGGTGACAGTTCTCTTTTTACATAACTCTACTAACCTCCTTGATAGTGCTGTCTAGCCTCACATTGTCCAGTGTTCACTAACTGATGGTTTCATTTATGCATTAACTGGACAATTTACTCAGTTGCTCCTCTGTTATGACCTGACTTTAGGCCTTTTATTGACATTTTTATTTCATCATTTTCTGTGAAATCTATCTGTACAGTTTAGCAGTCTCTGGCCCCAGTTAATTCTGGGTTGTGTATCTTGCGTTTCACCTGCTCACCTAGGTGTAGATTTCAGGGCGACCCAGGGAACAAAGCCCCTCAATAATTAGAACATTTGCATTTGTCCCCCTCATTAAAAACATGAAAGCAGTTGTGGACTTTTATTTCGATCAAATACGTTTATATCATAAATTGATACAGAAAAGGCTCAAAATGGTGCATAAAAATTCAGGAGAATGCTTGAAATGTTTTTGGCAGAGGACCCCCAAACTGCCCATTTCATGTGAGATAGATTAAGGGTAATTATTTATAGTAATATTTAAGATTTATTACATTAATGGTGCTGATGTGAACTGTAAACACACTGCAGCTAAGCTCAGCTAACTCTGCATGGCTGTACAGTTCAGTACAGTACAGTACATGAAAGTTTTTGAGACAAAAATACCACAGTTTCCAAATCAAATAAACACTAGAAATATACTTTATAGTATTAATAGTAAGAATAGGTATGAGTTGTAGCTTTGAAAAGCTCTGAAGTATTGAACAGTTACACAAACAATTTGACAACATAATCTTTTTCCAGAATCGGTGTCCCTGTTACTGTGAATAATCCACGGGGACTATTTCTTTCAGTGAAAACTGGTTATTCAGAGTGGCGGTACATTTCCAAAGCTGTGAGGACCACAAATAATAATAATGATAACCGTTATTTAATCAGATAAATCCCACTGAGACTGAGCTCTCATTTTCAAGGGAGACCTGAGTAAATGTAAATAAGACTGAGCGTCTACAGAGGAGTAATATGGAAAATGCCAAACTTTTAATCAGCGATATATTGAGTCCCCGTTGTCTAGTACAGAAAGTAAGGCAGGATGAAAATCCACCCACCTCTGCTGCATTATCAATTATTAAGGTGGAGGCGCATAAACCCATGTTTTTATATCTCTGCTCCAGCAACAGCTGTGGCAGGAGGAATTATATTCTCAACTTGTTTTTCCGTTCGTCCCATTCTTGTGAAAGCGATATCTCAAGAAAGCCTTGAGAGAATTTCTTGGCATTTTGGCAAAAACATCCACTTGGACTCAGAGATAAACTGATTAGATTTTGATGGTCAAAGGTCACTTTGACCTCATCCCTCACAGTCCTGTGAACGTGATATCTCAAGAAAGCTTGATGGAAATTTCTTCAAATTTGATACAAATGTCCACTTGGAATCAAGTATGAAATTATTGGAATTTGGTAGTTAAAGGTCACTGTGACCTCACAGCATATTTTTGGTCATAACTTGAGAATTCATACATTTATTATGAGAAGATTTTACCCAAGTGGCTATTTGTATACACATTTTCATATGAATTACAGAGCAATTATTTGTATAGCACATTTCATACACAAGGGCAAAGTGCTTTACAGAGCAATAAAATATAAAACATTATAAAGGATACATATTTACAAAATTAATTACTAAATGATTTACAATTTAAAACAAATCGCCACTGAAATGGCAAAAGTGCAGACAAGAGGTGCAAAGATAAGAAGTTTATTTAAAATGATTTCAAATTGAGTTTTAACAATAATGTTGCAGTCATTGCAGTGTGGAGTAGGCAGATTAAAAAAGGAATGTTTTTAGCTTTGACTCAAAAGTGTTCAGAGTCGGGGCTTGTCTAACATCTTCCAGGTTTGTGTTGCATGATAAAACGCTGCTTCACCATAGTTTGTTCTAACTCTGCGGACGGTCAGTAGGCCGGCCCCAGATGTCCTCACAGTCCTAGAAAATTCATATGTCACAAGCATGTCAAAGATATATTTGGGCGCTGAGCCACAGAGTGATTCATACACAAGCAGCAAGATTTTGAAATCAATTCTGAGTGACAGGTCACCAGTGTAAGAATTTTAGAACTGGAGTAATGTGGTCATATTTCCTAGTTTTTGTCAGGACCTTAACAGCAGCATCCTGAATATGATGAAGTCGCTGAACAGCTTTCTTTTGAAAGTCCTAGAAACAGACCATTGCGCTGATCTTATATACTGGAAATAAAGGCGTGGGTGAGCCTTTCAAGGTCTTGCTGTGACATTATTCCTCTAACTCTAGCAATGTTTTTAAAAGGGTAGTAGGCAAGGGTTGTTATGGATTTGATGTGGCTGTTGAAATTGAAATCCAAGTGCAAGATAACAACAAGGTCTCTTGCTTGACTCTTTGTTATAAGGGAGAGGGATTCAAGGTGAGAGCTGACACTCCACTCTACTTATTTTGGTCTTATCTTCAGTTTGAGAAAATATTGACTCATCCAATCATTTATTTGCTCAATACAGTGACACAAGCATTCTATGGGTAATCACCTGGTGAAAGTGATATGTATATTTGGATGTCATCTGCATAATTATGGTCGCTACGTTATTATTTTGTATGATTTGGCCTAATGGAGGCATATGGAGATTAAACAAGAGGGGTTGCAAAATTGATCCCTGTGGGACCCCACATGTCGTGGCCATCTGCTCTGATTTAAATTACCAAAAGGTCAAAGATCAACTTCAAAAACACTTTACTGGCCATTATTCAATGCCATCAGGCACAAAGGAGGAGACATCTGGAGCCCACCTCGAAACTGTGCTAATATTTAGCTCCTTTGTGCTGTCGGGTTGATGATGTGTGTGAAGCATCTATATTTTAGAAGCGACATCCATATGTGAAGCATTGTCTGTCATGGCTACATATGAGTCTGGACATACATGGATGTAAACTGTAACTGCAACTTGACATGTTCGCAGAGACTACACAAGACGGTAATTCTAATTTGTAATAATTTAGGTGGAATCATCACTGACTGGAGATACCTATGTCATTCCTCACCTGCCCACCAGGCTCCCTCTTTGTTTTTCCACCTCTGCACATCTGACCTGCTGCCTGCCTCGCCACCTGCACCTCATTACACCATCAGTGTCTCTGTGTATATATAAAGCTGACATTTTGCCTGCTGGCTTTTGTCAGATTGTCCAGGCTTCTGTGTCAGATTTGGGGCCACCTACCCACCACATCCTACCTGTTTCAGCATGTATGTTTCAACTGTCGGTTTTGCTATGTATTTTGCTGAAGACATCAGTCTGTATTCTGGTTTCCGCATTTGGGTCCTGCTAGCAAAAGAAACTGTCCACAAAATTCAAAGTGCTTTAAACCCAACTACCCTCAAAGTGGTGGGAGCTATGCAAGATTTTGAATATTTTAAAATGTAATTTAGCTTTAGTATGCTGATTAATTCCTCATGCTGTACCCATCGAGTGGCTCAACATTTTTCAGTTGGTCCGTGTGATGCTGTCTCTCTGTACACCTGTAGTGTCTTCAGGATGAGCCACTAGATAACGGTCTTAAGCCTCTATCTGCATAACCTCTAATCTGATCTCAGAGAGATGACAGTTATAACTCCCTCCTTGTTTGTTTTGCTTATCTGCAGGATTAGATACACCTGCTGGGATGGCTCTTCTACTTTTCCATTAACAGGTAGAGAGGAGGAGAGGTGTCAGCTTTTACAACAAACTCTGCCCAGCACCAACAACAGTCAGACACAGTAAGCGACTAGCTGGTGAGCACAGAGAAGCATTTAGCAGCTAAGGAGTCAGATATTTCCCTCAGGAGTCAGTGAAGGAGGAAATAAAGCTAAAAGGAGAGTGAATATTGGACTTAAATTTGTCAAGTAGCAACATGACTCTTGGTATTTGCTGGATGTGTGAATAAGACGCTGTTTTGTCATATAAACTTTATAAGGTGACGATATGTTGTGTATACAACTTGTTGTGCAGCCCCATTGTGGCCAAACAACTGTTATCATCTATACATTTCAAGTCAGCAACAAAAGGATCATACAACATAGTAAACCTCCAACAACAGCGTGCAAGTGAAAGCAGCATTCATTAGGAGTCAGAACTACATGGAGCAAGGTAAGCAGAAGGATTATATTAATGCAGAACTTTCGTCTCCCCCCTCTGGCATTGAGAGTACTTACATGTGCTCCCCCGAGTCATCACATGTCGCCGCTTTGTCAGTATCTTTTCACGTCCACATATTACACGTTATGTATCCTTTTGCATCTGCTGTTGACGTTCCAGGATGCCGCTACCAATGCTGGGACATCAACAAAAGCATGTGGTAAGGTTTGGAAAAAAACATCATGGGTTGGCTCTACATTTATATGGGAAACAAACACCAGGCTCCAGGGTGAAAGTCCAGGATCTGTTGGACCCATACACCACCCTTCTGCCCGTCCTATAGGGACTTTCCAGGTCCTTATATCACATTGTTACTGGCAGTGTTTCAACCTGATGCCATTCAGCTGCATTATAACTAATGACGCCCGTCCATGTATCATACTGCCATGACAGGTGCTATCCTGCCAACAAGCAGCATATCATAACACCACAAAAGTTTACTTCCGGCTGTGTTACATACCGATGCGCCCTGGCTCCGAGTCAAGTGTCTGATGTTGAAATCACAGACAAAGCGGCAATATTTGACAATTTCAGAATGAGAACAGGCTGCTGTGTATGATGTATGCTGGCTGCAGGTGAGATTACCACATCTGGCCCGCCCCCAGGAGGGCTTTATTTTCCTTGCCAAGTTTGGATGCTTCTTGGGATTTTCCACCATGACTTCTGCCGTACTCTACAAGTCTAGTATATTGTGGAAACTGAGCTTTCTCTGACAGCAATAGGCTTAATCAGCATTGTGTGAACTCATTAGGTAAGGGCTTGAATGTAACGGACATCCATTTATATGTAAAAGACCTGCACTCCAATACCACAGTGCCAAAATCATAAATATAGTTTCTTTGCATATGACGTCAATCTGGCTGTTCCAATTATTCAAATTGGGCAAAAACTAGGGCCAATTTAAGCCCCCCAAATAGGTCGTAAAGGGGAGAAGTAAAAAAAAACTTACTGAGAAACAGCCGCAGATGTGGATTAAATCCTCCGTCTTCAGTCTGGTCGAGCGGGGTCAACTGATGCAAATGTTAAAGTGTTGTGTTAAATGTGCCTCCAGTAGGATGCAGTTACAACATGCTGTGACAACTCTGTTTTTAACCACGACCCAGATTTTTAACCAGCCCTCTGGAATGATTGACCTAGTAGGTAGAAATAGTAGCTAAAGTGAGCTAACGTTAGTCTGACAGCGGTGCATCCATATACAGAGTTGAAATATAAAAGACAGTTATACTCATGCACATTTACTCACCCGGCCAAAAACAAGATTGCAGTCGTTTAAGTTGTGGACCCGACCACACACACAATAGTTATAGTTCAGTAGACTCTTGTATGCTTTCATTAGCTCACCATTTAATGTGGAATTTGTTAGGAGGTCTGAAGGATGAGGTAATTTGTAACAATGATACACAACTCATGGCAAAAGCAGTTTCTTCATTTTGTACGGATTACATCCAGTGCGTTTAGTTTCTCTGACGATACCTCATCTCATCTTTTAATGTAGAACTTTTTTCTATATGCAGTTCATACAGTAAATTCATTTATTACTTCCTGCCCTCCATCTGAATTTCACACAGCATAAAATTCACATGACAAACACACTATTAGATTAGTTAAATCATTACAATCATGACACTCTTAAAACCATTACATACTGACACATTGCCTTCTCTTTTTCTTTTGTTTTAGTGATTTAAAGTAATTACATGAAAGTTCATTATGGCCCTAGAGAAAGTATTCAAGGTTTGCTTGTTCATCTTTTCCAGAGCTTTCAAATGCATCTCATGCTCTCAGCTCTCCATCAGCAGATGGAGTTTGCATCATGATTATGATACAGTGTTTGCTGACTCTGAATAAGTTAACCAAATCAGATATATTTGATGGAATATTGTCTGTAAAGAATCTAGGTGGGAGAATTCAAATTCCGGGACTCTGTCTTCACATCCACATTCTGTGCATGAGTGTGCAGAAATCCCTGTGCAGTGTGTTTGTTTTCTCACAAAGGGTGCTTCAGGAGGGGAGGGGCAAAACATAAAAGGGAACGATGGTGATTGTCTATGCAGCATATGGATAATTCTCATTATGCTAGCATGTGTTTTGTAATGATTTGTTTAGGAATTGCATTATCCTGCTATGGAATCAGCGTCGGCAGATGTGGTGATGTTTCCGTCTGCTGCTCTGCTCGCTCCTTTCCACGTTTCCAGCTGAGAGCTAAGTAGAAACAAGGCTAATTACCCGGTTTACACCGCAAACGTAATTACACCCCTATGGGAGAGTACACGTTGAGTGTGCAGTACATACTGGAAGCGAGGAAGTGGAGGGTGTGGGGAGTCTTGTCTCTGTGGGTTTGTGTGGATTCATCACAGGTACATCAGTGAAATGTTATTGGGAAGATGTTCTTGAAGCTTGCAGGGCAGATTAATATTTAATTACGCATTCAAGCACCCTTTAAATGTTACCGTTCAAACAGGATTAATAGAAGAGAATAATAAAAGAGGCATTTGAAAAGGCGAACATAATACAACATGTCTGCCTTGCTATTGAGCAATACCTGCATCTGACTTAGAATAAAACAATTCAGCTTGAAGCTCATAAATCTCTCTCCCAGAGGGACGTGGCTAATCACAGACGCACCACATGTCTGAAGCTGTTATTTAGCCAGATTATCAGTGCAGGAGGTAGCGAACAACAATGCTGCGGACCACATTCCTAAACACACAACCTCGGGAGGTGGTGATGGCTGGAAATTTTGCAACCTTGTATTAAATTAGATTTTAAAGGGGGAAAAAAAAGAGAAAGCTCATATTAAACGGGGGATTGGAGAGTAGAGGTTGTCAGAGTGGAGTTAATGTGTAAAAATGATCTTTCCTTCCTCCCTCCTGCTCAGAGATTCTCTTTATCATGAGTTTTACCCACATGTAGCATGTGAGCTGACATATTAAAACACACACACACACAAAGAAAGCCAGACACTAATCAATTACACTCTCAATGTGTTGCAAAGTTTTTTTCATCACAGCCTAGAATCTCCTTTCTGCCTGCTGAAGTGTTCATACATTTTACAAGAGAACCCAGGAAGAGATGAAAAACACAGAAATAGAAACTGAAATAACAATAATAGCCCCAATCAAAAACCTATCACCGTTGCACATAAGGTGTAACATCTGTCCTTTGTGTTTGAAGATGCTGAACCGCAGAGGCATCTTTTAAGTCCCATTAGCGAGGAGATGAGAGGAATGTGTAATTGTCCCTGCAGGGAAATTAGCTTTGGACTCCATGTTGCAGCATTCCTACAAAAACAGTTACAGCATGAATGTGACAGACGTAACCTAACATATTATCAGAAAACAGTTTACACCAGGGTATTGCACAACCCAGCACAATAGGCAGGGAAAGCAAGGAACAGATGGGGTGTGTCCTGTCACAGCACAAATGTCCCTTTCTTTGTGCATACCTGTTTCTATTCTTTGTCCCCTCAAAATTGATGTTTGTGCCTCCATCCTGCTCTGCCGAGTCTCCTGGTATTGTTAGAAAATGAAAAAAGCATCTGTGTTGGAGGACACACTTGAGTATCCTTTTAGAAAATAGTACCAAACACAAACCACATAGCCTACTGTACGTTGGAGTGTGAAAGCACTTTGAAAGCTAATGTATACAGTGTTGCTACTCACCAATATTTTTTATAAGCAGTTTCTCCATATTCCATGCTGCACTGTGTATACATATTGAAAGTCAGTGGCCTTTATTCCAAAAGCTATCAATACAGACAGCTGGAGAAGACTGTGAGCAGACTGTGTCAGATTCAAAGTTTAAAAACAAACAAAAAAAATACTTAAGAAGTGTTTCATAGGGTTTGAAACGAAACATTTTTTAAAGCACAAAGCCTTGCTAATCACTGCCACTCTTCACTGCTGTCATACGGTGGTGCTGATGACATAGCGGCATCACAGAAGTGTAGCACCCACCCTCCACTTCCTCCCAAGTTAACACCCTCAGCTCTGTCAGCACTGTTGCTGGTTTTAGCACTTTTAGCGCCATTAGCTGCTAGCCACTGGCTCTGCCACCTCCATGTTGAGAGCTGTGTGCAGAGCTGTGTGAATATCATATGGAGCCCCTTTATGGATACAAACTCAAGTATGTTTGCCCCCGAAGTGCGGCTTGTTTGGGCAGATGTGAATACAGCAATCGCACTCGGGTGCATACCTGAACAACCGGACTGAGACCTCCTGGAAGACGTGGTCTCGGTCCAGTTACAAACAAACTCTGGTGCGGTTAGTCTGCAGTGAGAACGGGTTCGACCTTGATCCGAACCAACTGCAGTCACATGACACATTGTTTGGGTTAAACATGAGCATGTTACAGTCCTGGAGGATTATTAATGTGCACCAGCACATCCAATGCATCAAAACATTGTTTTCTAGTTGGAGCCGCACCTGTTTTTCAAACTGTATGGTTTGACTAAAATGAACAATGACAGCAATATAGTCCACGATGAGCAGCGCTGAAATCAACCTGCATAGTTGTCCCTCCATTGTTACATTAGAAAGTGTCACATTTATCTTGCAAGTGTACTCTTCTTCGTTTTGTTTACTTCCTGGATTCTTCCCACATGGAAATTCTGACCAATCAAGAGCAGCTTTCTCGCGCAAGGCATTCTGTCGGGTCCGCTTGTAAATGCTGCCGTGAGAACACGCACCGTCTTCAGGCAGTTACGCAACTTTGCTACAAAAGTAGTCCTTAATTCAGACCAAAGCAAGACAACTCACTGATCACATAGACTTCAAAGCTGAAAGACAGCAGTGTTTTCTGTGATATTTTTCTTGATCGACTGATCACACTCAGCTATGGAGGTTTCTGTTTGTTTATCAAACTTTTTTTTTCTGGCAGATTAGAAGGCAGTGAGCAGGAAAACCATAAACTATAAACTCAGTTTCAAAATGACATGAGTGACATCAAGAGACGCTGTGTTTATGCGTTCATATAAAGATCTCTGGTTATTACTGATGACAGATTATACAGAATATTTCTGATGATCAGTTTAATGGCTTTAAATAATTCACATTGGCTCGTATCTTGTTGCCCTCATCCTGAACTCCATGAAATGTCTGTATCCTGTAAAGTAGATTATGCCTACATAATCCCTATTGAAAGCATGTCCAGTGATGGCATGTTGATTGTCATAGTACAACATACAACAGGAACGTCAGTCTGCTAAAACCTGATTATGTCCTGTGACTGGTTAATGGCTTCCTCTTTCAAACTTTTTGCCAGGAGGCTGCTGTCTAATTTTTCTGGATCTTTTGTGAGCATCATGGACTACCCTGAAGTTACATATTTACCACCACTTCCATGAGACTGCAGCCACTTTATTGTTCTTTTCCTCTTTCCATGGATCCCAGAGTGCTTATTCTCTGGGTGTTTTATAAAATGGCACCTCTGTGACACTTGCCTTGATTGTTATCAGTCTTTTATGATATGCTGGTGTATTAATGAATGCAATAATGTCTATTTTATGCATCCCTAAACTCCAGTATCTTGTACCGAGCACTGTTCTAGCATTTGGTAAATGCAACAAATGCATGAATCATCTGTAGGGTGGAAAGAAATGCAACATTTGCCACAAACTCAATCAGTCTGAGCACAATTTAAGATTTTTTAATGAACAAAATCTGTGTGTAGTTCTATTTATAGCACATACTGAAAGATAAGCATGAAATATGTGTACAGGGACAAGCTGTAGGACTGTGATATCCCCTCTAAGAAAAATGGATTTTGCTTCCTGGGCTTCTTAGCCACACACTTAATTTTGGAACACACAATCACTGTAATTATGAGCTTCTCACACAGCATCATCAGTTTTATAGGCATGTACGTCCACAACCTATCTCTCTCGACAACCAGGCACTCATTCAGTCTGCATCAGTCACATGGCTGAGCTCCTCGCTGTAACACGCTGCCTGCTTTTTAGAGATGAAACTCCCTCCACTTCCCCATGCAGCCACCTCCTGTATAAGAATTCAGCAGTGAGTTGCGAATGTTGCCTTTTTCATTTAACATGTGTTCATATTGTTCAAATGTTGTGAATCTCAAACTGTGCCCGGGGGGGTGTGAGCTCAGGGACAGTCTGTGTCAAGCATGCTCAGATCAGAGTGGTGCATGAACAGAGCGCACTGTCAAATTAAAATCATAGTATTGTTAAAGTAAATAGTTAAAACCTTAACTGAAATGTTTTAATCATTTTTTTTTACATATTTGAAATCATACAAACTTGATTTTGGCAGCGAGCATCTGTAATTGTCAAGGCTCAAACATGACAGGAAGCAAATCAGGAGAGACTTCAGAGATGAGGTACAAATATACTGACGCACACTGACTAGAGGCAACAAACTTTATTAAACAGACCAATGTTTCGACGCCAGAGTCGGGGTGATGATGATGACGACTTTGAAGATGCATCTGGCATCAAAGTCTGTTTAATAAGTTTTTTTGCCCCTAGTCCGTGTGCTCCAGTATAACTCAGACCTAATCTCTGAAGTCTTTCTTGCAACTGTGTAGGTTTGGTTTCGACACTGAGGCCGACACATATGAAAGGAGGGGTTAAAGGGCTCTCCGCCAGAAAATTCTGAGCATCAAACACTAACTTTCCTGCATTCTGGTGAATTTTTATGCACCAACTTGTGCCTTTTCTGCACCAGTTTATGGTATGAATGGCTTTAATTTTGTCAAAATGAAAGTCCTCTACTACTTTCGAGCCTGCTCTGAAGTTGTCGAAATCTGGCACTTGGCCAGTGACTTGTGGTGTCAGAAACCAATGAAAAAAGGCGTCCTTTGTCATCAGCATAATACATGGCCAGTTGTGGTTATAGTGTCAGGGGGAAACACAGCAGGACAAGGACAAAAGTTAAGGTGGCGAAAGTCCAAATGTGGCAGATGGGACCCACATACATCAACTTTCATCTGAGAGCGGTGTTCGGGTCCGTAAAATTTTAAAGCCAAACCCTGTTCTTTTTTCCTAAACCCAACCACGTCCTTTTGTTGCCTATACCCACCATGTGTGTTTGTTGTTTGAAGAAAAAAAAACATAATTTCCCGGGGTTGTACCGATGTAGTGCGTTTATTTTGAAAGAGACTGCATGTAAACATTACATTTCCTGTGAAAATGGAAGTGTATTTTGAAAGAAGAACTTGACATGGCGTCCCAGAACATCAGCAATGCAGGGTACCTTGCACATCATATGTGGACGTGGAAAGTCCATGACCAAAACGTCAATATGTGAGGTCAGGGTGAGAATGTGTTGTGCTTTCATGTTTTAAGTATTGTGGGGATCGTGTGCCCACAGCTGAAGCACGCTAAACATTTTCCTCTTTCATAAAGCAAATTCTTATTTGTAGTCCCATTATAATTAGGTATCAAAATTGGTCCTAACAAGAGTGAGTGTTGTATTGGATGTGCTTTTAAAAGGGCTTTTACCTCTAACAGCACCAGCCTTCTTAATCTCCTGTAAGTGGCATCTTTTTTTCCCTTTTTAAATTTAGCCATCTTTGTAATAACATAACAGAGATCCTCTCTGGTCGTTTTGTCTTCAGTCTAATTAGAATCACTCTCTCCTCAGCTCTTTGCCTTCCCATTTATCCCGCACCTTCTGCTAATGAGTTGGGTTTAATCAGGCATTCCATTTCACTTAGAAACCAATGAAATGTTGAGATCATTCACAAGGAGTTTTCATTAAAAAAAGGAAAAGATTTCTTGCTCTGACTTTTTTTTTGCTTTCGGAAATACAGCCGTTCTCTTTGTGCCCCTTCAAGAGTCACAGTAGATTACTTTAACACAAAGAACTCTCGTCTCGCAGTGTGTTTCTGGAGCTCGGATATAATTGGAGGGAAGGTTATCATACTGTGGGAGCTGAAAGAGTTGTTTCGCGGAGGAATAATGACATATTTCATTACGGATAGTCTTGTAGTGAGGGTGTTCAGGGGAATAGTAACTTATTGTGTTGATTTAAGGCTTGCTCCTCCTCTAGTCCCTCAGACCACAATTCTGAGGACAATATGTATGTAATGTGCTGCATTCAGGAGCAGGCTCGTACACTGCAAGGTAATAACTGAGCAGTGTAGTTGCTAAATTATGTGTTAATTTATGGTTCTGTTCTGCTTCCAAAAGCACTGACTCAGAAGGCAACATGTTGTGAGTAGGCTGCTCCGATGAGTGACACACCTTCCGTCTGCTAAGTGTGTGTTTGTAAGAAACACTGAGGTAAGGAGTGAGAAACACACAGCAGCTACTGTATTTGCAGCCAGAGGAAGAAGTACAGTCCTGCACTACAATCGGCTCTTAAATCTGTATTTGTACACATGACATTTGTCAAGTATGACGCTCTACTGTTTGTCTATTTTCGGAAAAAGTTAAACCCAGCACAGGATTGGAAATTAAAAAATGAATTCTAAAGTGATGTCATGCATGAGTTGGAAGTTGTGAAGCATTTGGACGTTTTGGATAGTTCAGCGCGGATGCGCCACTTCACGTCAAGTGATTATGAAGAGTCCGCTGAGTTGCAGGTGATACTCAGAGCAGTTGAGTTACAGTTGATCTTATAGGGTTGAGTGTGCTGTTAGAATAAGTGCAAGGGCTGCAATAAAAAGAATCCAGGTGAAGGGTTTTCATGGTCTGAAGCGAAGCAGTAAATACAGAAGGTGGTTTTGCCAACATTTTTTCCCAACTAAAGTCTTGATTAAGACATGAATGGACGGATAAGTTACATCCACATTACTGTGTTCTGTGTATCACTACGCCCAGCCAGCATGAGCCTGCAAGCACAATAAATTCATAAAGGCAGGTCTACAGTATGGCTATACATTTCCAGACAAGGTCCCAAAAATAGAGAAGCAATTCAAGCGTCTTTCACAGTCAGTTCTTCCGACCATCATCATCTACAACAAAACTCATAAATCACTGACAAAAACAGTCCATTTACAAATTAAATGATCCATCTTGTTTTCTTTTCCGAGCTTTTGAGACAATATTAGCAAACACACAAAAATTTAACAACCATTCCAGTTTTTGTTCATCTGTACACCAGAGTGTTTTTTCTTTTTTGAAAAGTACCTCTCTTAAATAATCATTTGTCCTGCATGAAAGAAAAATGGGACTCACTTCACCCACACATTCTATTTTCCTCCTGAATATTTGTGAATCAACCAACCTCAATGGCCAGAGAAAAAAAACTTATTTGATATGCACATACAGCATGTCCTTATTTTTGTCTTTTTACGTCACTTTTATACCTGTGTGAAATAAAAGTTAAAGACTTAAGAGTCAAACCTTTCATGGTTGGAGGTATAGGTCACAATGTTCATATAACTGAGGAAATGTGACACATTCTCGTTCTCATGCTGCTGTGACTTATCAAGGCGGAACTGTACTCTTGGTGACATGCCTCCCATTGTCCAGAGAGCTGTCCTTGATTAGAGCTGTCCCAGCTCACAATCGGCTGACAGCGGAGCGTCATCAGTTCATCTAGTTCCCCTGCAAAATCTTCCCCATGTACTCCCCGTGCCTTTTCTTCCCTCTGCGGACATCCGCTCTGCATCATCTTCTTCCCCTTGTGCACCCTCAACACCCCACAACACATAACTCACACAGTCGTGAATTTATTGCTGATCTCACACAGTGTTGTTTAATTTGTGTTAACTTTTCATAAATATCTTGCTTGGACCTCCTCCTCGTTTGTAACACTTTATTATCCAAAGAGGAAATTCACTTGGTCAGTAGGTGCGAAAAATGCACAAAGACAGTTTGAGAGGAGTGTAAGTTATGAGGGAAGAGTCACAAATTAAATTTAATAAAATGCAGTGGCAAATGAACAGAACAGTGTTTGATGGGATTTTATTCCAGATATGCAGTGTTGGGAAGCAACAAGTTACATGTAATTACATTGAACAATTGTAATTGTAATCAGTCACAGTTACTGAAAATATGTGTTAAGATAAGACAATCTTTTATTCATCCCACGGCAGGTTACAGTTACAAATCAAAATGTTGGTATACAAAGAGTTTATATTCTATTTATTTAACCAGGAAGTCCTATTGAGATTGAAAATCTCAAGGGGTAGCAGCCAGTCAGAACATTTTAAAAATACAACAAATACAACATATAATACAAGAATCCACAATACAACAAATATTTAAACATAGTGGCCCCTCAAGAAAAACAAGCACATGTCTCTATCACCACATTCTGTATGATGCCCTTCGATTCATCAGTCGATATAAGTGTTTCTAATTTCAGATCTTTTTGAAGATTGTTCCATGTGGTGCACAGTAGGAGAATGCAGTTTTCCCCACATCTGTTAAAACCTGCGGTACATTGCAAAGCAACCACCTGGAGAAGCATAGCTGACAGAAGGGTGCAGAGGTAGGCAGGAAGTCTGCATGTAAATATATACTCTACAATAGCACATTTATTCTGTTGATTTGATTCTTTTTTCCATGCAGGAATGCCTTCTTTTGGCAGAGCCTGTGTCTGCATATTTTTCAGCTTTATTACCCAGTTTCAAAGATTTGTTAATTTTACTTTGAAGTAATTAAAAAACAAGTAATTAAAAAACATTACATTATGTTTTGCATTTTTAACAGGGTAACTAGTGACCATTAACTGTGGTTGTCTATGTAGCATATAGGGGTTCACCACTAGAATACTCCTGCTCCATGTTAAGTTCTGACTCTGGAGGAAGTATGTGCACACCTGTGTCAGATCATCAGAGATTTCCAAACTGTTCTTAATATCGTGGCATGTCAAAAATGTATTTTGAAATATTTGATTTTAAAATGCACACATTAAACATGTTTACAGATCTGAGAATGAGGTGATTCTCCTGTTTCTGTGTTTTAGTGAGGACTGCTTTCTGAATCAGCTGCAGTTGTCTGATTTACTTTTTAGAGATACACCTGAAGACAGCGTTACAGTCGTCTACTAAAGATAAAAGTGTGGACCAGTTTGTCAAAGTCCTGCTGAGACATACATTCTTTAAATCTTTATATGTTCTTAAAGGGTACCTGTTTTTGCTTTTACTCTTTTTCTATCATAATGTTACAGTGTCAGATATTCATATTTAATGTGGCCAAAGTTTCAAATAATGAGGTAACCACATGCAAAAGTAATCCCTGTGAGCAAAACCTCAGGATTCAGGAACATGTCCAGCTCTGATTTTTCACTGTAGGTAGTATCGTTGTACTCTTTTACAGTCATTCCCCAGCTGCAATAAAGCTGCAGAGATGCCGTGATACTGAAGACCTGGAAACGCTGACCAGTCAGAGCAGACTGGGGAGCTTAAAGAGAAAGGCGCTACAAAAGTGTGTTTCGGGCAGAGGGTGAGCACAGGAGCTTCAGCACAGAGGTACAGGTATGAACCTCAAAATTAACATAAGAGGCCACCTTTAATGTGACAAGACCAATGTATTTGATTTACTGTGGAGTCCAATAGAGCCACAGTTTAGCTGCATTTCGTATGAAATATCTGCTGTAAACATACATAGTATTTTCGCCATGACATTTTATATATGGCATTCTAACTCACACACAAACTGAGCTTTCTCTTTTATTTCTGTGGGATTAACAACAATAATTTAAGGTAAAAATGTCTTTGAGGACTCTTTAGGTCACCTGCTTTACTTAATTTGTGTGTGTGTGTTCACATTTGTAAGATAGCAGGGTAATGCCGACTACCAGGCAGAACTAGGACGCACATACAATGTAGGTTAGCATTTATAAGGGAGCAGGACTATCTGTCTGGGACAATACACCAGAGACAAAGTGTGTGCATGTCTGTGTGTATAACCTCAGCAGTAATACCTGAGAGGCATGGCTACATGTACAGTATGTGTGAGTGTGAGTGTGCTACTCAGAGGTCCTAAGAGAGAGCATGAGCAAAAGTTCCCCGGCCTGTGGAATAAGTTAGTTGTCATCAGTAAATAGCTGCCTGTGTGGTACTGGGCCGCTGGGCAGGAAGAAATAATGAGGACTGACGACGGAGCCAGATGGAGCTTCACTTCACGCAGCATGACTCGGCCCGGCTTTCTAATGGACAGCTTTTTGTTATGTGAAAGAAAAACTTGGGTCACATTTCTGTCAGTTGTCTCTTACGCTAGAAAATAGAGGAATCTTTATTAGTGTTAAAAATGCGGTTCTAGAAGAACTGAAGGCCGGTGCGAACGGATGTTACAGAACATGCAGCTCGGGAAGCAGCATATGGGAACAGTCTGGAGCCTTAGCAGATTAGTTTTATTTTAATCTCAGCATGTAAAATGATACTGTAGTTGGTGATTAAATCAATAAAACAATAAAGTAATAAAGGCTGCACATTATAATAGGTGTCAGCCCTTTGTACTGTACAATATGACAGATCTTTACTCATATGGAGTGAAGAAAGAGCATGTTTTTAGAGTTATGGCATTAAACTGAGAAATGTTACACAAGCAAGCGTGACTAGACTTGAATTTTTTAGACAGAACTCGGCGCTAAGTGAGCATCTTCACGCGCATGTGGGCATTTGTGAATGTGCGTGTTTATTTTTGTGTCTGGAGCATTGACATGTGTGTTTGCAGAACAAATGGTTTAGTGGAGTGTACAAGCATGGCCAGCTGTATTTGTCTGCTGTAAACCCCCACCCCCCAATCTGGTATCACCATGAGCACATTGTCTGAGTCACCCAAGTGTGTATTTGCATTTATGTGTGTGTGTGTGACTTAAGCTACAACTCCTTGCGAACTGTAAGGAAATTGTATGAAAAGCAAATGTACTGTGCTTCTCTGAGCTCTCTTTTAAATTTTGAACAACAGCCACGCAGCAGTCACATAGCATGAAGTGACTGGGGAGAAGTTGGATGTGGTTATTGGATGCTGTAATATGTTGCCAGCACTGAGGCCAAATATTACATCAGGTTGAAGTGCTTAAACCGCAAAGACTGTTGAGAACAACTGTTTTTACTCAGAGAGGAGACATTTTTCATATATACAATCCTCGACAGACTAAGGAGAGCAGTCGTTATTTAGCGGGGCATATCAATGCTTTCAAATACAGACAGATTTCTACCTCACAGGCTTTTTGTCTGGGTGGAAATAATAAAACCAAGTTGAAACCTCTGAAAAATGAAGCCAACATCAAGTGCCAAGAATTGCAGTTCTTTGAACGACCACTTGAGGTGGCTCCAGAAGCCAGTCAGTCCCCATGGACCCCCATGTTAAATTGCCAAACTTTACAGCAGAAATAAACATGTTTTCAGCCTGGTACAAAAAAAGTTTTTGGTCCCTATAGCTTACTTGAATTTTTATATAACTCACCTGTTCACATTTTATTAAGGTTTAAAGTTATGCATTATTAAGGGCAGGATGCTTTTAGTGACAGGCCTTCTGCCGGGAGTGTCCTCAGCTTCTCAGTCAGATCCATTCATTGCTCCTCCACAGCGCCAACCTCTCACCCAAATACTGTCACTTCTGGTTCCTATAAAAGAGTGAGATGGTCACACTTGAGGCTTCAAAACGGGAGTCTACAAACCAATGGGTGGTGTTACAGTCTTGATATAGACTGTGTTATTCCATACATAATGGGAAAAAAAGCTCAACAAAAAATAACAATCACAATTGAAACATTGTTAAAATCAAAAATAAAATCTGCCCTTTCTCACTGAGTCAAAGTCAAAGTGCAACCCAAGGGCACATACAGTTAAAGCACAAAGCCGCAGCCCAACAGCGTACTCAACATGTGTTCATGTGTTCCTGCAGAGGTAATAAATCATGGGAGTTTTCAAGTTTACAAAACGTGATAGAGCACAAAAGAGAGCACAACTTTAATTTGCAACTAATTATATGAATCCACATCCGTGTTGGTGTAACAGGTTAAAATATACTTTCGTTAACTACTTTTTTTTTAATCATCTTTTGCCACTTGTGGCCAGTGGAAGCTAAAAATCGACATCTTAACACCCTAATGTGATTAAGTTGTTGCAGTCACTTATTCACACATCCAGGAAGTGATGCTTTCTAAATCCAGTCTCTATAATAATAATAATAAGGAGCATCGCCAGAAAACAAGCTGGCATGGTATGTTTCTGCATACCACGGATATGCTACATTTATACATCTCATACGTGTCTTATCAACATTTCTAAAGTGCACGGAGTTTCTCATCAGGAGGAGGAGGGGATGGTGATGGCGTGACAGCGTGGCTCAACAGCAGCAGACCATTGTTTAGGACTAACTAACAACAAAAGCAGGTATTGTGTTGGGACATTTCAAGCCGTGACAAAACCAGGTATTTTTTTAACAAGACATCAGGACATTTCCAGCCGAGTGTGGTGACGAAACTGGGTATCTTTGAATGCGACATCAGGACATTTCTAGGTGTGTTTGTAGCAAAAAAAAACTAGGTAAGCCAAGATCATGATCTTTTCCTAACCCACTGAATAGTTCTTGTGCCTAAACATAACCACCCATTAACCACAGCACTGTCACAACATAGAATTGAAAATTAAAAAGTAAAGACACAAAGTTTCAACATGTCCACTACAAATAAACAAATCTAACATTTATTCTGGTTATTGGCTCGGGAGGATCACTGGCTTTCAGTATTTACTCTCTTTGAGCTCTGTTGTTGGTCTTCACCAACTCCTGAGGGAAATATCTGGCTTTTTGGCTGCTAAATGCTCCACTATGTTCACCAGCTAGTTGTGAACTTTGTCTGTCACGTAGTGTGCAGTGGGATTTCAGAGCTTTTTGCTGAAAACAGCTGCCTGCTGTGACCAAAAGCAAATCTAATGAGAGCTGTGAGAGTGAACCAAGACAGCAAGTTGCAGACTGCAAAAACACTGGGAAAAAAGTGCTGAAGTGCTCTGCAGAGTCGAGGATAACTGCAGAGTTGGTCATAGTTCTCTGTAGGTCTGTCACTGTGAGTGACCCCTCTGCACTTACACGTTGTCTTTTGATCCGTTGCTGATGTAAAAACACTGAATATAGCAGCCTTGAATATAAAGACAAAAGCAAATGCATCATAATACTTATTAAGGACTCACCTTTTTGGCTTGGACATAAGTACTCCTTCCTTTATTTATACGTACCTGACATTATAGAATCCAGTGTCTGAATATGAGCTCTTGTTTAATTTATAACAGCTAAGGATACACATTAGGCACAAATACATGTAAATTTAAATTTGTTCCATCTTGTTTTTTAGAAAAGATCACCAGATGCTCATTAATTACCTGAAGAGCAGCCTTGGTTAGAGATTTGTTTTTGCCAAAAGTAGAACTTGTGTGCTGTATTTCATCAAAATATTTTTTGGCCCTCCCTGCCACTTATGCAAGAATTTAAGACACAACTGCAAATTAGACATTCAAAATGAGATAGCAGGCACATTTCCATCCATCTATCCATCTATATCCCTTGTCCAGTGTGCTCTTTGTCATTATGGTTGCGTTCTCTCATTGCACCCTCTTCCTCTGCAGTAATATAATTGCAAATTGGCACACCCACGAACCATCTCCCAAAATTCGCATAGAAAACAGATACATTAGAATTTCTCTCACCAGTTTTCTAAAAATTCTGATAGAATTTGCATTACATTTGGATTGACGCCTGACTAATGCTGCAAGACAATAGCCAAACACATGACTGAATCATTCCTATATCTTCCAGGTAATGCATTATGTTGCTGTGTTGAAAAAATGAACTACTGGAGTAGTCTTGTTTATTTTGGTCTGGCATTTGAACTCTATATGACCCATATACAGTATAAATAGCAAGTTGGGAGCCTTCAATTGAGGCCGTCATAAGAAGTCGTTGAAGCAACTTTGTCACATAACAACATGGGAAAAAGTCTCCCAGAGTAACAAGGAGGAGAGGAGGTGATTTACTTGGCAAGGATGGAAGTGATGGATCTCAGAAAGCTGCTGTGGAAGAAAAGACGGGAGGAATCCACACCGAGGGATGAAGAGGGAGTGACAGGGTGACATGGATGGGTGTCGCACCCTCCTCCGTTTCTATTGGTCTTACAGTGATGAAAGTGTCAGCGGCGAAGACAGTTATCTAAGAGGCACAGGAGGGGGGGAGGAAAAACAGTGGGAGAAGAAGAAGAAATGAGGAGAGGGAAGGAACGAGGGAGAGCCGAGCAGAGCTGAGGGAGAGGGAGAAACCGTGAGGATGAGGTAAGAGTGTGAGGGTGGGAGGAAAGAGAGGAACAGCAGGAGGTATAAACACTTCGAATGTGAATCATAGGCATCTGGCAGGAAAGGAGAGGGAGGAGGGGATGGGGACTGAGATGTGAGACATAAGGAGAGGTGACAGAGTTAGAGAGTGGGTGAGTGAGACAAAAGTAGACAGAATGATGGAGAAAAATAGAGGCAGAGAGGGTTTGATGGAGGGAACAAAAAGCAGCCAGGAAGGCAGTGATGATAGGAGAGGTAAATAAATTGTAATACAAATCAGCATGTTTATCCTTACGTCCTTTTTTTGTGCCTTTTATTTATTTGGTTAGAGCTTGTAAGCGATGGGCTTTTCCTGCTCAGATGTATCTAAGTGTGTGTGTGTGTGTGTGTGTGAGAGCAGGAGGGAGGGAGGGTGGAAGAGAGTGAAAACTGACAAATCTTGTCAACTCGCTGTCCTCCCACATAATCTGCTGACAGCTTTTCTGCCCGGTAAAAAAAAAAAAAAAGAAAAAAGAAAGAAAGAAAGAAAGAAAAGAAAAAAGAAATTCAATTCCATCACTTTTTCTTCAGATATTAATGGGCTCTCGGACGGGGAGCTGAGAAAAGCTTTACAGAGAAACAGTGAGTGACAATGAGTATAGAATCACTTTTTTTTTTCCAAGGGAGTTTTAGTGAGCAATTCGCGGCTTCATTGAGTTTATCATGAACCAGCAAGTTATGGATAGATTCCCTCCGTTTCTGGAGAATTCATTCGTTAGAATTTAGACACTCTGTTGCATACAATAAAGAAAGTTGAGGCACGTTATGTGCATGAGTCACACTTAAACTCACAGTGTTGCCTATGTTTTAGGAGCAGGAACGCAGGGTTTCCTGCAGGTTCTGCCTCTGATAGTGTGCCTGTTTGATCTCAGGGTGAGTTCAGGTTCAGCTTCGTTATAAGAACTTCAATGATATGTAAAGAAAAAAAAAAAAAAAGATTTTTGTATGACTGCTATTCTAGAGTTTGTTTCTATACTAAAATTACCTGTTCTGTCATGATGTTTGAGAGTTTGGGTCACAAAAGTGTAGCTAAAATATCTTATTTCCATTTGCAGTGTTATATTTGGCGATATGGTTTTGGTCTGGGGCCTCTCTCTTTTATTTTCTCGGGCCTAGGCAGAAAGCCTCTTCCATGTGCCTATGTAGAAACCCTAAGGCAGAGAGAGCACACCTTTCTGCACCTACATTGAATGGCTATGGCAGAGAGAGCAAACCTCCCTGCCCTTCCATGCGCCTATGTGGAAAGCCAAAGGCAGGGAGAGCAGCAGCAAAGACCCCCTGGGAACAGAACAAAGCAGCATCAATGACAAACAGAAATGACATTGATAACTCAGACACAGCATGAAAAGGAGGAGCTGAGGTGGAGGCGGTTGCAAAGCAGCTTGCAGAGGAAGCAGCAACAGTAGGCAGGCCAGAGCAGTTTAAATAGGGCGTCCTGAATGAGATTCTCCAATTGCTTGCCTAGAAATTGCTGACTTCCTTCTATCAACCAGCTGCTCCATCAGCTGATTGGGCTGTTTGAGATCAGTTGATGTAGCTGGGATATGAGCTGAGCTTGACATCATGTCCTTCCTGAACGAACTCTATGCTCAATATATAGCCAGTAGCAATCCCCATGGTGACCAATATTCAACTGAATATAGTGCAAAGGCAAGGTATTCAAGCTCATAAACTTTATTATTGTTATTGTAAATATACACTCATTCTGATGTAAATGCCTGCAACAAGCTCCCAGAACATCTGGACAGGGGCATGTGTACCACAGGACCGCACCGCCTTTTCTTTTTACAACACTCAGTAAGTGTTTGGGAACTGAGGACACATATTTTTGAAGTTTTGAAAAGTAAAATTGTTTCCCATTCTTGCCTTATATATGACCTGAGCTGCTCAACAGACCAGGGCCTCCATTTCTGCATTTTATGCTTCATAATGCGCCACACATTTTCATAGGGAATCAGCTTGGACTGCAGACAGGCCAGTCCAGTACCCGCAGTTGTAACACAAGCAGAATGTAACTTGGCATTGTCTTGCTGGAATATGTGCCCCATAGACTGCAATGTTAGAATGCCTAGAAATAAACATGTTTGTAGCCTGGTACAAAATTAGTTTTGGTCTCTATAGCTGATTTAAACATTCATGACGACTGTACACAGGATGAACTTTTTTTTTATCATTCACCCATTTATGAGTCAAATCCACCCCTGACTGTTTCACAGCTCCACCCTCTCATACAATTATATTCACTTCTTCTAAACAAGATGGCAAAGGCCAAAATGCTGAACTCGAGGCTTCAAAAGGGCAGCACACAAACCAATGGGTGATGTTATGATTGTATAATGACCTTTACTGCAGAAAGCCAGCAGGGGACGAACATGATGTTTGACTTCACTTTAGGGGAGCTGTCATGTCCACCATCTTTATCTACAGTCTGTGGTTGAAGCCACTCAAGACTTGGGCTGTTTCATCACCAGTGTTAGTGTTTCACTTTTCTTTGAGTTTTTTTTTCTGTATGGTTTCCAATTGTTTTTACTATACTAACCATTTTTCTTATGTAAGTGTCACTAGTTACTGATTGCTAATAATGTTTATCCTTTGCAGCTTTGAATTTCATCTGTTTATTATTAGTATGTACAGCTAAGAGCACATTTGTGACAGTTGTAAGGAAAACGTTTGTTGTGTCTTACACTCTGTTAAATCACCATAATTTAGTAACATTGGGTTAAAACAGCCTTTAATTACTGGGAAAATGTACCCATTATTGGGCAGTCCCTGTGATTGTTAGTGTGCAGATATCAGCTCTCTGTGTTGAGAGAGTCCTCCACATTAACCAACATGACTAAATCATTCGTCATTGCCTTTAAAAATGACAACAAAGGATGACATTGTTTCTCAACAATCCACTTACTGGCCTGGGAAATAATGAAACGACTAAATTATCCTAATTTAAGTAGACCGTGTGTTAAGATTATTTTGTCACACATACTCAGCCCAAGGTCAAGAAATGAACTTCATATGAGTATTGAACAATCTCTCCCAACCCTTTTGTGTGATTTGGATTTATGCCAGAGCTTGTGTCATTAAAGCAAAAAGCTTGAGTGGTTACAGTATTTACCTCCTTAATTGTGCGAAGGCTTTCTCTCCTTTGCTGGAAGCACCAGTCTCCAACTAGCAGGGCTGGGTATCATTTAAAAACGATAACAGTACCAAAACCAATTCCCTTTAAGTGATACCACAGAGCACTTCACTTGATACTTTTGTTTCCACTTCATATGACTGAATGAAAAAGTTTTGATATTACTTGTTACTGGGTTATTTCAGTCAATATCTTAAGTACTGATACTGAACCCTACCATTTAGCTTTGAAAGATCGATGACAGACACTTTGTATTTCTTAAACTTAGATACTAAGGCTGAATCCAAATGTCTGCCCTCTGGACTTGGGGGCTGAACCTTTGTGAACTCCAGTTGTACACATTGTGACGAGTTCACTGTCATCACATGAAGTCTGTGGGAGCAGAGAATGCAAGCCGCTGATAGACAGCCCTTTAGACTATATATATATATATATATATACAGATATAAATCCCATGTATAGGGTTGTTTTGTGTTTTGTGTCTGACTACAGACATTCAGATACAGAGATGGTTGTACATAAGGACCAGGCTATGACTAAATAAATACAGGGTAGGCCTATTAGTCACATCAGAAGATCTTTAGTTGTTTTTCGGCCACTTTTCCAGCCTTTATATTTGGCATTACATTGCGCAACCTTTAGGGCAATAATATGATGCATTTTAATTCACATCTACTGCCTGTATTTGTTGTTGAATATTATTTCTGGCCTACAAGATTCAAGTATTGTTTGTAGAAAGTCACTTTAGGCTCCTTGTGGACTGGAGGAATTGTGTATTTGAACTTCCTGGGAATGCGTCCACAAAGTCCATGAGAGGCTACACCATGATTCACCTTTGCGTCCGGCAGAGAGGGGTCATAATTTGCATGTTCATAGCCATGTGATGTCACATACTGGTATGTAGACTCATTTTGAAGCCGAGTTTTTGCCACTTCGCATTGGCTTCATTTTCCAGCCTCGGAAGTTGCCACTTTAACGGCCATGGCCATGCCCCTGTCACTCCATTGTGTTTCCCCGCGTTCATGTTTCCCCACTCCTTGTCTACCATGCTGCCAGTTTGCTTGTGTGTGAATCTCATTCCTGTCCTGCCGTTAACATGTGCCCTCCCTTCACACCTGCTTGCAGTCAGCTCTCCACCCACAGTATACCAACCCTGGCTTTTCTTCACTCACAGTCGGCCCGTTGTTCTAGTCTCAGTGGCGTCTACTTGTGTATTTGTACCTCGTCATTTTTGTTCCCCGTGCTCCGGGATTTGTGTTCACTTGCCTGTCTGCCTGCTTGCCAGCTCATTCCCTCTGCATCCCCTGCCGCCATGCCGACCAGCAACTCTCTAGTCTCTTTCTCCTTCTGTCGTTCTTACCTTGGTCATCGCCTGCTTTAGTTCTCCTTCAATAAACCCGTTAGACTTCATCTGCAGCCTGTCTTAGTTCTGGGCTTGGGTCCACATACTGTATACTCTGTATCAGCAACTCTTCATTGAAGCTGTATAACGTCCACACTTCAGGGAAATATTCAAACCCCATGTTTTTATGGCTGCGCCATCTGGAATATTTCCATCAAAAGAAAAGAATAGTTTTATGCTAATTTCCCCCCAGTTTCAGCCTGACACACTGGGTACGTTTGCAAACATTTGGATTTCCAATAAAATCTAAAATAAAGTTTGGTTGGCTTTTAATGACCAGCCCACCGGCAGGTCAGTGAGGTTTGAGGGGGTTAAATATGCCGCTCCCTCGATGTTAAATTGCCTGAGGTGATTACTCTTAATTAATTCAAGTCAGTTTTCAAGAACTGCCTTCACGTAACTCTCTCAGTCAAAGGTTTTGTATTCTAATTTATTTTGATGGTCACTCGAGAATTCAGAAACCTTTAAAAGTTGGCTTGGACTGTGAGCAGTATTCTCTGTGCTCTATTGTGTGGTGTGGGGCAATATTCACGCCCTGTCTATATTGTGTGAATTGTATTTGTCGTCAAACTGTTTTATGCTGCTCTTTTGGACACATCTCTCTTGAAATAGATTTTTATCATAGTGAAACTTTCAACAGCTCTAACAAAAGGAGAAGAAAAAGAAGAGAAGCATCGCTAATGACTGCAGGTGTTCCACACAGAGTTGGTTATACACAGGAAAAAATGAGTGCTGCAACAATATATATACTATGCATACTACATATATGTGCTGGAGCCAGCGATGATCCCTTTGATTAGCTCTGTTGTGCTTGCATACATCCACTCGTCTCTAAACTACTTTCTGCTGGTCTACAAGTAAGCCACCCACCAAACACAATTCTTATCCGTAATGATAAACATTGTGGTAACCATCCCTGCGAAGGATTTGTCAATAAATACCATTGGAACATGTTGTCAGTATTCCTGCCTTGAGGACTTACATGAATGCCACATCAGCCGTGGTCTCGAAGGACACGCTGAGCAGTCTTGCGACTTGGAATTGATGATAACCAAATAAACACTGCATTCTTTGTTGTAACCAGCCTCTTGGTACACACACATATACACAAACACACACACATGGCTCAGGCAGGCTCATAAAAAACAGATTAAACCATGATGGAGGGAATCTGCAATACAAGTCAGATAAACAGGGCGAGGTTATGAAGAGGAGAAGATAAGGATGAGAATGACAAGAAGCTCTTTTGTTTCTCCTTTATTTTCTGAGTCCTGCTCCTACCCTGCTTTCTCCCTCCTCCTGACTGCTTTGCCTGCCATTATGTGAATTCACTCGCACACGCAAAAAGCTCAAGGCACAAGCCACCTACACTTAAGTCATTGTTCTCCCTCTCTCTCTCTCAATCTCCCCCTGTATGTGGTTTTAATTTTCCAAATGCTTAGGCTTTAATTAATAAGGGAAAGAGAGAAGCCCTTAATTGAAAGCATTCCTGAGAATATCAACTACTACTCCTGAGGACTGCTCCATTTTCTCCCTCTCCTCATGCTACAACACATTGCATACCAGCAGTGTTACATAAACTGCACTGGATAATCTTAAAATACTGCGGGACACGTCCTTCACATTTCACAGATGTCTCTCAGACAATACGTCTGTGTGATGTGACGCGTGCATGAAAACATGTTTTGGCCTCTTGACCTCATGTGACTTAGATACGGCACAATAACAGAGGCCATGTAAGTAACCTCATGGACACTTTCTGTCACAGCCGATCAAAATGGAGCGGTGCGGAGTTGAAACCTGCACTCCGGGCTAAGAGGATTACAGCTGAACATCATCCAGCAGCCGCGGCCAGACGAAAGTCATTCTTGACTTTAAGAAGGACAGTCTCAGTATTGTGTGCTCTCTGAGACCTGATTGGCCCTATTGTACCATGGCCTACTGCACTTTGAGATACTCATAACTCCCCACTGTTAACAGCTGTGCCACAGCTGCTACACTAGTTGGAAATGTAAACTTACACTGTCACTGTGTTTATTCCATTATCACACACTTCATTTTCTCTCTATTATCTATGAATCCCTGTTACTATGAATCTATTTATCAGACGTGCAATATAAGTACGAGCTGCCAAGTTCATGAGAGAGTTCACAGTGGTTTGGTACAGTATTGATCCTTGCACTCAAGACTAAGAGGATTAAAACTGAACATCGCCTAGTATCAGATTCATAATCATTCACAACTTTCAGAGAGCAATGTGCTCTTGTCTGCCATATGGTGCATTTGCCTTCTGCAACCAGACGATCATTACACATCTCTCCTCTGTTCTCAATATGCCGAACAATAATGGTGCTGGAGCCGCTGATCTGAGACAGCACTTAAATCATGGGTGGATTATGAGACAATGGGCCCCTGGACCCTGACGCGCAGAAGGCCCCACCTGTCCTACATAGGAGCAAGACACAGACTTTATAGTTGTTCAGACTCTATTGTTTTTGCTCTTTGTAGTCATTATGCATCTGTCTGTGGTTTGGTGTCCCTCTGTAGTCATTTTGAGTCCCTTCATAGTTGCTTTGCATCTCTGTAGCCATTTTGTGTTTCTTTGTCGTTGCTTTGTAGTCATTATGCATCTATCTGTGGTTTTGTGTCTCTATGTAGTCATTTTGAGTCTCTTTGTCGTTGCTTTGCATCTCTGTAATCACATTGTTTGTTTCTTTGTAGCCACTTTGCAGTCATTTTGTGTCCCTTGTGATTGTTTTGTGACTTTTTGTAGTTGTTTTGAGTCTCTTTGTGTTTCTTTGCAGCTATTTTGCAACTTTTTGTAGTTGTTTTGTGTCTCTTTGTGGTAATTTTTAGTCTCTTCCTGGTCTGTATTTGTCTTTTCAAGTACTGTAACGTTGTGCAGATGAAGGCAAGACAGGCCCCTGACACTTTGGGCCCCTAAGCCTGTGCCCTGTAAGCTCATTTAGTAATCTATCTATGACTTAAATATAATGAAGTCTGCTCACTTCTTCAGGTAAGGCTTTACAGTTTGGAAGAAAATATAATTGTAATTTACCTGACCAGCATCTGTCATGGATGAAAAAAGAAAAGAAAATCCACACACACCATGTATCTATGTGTTGATAGAGGCTTGGTGGTTAAATGAGGGAAGGATACATGTCTGAATATCTATCATAGATCCATAAACAGTAACAACCTAGAGTATATAGACAGAAATGTGTTGAATTAATCGTGTTAAACAGACTTCGCCAGCATGTGTTACAACTAACCCTCTGCCTGTTACACTTAGCACCACCCATGGGGTACGTTGTCACATTTCACTTCTGCAATTTCTCAGTGCAACTGCAGAAGAAAGGTAAGTTATAGAAAAAACCCATCAATTGTTCATTGGTAGCAGAGATGTGCATGTTAGAGTGAAACAAAAAATAATTCATCTCAAACAGTTTTAATAACATTAACGAAAACTAAAATGTGTTAGGTTGTGCCCCTCTCTCCCCTGTAATATTCATTCTGTTGTTTTGTATATTTTCAATGTGCAGGAATGCCTTTTTTTTTATATAGCTTTTTTTTTTGGGGATATTTTTTCAGCTTTATTGCTCAGTTTAAAACATTTGTTAGAGAATTATCAAATGTAATAAGTTTAAATACTTTAATGAAGTAATTAAATCATCATACAATCATATGATAATGCACTGACAGGGACCATTTATCCTGAATAATGAACACTTTTACCTTCGATCATTTAAGTACATTTTCTTCCAATTGCTTCCATATTTTTAATTTGGTAAAATTTAAAATGTAAGATTTATTTGCACTGGAGCATTTTGACATTATATGATGGTGTTAGTATTTCACTCGAGTTAAATATTTTAATAAGCTACTAAACATGACCTGTCGTGATGACACAGATCATTTATGTAGTAAGAGACACCACTCTGTTCCTGTTTTTCAGTGGTGGGAGAGAAAAAAAACACATTCTTCTTCATTCTTGTAACATTAAACAATGGAGAGTGGTATGTCGAGTGTTATTTAACCATCTTTGTCTGAACAGCCATTGTTTGTTTTGTAGTTTGGCCAACTCATGGAATAAGGCTAATATTATATGCTTGTGTAATGTGGCTAATATTAGTTAGCTACAGATGGCTAAATTTGATGGTTACCATTTCTGCCAGTGAAAATGAGTCACCAGCTAAAACCGTCACTTCTAACAGCTTGTCAAGATATTAATATGGTAAGTAATTGTTACAATTAATCCACTTCCGGTTTTATACTTGTGCTTCTTCATTTGTTTAAATACAGACACATTTAACTGTTAAAGCACTATGTTTTGGCTGACACAGGTTGTGCTCTACTACATGCAACACATCCAACGCACCCTTGCAGCAAGGCGGTTTATTCAAACCAGCTGTGTCTCCTCATGCTGCTGTTTCCTGCCATGTGCAAACTCTGTCACAAACACCTGATGGCTGCTACTACTGCTCATGCATCATTTTGTAAAGATGCTCACCTGCCAATAGTCCATTCATGTCCCTTCAGGATGGTTTTGTGGAGGAAATAAAAATCCAGTTTGGGTTCACTGCATCATGCAGCTGAAGCTCCTCACTCTTTGAAGGTTGCCATATCATGTAGCCTCAAGGTGAAAGCACTGCTGAGATGCAGGGGATCACAGATTCATTTTATACAGGTACAGGTAAGTGTCCTCTGCCGTGCTAGCACGCATGTCATGAATGGATGTCTGGGAAATGTCTGATCTGTTTGTGCGCTTGGCAATATGGCTGCTGGATATTTTTTGTTGTCCCGGTTGATTTTGATTTACATGGTATCATTTGTTAATTTTAGCTTAGGGTTATTGCAATTATATTCTTATCAGGGTAAATGTTGGCCAATAAGAAACTGAAATGCCAAAGATTTGTTTGGGATATCATTTGTATACTGTGTCACCATTACATAGGCCATTTGTCAACCAGAGACAGCTACCATGTCCTGTATATCAATAATAGTATTTGCCTCCTAAGATTTAGTACTGGTCAGGCTCAAGTGTTGATCTTTTGTTTCTGCCTGTTGCTGCCATCTGTCCCTGTACATTATCTGCATTGGTATTCAGTGTGAATTACTTTCTTATTTTGGCTTATTTCTCTTTTAATTTGGTAGTTGTTTGGCTGCTGCACTATGCTACTTTCATGCTGTTGATTCACAAATGGTGAAATATGAACTTGTTTCCATGCAGTGATGGTCTGCTGCTTATAATTGTCTGATCCAAGCCATGAATTTGTTTTTAATTTTTAATGTGCTCATGTCAGTGAGTGAATAATTATGTGCAGTGGATGTTTCTTAGCCTGCTGCTGCGAATCAGGTGGATTGCTGGGTTTAGATTTATCCATATCACTGCACTAATTAGAATATTCCTGCACTGGTTGGAGTTGCTCTTTTGGGGAAGAACCATATCTGGCTTGGTATTTGATGTGGTCTTGGAGGAAGTTTATCATTACTGTGCGATCTTGGCTGAGCCGAGCTCGGTGTGAGCTTGTGGAGGAGGACGACATCAGAGAATTGACGTGAAATATCATCTCTGTGCATGTTCTGCATTTATATGAATCTAGTTTGTTTGTTGTGTGTGTGTGTGTGTGTGTGTGTGTGTGATACCCATGTGAGTTCATGTCTGTCTTGTTGTGCGTTCAGGACCAGTATGCCCTACCTGTCCAGAGTCAGTCAAATTTATTGATGCCTTACAGCCTGGATATATACAACATCAGCTCTTCTCAAGTGAAACCCCTCTTAAAGGAACACTGTAGGATTTAGTGGCATCTAGCGGAAACGTCTCCCGTGTGCCAATCATGAACTCTTGGTTAGAATTTCTTCAGTATTTATTTTTCAGGAGGTTTTTATCAGGAGCCAGATTTTTCGCAGAGGTCTCTTCCTCTCCAAAACAAATAGACAAGGTGATTTAAACTGGTAAAAACTGCATTTGTCTGAAGCTGTTTGGCTGATTGCAGACTGGCCTATAGCCCAGCCCTTGCTATATGTGCCCACCTTTTTTCTCTGATAACTAGCCAGTATTTTGGTTTGTCCGCTCAGGGCTACTGTATAAACATGGCAGTGCAATATGGCCAACTCCATGGTTGAAGACCTGCTCTTGATGTGGGTATAAATGCCTCATTCTTAGGTCACAAAGACAAAACAGTTCCATTTCTGCCAATATGTCCCCCTAAATCTCACCAACTGGACCTTTAATTCACCTACACCAGCTTTTCTACCAAAAGTAACTCAACAGTTTTAGCTTGCCACATAGCTGACCTCAAAGTGAAAAAAAAGACTCATAAAGCTGCTATCTGACATGGCAGTACTGACTTGGCAGTCTTACCGCAAGTCCAGCTGGACCATGAATGTGGAAGTTGACAGGTTCATAAATGTATAAATTACAGTAACACTTCCTACTTTTGAGAGGAGCTGCTTAGTTACACAGGTAAGTTCAAGCACTTGAGCCAATTTAACTTTTTCACACCCTCAAACTGAATGACGAAGATGGCACAACACAAAATCGAACAGTGAAGTGAAATGGTTTGACAGGGATGTGGGGAGTTGGGACACAGTGACAAGATCCAAAATCAAAACAAGGGGTGAACTTACGCATCATAAAAACTAAAAGGAGTATAACTTTAAGCTGAAAAGCTGCAAATAATTAATAATGTATAAGAACTTATGATGTAGGAATTAGAAGAGCATCTAGATGACAGATAGAGGGCTAACAGTGAGATGCTGTCTCCTCTATGAAACCACCCAGCACAGCAGAGCACTGAGAAATAATAGATAGCACCCCATTAGCGGGGGAGCTCTGGGTGATGTTCCTAACTTTTTTTTCCTTTTTTTTAAGGAAAAAGTAGAAAAGCACAGTTTTTATACCTCTCAGGGAAGGTTAGAGTATGTGGCAGTTCTCAGCTTAGAGTATATGGCATCACATTGAAGAGCACTCTGCAACTTGATTCTTGGCATGATGATGCTTTTCTTTTCACACCGTAATCTTGAAGTGAGTCGTCTACACGGGTCACTGGACACTGATGCTCGACTGGTGTCCGGCCTGATTTGACAGTCAGGCATTTTCTGTAGAGGTCTAATCAGCCAAACCAACTGCAAACACCTTTGTGGTGAGGCAGCAGACAGCTGCACTAAGGTCATTGTTGAGGCAGCCTCGCACAGTCTCCTGTGGGCACCCAGTGGGGGGGAATGGGCAAAGCTGTGAGATCTCACTGCATGTCCGTGGGCAGCTGCTTCTGTTATGTGAGCCAAGAGGTGTTCACTTCCATGTCTTTTTTATTCAAACATTTTCCAACACAGTGTACAACCTTTTAAGCCATACTAGCAGTGTGGCTCTATAGATGGCGATGGCGATCTGTAAGTTTATTGGTTGTTTGGTCCTACACTTTGATCCAGCCTGAAATATCTCAACTTCTGGATTGATTGCTATGAAATTTTGTGCAGACATTCATAGTCCCCAGAGGCTGAATCCTGCTTTAGTGATGTCCTGACTTTTCCTCTAATGCTACCATCAGGTCAGAGTTCTAATCTGTCCTATTCTTTGGTTTATGGCCAAATCCCACCAGCCTTGGCTGTACTTTTGCTGTGTCTCAATTTGCATTCTTCTGTACTTACGCCTGCTATTTTGAGCTCATGTTGGTGGCCAAGGAAGCTGTGTTAGTTGCAGTTACTCCCATGAACAAGCAAACAAGCTGGCAGATATTTTGGCAGATGACAATGGCAGCCAAATGTCAGAATAAATGCCCCGCCAGTTGCAATTTGCCATTAAAAGCAAGAACAAGCAGTCAAATGTTGCGATCTGGTAAGTGCATAACAGCTGTGTTCAATATGAGACACTACCCTGTCGAAATTTAGGCGCCACGCAAGTAAGTACAGTGTACTACATAGAGGTGTACTAGTAGAAGTATCTAAATTAAGATACAGTATTTGTGTTTAGTGCTTCGTAACAAATTTCGGCATGCTAACAATAGCAAACATCACCTGCTAAACATTAGTATGTTACTGTAGTATTGTCAATGTGAGCATATTAGGATGCTGATATTAGCATTTAGCTCAACATGAAGTGTAGTCTCATTTTATGCTCATTTTCAGGTTTCTAGTTTTATTTTGGGTTTCTACCAATATGTTACACTGTCTGCCTAAATATACCTGTCTTTACCCTTTGTCCGACACTCTGACACAGTCGTGATGACTCATTTCAAGACAAAAGTTTCTAAATAGGGTCTCTGTGCATTCCTTTGTTGACTGAGCATTTTGATACTTTCACAGTATTTATGTAGCAGCTACTGTATACCTGTTTTATGATTAAAAAGAAGTCTGGGGCTGGTTGCACAAAACATCTTAACATAAGATTTTCCTTAACGTCCAGGATAAGGCTTTCATCTCTTTTGGGTTTCCTTAAAATGTTTACTTAAGTATTTAAGGTTTTCTCCTTATCTTGGTCTCATACTCAAAGACTCTCTTAAAGTTTGTGAAAACATTGCACAAAATACTTAAGATATGACAATCTTGAGCACAAGCAAACAAATGGTAATCATGGAAACTGTTGTATTTTACCTGTGACTTGGGAATGTATCAGCTTTTTATTTTTAAAGATTATTTTGGGGGGCTGTTTGCTTTTAATGTTCAGGACAGGGTGAAGAGGGAGAGAGAGAGAGTGACATGCAGGAAATGGTTGCAAGCTGGAGTTGAACCTGTGACCGCTGCAGTGAGGCATTGCCATTGTACATGGGGCACCAACACTATCCACTGCGCTACTGACGCCCCAAGGAAATGTGTCAACTTTGTACACCAACAAAGTAACACAAAAAAAGTACACTGAATTTACAGCACATAGCTTTTATTTTGAAGAGCTGCCTTCTGCTGTGACTACGGGACAGCCACTTGACAGAGACGGCAAATGTTCAATAAATGACTAAGGAGAAATCTGGACCCTGTGGCTGGACCAGTTGGGAACCACTGCTTTTTGATATGTTTGCTCCAAAATACATTTTGGCCAATGTCCTTTTTTTTTGTATTTTTTTTTTCTCGTTCTCCATAGTATTAATTACTTAAGCCCACAAATACTCTATTCAGTCATGGTTTGTCAGTGTTATTCAGCTCTCAGATGGGAACCAGCATGGCGACAATAACGCCTGGCTACCGTCGCTTCCCTACAGATGTGTTTCAGTTGATTTGTTTAATCTGTTTCGAGATTATTTGTTTGGCTGAGGGAACAGTGCATTAAAAATGTAGTTAGAAACACAAATATTGTTTCTGACACAACACAGGGCGCCGTGTTCCAGCGCAGACACAGAGACTTTCACTTATTTAAAACATTAATCCGGGATGATGAAACATTTAATAAAGCTGCAGCAAGACTCGAGAACTGATGAAAACACACCGACACGTTTGATTCAGCATGCATACACAACAGATGATGAAGACATCAGCTGCATATTCAAATGCCATTCCTCTAATTTCCTTGTGTAAGACTCTGCCGCTAAAAGGTTGAAAATGTCTCCAACTGTGGCTGACTGTTCCCCTTTTTGTTCACATGCACATGAACTTTTGTTACCCTTTAAAAAGATGTAGACATATTGAATAATGGAACCACTCAGTATGGCGGGTTTAGACTAAGATGGAGTAAAAGGGGCCGTCAATAAATGTGAAAGTGCGGGTGAATGCGATGAAAGTTTTGACTTGAAGCAGACAGGCCTTCAGTTTTTCCAGATCTAACAGAAAAAAGGGCTTGTGGTCTCATGGCTGCACGTCCTTGCCGCCTCCATTAAGGCCCAACACTTTGACCTTCCTCCTAATTAGAATCAGATATCTGCCTGTAATGAGTGTAATGAAGCCTGATAGAGTTATGGTACTGAAAAGACGGCTGGTGTTAAATGGTGCTTACAGGAGGGTACTGTAAGGCATGTGAGCTGGTGCGTGGTAGACACTGTGCGCTTGGATGGTGATGGCAACGAAAATCAAATCACGTAGTGGGAATATTTTGCTCTTGAGAGAGAGATAGAGACAGAGTGAACACAGGACAAATGGTGTATGCATCAGTTTGGTGGGAACATCATACATTTGCATTTCACTGAAGGTGTCTCCCATTTCTTCGCTTTCCACTTGTTTCACAAAATCTCCCACTGTTCTTTCTAGCAGTGCTTTATTTCTTTCTTTTTACTCTCCCTTGCTCTTTTCTGCTTTTCTATTGCTGAGTCTCAACTCTTCGGGGATTCACACAGAGAAATCAATTTTGCTTGGCCTCTTTGCCTTTGGAAGGGAACATAGGCATATATAAATATTCACATGCGGCTATTTCAGATCCTCAGCTTAGGGACTGAACTAGTGGATGAGCTGTTCTTCTGTTTGATCATGAAGCCTGTATACATGTCTCTATGGATGATTTCTCTCTTCCCCTGCGCGTCCCTCTCTTTTCTCACTAGTACCTTGTTTTCTTCCTAAAATCCTTCCTTCCTTAACTTCTCACATTCCTCTGATCGTCCCTTACAGCATCTTTGTATCTTCGAATCTCTCCTGTTTTTGCATTCCTTTCATCCCTCTCTCCTTCTGTCAATTACGTTATCATTCTTTTGCCCTTTCTTTTTCCTTCCATCTTCACTTATTTTGTCCTAACTTTTTCCTCATAGCGTTCACTTTTTTACTATTTTACTAACTTTCTGCAATCTCCCTTTTATCATTCCTTCTCCCTCTATTCCTTAATAAGATCCTCACTTGCTTCTTCATTCTCTTTAGTGTTGTGTCTTTAATGTTGCTTCCTTTGTAAAGGTCCAGTGTGTAGGATTTAGGGGGACATATTGGCAGAAATGGAATATAATCTAATTAATATGTTTTCTTTAGCGTCTAATCACCTCAAAATAAGAATCACTGTGTTTTCCGTTACCTTATGATGAGCTGTTTGGCTGGCTCTAGATAGGACCATTCGCGTTTTTGCATCAACCATCATAAGATGAGCAGCGTCTGAGTATACCGGGTCCATTTGTTGTGGAGAGGAAGAGACCTCTGCGGTAATCTGGCTCCTGGTGAAAACCTCTTGAACGTCTGGATCTTAAGTTGTCAGAGGAAAAAGGTGAGCACACATTAGCAGGTGCTGGGCTTGTGGCCAGTCTCTGACAAACTGAACAGCATTGGAAAAACACTGGGTTTTTTTTGTTTTGTTTTTTTATTCAGTGTCTCTATCAGTTTAAATCACCAGGTCTGTTTGTTTTGGAGAGGAGGAGACCTCTGTGTACATTTCAACTCCTGGTGAAAATCTCTTGAACATCTGTCTGGATCAGAAAAAGGTGAGCACACATTCACTGGTGTGCATCTCAGACAGGTCGAACAACACTGGAGAAACACTGATTTGTAATTTGACTGTTTTTTTATTACTGATTTTAATCACTGAAAAGAAGACACCTATGCCAGTAATTCAGCTCTAAGTAAAAAATTCCAATGTGGAAAAGTTTCAGCTGGTTGCAATCTGCAATCCTCACTACTAGATGCCACTAAATCCCCCTAAATATTAGGGTGCTTTCACACCTGCCCGGTTTGATTCGGTTCAACTGAACTCAAGTTTGTTTGCTCCCTAAGTGTCATTTGTTTGGGCAGGTGTGAACACAGCAATCACATTCGGTTGTGCAACAAAACAACCTGACCGTGACCATCTTGAAGAGGTCGAAGAACTCTGGTGCGATTTGCTGGTGGTGAGAACTTGTTGCAACCTCAATCCGAACCAACTGCAGTCACATGACACATTGTTTGGGTTAAACATGAGCATGTTACAGTCCTGAAGGATTATCAATGTGCACCTCCTCCTGTACTGCCTTAATATGCACATTCAGCACATCCATTGCAATATCCGTTGTGACATTAGAAAGTTTCACACTTATCTTGCAAGTGTAATCTTCTTCAACGTTTTGTTTACTTCCTGGATTTTTCCCACATGGAAATTCTGACCAATCAAGAGCAGCATTCGGGCAAGGCGTTTTATCTGCTCCGCTTGTAAATGCATGCTTTGCTTTGAACCAAAATTAGTCCCTGATTCGGAACAAAGCAAGGCAATTCTAAGTCTGGAAGCACCTTTACAAACTGCTCATTTAATACTTTCAATTTTTGCTCTTTTGTTTATTTATTCTTCCTCTTTTCCATGCACTTATCTTCTCTCTCTCAGGTCACTCTATTGTTCTTGTATAAAGGAAATTTTAAGTCCCTTCATAATTAAAATAACTTTATCCATCGGAGTCCTTTTAGATTTCACATACTCCCTGGGCTCACTGAGACACAATCTCTGTGCTCTGATTCAAACGCTGCTCTTCATCACATGTTGTGCCTCTCTCCATGGGTGAACACATGTAAACTGCCGCCCGGGCTTTGTTTGGGACACATGCTGTGATTGACCAAACACAACTCGGAGCTGATGCTGCAGCCACCCATATTATGCCCACTTCCTCTCCCCTGGCTCCTGGTCTGTTTGGTACTGATAACTACTTCATGGATTTCTTTCGCAGATATCTCCACCCCTCTGCCTTTAAATCCTTGTGCTCCACTCATTCTCCTGCTCCCTCTATCTCTCCCTCTCTTTTGCTTTCTCTCTCCCAATTGTCAGCTTTGTTTTACAAACAGAGCAGTGATACTGTCTCTCAGAGGCACACCTCTTCCTCTGCCCTCGCCGGCTGTCAGGCTGGATCTGCCGTGACAGTAGGGCATACTTGGTACACCGGTGGACACGCACATATAATACACAAACACACAAATTCAGCGCCACGTGCAAAAGCACATGCATAAATGTGAACACCGTGCAGAGGATCAAAGTAGACGTAGGACATGCTAGAGCTCCGTTTGACCTCACCTTGGCCTGACACAAGACACCTCCCTCACACCCTCACGGCTAATACAGCTGGACAGGTGTGTGTATTTGTGTGTGTGCATGTGTGTGTTCTTACAGTCATTCAGATGCATATTTCATACAAGGCTGCGAGTATATGACTGAAACTAGGGCATGAAGGAGGCCAAAATATATCCTGGTTAAATGAGGGTGTGTTTCTCTCCCAGCAGTAGATGAATGTGCGTACTTATTCCATTACCTTTTTTTCTACTTTTTAACCATTTTTTCTTTCCTTTCATTGCCTTATCATTCAGCCTCAGGGCTCATTTCGGAGGTCTGTCTATTAGCCACACACACTCACACACGCACACGTGCGCGCACAGACAGCTGTGCACATGCACTTACAAACGGGAGGCAAACAAACACGGACCACCTCAGCCATTTGAGGACACTTTCTGTTTAATGTTATTTATAAACAGCTTTTGAGTCTGGCATTGTTTGATAACCACATACAAAACATTTGGGTTGCACAAAGGAAGAGAGGAGAGGAACAGAATAAGGAGGGGGCAACAAGGGTGGAGGAGAGAGGAGCAGAGAGGCAGGGAGGGAGGATGAGAAAAAGCAGACGGGAAGGGAGGTAGGGAAGGAGGGAGCGAAGATAGAGGGAGAAATAGGAAGATAGAAAAGAAAAGAGGAGGAGCAGGAGGGGGGCAGTGCAGTGTACCGTTTATCTTGAATGACTCAGCGAAACAAACAAAAAAAAGGACAGAACTCAAAAAACTGAAATGATGATAATAATCATATTAAATAAAAAATAAACTTCCAGCCCCTAGCTCCCTGTTTATTTTTTAGGGAACTACTGAGACACAACAGAGAGTTTGTCTTTTTTCTTTTTCTTCCCTTGTTTTTTTTTTTGTTGTGTTTTGTTTTTTGTATTTTTTTTTACAAAAAAAGTCATCCTCACAGGAATAAACAGACACAATTTACATCACCTCTGGGTTCACAGCAGCACGAACAAGTTCACCAGAAGGGGTCTCTAATCCTACATGTCAGGAGAATGACACCAGTGACAGGCTTCTGTTCGTCCCCAACATTTAGATAGATAGACACGAAAAGGCGGGGCGCAGCAGGAAACACGCACAAGCAGGGTACAAATGTGGCCCCCGCTCTTTGATTCCCATCCGAACCACACATTTATAGGTTGCCAGCAAACCATACTAATAATTTATTGTGCTTTTTGTCAGCATGTCATGATTTGTAGCTTTTTAGCTCGGTCATCCTTTTGCATACAAGGGCAGCTCCTTCTTAAAATAGAATTTATAACTTTGTAATGCTATAAGAAATAAAGTCCTTTAGCATTACTGGCTAGTTAAGGTACCCGAATGGCCCCTGTGTATCTGTACAGGTTTCGCCTATTGTAGTTGAGCACTTGAGACTGAGTGACTCTGAAATAGTTCAGGTCGAAAGTCAAAACCTGTGGTGCCCTGCTCTGGGATTTGAAAGCCCCAGACTGACAGGGGTTAGCAGTTTGCAGTGGGAGGGGAAGGCTGTGAAGGTGATCGGGCTTCAGTAGGGGTGTGTGTGCTTGAACCGCTCCAGTTCATCCATGGGCACCGCGTCCCATAGTCCTCTCTGTCCTTGTTATTTACCCAAGAAGAATCCCGAGCCTCAGAAAGTGGCCGTCTTCCTGGACATAGCAGCATTAATATCCAACTCTCCAATCAGGGCTTAAAGATCGTCAAGTCCATCTGTTCTGGAGCATACTAAACACACCAGAGAGGACAAAGACAGCAGAAGTTTGTCAGTCCCTTTGCCCTGTGGTGGTCATCACGGAATTGATTTTGTTGTTTTCCACTTTAAGCAGTTGATTAGACAATTGCAGGAGATATATTGCGGTATTGTGGTGGTCATCAGCACTCCTCCCTGATTGTAGGGCCTTTTCTCCCCCAGTATTAAACACTCCTGCGACTATTTGAATTGAATCATCTCTGCTCAGGGGATTTGTATTTTTCCACTCACCTCCACAGCATTACAGAGGAAAGTGCATAATAGTTTCTGGGAGTCTGAAGTTTTGCGAGCCAGGCTCGGGCCTCAGTTTTTCCTTGGCCTGCATGTGTTGAACTTTCAGGCCCATTGAGGCCTCTGTTTTGTAGCCAGTGAGGTCCAAGGGTGGAAGAAACCACCCTTGCCTCTGAAGTTTGTCCTTATTGGCCACTGGCTCTCATTAGGCACTCTTATCTCGTGTCGTTCTACCCGCATGGCTTTAGTGTTTTTTTTTTTTTTAGTAGACACACACTCACACAAACAGTGACACAAACGTTCATTCACGCGCCCATTTACACTGACTGTGACCGGTCGGCTCTTATAATGAAAAGTTGGTTCTGAATGGCTTTTAAGTTGATGGGTTGCAAGGACAGTGAAGACCTTTTACCAGGACTAGTTTGAAGATTTATCAGCTATAGAGATGTGTCACGACTCCAGCTGTGTTTTTTAGAGTTTCCACTAAAAGGATACAAATGTGCATTAAAGTGGGTTCACCCTGCTGTGAGACCTGCAAGTGAAACCACTTTATTGATAGGTATTTTGTGATTCTAGTTACTACCGTTATGACTCTACAATGACTCATTTTACTGCCACTTGTGTCTGTGGCATTTTGTTTCTGGATCTCAAGGTGCTGTTGAGTGAGCAGTGTGACAGTTATGAATGACCGTCTTTGTCTCAGCGTGAGTGACAGATGGAGGGTGCTCCGAGAGAGCAGTATTGTGTCTAGAAGGCTGAAGACAGAGACTGAGCCTTGAACTGTTTTGATCCTTACTGTGGGGTCTCCTCGCGATTACTCGAATGAATCATTGGCTTGTTATTTTATGTGGCTGTACAGTGTTTATAAGTACATGAATGCAGTGACGCCATTGATGCCACAAGGACAAATGTAAAGTTTTCCTGATGTTCCCTTGGTGACATCATCAAAGCGACGGGCTAAATTGTTTTCCCTGACTTCCATGTTTTTGATTATGACTCGTATAGATTCCTGCCTTAATACCGCAGGGATATTTCAACAGTAGATATTTGATAATGTTCTTTATACACAGTCATGTACACACACAGTTATGCACACATGCCTCATTTTAAAGAGCCAGGGCAGGGTGGTTCAGGAGAGTGAATCATAAGGTTGCATCACCAGCACAAAAGTGTCCATTTCCTGTCTCAGCGTAGGATGACAGAGATGAGTGACAGCAGCAGAGCTGGTGGTAAACAGAAAATATAATCTGCAAAGTGTGACCCTGCTTTATTATTGGCTCTCTGGACACCAATTGGTGGGCCGACAGAAGTTCTTGGGATGCACTTGTTCTTCCTCCGCCCAGTTCCAGACAGGTCGTATTTACTTCCATCTGGAGCATAGTCTTTCTCACCCCCCTCCCGTAGTACCTGCACCTCATTGAGCCCCCCTTTTGCCTTTCGGCCCCGGCGGGTGCAGTTTCTGCGGCCTCCCTTGGGTGGCCGCGGCAGGGGTGAGGGGGAAGGCAAGCTGTACTGGTCCCCATGGGGCAAGTACGGCCGCTGGTGGTGGTTGTGATGATTTCTGTGACGATTCAGGTGGTTCAGTGACTCTCCATGCTCCATCTCTCTGCCTGGGGTGCCATGTGCATGACCCTCGCCTGACAAGCAACTGGGCAGCTCCTCTTTCTTCAGCGATTTCAGGTCCTTTTGTGCCAGCTCTGGTGGTGAAACACATATGAGGGAGGAGGTGGAGCCTCTGAACCTCCGAAGCCAATCCCAAAGTGACAGGGCCTTGCAATCGCATTCCCAGGGGTTGTCGTTCAGTCGAAGGTACTCCAGGGCCGGCAGCAGAGTCAAGCTGGATCCAGATAGCTCAGTCAGGGAGTTATTAAACAGGTACAGGGTGGTGAGGCGCCGCAGGTCATGGAAAGCCTGGCGGTCAACCCACTGGATGCGGTTCTGGTGGAGAAGAAGGCGGTCTAAGACCCCCAGACCACGGAAAGTGTTCTGGCGAAGGCTCCATAGTTTATTGCCATGCAGGAAGAGATGACTGAGGTTCAGAAGGTCGATGAACAGGTCGTCCTCCAGGAACTCCAACTGGTTGTCCTGCCAGGATGGAAGGATGGAGGAAGGAGGAAAGGTCAAAACAGATTCTTTAAACAAAGTGCACCGCACTTAACATCATACTTTATATGTGATTTTACTTTAATTCACTGTATTGTGATGTGTTGTTATTTGAAAAACTTAAGATGCACCAGTCGATTGAAGATGCTAAAACACTTGGCATCTTAGTCTGGGGGGCATAACTCGATAAAAACACAAATATGGGTGGTCTATCCTAGTCTGCTAGTTAGCCACTTAGTCAGGATAATTAGCAGACAACTGGGATAGTTGACAATAAGCTCAAAAGTTTCACATAGACAAGCTAATGCTAACTGTTTCATGTAAGTGAATTGAAAATGCTAAAATGAAGTGTCATATTCTGGGAGGTAATGTTGAATAAAAACAAGGAGTTGGGTCATCTAAACTGGTTTGTTAGTCTAGTTAGTTTTCTTATAAGTAGGGTCAATTTTTATAGATTTGGTGGGTTGTTTTGTGCCAGCAAAATGTTTTAAGGCTGTTGATTGAAAGGGAAAAAAATTGGTAAATCAAAGCCAGTCAAGTGTGATCTGATCACGCCTTTGTGAAATGGTTTGAGCAGCCACATGAGCTGTGTTTGAACAGGTTTTCTAATAATTAAACACATTTATTTTTCTCAGATTTTTGTGGATGCTCAATGAGACACTCATCATTTGATATCATACACACACTTTTACTATTTCAAGCCAAGTTTCCAGTGGCTTTCAAGAAAAGTGCCCAATATGTATGTGTCTTCTGTCAATTATAGATCTTAGAAAAAAAAAAAAAAATCCGTGTCTGTTAAAATGTCAAAAAATTGGAGTCGCCAACATAACTGCAGTCAGTGCATCTCTGGAAACATTCTTACCACTTCAAACATTGATATCAGCAGTAGCATGCCCTCATACGGCTTTTTAGGTCAGTTCCGTCATAACAAAAGACATCAATAATATCGTGCTATTACATGCATACATGATACAACACAAAGAATAGCTTTGTCTTGTTGCTCAGTATACATTATAAAAGCATAGTAAGTGCAGGAAATAGCTGGACTTTGCAAGGAACTCAAAGACTGTATTATTTTTTGATGCAGGGCGGTTGAATAGTCAGTGATCTGAACAGCTTCCAGAGGGCAGGAGCTAAAAAAAAACAGTGGTGAGCAGTGTAAGAGGGGTCAGAAAGGATTTTCTTTGCCCTTTGAGTGGTGCATTTGAGGTTGAGGATTCTGTTAAAGGATGGGGGCCATCGTGGGTGATGTACACACCACTAGCTGTAGTTTTTCTGTACATTGGACAAGCTGTTATAGAGGACGTAAGAATGCTGTCGAGCATTCAAGCCACCCACTCAGTGTATTAACTGATTTTAGCCATCAATAGCATGGACTGACGAGCTTTTCCATATAGTAGAAACCTCCCCCCTCATAAATCCACCATGTAAATAATGCAATCCCACACTCAATGCTGGATTTCAAATTCTATACTGTTTCCCTCCAGTTGTTTACCACAGCAGATATACTGTAGCTTACTTCAGTGTGAGCGCTGCTTTGTGGTATTTTCCCTGCACCCAGGATAACAGCTAGCATTTGATCAGTGTCCAATCAAAATAAATTGAATAAATCAGAATAGGCAGTAAGTGCTGAGCCAGGCTGATGGACAGATTACACCGTAATGCGATTGTGGTGGCAGATGCAATATACAGTAGAGATAAAAGGAGGCTGTTATCCATGTACCTGTAGGTAGAGATACTGGAGATTATGGAGGCCCGCAAAGATCCCTGGAGGCAGGCTGATCAGGCCACAGTGGTATAGGTGCAGGGCGTGTAGCCTGCCCAGGCCCAGGAAGGTGTCTGAAGCAACCGCCTTCAGGTGCCGGTTGTCCCCGAGGTCGAGCTCCTCCAGGCGATCAAAGCCGTGGAAGGTGGATGGTTGTATGTAGGAGAGGTTGTTGGAGTAAAGCCACAACATGGTGGTGGTGGGCGAGAAGTGGCCGCGGAGCAGCCGCTGGATCTTGTTGTTCTGCAGGAAGACGCGCTCGCTCTGGGCAGGGATGCCCTCGGGCACGGCATGGAAGTTGTGGGCCTGGCAGGAGACTGTGCTAGGTGAAGTGTAGCAGATGCAGTGGCGAGGGCAGGGCAGAGAGAGATCCAGGCCACACAGCACCAACAGTAGCTCCACCCCACCATAACCTAGGAGCGGAGAGGAGAAGAGAGGAGGATGGAGAGAAACAGAGTGTGAGAGAAAGACAGGCGGAATTAATTGAATTCATACAGCAGAGCTCCTGTTATCAGATACATCTTAAATGAAACACTCATTGCTCTCAGTTTACAAGGACAACAATAGGCATGGTTCAGTGCAGACAAATTACAACGCTGACACAAATATCTTACAAACACACACACACACACACACACACACACATGTATGCACAAAAAACATTCCTGTGCTGTTTTGCAAGCCCATTCTTCTCTGTTTACCCTTAGCCTTCACTATTATCTTCATCTTATGCTCAAATCCAAACTCACGGGATCATTTTTTCATGTTTTGCAAAACCTTGAAAATCACAGAGGCCCCTTCACAACACCTCCTAAAAACACTGCTCAGGTCTACAAACTTTTTTAGAGCAGTGTGTGTAGTGTTTTTCTATTGTGCGGTAGTATGATTGTCACATTTTTATTTATGTTTTCCTCGGACCAATCTCGACGAATACGGCGAACACAGACACGCACAGCAGCATCCTATCATGCACTGAACAGTGTTACATCCTTTGGTTATCCTCTAAAGGCGACAGAAAATCGATGTTTCTCCTGTTTACAAGTGAACACGCACCTCACCTGTAATACATTCCCACAATAAGGGAGAGTGAGAAAGAGGGGGAGAGAGGAGGTGGAGGATGAAGCGGGAATCATCTGCAGCATGCGTGTGAAGTGGATATTACTTTTTGTTTTGAGATTCCTCTCGTCTCACTCCTTATTTATTTATTTCATTTTTTTTTCCCCACCTCGGTTCCCTCCAGTGTTTGATTGTGAGGCCAGCGAGGTAAGAATAAAAAGGGTAAAGGCAAAAGAGATGAGGATGGAGACATGCTGATCCGGGGAGTGATGTCCGGACAGAGAGTTACGATACAATATGAACACCATGTGCTCACATGTGTCCAGCCTTTGTGTGTGTGTGTGTGTGTGTGTGTGTGTGTGTCTCGGTGGCACGGACAGATGTGATGGACAGATGTCAGTTTGTCCAGGACACCGCTGCTCGGCTCAGTAAAAGAACAACATGTTCTGAAATGTCAGCAGAGGACAGAGCAGCATTATCCTGTGTGGTACACACGCGTCTGTATAGGTCTGTACACTTGTGTAACCACATACAGTTCGCGCAGGTGTGTGTGTGTGTTTGTCCACATGTCTCTCTGTATCCATGACATTTTATCTGATACATATTGTGCAGGCAGTGTCTGTTGTATTTGACAAGGTTGACCTTTTCATCAAAAAGAAGAAGGAAAAAAAAAAACAGCTGTCGTTGTGGCAGCCTGGCTCCTATCCTGTTGAACCAATATCAATAAATATATATGATTATTTGTGGATTTAAGGCATTTTTACACTTTATGAAACACAATAAACATTTTTCATAAATTTTTGTTAGTTGTAAAAAATACTTACTATAACTATCTACAGTGTCATTGACCTGTATTAGATTTAAATTTACCGTAAAACTTTAATAAATGCCCAGTCCCTCTTACTAGCCTGGTGTGGCTACACATTTTGACAAATAAACACCTGTCTCAATCACTCTCTGATGCGCTGTCTCTTGGAGTTAGATCAAACAAATGATTCATAACTGATATATTATTGGAAGCCTATTTTATTCATACTGGTTTAAATAAACAATTTGATTGTATTTGCTGATCTTTGCTGAGCAACAGTTTTGTGTGAGAGGAATTAAAGGCATCCCATATGTCCCAAATATAGGCCTGGTGATTTCAGTGATTTTAAAAAAATAATAGCCTGGACTATTAATTGAAGTTTTACGGTATGTTTGAGAAATGATTAGTGATTATATTAAGCTACGATAACAGTGTGGCTCTATGGATAAAGCCCCCAGGAACAGCACTGGGATTTGACGCCAATTTGACATAGTGGCCAAATCCTGGAATTACAACTTCTAGATCTTTCATATGTTGCCTTTGTGCCCCAAACAGACTTTCCCCCATAGATTAACATTGGAAGAGAGACGTCTGTGAATAAGTGGATACGTTTTTTCTGAGTGTCACAGCCTCCACAAAATGACTTGCTTTGCTATCAGGATTTAATCCATTCCATCTGATAACGTTCAGGAAGTCTAGAAGAGCTGCATGATTAAATCACTTTATCTTTATTCAAGTCAGAGGAGGACTATGCTGGAAATTAGCGGCTCGGCCAGCAAAGTCACTAGTGCGCGTACTCTATGTGCCCCACGATGTGAAAGATCTGGTTAGTTTTCTACCCCAGCATATCAAACATTTTTGGCATCATGCACCACTGAGCAGCTGTCATAGGAATAAAATACCCCCCCCCCCCCCTCCAACGCTGTGTACACGTCTCTCTATACATTCATGCTATGGATGGCAATGTTAAGTGGTAAATGGACTTGTAAAGTGCTTTTCTTGTCTTCCAACCACTCAAAGCGCTTTTACACTTTCACCCGTTCACACACACAGTCACACACTGGTGGCCGAGGCTGCCATACAAGGTGCCACCTGCTACTCAGTAAGCATTCACATGCACTCCAATTAGTGTACAACCCAGTGTACCTCTGAGCCACAGTCGCCCCGATTTTGTTGTTCTGCTTATCGCTCCACCCCTTTGGTCCAGACTGAAATATCTCACCTGCTGCACAGATTGCCATGAAAGTTGTGCACACATTCATGGTCCCCAGAGGATGAAGCTTTTGTACATCCCCTCACTTATTCTCTGGTGCCACCATGAAGTTGACAAATAGATGAATGGCAATGAAATTCAGTCTTTTTTCAGAGGAAGAGAGTCAATATCTCCTCCTCTGTGAAGACCTTTAATGGTCTCAGTGTATCTGAGAGTGGATATGCTATATTGGGCTTTAGTGAAGTGGACAGCAACTAGACGTGATACATCATGATTACAAATGGCACTTCTGTGTTCAGTGATCCTAGTTTTTAGGGCCCTCATTGTTTTTCAAATGTATGCGAGGCTGCAGGGACACTTCAACATTTGTATGACATTTTTCATTTTACAAGAAATGATGTCCTTAATGTCAAATGTTTCTCCAGAATGAGGATGACTGAAGGTCTGTGTTTTTAATGTAAAATGGCATTGTTGGCAGTTTCGACCTCTGTAATTGCCAGGTGGGATTTGAGGGGGCTGGGGGTGGGGGTGTGTGTGCTCTGACCAGCATATTGCGATGATTAGGTGGTCTTTTATACACAACACGAGGAGGGTTATTAAAGCATCCTTTCTGTGAAGGATTTGTGACCTCTTCAGAGTCTTTTCCCACAGGTTGCTGAAAGTAACAGTTCATGCTCAGGTTACCTTATATTTTCCTGTCCAGATATTGAATTTGAGACAAGACTGCAAGATTGCTCACTATGGCTGTTTCATCGTAGTGTGAGAGTGTTACAAACTGAGTAGCAGGTGGCACCACGCATGGTAGCCTTGTCCACCAGTGTATGAACGTGTGTGTGAATGGGTGAATGTGATTCGTATTATTGTATAGACCCAGCGTTGAATAACACCTGCCGCTCAATCACTGGCTGCTTGAAGCCCACCAACATAAACAACCTGCACCTCCTCGCTGGAATTGACCCTGCTGATATGAGACGGGGATCCGCCAGCCGAGTAGAGATGACCAAGGCCACCAGTGATGAGTAGGCTGGGTCAGGGACACTAGCCTGGCTGCCAAACTCTCTAAGTCCTGCTATCTGAGTTAGCTAGATAACAAATAAGTAGTAATATTTAAACTGGCGGCATGGTGGTGCAGTGGTTTGCATTGTTGCCTCACAGCAAGAGGGTTCCTGGTTTGAACTCAGGGTGAGGGAGTGTGGAGTTTGCATGTTCTCCCCGTGTCAGCGTGGGTTTTCTCTGGGTACTCCAGCTTCCTCCCACAGTCAAAAGACACGAGGTTGATTGGTGACTCTAAAATGTGAGTGTGAATGGTTGTCTGTCTATGTGTCAGCCCTGTGATAGTCAGGTGACCTGTCCAGAGTGTACCCCGCCTCTCGCCCAATGTCAGCTGGGAAAGGCTCCAGCCCCCCCACGACCCCTTACAGGATCAACAGTTATGGAAAATGAATGAATTTAAATAAAATTTCTTCTTTAACAGTTGTTAGATGTATTAATAAACAGTGCCATTTTGTCATTTTAAGTTAGCAAGTAACCAGTGTACAAACTTAAATCTTCATCTTGCTTCTAATTAACAGGTAAATGTGTTTACATGTTTACAACACACATAAAGACACTATAAATATATCCTCTATCTTGATGAGATCTTTTGTTTCAAACCGTTTGGCCATGTGACAAATGTATTTTCATATTGATAGACCCACTGCTGGGTTGAACGAATGTTGGATAATAAATAAACAATGACCATTTCACATTTATTATTGATGCTGATGCCGGCGAGCTCTTTACACCCTCTCTTTGATTGGTCAAACGATATTTTTTAAAAGCTCTAACATACAGTGTGTATTCAGTGCCCTGGGTCATCCAAATGATTTTATCTCTCCGTTCTTTCTGTCTCTCCTCCTCTGCCTTATCTGTCCATCTGTGTTGCCCTTTGCTTCATGCTCCTCTGCATCCTTTTTCTCCACAACGTTTACACTTCCCTTCCTCCACAGCTTTACCCTCATGCACCGCTCTGCCCCGCCTGCTGTGTCTGTTAATTAGGTATAAAGCTGCTATTTGCTACTTTCTGTATGTGAGTGTGTAAGAATGTGCGCTTGCGTTGCCTGTTAGTATCTGCGACTGTGTCCTTTTGTCTTTGTGTGTGAGTTACAGGGCTGAGCTGTATTTTCTTGGTTTGAATAGAACCTTTTGCTTTGTCAGTCTTTCTTAGATCCTTTCAGCTTGTAAATGTTATCAACAAAACTGACATGATGGTGACATTTAGCTCTTCAAGTATATCAGAATGTCTGGTAAAGTGCGCTCTACATGCGACTAGACGTCCATAAATGATAGTTGAGCAGCCAAACTGCGTCACAGATGACATTTGTGATTTCTCAGCTGTTAATTTAAGTTTACAGTGTTAAACTCACCACTGGGGTGTTCCCACTGGTCCCATTAAATTTTTTTATATATATATCTATTCAAATTGTCTTCAGTACAAGTCTGCTTGACATGTTCTTGTGATGGTGCCTCTAGCATTAGTTTGCATTTCCAATTGCTTTTGCTTCGTCGTTTCCTTCTGTTTACCCCTGCAGTCCTTCTTTTTTTTTCTTTTTGTATTTTCATCATCATCGCTTCATATCTGACTTCCTCCTTCCTCCGCTTTGCCTCTTTCATTCTTCCCAATTATATCCTCTATATCTCCCTGCTGTTTATTGTGTAATATAGTGCGTACATGACTGTCCCTGGTTGAGCTTGTATACATTTGTGCCCATCTGAGGGAAATGTGTCTACATCTCTGCTCGCGGCTTGTGGGTGTTTTAAAATTTATAGATTGAGAGATGGAAGTGATGATATTAGGTAGAGAAGCTGCTGACTGCATATGGCTGTGACACTGGGGGCATCAAATCTCTCACCAGCATCCAGTCGTTCAAACATTTTATTTATCACTTGCCTCATGAAACATACAATTATGTCTATTACTCTATTATAGTGATAGCCTGCTTTTGATAGCAAGTGGCAAAACTGAAAAAAACATTTGCAGTTCAAGGTTTGAATAGTATAAGCGTTTAGATAATGCGTGAGCTGTGCTTTTTTTTCTGTACTGCTCTCAGCTGCAGTGAGGGGAAATCTCCAATCCTGCATCAACATCAGATTCTTTGTACCTTGTTTTCAAGTGTTGAAAACATGTTTCCAAACATTTTAACACCACGTCAGCACATAGATTTTAATGCCTTCAGCTCCACAGCACTGGCGCAGTCTGCGATACATAAATAGACAATTAACTGCAAATCAGCAATTAGCCGAGGCATCAAGCTGGCATTAAGCCAAGCCTCAGACCTGTTACAGCTCCCAGTAAGGAGCGTAGATGTACATGAAAATATGTTCTCCATGACGCATTTCCCCATGTACTGCTGTTAAATAGGGAAATGAATCAGGGTGAGTTTCCATAAAAGTGATTTGTGCACAGTGTGAATCTCTGGCGAAGGGCTGTAATGTTTTAAAGCTCATCTGATACCTACTACCTTCTTAAGATTGAAATATTTTTGTGATTTTTGTCAACCAGGCGCTTTGCTCTGAACAAAGATGGAGCGCAGCATGTGGGCTGTGGCTTAATCGTCTTATGTTTGCTTTTGCTAAATCATTTGCAAATTTGATTACTCGTCTTGATAAAAGGCAGCAATCAGAGAAAATACACATTTTCTCTACTGTTCATCTAATATGTATAAAATACCTGAACAATACCAGACTGCCAGAGTAAACATCAGTCACTACACATGCATGCAGTGCACAAGTATGTGGATACCCGAGTGTTACAGCCACAAAGCATTTAATTCTTAATCATCTCATTGCAAAACCAGGAGGATTATTTGCTGCCCCTGTAGCTCACAGGTTAAGATGCTGACCTCTGCACTACAATGTTCCGCCGTGGACCTTTTGTTGCATCTTCCTGTCGCCTTTTCACTGTCTGAAATGGCTTAAAATACCCCCAAAATACTTGAAAAATAATCTGCTGCTGCAGTTTAACAGCCTCCACTCTACTGGGAAAGCTTTTCACAAGATTTTTGAACCTGGCTGCAGGGATTAGCATTAGTGAGATCAGACACTGATGAGCGATGTGGCCCGGCTCGTAGTCGGTGTTTCAGTTAATCCCAAAAGTGTTGTCAGGTTGAGGTCAGAGGTCAGGGCTCTGTGCAGGCTTGGACATACAGCAAACTGTACTGGCTTTGTGCACGGGGGTATTTTTAATGTTCATACAGGAAAAAGTCTTCGTCAGCGTTGTAGAAATAATTGGAAGCACACTATTGTCTGGAAGTCAAACTGGAATGTCTTTTGTATTTGTTCTGATGTGTCTTGTAAGACAGATTTGTAATGGCTAAAAAACAACAACCCAAAAACAAAAAAAATACTGTGATAGTGCCTTTTTTTATTCAGTTATGTAATCTTTATTTTCGTCCTTATCTTTTTACGTATGATTGTTGTTATTTAATAGCCATTTTTGGCTTCTGGCCTCTCCTGCACAATATTTTAACTTTTAATTTCTTTTTTCCTGTATTTTCTACACATGTATGTGCAAATAAACTAAACTATATTGCAATATATTTCATCCCAACACTCTACATATCAAAACATATTTAAAATCCCAACAATCTTGTATCGTGGCTTAAGTATCGTGATAATATCATATCGTGGATCCTCCGGTGATTCCCACCCCTACTTTTTGTATTTAAAAATAGGAAATGCAAATCAGTGTGCAGTACTATTTCAGTGCATATTCCCTCGTATAAAAAGTTTCAGTTTGACTTAAAACAGGCATCACTGTTTGCTGTCGCATCAAGAGTCCCTATACTGGAACTAGGGATTCCAACAAAAAGAACACAACAGTATAAAGCACAGGGTGTCCACATACACAGTGTCCACATTATGGCCGTATCTGTGTAATTCTCCTTTTAGAAAAGTGTTGTCTACCACACCACATAACCAGAGCTGTTTTGCTGTTCAAATTCCAGCTTGATTGGATCATAATCACACTGGTGATGATGTCCTTTTGTCCTCTGGGTTGGTATACACACATGGCTTTCACTTTACACAAGTAATTGTCCATTTCAGCAAGTGATGCCTTTTTAATCAAAACTCTCTCCCCTCTCTTTCTTTCTTTCTCTCTCTCTCTCTCTCTCTCTCTCTCTCTCTCTCTCTCTCTCTCTCTCTCTCATTTTCTTTCTTTGCTCGCTTTGTCTCTGCATCCGTTTCCCGCTGGTTGTTTGTCTAAATTCTCATCTTAGCCTCCCCGGTTAGATATTTGCTGAAAGCTTCATCAAGCACAGCCAGGGTTCAATTACAAGAGCCATCTCCCTCCTCTGTCTCTCTCCCATCACTCCACACCAGTCACAATGCACACACACCCACCCACACACACACACACACACACACTGAAAAGAAAAGAAAAGAAACCCCACATAAGCACATACACATGCTGCTTGTCAGGCCATCATCGCAACTGCCTCCCAACTACAACTTGGCATCTGGAGGAGACACCTGCCACTCATTCTGGCAAACACAAGGAGAAAGTAGCAGAGCGGGGAATGTGCGAGAGGGAGGGAAAAGGAGAGGAGGGGAGCCAGAGAGGGGAGGATGTGGGCAATATCATACTCAAAGGGAATGAGGAGCTCTTAAAACATGAAAGCCGAGGCAAGGGGAGAGAGACACAGCGTGGCGGTGTGGGAGGGAGAGAGAGCAGAGCGAGTGAGACGGCAGCTAAAAAAGGATGATGGGGGTGACAGGGATCTACTGCGAAGCGTAGACCATTATATAGGTAGGTGTGTAAATGTCTGTCTGCTCTGCACAACTACACAACTGCGACTTCCGATGAAGTGCCAACTAATTCTTTGACCTTCTGCGAGGTGAGTCAGATAAACACTCGCAAATTGATTAACACACAACTCAACTTGCAGAAAAAAAATAAAGCATTTAGTCACACTGAAACATTCTTTTGTGCATCCAGGTGCGCACACACATGTGCACGCAGGCCGCAGGCTCATACACCCACATACAGACACAGATAATCAACCCTAATTAAGCAGCACTGGCAGGATTCAACCAGAAAAAAGCAAGAGAAAAACACAGTTTGGAAAAAAGGAGACAAATAAGAGGGGAATTTACAAAAAAATGACGAGGAGGCAAAGAGTGAGAAGGGGGTGCAGAAGGGACAACGGCTAGCTCAGACACTCAATATAGATGCTGCTCCTCTCTTGTTGGTGGTTGATTTAGCTTAGCATAATCCCAAAGATCATTTAGCGTTGCTCATTCAAATGGTGATAAATCTCTGGCAGAGTTAATGAGAGATTTAAATGGCGTCATTGCCTCAAAGACACAGCTGAAATATCTCTGCACTATATAATCCTCCCCTCTCATGTAATATAGTACATAACCATTGCATCCATCTTCATATTGGAGACAAATCAGGTCAATATTTCCGGCTCTGCACCACTGATCCTCTGTGGCCTAGGAATTACTGTTTCGTAGTGTTGAAAGTTTCTTTTATTTAAAGTCGCACTTCTGTGATGCCAAACAAAAAACAGAAAAAAAAACTAACAGGAAAATCACTGGGTGACCGGGCAGAGTAGAAGTAAATAGCTATGTCCCTGTCTTGATTCTTGATCCTTTCCGCTGTTCCAGTGTTCATATCATATCTAATAAATTGGTGCCCAACAAATTAGTGTCCAAAATAATGTGGGGTAGGATTAGGAAAGTAACGTTAGGTCAAAGTAAAGAAACATAGTTGGCTTTCGTCACGTTACATACTTAATGTGACATGACGACATACCCTTAAACAGTCGGTCCCAACTGGTCCAGCACAGGGTCCAGATTTCTACTTAGTCATTAGTTCAAGGTTCACACGGTTGTAATATATTCAGCATCATACTTGCGTTTGGCGATGCTGTCGAGCTATTTTGCCGTCTCTGTCAAGAAGCTGTCTGTAAGTCACTCACTGTACAGCAGGAACCTGCACTCCAAAATAAAAGCTCTGTGCCAGAAATTCACTGCACTTCAAAACTTGACATGTTTGGGAGTCACTTGCGGTCCATTCAGAATGCAACCCACCAGTTGGGATCCACTGCCTTAAAATAACTAAACGTTCACTTGGTTACACATGGGACGTGAACACTTGTCTCCTTACGCAGACGTTCACTCACACTACTTCCTCCTTTACTCCTGTAGATGCATTTGTCACATTATTGCACCCTCCATGATTACACGGATGAACTCTGCTGCATTACTTTTCGTAGGTATACCTAAGAGCAGCTCTGAGTGTTTACGGAGCATCTTAGAAGTCGTGGCACTAATGCCTTTGGGACACGGCTTGAAGAACAAAAATACTGCTGTCCCACAAAGAGTTCAGGCATCCAGATCTATCAGAATAGTTTTTTTAAATGTATTCGTTGATGTGTCCTTGATTGCCTCGAGAGGGATGATTTGCTTGCCAAAAAGGAACATCCACACTGATGAGATTTTTTTTTTCCCACATTTGGTGTCATCTGTCTTCTTGGTTCAGTTTTGTGAAAGCAAATGATTATGGATAGCTGAAGTAGAAATTTTGGATGTTGAAGTGTCCTTGAATACACCACCAGTAACAATCAAAACCGTCCTTGCTTGTGAATACACAGTGTCAAATGAGTGGCAGTGAAGCACTCAGTGTGATGGACTACCCATCTCAAGCATGTTGATATCTCTAGCAGTGTACATCAGTGGCTGCCTGGAGAGGAGGAGATCTGAACACTTTCAGTACAGTATACAGTTTGGAAAATAACTATTGTTAATGCGCTAAAGCATGCAAATCTGCCGGTTATAGTGCTTTTAATTTCGTGTGATAATAAGAAACTGCAGACTCTTTAACCTCAGGATCCCCAGCACAGCGGTGTTGTCTGCCTCTGTCCAGCAGGGAAGCAGAGTGCTTAAAGTTGAAAGAAAAATCGATGTTCATTATCATGAAGCACCTTAAGTGGTACCTTGCCTGCTTAACAAATCCGAGAAGCCCTGCTTGAAAGCTATTTTTCAGAATATCTGCGTATCTTATAATTAGGGCTGGTCTTGTGCGGTCTATCCTCCTCTGCCTGACACCGCCTTGTTCTGTCGCAGCCCTCTTGGTCCCGGGCCCGGCGTTGCGACATCTGTTCAGCACACAATATACCCACACACACTTTACTCTGATCACGTTTAGTGCATACGTGCCTGTGTGTGCATGGGACGGGACAGAGGAGGAAACATTGAGAGAGAGAGAGGGAGAGAGAAAAACGCAAAAATAACCTCTACCCTCTTTGCATGCAGTAATTGGGTCATTTGAAAGGCTAAGCTTATCTCAACACTAATCAAGCTCTAATTATACTCAGAAAAACTTTGCCCACCCCTCCCTCCCATATACACACACTCTCCACATGCATAATCAGATGATGCAGGTCACAGCTTTCCCTATTTAACTCCTGCCTATTAGTGGAGGAAAGATGTGAGCGGGAGTACAGTAGTGCTGCTGCTGCTGCTGCTGCTGCTCTCCGTCTCATCCTGCCTCACTGAAACCACGATGATAACACAGGCCGACAGGGTGACATGTGTCAATGGGAAACAGTGGCCATGTTCAGACTTCGATGAGGAGGTGTGGCACCTCCTCCTCCTCCTCAGGCATCGAACACTAATGTTTTCAGGCACGTAAGGGCACAGGGAGCTGAGACACACACTCGACACAGGGAGCATTATTTTGATCATGAAATAGATGAAAACTGGAAAACAAGCTATGCAAAAACAACATTTGCAGGGGCAAAGCACTGTGTTTCAACTGCTTATTTTCCGAATTACTTAGAGGTGCATCGGTTCACAATCAGTTGCTTATTTGTGCCATTTTTCTCTTCACTTTTCATTCCCAGAGGTATTATATGAGCATCTGAGCCGCTAGTATTGAAAGAGAACCTTGTTTATTGTAAATTGATGCGATCAGAGTCCTCTTCGAGCTGAAAACATAATGTTTGGATGCGTGGGAACATAAAATCTGGGTGAAAGTATTTTGCTGAAAATCAGCAAAAAAACAAATAAATAAAAAAAAAAAAGTGATAACGATGAGAAGTGCACTATTCCAAACAATAACACACAAGCTTGCAGGCATAAATTCAGATGCAAAGTGACACTCATACACACACTAACACAGATGTAAACCCCCAGTGGAGCTAATACACGGGAATTTCACAGCTGACTGACCCTGATTTTGCAGAAGGCATCTGTGTCTGCTGAGATGATGTGTGTGATGTGTGCAGTTTGTGTGTTGCAGCAGTTGTGGCTAGAGTGCTGGTTGCTCTTCTGTGTCTTGCCATGACTGGATCTGGAACGCTTTTTGGCAGATCCTCTCAGTGGAGAGCTGGGAGAAATGAGCCTGTCCAACAAGCCAATGAGAAGAGGAGGGGAAAGCGCAGCATCGGGGCGAGCTGTTTCTTCTCTTTATGGCTGTTTGTCCAATTCCCCAAGCACGAGCAAAATCTCTCTTCCTCTTCTTGTGACTACATCATCCCCCTGCTCTCTCCTCTATACACTGCAGGTATGAATCACCCTTTGTCACCCTCCTCCGCTCTCCTCCCTGTTGTTCGTTTAGTTTCCCATCTGTCTCTATTACAAAGACTGCTAAAAGTACATCAGGACTTATTATTGCATAAATCTTTCATGGCAATGACTGTCTGCGCTCTCTTCCACCTTGTTTCCACGGTATTTGTTTTTGAGGCTCTCGGAGCGAGAAAATTTCCGTCATGCTCGCGGATTACACTTGTAAATCAGACACGCACAGATTCGAGAAAAGAGAGAAGAAAAGAGGAAGGAGGCAGAAGGAGATGAAGGGTTACAAATCCAAATATCCAGAATGACAAGTTAAGTGAGCGATTTCAGCACACTGACATGTCCGAAGGATCATCTGTCACCGGGGTGTTTTATCGGATAACACGCTGTTACTGCACACTTGCCTGTGACTGAGCCAATCACAGGCAGGCACGGGCCATTTTTCAGACTGATTGGCCAAAACAGACGGGGGAGATCGTCATCAGGTCTCTCATTAAGCAGGCTCCCCACGGAGAGTGATTTTAAGCGCCATAGAACTGTCAGCGCTTGATGCGATCAGTTTCGTTCCAAAATGAGTTATCTAGCAGCTGACAAATGTGAGACCTACAGCAACAAAATGATTAATGACTTGAGAGCACAACTACATACAGTAAACTGCGCTGGAATGAAATAGCTGGATCAACCCCCTCTATCTAAATCCAGAGTGTCAGACTGAAATGTTTCTAATAGCTTACAACTGACAGCAATTTTAAGCATTCTCACAACACTATTAGCATGATATTAGCGTAGCAAAGTGCTGTGCTTCGGCCCCGCTTCCTCTTGTTGACATCATACCCTGGTGCTAGAGGAAAATACATTCAGGTGGCATGACAGAGAAATAGTGGAGAGAAGACATCAGTCAGGAAATATGAGAAGGGCAGTGGAAGGGAGAGGAAGGATGTATGACAGGCGAACAGGAGGAGGTGTCACAGCTTTGCCCCATCAGCTAAAGAGAGATGGATGAAGCGAGAAGAGCATGTCGGTTAAACTCCCTCAATCCGTCATCAGATCTGGCTAATCTGAAGGTTGCTGGTTAAACTTCGCCATCAGTCATGGCGGTCGGCTTCTGCGAAGGTTAGAATCATCTGGAAATGACTCGTCCTGTTCTGCTGTATAGTTTGTTTCCTCTGTGCTTCCTGTGGGGTTGCGCTCTGTCTACTTCTCAGCTACCCTTTTGATTTTGATCATGGACCTTTTTCCCCTCTCATTTTGGAGGTCTTGTTTCTATTTAAAGAGAGAACTCCACTGAAAAACAGTCTCGCCGTCTGTAGGATTGAAAAGTGGCTCTGAAAAGTTTGCTTCTCCATGGAGGACGGCAGCTGTACAGCTTGCATTCACAGCAGTGACAATGGGCTCCAGTGATGACTCAGTCACGACATGATAATGTCTCTAAACATTGACAGAAACCTTTCAAACCACTCCTGCAGTGCAATCATCTGCTCTGCTGTTGAGCTATATGCTCTCCGTCCTCACTCTTTGTGTTTTACTGCTGATCTGAATTGTGACTTCCTTGAATTTTGCACCCTAAAAGAAGAAGGATAAAAATAGCGAGGCACACTGGCATTGATGTGATTCAAAATCTGATATTTCTAAAAATAAACTCGAGATTGGCTCTTTAAATAGCTTTTCTGTAGCGCAGTATGAGAGGGATTGAGAGAAGGAAAAAAAAAGCACAGTAGAGCTTTACATATATTAGACACTCGTTCTGCAGCAGAAATATAGGTTTACATAAACCACACAGAGAGAGGTTCTCAGTTTAATTGTTTTGTTGCTGTCTCTAAAAGCCAAGAGTAATGTCTGTGAAGACTGTTGTCCAGGTAATAGGATACGAGTTAATGTATTAGTGAAATGTATTGAAGACTAAATATGAAGTACTGCCAATTATTTTAAAGGTATGTTTTATTCTATGGGTCCACACTTGTATGTGCAACCTCATCTATAGACCAAATAACTGTGACATTGCGCTAACAACACGACTCACATCTGCCCCTCTGTGTGGAGTTTGCATGGGTTTTCTATGGGTACTCCGGCTTCCTCCCACAGTCCAAAGACATGCAGGTTAATTGGTGACTCCAAATTGCCCGTAGGTGTGAATGTGAGTGTGAAAGGCTGTTTGGCTCTATGTGTCAGCCCTGTGATAGTCTGGCGACCTGTCCAGGGTGAACCCCGCCCTTTGTCCAGTGTCAGCTGGGATGGGCTCCAACACACCCATGACCCCCAACAGGATAAGCGGTTATGGAAAATGAATGAATCAGCAGTCAAGCCTATGTGACATTTCTAATTTTATGTACTTTATGTACTTTGCCAGCATCTTTGATAAAGCAAATCAACCAGCATGGAAGCTAAGCAAAGTACTGCTGAGGACAGAGCCTCAGCAAACTGCAATTTCAGTTTACACTATATTTAGAGTATTCTCTGCCCTTCACCTTACACACTAACCAACTGAGACAGCAGTAGACCAGCAACTCCAGTGTTCTGTGAAGTAAAATAACTGTTTTTGTCAATGGAGTCTGGAGGTTTTGGCATAATGGCTTTAGTTCCCCATTGGGAAGGGTTGTCTGATACCAAGGTAAAGTGGTGAAAATATTTTAAATATAACATACACGAAAACTGATGGCTAAAAACAAGTTGAAGCAGAATGTGCTCATTGCCATTTCATTTTAGACATGTGACGCAGGGATTTTCTGTCTGGAAGTTATTGTCGACAAACATTGTGATTGGGTCTATATTTGAGTTTGACTTGGAAAACATGAGGGCAAGAAAGCTACCACAAGTTTTAAAGTTTGAGTTTGATTTTGTTTTTCCTCAGTTGGATTTAACAAGAGCTGCAGAGTGGAGCGGAAAGCTTTTGGTTGCTTTGTCAGAGCGTCTGAATGGGTGCACTCCAGAAATGATGTGGCAGGGCATCAGTTCACATGATTCAGGCTATACTTGAGATTTCTTGACAGTGAATATTACCACACTCACTCATCATAATTCAACATTTCATCCCTCTTTATTCACTTTTTACTCTGTTCATTCACTTCCAACTTCCTGGGGGTTTTTTGCCTGAGTTTCTTCTCATCCTTCCTTGTTTCCTGCCTCTCTCTACTTCTTATTTATCTTCTTTGGGTGATTGCAACCTCTCACAGTTCATTGCTGCTATCTGTATCGGTAGAGAGTAGTTTGAACGAAAACAGTTCACAGAGAGGTCTGTGGATTATCCAGGGTAACTGGGACACTGTTTCTGGGAAGACATGTCACTGTTGAGGTTTTCAGATGTCATTTTTTAGGCGCTTTGAACATCGGAAAATGAAATTCGATTCCCCTCCATTGTACTGGGGTGGCAGCAGAGGTTGCTGAGACGGATGTATCAAAGCCTCAGCAAATAAAACTAAAACTATCTGCATGGGGAGATACACGCAAGGGCCAAATGAGAAAATCTTTTTTCTAATTTGAGTGGAATGAAGGGTGAGGTTCATGACTGGGTTTGGGTCTAGGTCCAACTTGTTCACATAATGAGTGCTGCCTAAGAGGCTAAATTCCAAGAAATTTACCTTGAACCTTCTTTTTCGCACACACATACACACAAGGACAAGGGCTCCTTAACAAGAGACATCTTCCCAATTCGTTATTTTTGAATTCAGCTGAAACATTTTATTCCAGGCAGGGCGACTCCGTTCCCTTCCTCAACTGAGGCGAGTAACGAAGAGAGAAGCGTACCCTGAGTGCAGTGTGTCCCTGATCTTTTTTCAGCACACTGGCAACAGCACTCATCACAACTCCAAAAACGTTTTGATTTTCTTCCTCAAGGCCACACGCGTCGCACACAAACACACCTGAAAATGCGCACACACGTGGGCACCCATTAAAAGACAGGAAGCTGCATTCACAAGCGCACACCAACACTCATCACTACGTTGGAATATACCACCTGCAAACACGGACATCGCTATACCCGCATTTATATTCTCAGTGGCATGCATGAAGACACACCTTTTTGCTCCCACAAACGTGCGCTACTCGCATGGCATCACAAAAGCACGCCATCCCATGCACGCACACATTGTACTTCACACCAAAACCTCACACACAAATGCACACACCAGCTTGGAAATGAATTATGAATGCATATCTCTGACTCCATCCTCCCTCCCGATTCAAGCCCATCCACTCAATCCACCTTCACCTTGGCTGTATAATCCTCTCAATTTCTCACCAGTTTTGCACCACCTTCCTCTGACCCCTCTCCTCACTCTGTTTCCACTCCTCTGTTCCTTCTCCTCATCTTCCACCTCCTCCACCTCCTGAATTTGTCTTTGTATCTGAATAGGGATTGACCTATCAGGCAGTGTGTCTCTGAATTCTGATGCTTCATTTGTGAAGTGCTGCAGTCAAGGATTTTTACAAAACTGGGTAGTGTAATGTGTGCGAGAGAGAATTAGAGACATAGATAAAAAAAAAAGAACGTGTGTGAAAAGAGAGGTTTCTGCTCTTTGTGCGTTTCGGAGTCAACATTCATCATAAGCCGACAAAATTTTGGCAAGCTGTCTTTTTTAAAAGGGACTTCACCTCGAAATCCGATATACAAGTGTTCCCTCTTCCCTGTAAGGCTTTTTATCAATGTTGATTGTTTTGTTGTGAGCCGCAGAGTGTTGGAGATACTGGCTGTAGAGATGTCTGCCTCCTCTCAAATATAATGGAATAAATGGCACTCAACTTGTGGTGCTCAAAGTGCCAAAAAAAGAAAGAAAAATCATTTAAGAAAACTCAACAGCAACGTGTCTTTGAAAAGAATCATGACCCAGGTACTCAACACAATCTGCAGGTCATGTTGGGAGTAATTTCATGTGGGAAATCGAGTCAGACTCGAGTCACAAATTTGATGTGCTAGACTCGACTTCAAAATCAAAATCAACAAAGACTTGCAACTCAAAACTTGGACTTTAACACCAATGACTTGCGACTTCACTTGGACTCGAGCCTTTTGACTTAAAAATACTTGACTTCTTCCCCCCAGAGCCAAAGATTAAAAAGTTTGTTATTAAGTGTACCATGTAATTAATTTTCCTTCATTTCATTAACCAACTAACATCACTGCTATTCTGTCCAATCTCCCAGATCCACTTTGTTTGAATTAATCCAACAGCAACCATTAAAGTTACAGGAGGGAGTCATGAAGAACTAACATTACGTTACTGAGCACTGGTTGATTAAAATTACACCAAAAATTATTTTGCTTGTGTTTAAAACGATGTGGCAGTCAACATGAAATTAATCGCATAATGCAAAATGTGTAGGTTAAAAATTATGCACGAAAATGCAACAACTTCCAACTTCTTTCGACATTTGTAAGCCAAGGCAAATATTAAGAAACTGAGCTCTTTCTTAGCTAACGTTATCTCTCTGTTGTTAAAAGATATTAGATTTGGTGAAGTGAAGAGCAAATTATGACTTGTTCAGGACTTGAAAATCAAAGTTTAAGACTTGAGACCCCTTACTCCTGGGCACTCGCCTGTCTTGACTTTAGACTTGAGTGCAAACACTTGTGACTTACCTTCGACTTGCAAAACAATAAAAAAAAAAAAAAGAACTTCACCCGCCAACCATAACGTCTTGCAGAAGGAAGTCTGCATCTACTCATGGACAAAGGCTTGTGCTTGTGACAGCGTGAGATGTAAACATCAATGGCGTCCTCCTTGGCTGAGCTGTAATGTTAGCTAGCTCAGTGGTACTAGCTGAGCTATCAGTAGATGCAAGCTTCCTGCTGCATGGTGATAGAATTGAGAAAAAGTCCCTGAAAACTGTCTCTCTCTGTTTGTTTTTCTGCCTCAACATTAGAAAAACTGCTGAATCTTGTCTGGTTCTGCGCCCTTTTTTGGTTGGCAACAAATAAAACATCAACATCACTCACAGCCTCAGTTGGTTAAAGCTCCTCTGTCTCCATTATCACTTATACGGTTTCAATCCAGCCGAACTCACTGTGTAATTAGTCTCATAAATATCACCTGTTAACTGCCAGGCGGCCAGTATTTACTGTGCTACTGTACGAAGACACCAATCAAACCTCTATTTTATGATTGCAAATGAATGATAGCAGCTGCGCCATGTAATCGGCTACATTATGGTTTAACATGAGTTATCACAGAGAAAGTTAGAGGAGACAAAATGAAGTTTACTGCCACACAGCTCTTGACCCAGCACGATCACCAGACTGCAAAGCCTTTGTTCCTTTGTCTGAACTAATATGAGTGGCCTCTGTTTTTATATTTAGCATAATTTGGGATGATTGATTATTCGTTTCAATCAGTTTCTCAACAAAAACATTCTTTGGCTTCTCAAATGTGAGGATTTGTTCCTTTTCTTTGGCATATATGATATTAAACTAAATAGTTTTGGGTGTTAGATTGTTATTTGGACAAAACAAGCAATCAGACTACACTGCCTCGGGCTGTGACAAATTATATTTTATTTTTTTTCTCCATTTTTTTCTGACATTTAAATAGAATAAAACAACGAAATGGAAAATAATAAGCAGATTAATCAAAATAAAAATTATTGTTGGTTACATCATAGACGAGGCCAAAAACACAAATTTAGGCAGCTCAGTGTGGACATATTTTGCATGTTTTTGTTATTTAAACAGAGTTGTTGTACTGCTTGTTGTACTGCTTCATACAAGATGAAACACATTTATTTGAGGAGTTTGTTTTCATGAAGTCTTTTGTGCTTCTATTTAACACCACATTCATTTCAAGAGTTTGTCTCATGATGTTAAATAGAAACATTCATTTATTGTCCATATGCGCTCACACTGGTACAGAGTCAAGGGAGGACTGGAGCCCATCCCAGCTGACACTGGGCACCCTGGTCAGGTTGCCAGACTATCACAGGGCTGACACATAAAGACAGAAAATCATTTATGTTCACAGTCGCACCTGGCAATTTAAAACCATTTATGTTCACAGTCGCACCTACGGGCAATTTGGAGTCCCTAATGAAACTAAACTGCTCTTTGGACTGTGGGACAAAGCTGGAGAATATCCACAAAGAGTACATGCAGGTTTGAACCTGCAACACTCACACTACTGTGAGGTGCAACAGTGCTAACCACTGCACCGACCTAAATAGATAGACAGAAACACGAAAGACAAAATGACACATTTATTGGAGGAATGAGTCTTAAAGTATTAAATAGAAACCTGCTGATATTTTTAAAAATAGGATATCTGTAAGAAAAAGTCTATTTTTTGTGCTGACGCTGAGACTTTGGAATCGTACTGGCACCGGTATCGAAAATTATAAATTTTATCCAGTCCTGCTGAGCGGAATGAGCAAAAAATGTTGTGTGTTTGTGTGTATGAGAGAGAGAGGGAGAGCTGGTTGACATTTTCCCTCCAACTAGCACAGGGCTGGTAGGCAATGCCAGTAACATAAGTCTGTGTGTTTATGTGTGTGCTTATGCATCTTACAAATACCACTTTCTACTGCCAGCGTATGGCAGCTCTGCACACACACACACACACACACACACACACACACACACACACACACACACACACACACACACACACACACACACAGAGGGTTGTTACAGTTGTTCTCTGCTGCAGGGTTTTGCATGATGGTAAAGTGTCTCACTGCAGAGAGGTAACTGTATGCCAGCACTTCCCCCACCCCTTATATATATACACACACACACACACACACACACACACACACACTCTCAACCTCAAATTTCTTTCTCTCCCTCTCTCTCTTTATCTCTCCGTTTGTCTGTCTCTCCTTCAATTAGAGCCCATATGCTAGAAGGCCCCCAGCTCTCCATGTGCCTCTTTGAAGTGAAGTAGATTAAAAAAACAAACGTTTGGAAAACCATAAATGAGCATTTTCAGAGCTGAAAATAGGGGAACACACGCTTATAGACACACAAACACACACGCACACACAATGTCCTAGCAATACATTTTTTAACATGCATAGACTAGACTTACAGTAACACTACATGTATGCATACAGAAACATGCTAAACTCCAATGAGACATGAATAAATTCAGCAGTCTGCTAGTGTTGTGTCAATCATGAACAATTCGCTCAAAAGAACAGATCTTTTGGTTGGAGTGAATCACTTCCTGGAACGATGGTTAGTCAGTCATGAGCAAACGTGCAGGGAGTCACTAGGTGAGTGATTCAAGTCATTAAACAATTATAGACAAAATTGCCGCATCTTAACTTACTAGATTACAAACATTTTAAATGTATTATTTATTTTTAATCTCTCCAGCTTTCGTAGTTTACAACTGTCTCAGATCCTTTTATGGTAAGGAAACAGTGCAGGTTCACACAGAAAGCATTTTGCAGGTAGCAAAACACAAGGTGTGCTGCTCTGCCCTTTTTTTTTTTTCAATTTGAATGTCAATCGTGGGGGGAAAAAACGCTTGCTGTGCCTTTTTATTGTTGCCAGGCACCCACAGACTCACCTACTTATTCTGACCCGTGTAATCAATTTATTGCTTATTATTTATTTTAGTTATTTCACAGTAATTAGTATCTAGTTCTTAAAGCAGACAGACAGAGGGTACTTGCTGTAGCTCTGGTTGAGAGTGAGAGGCTGTCAGCAAACAGTTTTTTTGGCGCAGGTAAATGAAGATCTGTGTGGGTACATGAGACCCTAAAAAAGAAGGTGGGTCATGGGGAGTACCACCAGTTGGTCCAGGAGCTTAACCTCGATGATGGCCATTTCCGTACTTATTTTTGGAATGACTCAGGGGCACTTCGACAACCTGCTCTGGGTATCCAGCAACCGCTACCATCAGTTTCTCCTCCATTGTTTACCAGCTGTAAACTTGTTGTGACCACCACAGAAAGTCAGTATTCCCTCTGACCGTTGCCTGTCACAGAGATGTGCAGTATTACACATGACATGGGTAGAAATGATAGAAAAAAAAATACTAAAAGCCAAATGTTGTTTAAAAAAATCTAAGTTATGCTGCATTTAGGAACAAGCACTCCCTGCTGAATGTAGAGCAGGTTTGGGAAATTGGATTTTGAAGCCATTTTGTTCACTTCTTTAACTCCATACATTTCTCTGCCTCACGTATTCACTGCACAGGGATTTGTTACCTGTAGTGCAGTGCATTATCTGTCTCTCTCTCTGGTTGGCTCCTTACAAAACATACACAGCGATTACACTCTGACTTTGCAAAATGCACATAACACTACACGGACACACTCAGGCACACACACACACACACACACACAGAAACACACACACTGTCGCTCGCCCACATGCACACAAACATCCTGCTGTGTTCAGCTCGTATTTACACCCCATCCCATAAGGCCTTGGGATCGCCCTCGCAACATCCAACAACTAAGTAATTAACAGCAATGCTTCTCAGCTGGGAGGATGAGACAGACCATATACACACAGTACCAAATACACACACACACGCACACACACACAAACACAAATATGCACGGGAATAAACTATGGAGAAAATTATGCAGTAACTAAATTTTTTACAAAAACAAATGATGTAATCTTTTAAAAGGATAATAACAGTTTATTAGAACTCAGAGTTTTGACCGTACCTCCTATTAGTGATAAAAAGATTATGATATAAGTAAGTCACTGATCCCCGCCCCCTTAGTTACTGTTGCTATGCCTGTTGAGCCCTCTGTGTGCTGCACATTGGCTGTTTACTATCAGTGCGTTTACATGTACATGAATAATCTGTGTATTAATGAGTTAGTGGAGTATCCCGTTTATATTTGAGCATGTAAACACCATATCCTGTTTGCAGAAACTGGGATACAGCCTTATTGTGTTTATGAGAAACCTGAATATCTGAGGTGGAGTACACCTAAAGAAATCGGGATACCGTGGCATGTCTACACCTTATCCCGGTTATTGAAGGCTGCTGAATATCTGTGCAGGCACGGCTGCTACCTGCAATGGCGGTGATGAAAGCACCTCTCTTCTGGAGTGACCAGGAAACAGAGTTTTGTGTTTCTGTATTTGAAGAGTTAAATATAGTGAGGTGTGGATGGGGAAAAAGCATTAAAATGCTGACCTAGGGGCCGTACACATGGCACGTTTTTTTGCACCCCAAATTCATTGTTTTCAATGTAGACGTGCAGCAGGCCAATCAAACACCAGAGCAACACCGTTGCAGCGTGCACATGATCCCGAGAGCTATTTTTCAGGGCACAATGGCTGTGGACCGAGATAAACTGAGTTCTACTTTTGGAACGTAGCAGCGTGCACGCACGTCGTGTGACGAGGAATAACCAATCACAGCCCCAGATATCTTTCCCTTCTTCTGTAAATATCAGTCTGTGATAAATATGGAAAATTTGCTTGTTTTGGTGCAGGGCTGCCAGAGCTTTACATCTGTCCCACGGATGATAGGCCCACACACTTACAAACAGCGCCTGGAAGAAGATCAGCTCTGCAATCAGGATTTCAGGTAAACGGGCTATGGTAGAGTGCTTGTTAAGGTTGCTTAGCAACCTCAGACGCAACCTGCCACCTCGGTCTTGAAAGCTGGCTCAAAAAAGTCACAAAAGTAGCGCCCAGTGCCTGACCTCGCATTTTCCGGTGGTTAAAGATGCGGCATGTGTACAGCCCTCTATTCAAGCCTATAGTGAAAATTTTCTCTCCACTGGGAATCAGTGAACTCCATCGTGACCAACAGTTACAGCTGCAGATCTTCATCCACTGTTCTCTTGTTCCGCACGGTGGCAGTTAAAGTGACAGACATACACCAAAGTTATTGTGTAAAATTTTCTGTTGCTCTCATCTCTCATTGTCAGCGATCAGGTTGAGGAGCCAAGCCGGAATAAACCTCATAATCAAGTTATTCATGTACATAAAAACGCACTGAATTATAAAAGTGCAAGATATACCGACCAAAACTTGCAGCAACATTTTAAACAATGTATTTTAGATTTTGCAAAGATTTTTATAAACAAAGTAAGTTTCTCATTTGTGGCTGATATATACAGATTTTATCAGCTGTAGCTAGCAGGTGTGACTTCTAATGAACTGCTAATGCTAGCTCTATAACTTCAGTTGTTAAGAACTCAATCTCCCAATGATGTTGATGATTGGTTTCAAAAGAATAAGCTTGTAAAAAGGAGTCCTAAAGGTATATTATGGAGGATTTTTACAAACAACAGAGTCGTGACATACATTGATATAAATCAATCTCAGTCATCATTTGACCCACTAGAAGTGTCTGCTGGTACCCTGGAAATCCAGAGTTCTCATGAGAGCATAATTTGAATTTGCTCAGTGAGTCACTCTGGCATTCAGTAATGATGCTCATTACCTATGCCCATGAAACTGAGCTGCACCAATCACATCGGTGTATTTGATATAGGCGGGCCAGAGGCGAGCTAAACAGATGACGACAGCGCTGTGACGATGAAGTCCAGAATCAGTCAGTAAACATTGCAAGATGGCCAGATGAACACCAGATGTCTGAAACGGCTTTGGCCGCTACAATGACCGAGTTAGACTTGGCTTTTTCTCTAAAAGAGGAACAGAAGACGGCGCTCCAGTCTTTCCTTTGCAAGAAGGACGTTCTTGCTGTTTTGCCGACCGGATAAGGCAAGAGTCTAATATACCAGTTAGCTTCGCTGGTAGCTTAGCGTATACATCACCCCATGTATTGTTCTGATTGGTCGTAGTGTTATCCAGTTGCGTGCAGCGATATTTACAAATGTATGCTTGGTGCTGCCCCTCGAGTTGGGCCATTTTCATTACTCATAGCCAGACCCTAAATCTTTCTAGATTTGGGTCTGGATTTCCAGGCTAGTCTGCTGGTGTATTTATCCGCAAAGCGCCACAATAAAAGGTCAAGGGGCTGGCTTTCACTTTGGCTGGTGAGCACTGTGAAGCCCCTTTCCCATTGGACAAAAATCAATAGCATCCATTAACATCTAGCATACTCGTCCACTGGGAGACATAGAAGCATACTCATCCATCAAGAGTCCATCACCTGTTTTTAGCAGGTGCTCCTGCATTTAAAAATCTTGCATGTATACACTAACTTCATTGTAAAAGGGGTATAGGAGAGGAGTGAAGTCGGCCTGTGCTCTGTTGGACAGGTAAATGACTGGGTTAGCTTCGTTAACTTTTTAATTACAACAATTGTAGCATCCCTGCAATTGTAGCTGGCAGTGTATGGAGGAGGGGCCAAGTCTGAATGTTGTGTTTACAAGTAGTAACTGACAGTTCCTTGTAGTATACCTTAAGGTATGCACATAATGGCTATACAAGATAACATGCAAAAAGATGTTACAGCTCAGTATCCCAGGTAGAAAGTCAGCCAGCTGATGATCCATGTAGGAGAAAGGCATGTTCTTGTGTTGTAGGTTGGAGTCACAGTAGTAAGCCCTAAAGTTATAGAGTACAGTATTATAAATAAAACATGTAACTGACATGTTTTGTATTCTAACATAACCCTGGGATGGTTTGAAAGCTCACTATAGAAATACTTGGACTTGGACAAGCACCACAGTGGTTAGATTTATGCTTTAACGTTGGTAGTTTCTTGCAGTGTGCTTTACTTTTACATGTTTGGCTTTAGCTGCTGCACTGTAGACTTATCAAAAATAAACAAAGAGCACTCTTCTATTCTTATTTCATCTCAGAAAAATACTTGTCCATTTCTAAAACATCCCCTATGGTTACCTGTAACCCCACGTGTTAATACTGACAGCACATAACAGTCCTTGCCTTTGGAAATAACACTTGGTTGCTACCTTTGTTGGTAGGTGAGCGGTCAATTGCTGAGATTTTGGAATGCAGCGCTATCTCCACAAATCTCTTTGACAGGGCCATGGATCATGTAGGTTTAAAACAAACCCTCAGGTTAGTCAAACTTACTCAGAGGAGAGAACATCAGCAAACCGTAAAATTATTACCCAAACTGTCTGCTGTAAACATCCATCACACTTTATTTCTGGATCATCTGTGACCTGCCATTCTTACTCCTGTTGTGTGCACCCACACTTTACTGTAGGAAGTAATGTGGGATTATTACAGACATTTCTAGTTGTGCTAATTTTCAGTAGGGATGAATGATATATATCTAGGCAGTAAATTAACGGCTGATAATGGGACATTTTTAAAATTATGCATTATTCTAATAATTAAAATTAAAGTCAATAAATAACGCTGATCATATGAAGCCAGACTGCTGTCACTGACTTTACAAGGCTAGCATCTATACACTCTGACACAGTGTGTGGCAGTACATGTACCTCTAAACTCTGTTTGTAAGCTGCCAAGAAACACAGAGAAGAAGAACAGGGCAATACATGCGCACTGCGGACGTCTTGCGTCCATAGTGCGGAGGGTCTGATCTTTGAGCGCCGGACGCAGGTTTGACATAGCGCTGAAGGACCGTCTCCAGAGTGTTAGCACGAGCTAATTAGCAGCAACAGTGTGTATCCAACACCAAGTTTTTAAAAGGCTTGGGGCGTTGATGGCTTAGTGGTTAGAGTGCGCACCCCATGGCTGTTGCCGCAGCAGCCCGGGTTCAACTCTAGCCTGTTGCCCCTTACTGCATGTCACTCCCACTCCCACTCTTCTTTTTAAAATACAAAAATGTGAAATTATCCGTTATCGTATCGGCCAAGAGAAGCAGGTAATTATTAGTTATTGGTATCGGTTGAAAAAATCCATATTGGTGCATTCCTATTTTTACGTTTTACCTCCTTGCCATGTCAGACTTCTTTGAAGTGTCATCCACAGCTCAGCAATGTCTATGGTAAGACCTACATTTTCACAGAGTAACCAACAGAAATGATGACCAAGACTTTGACAATTAAAGCTGTAATAAACCAGAACTGTCCTTTTTAAACTCCTGCTGGAAACAATGAATGGTGACAAAGAACAGGCCTGAAAGTGTTAGACCCAACTGCCACAAAGCAAACCTTTTGCTTCCATAAAAAGAAACCTGGACGACGCCCCCGCAACTCCAAATTCAAGAGCAACTTTTCTGCATTGTCTCCCGTGATAAAACAAAGTCTGACAGCACTTCAGGAGCAAAGAGCAGAGTGTTTTCTCTTGTTTCTTCTTCAGTCTCAAGAGGTTAAACTATTTGTTTGTTGCGTTTTAGTGGCGTCTAGTCTCATAGACGTTATGTAACTACTTTGACAGTGACAAGAAGGTGAGGAGGGAGCAGTGGGAAATGTTCAGTGCACGCGTGGGCAATGTGTGTCTGCATACATGTGTCATGTGTCTAAGTATCTGCAGGCGTGTTCCTATGTGTGTGTGTGTGTGTGTGTGTGTGTGTGTGTGTGTGTGTGTGTGTGTGTGTGTGTCAGTGATCCTCAAATCCAGTTCAGTCTCTGCGTGCTTCCATGTAATTAACTGCAGTCACCTGTCGGCTCAGGTGTAAATCGGACCCTAATTAGACTGCTAGAATGAAAACTACCTGACAGAAGAGAGAGAAATCCAGAATGAGAGGATTTTGGGGAACTCTGGTGCATATATTCCAACTGACATTGCAGAGCACTGAATCACACCCGCTTGTTGACAGGACTTCTCCTCAATGACTACATTTACATGCACACCAGAAACCAGATTAATGTGAGAAATCAGTCCAAGGCAAGAAAACAGATGGCGTGCTTCATGTGCACAAGTAGGCTCATTACTGACAGAAACTACATTTGACATGTACTGATTATGTCAGTAATCAGATTTCTGTCTGACCAACCTACTGAACAAAGCAATACTTAGGCCCAATCCCATTTCTACCCCTTTAAATCTTCCACTTGGTATTGAGTGCCCTCGTTTGCGAGATAACCCTTGATGAGGGAAGTGAGAAATATAAGAGTAGAGATCTTTCCCTAAGAAATGAGGCACCACTTCATGCAAATCGGCGTGGCCGACGTGCAGGCACACGTCACGCGTAGTAGCGACACAATGAAAATGCCGGCTCCAGCGCTTGTGTTGTGGCGTGTGCTATGTTTATTCTTCTCCGTCTGATGAATCAACGGAGAAGAAATGTTGAAAACAGGAGGCGCCTACGACATCTTCTAGTTCTGATCGATTTTGTTGGGTATGTCGATTTGTTTACATATTTTGACGCTGTGCTCAACCGAGTTGCTGATGTGTTTACCCTAGTCCAACCATCTGTTGTTTGTATAGCCTACATTCCGATCGTACGGTGACAAATTGTTTTCCAAAATTTGCCGAAGTTGCTGACTTTGCAAGGTGTTCTGGGAAATTTCATCATCCACTTGTTGAAAGTGTGGGACGGGGCTCCCTTGGAATCTAGGGCGGGTTTTAGGTGTTGGAAACCACTTCCACTACCTCAATTCTGTTTTGGGACACCACTAGCCTAAATGTGAATGCGCACAACCAAGTGCAAGTGGGTATTTCTAGGGGAAGTGTGGGTATTGGGACAGGCCCTTAATCTGTCCAGGGTCTTTGTTTTGCAGATGGTCAAACTATCAGAATAGGGTTTCTGTGTGTTGATCAGGTCTACTACTTTTTCTTAGAATCATTTATAGAGCTAAAGAAACTTGTTTAATTGCAACCAGTGGCCAGAATAAATGTAGGCATTGCACATTTCTGCAAACCATGTGTATGTTGTTATGTAGCAGATATGTTGAAACCTTACGTTTCTTTGTTTCAATAACACTGTACTTAACTTGTGGTTATGTTTATGCACAATGGTTGGGAAAAGATCACGTTTTGTCCTCAAATACCCGGTTTTGGTGCCACAGTCACAGCTGGAAATGCAGCAATGTCTCGCTAAAAACAATCGCTTTTGTTCTTTCTTCATTTTGAACAGTGGTTTGAGGCCTTTCAACTGCTGTGCCTCGGTGTCCGTCTAACAGCACTGGTTCCCAAATGGAACGCAATTAACTTGTCAAGTTTATACAAAACACACTTTAGCTTTAAGTACAGTGAATTTCCGGCTCAAAACTTTTCTTTTAAAGTGCCGTTTCCTGCTGTAGCATGAGTAACTAACAGGCAGCTACATGACAGGGACAGCTAACTAGCTCGACCATAAGGCCAATCTCAAGTATGACATTGAATGTATATAACTGTGTGGACCTTACTAATGACTAAGGAGACATCTGGACCCCATAGCTAGACCAATCGAGTAAACACTTCTCGTCCTACACCTCCAGCTGAAAAAGTCAGCTCGTATACATGTAATCAGAGCTATGCCACTTGAGAAACATTGCTATGATACATATGAAACGCACAACTGTGAGGAGTAAATCTGTGGTGTGCAGAAATGTACGCTGCCAACATTTTCCTCAGGCGAAGGCTGTTACATTATGTTTCAAAAACCAGGATCTGCTGAGGCTGACAGTGAGGTGCCACATTTGAATCTTACACATGACAGAAGGTAATTCTCATTCTTACATAGCTGAGGTGTTCCTGCTTCTGTTGAGCAAGAAAACATTTCCCAGCTCATTTTAAGATGTGATGGTTAAATGTCGTAACTTTGCAGGTGGTTATTAGCCAGACATGCAAATGTTTATTTCCTGTATCATAAAAAGGAAGCTTTCAATGTTGCATCATCTTCTTACACATAAGAAGGTCTCTAAAACAAATGTGGAGCGTAGGTGAAATGCAGACATCCTTTACATCCTTGGCCAGTACAGTGTTATTTTACACCTAAGCATAATGTCTTCTATTAAACCCACTCTGCATATGTCTAACTCCTGTTCTCCTGTTTAAGGTTAAAAATCTGTAAAATGTAAATTCTTGCCACCATGCGAGAGCTTGAATTTAGACCTTGTAGGTGTTTGTGACATTGCAGCAGGTCGGTATTGTGCGCTTCCTCTCAGAGACAACTGTTGCACTAACAGCTATTCAGGTTTCTAAAGCGTCATCACCAACTCTCTCCTCTGACCTTCTGAAGCTATTTTATGGCAACAACACAGCATCAAACTGTTTACTGAGCAGCTCCTGAGCATGTTAACATGAATAGCATCTCTGGCATCCTGTGGAGCGGTGCAGTGCTGTGATTGACCAAGTGGTGAGCCACCTGTGAGAGCTGGCTTATTTACAGTAGTTGTTGCCGTGAAAGGAACACCAAAGGTTATTCCAGAACAGGCGGTGTTGATGTGGTGCACACATGGCTGTGCGCTGCTTTCTTTTAACCTTTTAAACCTTTTCATGAGCCAGCGGTGTGTCGGTCATCACAAATGTTGTTAAAACTCACTTAACTTTTATTTTGACAACAAGCCAGGATCTCGGCGTTTTCAAAGACACTGCATATTGAGTCAGGCAGGAAATTGCTATACAGAATAATGCTCAGAAAATATCTTGGGCACTCCGGGCGAGCAGGACCAACTGAGCATTCAGAGTACTTTATTAATAACTGACCAAAACATTGCACAAATACTACACCTTCAACCTTTTCTGTCTCTCTCTTAAATGCACACATACACACACATAGAGACACATTGACAGTTGTGCTACTATAACATTTCCAGTTTGCTGGTCTGGTGGTTGATTAACATGTATTTTTAGTCCTGTGCACATCTCTGCAACTGATGCTACTGAATACGACAGCTTGCTTGGCGTTCACATCCTATAGAGGTACCTCCACAGCAGAACTACTGGAATTTTTTTTGTTTGTAGTCCTGTGCTCCACCCTCTTTAGACTTTTGTTTTGGCATTCTTGACTTAACCAATTGGTTCAGGGAGAAGTCCTATAACCCAGAAATGAGCATTTTAGCATTCCCTTGTCTCATTTCCACCATCCGTGATCTCATTCTTTAGGTCACTACCCAGAGTTCATGACCATAGATGAGAGATTATCTTGCTAAACAAAACCTAACCTAAACTTTTGTTTCCCAAAAAGCTTATTTTTATGCAAGAATCCAAATTGAATAGAAAAATCCAATTGGCTTCTTTACAAGGAAACCAGGGTGAAGCTAACATTTGCATCAGCCTACAAATAAACCCGTCATCCCTGCAGCATTTTATTCCTTCTGTACTTCTTTGTCTTCTTCTTCAATGTATGCACATGGCTCTGCAGTCTTGTGCCCTTTTAAGGGGACTGGTGGGGCGTTTACCTGTGTTAATTAAGATGAACTAGCATGCGCTTTCAGCTTTCAAGGACGATGGGATTCATCATTATAAGAACACAGGTGTGGACTATTCCCAGTTCAAGAACATGCATTTTCTTAGGACCTTCCTCAAAAACAAATCAAGATAAAAACATTGTAAGATACAGTTCAATGAGGCCCAGTGTGTGTATAATAATCTTTTTAAAACAAAGTGCTGTACAATATGGCAGGAAAAGGCTCCATCGCCTTTATTTCTGAATCATTCGATAGGTGTAGTAAAATGAAGTTTTTTCTTGACTTCATTGTGAGTTCAGTTGTTAGGTTGTTTGTTCTTTTGTTGCGTGCCATGTCTTTTTGTGATCGATATGTTTTGAATGTGTGTGTGTTGTAAGAAGTGCACAGCCCTACACTTTACTGTACACGGCAGAGCTGCCCTTATGGAGATCCTAAAATACTGCACAGTGTGTTTTCTGCCTAGAGACAGATACAGACATGCAGAAAGATTGAGTAAGAGAGCAGAGATGAAAGCGGGAGAACAGCACAGCACAAGGCGAGTTGGGCCTGAATGAATAATAGGCAATCTATAATGGATGACAAGTTGACCAAGTTCTTTCTCTCTCTGTCTTTCTCTTTCTCTGTCTCTTTCTGTCTTTCTTCCACCTCTTTGCTTTTTTCACTTTCTCCTCTCCTCCTCTGTGCTCCTCTTTCACTATGACACCATGTCACTGCTTTGAGGCACATGTTCTGGAAGAAGACGGCGACTGCATCCTCCCCTGAGCCTCTTAGCTGCCTTTGGAAGAGAGCCGCTTTACTTTATGGGCTTCTCAAATCTCCTGGAGACGTTCTCTCTTCTCTCTACTTCTCAAAAAAGTCAGATTAAAGGACAAGGGATGTAAAACAGGGAGAGAGGGGAAAAAAAGGAAGGGGAGCTAAGGGAGAAGGAAAAGTGAGAAATGAAGTAAACACTCAGATTTTCAGAACGTAAAAGAGGAAGGGTGTAAATGGGGAGAGACACTCTAGGGTGCAACATTTGGCACCTGTTTATGCTCTCTTGCACTTTACGCAGAGCAGTGCCATTATCCATCCAAAAAATAGATACATTGATGCATTTGAAACATGCAGGGAATCATTAAATGTGTGAGAGCGTTGACACAGTTGTAAAAAGTCATTTATTACTGCCTCCAGTCTTCACAGTGGTAAAACATCTCCAATATGACTGCAGGAACAGACACCTAGAGTTTCTGAGTCAAGTTTGAACTCACTGCACCATATTTTCCCACAGTTTCTTTATTTCTTTATTTATTCATTGTCGGTCATAAACATTTGCACCTGTTATGAGAAAGCGGCGCTGCATGATTTGCCATGCTTGGCAGCAAGCAGGATGTAGAATGGTGCAGCTCAGTGTTGTTTTGTCTATAACAGCTGTGTTGGTTGTCCATAAGCTCCTAAGCTGCCTTCCCTACCGCGCCACTCCCAGTGTTGCACAGACCTCCTGCGGTGTTCCTCTGATAAGTTTATTGTACACATCAAAACAGAGCGCTGAGCGTATTACGGCATGGAGAGAGCTGGAAATAATAGCCGGGAAAACATCTACGGCTCTTCTTCGCTTTGTGTGTCGGTATTTGAGACAGAATCCACCTTGTTGCTGAGACAGAGACAGGAAAGAGGCGGGCCGAGGTGAGAAAGAGTCACTTCTTCAAAGATCAGATTTGTTTCTTGTTATTGGATTTTAATGGCGGAGTTTCATAAAGATGCATAATCTGGTAGAGGCCAGTTCAGTGACCGCGACGGTGAGAGCAGACACAGCAAGGAAAGGAAAAGATTAGACAAAGGAGATGATGGGGTGACAGTAGCTCAGTCCATGGGAACTTGGGTTGGGAACTGGAAAGTCTCCTGTTCAAGTCCGAATATGGAGCATGGACTGGTAGTTGGAGAGGTGCCAGTTCACCTCCTGGGCACTGCCGAGGTGCCCTTGAGCAAGGCACTGAACACCTGACTCACTCTGACATCTCTCCACTTAGTGCATGTATAGGTCCTGATTGTGCATGTGTGTATTTCGGACCTGTGTGTAATTGATAACGGAGTGAAAAAAAAATGAATTTCCCCTCTGGGGGATTAATAAAGTATATAAAATTAAAATAAGAAAAGCACGTGTGAGAGGAGACTTCAAAAGAGGTGATTTATTTTTCCGAGGGGGCAACATCTGGGGCTGAAAAATTAGGGCCAACGTGAAAGTGCCAAAAACTGCAGTTCCTCTAATGACCACTTGAGGCTGGCTCCTGAATCCCCCCCATGTTAAATTGCTCAACAATAACATTGCATCATGGTACTAAATGGATTTTGGTCTGTTTAATTAATTTCCCAGTTGATGACAACAATACAGGGTTAATGCTGTCACGATACTGGAATGTGTTACTGCAATACAATTCTTAAAATATCGATAATCTATAGCATTTTCAATAACACAGGGAAACTTTGACATGAAGGGCGTAAATATATATATTTTTTAATCCGAAGATAAATATAACAAGGCTACAACATGACAATGACTAATCATTTCTTGTTTAGAAGCAGAGAACAGCAGGGTGACTGTAGCAAATACTGACAATACTTAAAACTTTTTTATATTAATGAAAACGTTATTCATTGCAGTAGTGGAGTGTGTCCAAAAGCCTCTGTGACTGTAGCACATTAAAGAGATAATGAAGTACAAGTAAAAATCAGAACAAATCTGTGCAGCAGAAGCCTGTATGCAAAGCGGAGTGAATGAGACAGACTGAGCGTTCCAACACCCATACGACCATACTATATAGTATGCCAGAAAAAGATTTAGTATGTCCCAGTGTCTAGTATGTCAAATACAGAATGCCAAAAATACCATACCATATCTTGCAGTATGCAAGCAAACATGATTTTCTGGCTATTCTGACCCACAATTCTGTGCACAGTGGACGATATGTTGCATTGACTGAGTTGCAAAAAGATGACAGCTGTTTGACATCTGATTGACAGCTGTCAGAAGTCCTAGGGATGGATGACAGCACATTAACGTAACTGATGACCAGTTGAACATTAATAATAGGAATGTTAATTGTTTATAAAACGAGAAATGCAGATGTAATTTCACTGATGCAAATTCGAATCTACAATCTGTGCAGTTATAAGTTTAAAGTTGACCTACAAACATTGCAAAGTAACAACAATCTTTCTAGGTTGATCTTCGTCTCTGGCGAACTCGATGAGTGGCGTTTGTTTATCTCCAAGGTAACGGATATAAAAGCAAGAGGGTTTAAGGTTCAGGGCGTAATATTGTGAGAAAGTAGTATGTCTCGATTGTGTGCATACTGAGAGTGAGTAAGGAGAGGCAGAGCTATTGTGGCAACTCATTGTCAAAACAAGAGAGATGCGGAAGAAGAGTACTGTAACTCAAATATTCAGAATCAGTATTGATAAACTGATTTTTTGCTGACACTATGGGAGGTGAGTTTTTATATAACTCACTGGTTTAAATTTGATCAAGGCTCAAAGTTATGCATATTTAAGGGCGTGACCTTGAGTGACTGACAGAGATCCACTCCTCGCTCCTCCACAGCTCCACCCTCTCGTCCAAATATGGTCACTTCTAGCTCCACAAATCCAAGATGGCGACGGCCAAAATGCCAAACTTAAGAGTCTACAAATTAGTGGATGACATCACGGCGGCTTTTTACAGTCTGTGCTTTTTCCACATTAACTCTTCCCTGTTGGTGTAACAGTTGTGCAGCTGGGATCCAAATCTCACAGCACTCTGGGACCCGCTCAGTTTTTCCATCACTCCATCTCAGTCAGAGTTTTTCCAGCTCACGTTTTCACTTCCAATGTACTTTAAACTGCAGTAATGTTACAGTGAAAAACAAAGATGATAAACTGTTATTGCCTTGTTGTTATTGCTACTTTAGTGTGATCTATCCTCATCCATCTTTCAGCTGTTAACCACATCAATAGTCTCTCTCTCCGAGTACAGCAAATGCCTGTGAGGACATCAGCTGAAATATTTAACACAGCTCTCCCTGAATCCTCACTCGGCATACAAGCGGCACCATGTTAGCAGCATTAACTGCACTCAAAACAATGCGTTGTCTCCACTGTACTGCACTCACTACCCATCACTAATTGGCATGCTTCAAGGTTTACGAGGTCGAAAGTGGATTTAAA